>JAWWEE010000001.1:85127096-85312140 GCA_035221455.1 Xenops minutus
CCATATGTGAAATTTCAGCAGTTTCCAGAACTCAGAAATCTTAAGGAAGGAACTGCTTTTTTATGTAGGATCACAAATAGAAGTCCAAACATAACTTTGTACAAAATCTTGCAAGTTTACATGGGTCTGATACAAAAAAAATGTGTTTCTTTCAGGTACCAGCAAAATGGCAAGATAACTTACTGAGCTAGGGCTTTTTGCCTTTCCAGGTATGGTCCCTGTCAGCTGCCCACTTTCCTTCTGCAACTGAAATGAGACTGCTAGTCCTGGATTTTCAGTACACTCACAACAAGCAGAAGTCAGGAAAACTAGCTTAGTTCATGTTTTTCTTAAGCACTGAAAAGAGATATTCAGGCATACAGACATAATGAGATGAAGATATTCCTGATGATTTTGCTATATTTTTAAAACACTGCTTTTGTTTGAAAACAGTGAAGTTTATAGACGTCTTTAATGACTTCACAATGTAAACTGACCGTGACCAAACAGACTGAAACAATAGCTCTATTCGTTTAATAGAGTGTTAGCTTTGAAGTTTCATTATCAGGGATAGGAACTCTCCACATTCAGGGAAATGCAGACTGAAGTATGAAATCCACTTGGCTGCAGATCATTTCTACACCATGTCAGTGCAAGGAGGAATTTAAGTTGCGTGCCTGCAAAAGTGAAATCAGATCCGTAGGCTTTCCTTGTTGCCTCTCACAATCACAACAGCCAATTCTGTCCATACAACCTCTCACTGATTTCCTTCCAAGTCCTGACAAATTCTACTCCTCTTTCTCCAAAGTGGCCCCTGGGAAATAGGAACCTGATTGGATTGGATTTTTCTTTCCTAGTGCTGTCTGTACAACCCTTTGGAGCATCCAGCATTGCAGCTTTGGCACAGATATCAACAACAACATAAAATCCTGAGGCTTTGGGGACCATTCCAACTGCCTAAGAACTCTCCCAGAAGATGGAGGGACCTTTCTGTTTAACACATTGGGCATTCATCTTGCCTTCATGAGAGTAGATGTAATACATGCTCCTCACGGTGTAACAAAAAAATTGTCACTTGCATTGCAGTAATGTAAAATTGGGTTGATCAATCCAACTGGCCCATCCATCCTGCTGCCTTTTTTCCCATGGCCTAAAAGGACATCAGAAACAGTTGTTAGGACAGCACACACAGTACAAAAAGCTATTTGGAAACCTCTTGCACTTCCAGGACATGGTTGGATATTTGGAGCTACAAGTGGCCACCACCACACTGGACATGGAAAAAATTCCCAGGTTGGCATTTAGCTCCAGCTTGACCGAGAATGTAAAGATACCCTTAGTTTTAATGTATCCAGGGAGGTAAGGAAAGAACAACACAAACCACATGCCCGCAGCAAGGCAGATCTGCTTGGGAAGGGACTTACTTCTCAGGATTTGGGTCTCTGTGAACATTAAGCCTAAGGGTTTATCAACAGAATTCCAAACCTTCTCTGTAAATGTCACTGCATTTTATCCAAACAATTTAAACCTGCTGACAATCAAACCAATCTTTTCCAAATCCAGAAATGGCCTTTCTTGCCATTGTCCATTCTCAGCTTATAGGCTTAAATGTCAGCTCTTTTTATTAGAGTCCAGTTCTCAAGGAATGCTTAAAGTGTTTTATTTGTGACAGCACAAAACTATTTCTCTTTCTTTCATCTCCAATATCTCAAAAAACCAAAAGTATTTCATTTAAACATTTTAAAACTGAGATGTGCACCACTGAAATTGTTCACTCCTGTGCCAGTAAAACCAATTAGCACAACTCCTCAAGCAAATGATTTGAAATATCAAGGTTTGTTTGGTTGGGGTTTTTTTTGTCATTCTATATACTTAGAAAAAATACAATAACTTTGTCTCAGCTATCAATTATATCATAGTAAGTATCTTACTGTATTGGTTTAGGACTGCAATAGATGAACATATAAAAGCAATATGAAAATGCAAGATCATCAAATTCAACAGCTTCACAGTGACTCCAACCAACTATTTTAAGATGTTAATCACGGAACTGATTCATAAGAGTATGCAATGAACTGCACACACAGTATTCATGGTAAACAGCTCTGCACCTTCTCTCCCAGTATTAAAAGGCCAGGTAACAAACATTTCATGAAAAAAAAAAAAAAATCCCACTTCTGACAGACAAATCACCTTAAGTTAAAAAAAAGGCAAGTAGGATGCAATAATTAGGATGAGTTATCCAACATGCAAATCTGTTCCTGCGGATTTCTTGGGAACTGCTGAAGGTTATTCAGCAGGTTTATAGAAAAACAGTAGAATCCTTAAAAAAAAAAAATTATCCTGGGTAAAAAAGCACAATGGAGCAAGTGGGCCCTGCCCTTTCACAGAACATCTAGCTGACATGTAGTTTGCTAAAAAAGTGTAAATGATTTAAAGAAAGGCTAAGCAGAAATGTACATCAAGTACCATTATTTTATCACCCACTTTAATCACAGGCTGCTGTTCGGAATGGTTTGAGATGTTGGTTTTTACAGAAGAGATTTCTGTACCATTATTAGTACCTCTGAACAAATGCAGTGAGCAGGGAAAAAGAAAAGACGGTGGTGGGGGAGAGAGAGTGAGAGTGAGAAGGAAAATGTAGCAGTGGTTAAAGCATAGTTTAATAACTGCAATCTCAGTTACTTTTTTCATATGTATTGTATGTGCAAGTCCATAGTACAGCATAATGTGTCATAATTTGGCCTCCAATTCTGACAGCACTGCTTGACTTGGGCATTAAATCATTGCCCCGAGGAATTCACATTCTGGCAATTCCTGATGGTAGGACTGTCATCTCCTCCCACACATGACCTATCATTTTTGACATGATTGAATCAAAATTAGTCAGTACATTTAGATGTAAATTAGAGACATCCAAGAATAATAATGAGCACAAAAATATAGCTCTGTGTAATTGACACGGCAACAGCTTAGTACAGTCTTCCACAGTGTCCTCGAAATTATTAATATCATGATAACAGAAGTACTGTATCAAAAAAGTGAGAAAACTTTTCCTTTTTTTTTTAGAGGGGCATATTTAACTAACCCTTAAATCCTAAGGAAGTCTCTAAGTGTTCGCTCATCCGGTACTTGCATTATCCATGTGGTCCTAACTAGAGACAGACATAAGAGACAGCCAAGGAGTGTGAGAGAGTTCTCATGTCCTGCCCCACCTCGTGTCCCACCCTTACACCTTCCCCACCACTGCCCCTTCAGTCGCTGCCCACTGCCTGCCCCGGTGCCATGGGCGCTCCTGGCGGGGACAGCCACTTGCTCCAGGAGGCGATGCCTTCCAAGACCACACAGACCCCTTGTTCTCTACCATGTGCTGCCCCACATCAACACTGCACCCCTGGCATGCTGCCCCATGGGCCCAGCGCCCCCCACACCTCCTGCTACACCCGGGCAGCTCTGCCTGGCCAGGGCTCAGCCTACCCTTGGGCTCCATCACCCCTTCCCAGCCCTGCCTGGGGAGCAGGGCGGGAAATCCCCAGGGAGCACATGAGGGAGGAGGCCTGAAACACTTGAAAATAAACACGCTGGTCCTTCTCGAGAGCTCTTTCCTTCCATGGGCAAAGGGCCCTTCATTTCACTGCTGCCTGAGGGAGTGCCCACACTCAGCGTGGGCGTGAGGGGAGCAAGAAACAGCCACAGACTTTAGGGAGGAGAGACATCCCCAATTTCTCTAAAAAGAGGGTAACATAACATCCCTAAAGTACATGAGCAGCTCTCAGTTTTTCTCCTGTTTCCCCACTTCCAAAAAGGTCGGGTGCCCCCAGGGTGGGCAAGTGCCTGGGAAATGGACAGGCCTATAAATCAGAGCCACTGTACACGTGGGGATGAGGCAGACAAAAACAAGATTTAGAAACATTTCCAAGTAGTTTCCGCGTTTTCCCTGTGAAATGCCATTTAACGTTTCTGGTGGTGCCGCTTTGCCCACAGGTGTGCCAGCACTGCTGCCCTGGCGAAGAGGCTGCTCACCATCGGCTGTCCCAGAGACACAGGGTGCGTCACAGGGGGACAGCCTGATTTTGTTCCCTTGTGCCCCACAGGAAAACAGGTAACTGTTTAGAACCAAAACAATTCTGTAAGTCTTTTTTTTTTTTTTTTTTTGCCTTTTTTTTTTAAAGATGGTGGGAGCATTTACATGTGTTAATGTGGCATTCCGTGATCTTGATAACCCAAGTCTGTATTACTACCTTGAAGCAAACCTAAAATCTCCTGGGGTCATGCCAACATCTCAATGGTTGCGTACTGAGTATCTCCCTAAAGTCTTTGATTACCATGTTGCCGGGGGAAAAAAGAAATTAGCTGGAACAATTTCTGTGTCAGTTGTCTGTGATGAAAGAGGAAGTGCCCAAGATTACTATGTCCTCGATGTGCTTGCCATACCTCCACTCAACAGAGATGTTAATATTTTGAGTAACCAGGTGAAGCAAGTGTCAAAGCTGTTTCATTGGAATATGTTTTTTCTGGAAGCCACAAATCATGAAACCATTTCTGAAACAATATTGCAAACACTACAAAAGTTTCCTCATGCAGAGTATATATGGCCAGAAACAGTACTTAGTGAAACAAATGCTTGTAAGGAAGAAAATTGTCTACTTCTTGAAACTCAGTTTTCAGGGCTGGTTAGTAACCTGTACCCTGGACGCTGTAGTTTTCAGGAGCTTAACACCTCTGAGAATATAGCTAATGAGGGCACACACTTTGTGAGATTTAAACGCCAAATCTTACTGGGTGAAAATATCTCACAGTATACATGCTCTCACTAGCTCTGTTTAAACAATAAACATAAAATCCAGGAATATTTCTGAAGGAGAAGAAAAACACAAGCAGTTCTTATGTACTTCAGGCAGATGCTTACCACTATTCTCTTTGACAGGATTTGAAGGTAAAATGCTTGTTTTCTATCAGGTTTTGACCCTGAAGTGTCACTGGATAGTTACTGCCTTTTGAGTTTGCCATACCATCTGTGCTAAAGTATCATATCTTGCATTCAGAACAAATTCAGTACAGGTTGTTTCTTGAGGTTAGAAATTAGAGAAAAGCCAGTGAAAGCATACGTAAATCCAGGTGCATCTTGTGTCAGGTTTGGCTGGGTGAAATTAGCTCTGTAGCTCTTACAATAAAATTCAATTGGATTCAGACAAGGTGCCAGCAAATAAACATATGAAAAGATTGTGTACTAGACAAAAATTCTCTGTCATATTAACAAATCTATGCTAATTTAGCAAAAATGAAAGGCACTTCAAAATGCTGTTGAGATTTGATGCAGAATGCTACTAAGAGGACTGACATTTGTGAATGTAAATAATGTTCTCTGGTAACAAAGGGCTTTGAAATCAACACAGAATGCCTGGCTTTCCTACAGTGACTGTGCCCGAAAATGGCTGGCATCTCCCACTTCCTCTTAGCAAGGATGACTTATTTAAAAGGCTTGTCTTTTTTTTTTTTTTACTCAAGAGATGTTGCTTCTTGTAGAGATGACCATTGTGATGGGATGGGAAGGGACCAAAGAACAAAAATTAGTTTTTAAAAAAAGGAGGAGACCCTTCTTATTTTATTTCCCTATAGGGAACTGAAGAAATTGAGGACAAGGAAGACTGAGAAGTAAATATAAAAAGTAGGATATAGTAATAGGACTGGAATGCCTTTTTGGAACCGCATTACTGGGCTGTATTCAAAAGTTTCAGAAGAAGGAAAAATGAAGGAATTGGCAAAGGTCCAAGTGAAGCACGCTCCCCTGTTTATGGAGGATGCAGCTGAGACTCAGTGAAGCTCCAGTGGACTGCCAATAAGAACGAGCATGAAGAGGAAATGCCTGCATTTTAGTGTTACCAGAGGTGGAAATCTAAATTCACCAACTACAAATTCAGAATGAGAGCCTCTCACTAAAGTTGAAAATAGCCAGGACATAAACCCTCACACCTGACAACATTCTATTTTAAGTCCTTGTATTTTGGGAATGTGAATTATGCTCTCTTAGCTTCTGGTAACACTGGTTCTGATAAGTTCCCCTTGCAGCCTGCACTACATTTAGCAATCCAAAAACTCAGTATAGGGACAGAATTCAACATTTCCAAGCAGCCACAGAAATGAAACATTATTTTTGAAGATACTTGAGCAGGCTGCTAAATGCTACAATAAGCCCAAACCACAGTCCTCTTGCATTTGCAATTGTTTGGTTGACTCTCAGGCATACCTACCTCACATTTGAGCCCTAGCCCTTCAAACCCCTTATAGTGTTAGTTCAAGGGGAGAATTTGCCACAGGAAGCCTCGTGTGCTGTGCTGTGCTGTGGTACTCCATGCATCAAAATGGAAATTGTCTCCTTGCTCAGTGAGAACACCTGGGTGGAATTATCCACATGAAGGACTAGAAGTGCTCTGATAAGGTGCCTGCAGGATTAGGACCATACTCTTTAGTCATCCAGCTGGTTGTGTATAGTTTGGCAGATTAATTGACAAAGCAACACTTACACTTTGGTATCTGCCTTTTTTCATGTCCTACCCTAATGGTACCAAGGAAACCAAATGCAAAAAACAAAGGTATTAAATATTACATTATAAGAGATTGCATAAAGTGCCTTGATAAGGCTGACAAGCCAGCCTTGTGGGAAAAATGTTACAAAAATAATTCTCCTGCAAACTTTAGCTATGTTCTTTTGAAACAAGTCTTCAAAAATTGAGGCAAATCCCACCTCAGTTTGACATACAACAATAATAAAAGACACACCGATATACAAAATTTCTGTCTCATAAACAGATCAGCCAAGCTACATTAAATTAGGTAATTAATACTTACTTAGTTTGTCAGACATGATTAGGGAAGCAGCTGATTCTTGAAAGTGTCAGTATGCATTTAGACAATCTCCTCTGGCATTTCTGTACTTGCCCAAGAAAAGCCTAATACCGTTAAAACTATAGGGTCTCTGTATACAGCTGTATTTAATGATTGCCTTTACATTGTATCAATGACTGGTCTAACTAGGACAAGGTGAAAACCCGCCTCCAGCTCTATAGAGGCAGGAAAGCAGAGTGTATGTTTATTATCACTCCGGTGAACAGAAATTCACAACTAAAATAATAACACATTGTTATAAATAGGGCAACTCAAAATCCACCTGAAAAGAAGAATATCAGTATATTACAAAAATGCTTTGGCAAAATAAACTATAATAAACCACATGAAACAACAACTTTTGTAACAGCTAATTTAATCTGCTTTGCCATCCATAGGTGTTTTTCCTTGTATTTCCACTACAGCAAATGGGAAACATTTTGAATTTTCTGAAATATTTCGGTTTAATAGTCTTCACAGTATCAAGGGGAAATTCTGTTACTACAGAACCCTGCAGAGGTGATAGAAAAAATGGATTAATCCCCGGATTATATTCTGTTTGCCTCAAGTAACCAGGATTTTTGAATGGTAATAAGTATTCAGCAAAAAAAAATATTTTAAAAAAAATCCCAAAACCAAAACAACAAACAACAACAAAAAAAAACCTAACTAAACCCCCAAAACTTTCTTCCTCATCCTATCTTTGAAATTAACTTTCATTTTCTTATTTACAGAATATATCACAGAATATGTTATTCTGTGACATTGCAGGATTTATGCGACCCCTGGTACCATCTGTGTCACAGAAAGACTACATTCTGGAAAGTCTTTAGCAAATTAACAAACACCTAGAGGATTTCACAAGAGAGAGAAAAACTAGGAATTTCATACTCAGTTGACTTTTCTTGTATATTCCTTAAGGTGCTTCATGAAGATACGCTCACAGAAGTCTAACATTAATTCAGTTTTTTTGTTAGCACACTTATTCTTTAAAATATGACAGGGAATGAACAATTTGTTGTCATACTATATGACAATATTTCACAGTCTCACATATTCTTTATATATAAAAGTGCATTTTCACAAGGACTGGTGCATTGCCTAGAAGATTTTTGATAGGCAAAAGGTTTCTATAGGTACCAGCTTTATTTGCAGCATTCCAGATGAAAATATTTTCTTTAGACCATATTAGGTGTGATCCAGGCTTCAAAATGCCTCCTTCATTCACACATAATCAAGAAATTTAAGAGTGAGCCTCAGGAAAAGATCATCCTTTAATTCCCTGGACTATCTTGGAATATATTATTTTAACTGCCAGATTTGCAGAAGTTTTCCCTGAACTATTTACACACATTGTCCATCTGAATCTCTAATACCCTTGTTCCTGAATGCTGCACCTGCTCTTAGACCAATGCCACAGATGTTTTTGACCAGATGTTGAAAAAAAGAGTTCTCAGTTGGCTGCAGTACAGTTGATCTTGTCTTGGGTCTTTTTTCTTTTATTTATTTATTTATTTCACTCAGTTCATCCCATAAGTCTTTCATCTACAAAGTCAATGGGGAAAAATGAGCAGTTCATATGAGCATGCTATGCACATTTTCAGTTAGAAGATGAACTAAGGAACTTAGACTCAAGACATCCTGAACAAACATCCATCTCTTTTTTATTATAAACATGATAAACTAGAAATTACCGAAAGTTACATTCTTATGAGCATAAAAAAAGAGGTACCAAAAAGGTGGGACTGTTTAAGAACTGATTCTAATGTCCTCCATAGTAACAAATATATTTTTTTATGAAATACAGAATTTATTGTGGAAATATATCATGCCTCACAAGAAGCCACTTGCCAATGTTTTGAGGTAAAGGATCACATGGCAAATAGCAATAACATACTTTAGGTTTTGAATGCTCTAAAGACACTAACCCCTGTTGATCATTTTTCTTCCTGTTTCTTGCATATTTGATCATCAGTTAAATAATAGCATGAACTCTGAGACAGTCATCATTAGGCTTCAGAGTCAACAAGATATTGAAGTGAAAGGACTGAATATAGGCCAGTCTGAGCTGCTGTCTCCAGTTATTACAGAAGCTAGAGGCAACACAGCATCAATTTGCTGTCAGTCCAAGTGGGGAAGGCTATTTTTGCAATTATATGCTAGAGGCTATTTTTAATGAAGGATTAGAATTTGGAGCACAAGATGACAGCTTCCTAAAACAATAGGGCTTGTTCAGCTGCTGTGAGCCAACATCATTCATCTGCTGAGTCGTGGCCCTGATCCGTCAAAGCACTGGATCTTCAAGGAGACTATTTGCATATTTTTCAGTGTTATTACTTGAGCACCTGGGAGCTTTTTGTCATGGGCAAGAATGCCACTCTGAAAGTCACTGTATGGACACCAGCAAAACATCCCTGTCCCTAGCAGCTTACAGTCTAAGCTTTCTTCAAGTTTAGGGTTCTGTTGCATCAAGGACTTCCTGTATCTCCTAATCCAGTTCTAGTAATGCAGAGGTTATGAGACAGTGGGCAAACATTGTATTTCTCTCTTCCAAACTCTACCAGTTAAAAAAAATAGCCAGGGAGAAATATTAAAATGGCAGTAGGAAAACCTTCCTTGGGCTAGAATATGAGTAGGAAAATGCAGTTTACCAGCCCATAATTCTGAATCCAAGCTGGTATTTTCTTCACTTAAGAATAAGAGTGTGCTCTGTAATATTCTATTTTAGAAAGTGCACTTTCTTCTAAGGAGTCTGCAGTTTGGCTTCAAAAGACAGCAAGTTCTTTACTATGTAATTAATTTACTCCAGTAAAACATACTGCAAATTCCTTGGCTGAAAGCAACAGCCTTATTGAAGGGGTAAGCTGGATTCTCAGCTGCCAACCCTTAAGCTTAGTGAAGTAACAGAATTAAAATGGGCTTAAATTGTCATTTTTGGAAGAGCTCTGTTTCCCTTAGTGTTTTGGCTCATCACAACACAAACTGTTGACATGCTCAAAAATCTAATGCAACATGGTGAGTCAAATCATTTGGCTAGTGTCACCCTGCAGAAGTCTGTCACTGTGTTAATACCCAGACTTGATAGATTTTGGAAAAATGTTGTATATCCAGTGTTCAAGCTCTTTTTGCTGGGAGTGTAGTGAAAGCTATCAGATCTCTTATGTTACATAGAATACTCTAGCAGGCACTTACCCTGAAGTTTTGTGGTCATAAATTAGCACAGAGATACGGAATATTACACAGAAATGTCTGCAGATAAATTTAAATAAACAAGCTCTAGTGTGAGAACAGCTCAACAGGAACCCAAAGTGATTTACAGTGGCAAAAAAAAGAACAGTCCTTTTATGCTTAAACAGGGGATGTAGGAACAAGAGAGGGTTTATGACAATGATGAATACATATGGTGTCCATGTTCTAAGAAGGAAATGGAAAAAATGGAAAATGTGAAGAAACCATCCCAAAAACTAAAGAAAATGCTTTACAATGAGACACTCTAGGAGCTCAGGATATTTATTTTACTGAAACAAGGTTGAGAAGTGACATGATTTCAATAACATCTCAGGTAGCAAATACTGTGAAAAATTCTAGAGGAGGGAAGTATAACAAGAACCCAAATCCTGGGAAGCTTAAGCCAGCCAATTCAGAGCAGAATAAATATATCTGGGATTTGTGCTGCAGGACACCAATTAAGCTTGGGAACTTTGTACTGCTAGAAATAGTAGGATACTTTTACATTTTTGGACTTCTTCCATGTAAGACTGGTCAGATTTATGAAGATAGGCTTTCATTGAAGTAAAAGTTATTTGGGTTCTATATCTGTAATTTGGAATATGTAATGGTTTGGGATAATACTGAAGGCTAGACGAGATGGTTACTTCCTGGCCTTCAACTCTACATTTTCTGGGAAAAGAACAAATACAATTTCTACATCAAGGATTTTCTCTCTCCATTAAAACATTCAAATTTAAAATAAACTCATTCTTCCCAGGGAGTAAAATGGGAGCCTCAGTTTGCTAATTCATATTTTACTGTGTAATATCAGATTAGAAAATTCAGCCTACTAGTAGGCAAACAGATCACAGTCCCATTCCACTCAGTATTACACAAACAAGGAATGACCGATAACCACTGCTCCCAAGAGCCCACAATTCAAACCTGACAAACAACAGAGAAGTATAGCATTATGACAGCAAATATTCTGTTGATTCTACAGTTATTCTTCAAGAAAGAAACACCTTCCTAAGGATACAGCTATCTGATTCGTCTGCATCCCCTTCAATCTCAAAGGTGTTAGTAGTGGGACTACATGTCAACAAGGGGGAAAAAAGTTACTGCAAATAAGTGGATGTCATTTCTTTCTCCCAGTACTACTCAGTGTTCACTGGCCAAAGACATTTAATTCAGTCACTAAGTAATCTTAGGTTACAAAGGGAAAAATAACAGTACAATAAAGAATAGTTATCAGTCCAAGTTCTATCCAACTGGATCATTCCAACAATATTAATTCCGAATGTCTGCATAACATTGCAGAAGTATAACAGCTCCAGTGGCACTCATGTGAATGACTCCATCCAGGTTTTCCCCAGCTAAAAAGTTGCATCATAAATACAAACCCCATAATTGTCTCAGAGGGTTTTTTTTGTATGGTACACAATGTAACTGGTTATGGCAAATGAACCACCTCTAGAAACTATAATTGTTGTCACCCTTCTGTACCTAAATGGTTCCTGTGCCTTCCAACTTAGCTAATATATTTGCCTGGTGTAGGACATTTTGATTGAATATACATATACCAATGCTGGTTGTGTACAGCATTGTCAGAGAGATAGACAAAAAATTAAAATGTAGTAAAAGCAGATTTAAAATACATCCAGCTAAACATGAGTGAACACACACACACACACACAAGGGAAAAAAATAAAAGAAAACAAAACAAAAAAACCTCACAAGTGTGAAGGAAAATATATTAATTTTAATATGAGAATGACAAAATAGGCTTTCCACAGAAACTGTGTCCCACATCAGGGTGCTAAAGGCTGCCACTGGCAGAAAGAACACCCCACAGAGCACTTGGGGCACCTGACCACTCCCTAGAAGATGCTGGGTTCACCCCGAGAGAATGTTCAAGGCCACACATCCTGATTGCAGTGAGTGCACTGCTCTACACAGTGCAATAGCAAGGGGAGTGTTTCAAGTCCCATCATTCCAGGTGGAGGACCACGCAGGGTAGTTTGCCCATTCATATATACAGTGGGAGAATTACAAATTCTGACAAATCTCTCCTGGCTCCTGTTGGTTTTGTCTGAGTTCCACCTAGATACTTATTTTCTTATCAGACACCCCTGAGCCTGATAGGGCATGCCTCTTTTGGGGAGCTTAAATTACAGAACAAATTACAATAGTTAAAAAACAATACAGTTTTGTGTCCTTTGAGCACAAGGTTTTCAAAAGTAACTAGTGATTTTGGAAGGCTCCCATATGACATACACATGTCCAGCAGAGACCTCTATAAAGTGTCCCAACTTCCAGAGGTCAGATGCTCTTCATTTCTGTAAAGCCTGGTGCCTTTCAAAGGTCTCAAGATAAGCATTCAAATGCTGAGAAGCCTAGGATCACTAAATTGCTTGGAAAAACTTGACCTAAAAAATGTACCTAACTGCAAGAGATTGGTTTCAGCTGCTTTACATCAAAACCCAACAGTTGCCTTTTCTGAGGCCAAGAGCAAGACTTACTTTCTCTGATAAAGTGTTCTCCAAAAGGAACTCATTGCATCTGACGGAAAATTAACACAGGGCATAGAAGATCACAAAAGACTATGACCTTTCTCCTATATAAATATTTAATCAGGTACTTGACCTCACTGGATTACAAATTAACAGTAATTGGGACCCAAAAGGTTTCCTCCTCTTAACAATTTTTTTCGATTGAACATGTTATTAAATTGGTTCAACTATTTTTTTTTAGTAGAAGGGAATTTGTTACTTACAAAAAATATACTGAGGGACATTAGGAAGACTGTCATCCATCTTGCAAGTTTTCTGAATCCATACATTCCTCTTCTCCCACACAAAGAAAGTCACCAATCCTACCTAAGTTTCAGCTGAAGAGATTGTAGACAGAAGGCACAATGCTATTTGCTCTGGATCCCAAATTCCACACAGCAGGTGAGATGCTTAGAGATCCCAGGTAATGTCTTTTTCCACTTGTACATATACACAACAGAAACAAGGAAACTTCCTCCAAAGCTTTTGATCACTTTTTGAAGCAGCAAAAGGTGGATTTTGGTCTGAGCTGGGACTCCATTTCCGTTCAAGACAATGATTTTCCACCCTGGGAATTTTGTTTGCAGCCATCCTATTAAATAATATGCACATGTCATAAAGATTATATGGGCATGCCTGTCCACTCACAGAGCTCATGAGTCCATAATCTGCACTCAAGCAAAACTACCACTGAAGCTTCCCAGAGGATTTTCATTTGCCCCAGGCTTTCTGACTCCAAAAAAAATGTTTTTTTCTTCATTAGTGCAGCAGTCTCCACTACTTATGTTATATTTTTATCAACTGTGCAATTATTTGCCCTGCATTTTCAAAAGTTCATAAAGCACGTGGAAAAAATTCATATGAAAGGAAACAACCAGCACATTTATGGGAGAGGACTTTTACTGGACATAAAATAATTTGCTTCAGCTGTGTGCAAGTCAAAAGAGAAGAAAAAACAAATATAACAATTTTGTGGGATTTGTTGCTTTTACTTTACATCTGCAACTCAAAAACAAGTTTGAAATGACAACTCTGTTTTAGTACAGATGGGTAAGTACCAGTGATCAGAGGCATGTTGTTCTTGAAGCTCCTCATTGCCTGTTCTTCATGTCCTGAAGACCAAGGTCATGCTCACCTTCACCCTGGCAACAGCCAAAGCCATGTTAAACACCAGGCCCCTACACACTACTTGTGCTGTACCAACCCTGTGCTAGGTTAACTAATCAGGGGAATTCCCCAGCTCTTTCATAAGGTGATTTTGTAGTTCTAATTTAAAAAAAAAAAAAAAAAAAAAAAAAAAAAAAAAAAAAAAAAAAGAACAGGGATATCAGCCAAATGCCAAAATCTAAGTAAGTTTTCCTATAAGCACAGTACCAAGATGATAAGTTTGTCTGAGAAGTCCATTTAGTGGCTCAAATCTCAGAATGTAAATGAGGTGATGTATCTTCAGGGGTTTTTTTGACAGCAGTAGTCTTGCCAAAGTCTGTATTTTTGGGCTGTGGCAAACACCTGGTGACTGTTACAATTCTGTGTCCATTCTGACTTCTCAAGGCTGTTTTGCCAAAAAATCACAGTTGTCAGTAGTTCTTTGATTAAAGTTTGTTTCTCTGTCTCAGGCATATATGCAGACTTGTATGGCTGATTTCCCTTTTTTTTTGCCCCCAGGGCTCTCTTGCGCCAAGTGTTTCCTGAGCAAATTCTTCCTTATGCAGAGAGTGCACTCTGGCATGCCTCTGATATCTATGGTTAAAGACTTACTTGAGTCTTTATGGTACATATGGGTACCTATGGGATCTGAGATGCCCTAATGTGTCTACCATGTCCTCCAGCTCACACTGTAGTAATATACAGGTCTCCTTTAAGTCCTGCATCATTCCTTGTGGATGTTTCAGGTATGTCTGTGCATCTTAAATGGAATAAGAAGCCTATACATGGGCGAGTGAATCAAGCCTTTGATGTCTTATGTTAAAATGCATACGCTGTAGAAACATTTGGGAGTTCAGAATTTGTGAACTGAAGTACAATAATAACCATTCCCTTTCTGAACAGTTATGCATCAGTTGTAACACACTTGATCACAGCTAAACCTGTGGTCTTTTCAATTAGTTATATGCCTTGAGAGATGCTGTACTTATCCACATAAATCATGTTTCACTTCTGATTTTGGAACCTGGAACACATGAATAATATAGACATTAAAGGTTAACTTAAAGAGATCTACTTGACGCACTTAAACCAGTCTTTATTTATGTTCACCATTTATTATATCTGTCTTTATCTGTGAATAAAGTGCAACTTCACCGGCATGTTTTTGACTGGTCATTGCAAGGTCTCCTTGTTGATGAACATCCTCCCTACATTTTATTTCGCCATACTGTGGCTCATACTTTTTGTGACTGATCTCTGGATGATCCAATGTGAACATGAGAAGTATTTTTTATCATTCTCTGCCTCTAGTTCACATGACTGCTTGCCTAACTCATCCCATATCCAGGGTAAATACAGAGTTTCATACATTTGCAGTGGTCATACACTGTGTTATAGCTCATTGTATGTCACATGACTGTTTCTAATTACTAGTTAATGTCTCAGCAGGACCTCCATATTCACAACCTCCTCTCAGCCTTTAAAAGCAAAAATTGCAGTAAGCTTGCTTGGCAATGTTTCATCAAGTCCTTTCTTGTGTTTCACTAAAAGTGATCTGTGCTTAGTGTCTTGTCTTTTGATTCTACACAAAACCACAGAATTTTCTTTGGCTATTGCATGTTCTACTTAGAATATGCATTCATATACTTGTCCTATGTTACTGTCATAGCCCTCAAGGCCTCTGCTGTAGATGAGTTAGGCATCATTTGTTTTGTGGTTTATTTCTCTCACCAGCTTGAGATCGACAATTTGGAGGTATTCAGCTTGATTCTTCTTGCAGTTTTCAGTATTGTCCTCAATTCTCCACCTTCTGATGTATTCTCCACATTCCGGACATTCAGTAGTGGTTCTTCCCTTTTCTCTTATGCCATTCACATGTATTTTCATCCCTTGGAGACCTCCTAGTGTTTGGGTTGTTGTGCTGCAACGTGCTTCTGGCGGTAAATGGATTCCAAAAGGCAATCTCAGGAAGTGGCATCTGAAAAAAATGATGATTTGAAAGCAAATTTCGAAACATTCAGAGTCCAAGGAATCTGCCTAAACTCTGCCTCTGCATCTAATCTTCTGAAGAACTTGGCTTCTGCCACCTCAGCAAACATTTTGTTCCTTGAGAGCAAATGGAAATGTTTCCCTTTTTAAATGGTCTTGTTCAGCATTTTGTGGTCACTGCAAAATCTAAGACCAATCCTTTTTGCTATTTTTCTCCACAGCTACAAAGAACAAGCCTATTTTATTGCCCTGGCTGATCCTGTGAATGAAGCCATCTGTTGTCATGTTCTGCTGCACTTTTATTAGTGCCACATGTAAGAGATTCTGCATCTTCCATTAACCATACCTTGAATGTCACCAGGTGACCCCTTTTTTCTGCAAGCACACTTCACTTCACGCATTGGCACATTCATGTCTGGTTCAGGTTTGTTCCCAGGGCTATGAATCTCCTGAGCTTTGGCACACATTTCTGTGACGAGACCAAGCTTATGCCCATGGACTATTTGCTCTCCTTAGTGCATTACCACAACGTCTTGTTTTACTCTTTGTGCCTTTGAACATCAGTGACACTTCACACTTGGCCAGGCCTGGAATTTGTCCCTTGCTTTCAGATTTCAGTCTCACCTTTGACTTCTCCAACTTTATACTTTCTTTTGAACAAGTGTGTTTTAGTTTTTCTCACTTCTTTCATTTTTGCTCCTGGGCCTAATTTGTGCATCACATGGAGGCCATTTGTGCTTTGTTTTATTCTCCAGTCTTTTGACTTTGCAGCATCTTTCTTTGTTGAGCAGATGCACAGCTTGCCTCTGCACACTATTTATTAATTTCATTACCTGCTGCCGTCCGAGTGTTTTTGCAAATGCATGGCTTCTTTTCCTTTCTTGATATTGGCACATATACTGAACTATTTTATATTCATTCACACTGGCTGAAAAAGCTACTTGTGTTCTTTTTTCCTTTTTTAATGCAAAAAAAAAGAGAGTACCTGCATTTCTTCTACAAGCCTATCTGACTGATGTTCACAGATATGGGCTCAAGCATTTAGTGTAAGCATCAAACTTTCTACTTATTCACAACAAGGTGTGTAGTTTTGAACAAGGGCACTTTTCACTGCCCTAAATTCACAAGGACTGGCCTGGTAATTTTGAGTCTGTGCTAAATTATTCTATTGTTCCATCTATATTATCAATAATATCTCTTCTGGAGGCTTTTCTGTCCCCTGATGGAACTCTGGAGATCAAATATCCATTTCTTTCACTTTGCTCTCATGAGAAATGCGGTACTTCTATGCACCAAACTCAGTCTAAAGTTGTGTCCCTCTTCTCTTTTGTTTGCCTTTATGGCTTTCATATAGTCTCTAAATACCTGCTTGAGCTTTCCCCTTGCTTTTCAGCACTCACTACAATTTTAAAACATTGGAGAATTTTATCTACTCCAGGCACTGGTTCCTTAGCAGGGAAAAAAATAAATTTCTACTTTTCTGGTCAAGGATCATCCCCAATTGGCTCAGCTTCTGTTTTTTGTTTTTTCTAAACTCTGAAATAGATTATCCTGGTGGTTTACTGATGAAATTGGGAGGCTACGTTAATTGTGTGTCTACGTGATGAAAGGAACATCTCCCATCCATAAGTCAGAAACAACCCCATAAGCCACCCTGTAAGTGATGACTGCATTTCCAGCCCTTATGACTCTAGAGGCAATCACAGAAGATTTGCAGACCTGCCAGCTCTCCATCAGTTTGTGAAAGTTAGCCCTAATGAGGATGGGGAAATGCCATACCAGATTACACTTTCCTGGATTTTTTGCCAGATCCAAAGCACTCTGTTTCACTTCCCTCTTCCTTTTACCATTTGTTTTCTTTCTTGGACTCTTAACAACCTGGTTTGCGATGCATTGCACAAACAGACTTCCAGATTGGCGTGCCAGTAAGGCAAACTACTAAGTTTGGAGCTGCAGCTGTTATGGCAACGTTATCCAACAAGCATCACCTGTAAATACCTACTTTTAGTAATGTATTTTCATGGAATTCTGTGGCATTATTATATAAATCAAACAAAAATTACCATGAAAAATGATGAATCTGTGTTAACAGCAGATTTGAAAGACAAGCTAACACATTTGGATGCAAACAAAAGGTCAGGTATTAATATACTGCAAGTACGCTGAACAAACCTAGTAGTTTGTCTCTCCCTTTCTCTGAAACTTGTCAACCTTCCTATCAGGCTTTATGCAGAACAATTTTTAGGAGGACAAAATAGTTTTATCTCCTCTCCTTGGTAAGAAAACACCTCACTGATGTCATATCTATGAGTTATTCCTTAGAGTTCTTTCTGTTTCACTCACTTCACTCCATATGGATACAGAGGTTTACCCCATATCTGCTATTAGCACAGTGATGGAAAATTGCATAGGTGGGCCAGAAAGAGCTGAGATGTTTGGGTTGGAGTCATGGGAGTTTTCCCCATTTATTTCTTCCTTTTTCAATGTAAAAATTGTTGTGAAGGTAGTTAACTGTACTCCTAACAAGCCTGGTGTAAGCACTCTGAAGTTCACTTAGAACAGAATCCTTTCTACTAAATTAGGCCAGTTTATCCGGAGAAGGACTCGCCATGTAGCTGTGGGACTTTAACTGTCATCATGTTCTTCAATAATGTAGCAGGCGAGGGAGGGCTGAAGTATTGTGTTCAGCACTTTGAAGTATGCAGCAGGGTAGGTTGCATTGTTCATATAAAAGTGAGCATGTCAAAGGGCTTACAGAGTGAGTAGAGTGCTGTGGTGAGAGGGAGATAATGTTAGGGCCATTGTACTTTGTCAACTTAAAACCTTACTCTGAACTTGATGTTTTTCTGGTGTGCAGACTGCTCTGAGGAATCATAGTTCTGATACCTTATTTTAAATATATATACAGGTATTTAAAAAAAACCAAAACAATCATACTTCAACATACTGTTTCAAAGTATGCATTGCATGATACATTACAATGATCCCAAATGAAAATACTGATGTACTCTCATTCCCTTAGAGTGGTTTACTCACTTGTTTGCTTTTGGAAATGAAAGAAACACAATTCCAGCTTTACACATGAAAGAGTATATTGTCTTTCATGTTTAATTCCTTATTCTCATGGTTTGACTTTATTTTAAGAGTCAAAATATTTGTACTCAAACCAGCCCAAATATGTACCTATGGTTGAACACCAAGGAATCTCATTCTTGGGTACATCATGCAAAACCACCTAAACTTCTTAGGTGCCTGCATGTATTCCAAAATGGAATTTAAGGATTTGGGGATAAAGGAAGGGTCTGAGGTGCCTGCGTGCATTTCCAAAATGGAATTTAAGGATGTGGGGATGACAGAGGTGTCTGAAAACCCTCTCCAAAAGGAGACATCAAATTTAAATTTCACAACCAGAATCAAATTAAAAATTTAAATTTAAATTTCATTAAATATATTTTTTTAAAATATTTTGCATTTAAAATATCCATTATTAATGGGAATTTTCTTTAAGTCATGATCATCCAGATGTTGTAGCATAAGAACAGGAAGTGAGTCATGAGCCATATAAAAAGACTTGGAAGCGAAAATGTGATATTAGCTGGTCATACATGTTATCCAATAAGGATGAAAAAAACAATACCAACACAAATGATGGAAAGTCACTCCTTCCGAACTCTTTGCCTCCTTTGTGATATTTGAAAGTAATTTTTTTTATTTTTTACACCATTTTATCCCTGATAAGTTTCCCGTAAGAATTGTGCTTAATTTTAACAGTATCCACAGTCACGCCCTTTTATGCTAAAAAATCCTGTTCCTTTGCACGAGCCTCTTCTGCTAAAGTAAAAATATGCCATTGCCATGCTAGCAGCCCATCCCACTGTGCATTTCACTTGTGCATTGAGTGTTCTCTGTAAATAAGAAGCAAAACCTACAAACTCTCAGCATCCAAACAATTGTTTCTTTTAATGTAGAAAACTAAGCTAAGGTCTAGAATAGGCAGATATTAAACACGACTAGGCTAAATATATGCCTAAGGATAGCTTTATGGTAATTCTATTCACCACCTCCTCCGCAGTCCATTGAGTTAAAAGCAAAAGTACAAAAATGAGGCAAACATGGAAAATGCCATTACAGTATTTTGAGAAAAGCAGCAACCCAGTGTCTATGAAAATTTAATAACCATTGACTTTTTTTTTTTATTTCTTACTGCAAATCCAGGACAAACTTTTATTTGACAACCATATGTCCTTTAAAAGAGATCCATAAGTCTTCAAATAACCCAGACTGTTCTTCCCTCTCTCTTCCCCCCTCTCTCTCTCTCTCTCTCAGTCTCTCTCTGTCTCCCCTTTTAATGCCCACATCTCCACTATCAGGAACAAATATGATTTCTGATTGAACATCACTTTATTTGCCAGTTCTGTGGTCTTTTCTTATCTTGTTCCACACTTCTCAGGCTTTGTGGTTAAATTATGTATTAAGGTCAATGTCAAAACACGGAAGATCTGTAATCTACAGGGAGCTCCCTTTTATTCGTTATTACAGTGAAGGCTGAGCACAACTGTCAGGGAGCTTGGGATGTGCTCAGCATGGAGGCTTGCTACACAGCAGGGCTCTACAAAGCCTCTCTCCTTGTTCTCCCAGGATGAACCCTTGATAGATTTACCCAGATAACCCATCTCACTTTAAAGCTCTCTTGTCTCTGCTTCAATCTGAAAGCTGTCAAGTGCACCTATATAGTAATGTCATAAATCAAACGTAAAATGTGTACACTGGAGACACTGCAAGTGTCATGTATTCACTTGTACTTTGAGATCTTCTAAAGTAAAATGGTGTCAGAATAAGGAAGGCTGGGAGGAATGTTTTTTTCCTTAAAAACGACAGAATATTTGAAAAGGTTGGCTGTAAACTTTTTTAAAAAAACTTCTGTTGTTATAAAGCCAAACTCTGGTTTATCCTAAATTAGTCAGGGACAGCTATTTAGTAAACAAACAAACAAACAAAACCACCAAAAATCAAACAAACAAGCAACAACAACAACAACAACAACAAAAAAGGGAAGCTCCAAGATGTCTCTGTAAAGAATGTGATTTAATGCAAGACCATGTATTGATTTTGCTTCTTTGGTTTTCTTCTTGACAAGCATTTGTCAACACGGATTTGTATTAGTTCCCAGGTTTGTTTATTAAAGACACGTCATTCTTTCCCTGAACTAGAAACAATTCTCTTGCAGCAGGAGTACCACATGAGAGGTTTCCTGAAACAAGATACTAAGCATGACAAAAAGAAAAGGAGCCCTCTAGGTGGAATCCACCATCACTGAACTTAATTTCTATCTTACATTTAGATAAAGAGAATTTTAATTTTTTATTGGCAGAAAAGGTTTGCTACTTCTTATTTAGTGGAGTCTGTATTTTATTTTTCTTGTGGAAGAAAAAGGTTGCATTTGCAACATCCATATTGCCTCATACTCAGATAATTTCTAGTAAAACATCCTACAAAATTGGCTGTGCAGTTCAGACTTTCTTGACTTTAAATGTTCTGTCTCAAAGCATATCTATTTTGAGGCCAATTTTTATAAGACACTTCAGCAAAGGTACCTGTGAATCATTCTATATTGGGACTTCATTAATCTAGGTGTTCCATACTGTGTCTCAAACAAGTTTATATCATTAATCTGAAAAGAGCACCAGCATGCTGTGAAATAATCTCACCCATAGAAGCCCTAAAAGAGGATTGTCTCTCCTTTTAAATCATTTGGAAGTGAAAAGTATTCAGTTCAGCTGGGATCCAGAGTGTGTGCACTTTCTGGTGGAGGGTGAAGTGAGGCCCAAGAGGTGTTCAGCTCTGGAGACAGATGTGTGAGTCTGAGCTATAAACTAGCTGGTGCCAAAGGTCACCCCAGAGGGTGCCAGATTTTTTAGGCTGGGGAACCAGCCCGAACAGGATGTGATACTAGTTTTTTCACTCCCCTCCTTAGTGCTGGTTGCAAATCTCTCCATCTCCTTCACCAAACACACCTATAGTCTTCTTAGGTTCAGGGAGGTATTCGGACCTCTTGAACCTATAAAATCATTCATCTTTATTTCTGATATTTATGATATTACATCATGCAATTTTTCAAAAGGCTTCAGGTACAGGCAGTGATTTTCCCTGTAGTCCATACTACCAAAAGAAGTAATTTTACTACATGAGGTGTTACTCTTGCACATTCCTAATCTATATCTTTTGTCTTGTTTTTATTTAAAACAAAGGCCTTTCTGTATGATAGCATTTGTTTCATCCTCTTTGAATTTGAAAATGATGCAGAAATGCTTTGCCATCAAGATCTCAACATGATATCTCTGTGGAGACATATTGCAAGAACATAAGTGTGACTGTGCTGGGTGAGATCAGAGGCCCATTTGTCCAGCACTTGTCTCCATCAGTAACCAGAAACAAGTCAATGACACTCCCACCAAATTGCTCAGAACCCCCAGTAATTTGTCATTGAACAGCCTCCTGAACCAAAGATTGTGTCTTTGTGTTTAATAGACATCAATTAATATTTTTTCTATGAATGTGTCCATTCATTGGGTCATTATTTAAATTTAAGTATCCGCATCAGGACTTCCATAGTCTAACTACACTCTGTGTCAAGAAAAGCCTCACTTCACTTCACTTCACTTCACTTCACTTCACTTCACTTTACTTCACACTTTTGAATAGTTTACCCAAGACGCATAAAATGAAAAAAAGAAAAGAGGAATTCCAAAAAGAACCTGACTTAAAGGAAGTCAGAAAGCATTAGAGGCTGCCTAGTCTTGTCATCATCTGGAATCTTTTGATTATTTCAAGCAGAAGAGATCCTTGTGCTTTTTACTCTGAAGCGTAACTAGATCTACAACTCTATTAGTGTTGTTATGTAGAAAGAAAAGACTTCATGAGTCCCAACTTCTCCTCTCCTTTACTAGGAGAAGTTTTCCCATTCCCTCTTAAATAGTTTATTCATTACTTAAGATGAAAAAGTCTGAAAAAAGCTTTTTCCTGCCACTCTTCAGCCAGGTTTCTTCAAGGCAGTCTGAATTTCAGTCTTATTGAAATTTAAATTACTGCGATCTCACCAATTGTATCTCTGCATTGCAGGTTTAAATTCAGCTAGAGGAGGCATTGGCTATGACAAAGAAAATATCTTGACTGAATGCTTCAGTGTATGAATCTTTGTACACCTTCTCTTTCTTAGGTGAGTAACATTCTACTGAGATTAATTATTACTGGAACTAAGAATGTGCATGTTGAGAATCATGATTTTCAAAATGGTTGAAGTACAGAAAAGGTAAATAGAGCTGTGCTTTTAGAAAAATATACAGTTTAAGATATCTAAAGAAAATACCGTTTTCCTTTAAAAAAATAGAAATTGAAATAATTTCACTTTCTTTAGCTGTCCAAGAAAAAAATACCAACCTGTGTTCAGATTTACTCCATCCTTCCTCACGGAAAAGTACCTCTGGGTTCCAAGAGTACCTTGAGCTTGTCTGTTTAATGTAGTAAGTATTCTAAGATTACTTTTTTCCCCTTTTTGTTTTTAATAAGAGACAAGTGGGTTTGTTATTCAGTGTTGGGGGTTTTTTGTAGAGGTTAGAGGGTATACCGCTAAAAGCTCATGGTTACATTATTATCAACAGTAGCTGATCAAAAGAGGAATGAACATTCAGAAATACAAATCACATTGTCATCCATCACCCGTATTTTACACTTTTAAATTCTTCTCAGTGTCAACATTCTTAAGTGGCAGCAACAGTAAAGAAAAGCCACTGAAACCCCTGCAGATTTTTTTAACAGGTCACTCCAGAGAGCGAGTTTAGGGCTTTATTTAAATTCATGTTTTTATATTCAGAAGTCAGTGAATGTCAGGCTCACCACTGCTCCACTTCGCATGTATGCTTTCCACTTCAGAAGGAAAAGCCATGGTGGATCTGAAGCAAACCCTATCTGAAGAGCCATGAAAATAACTTCTGACTACCAGGCCTAATTAATGCCTCCATGCTGACCTCTACATCCAGCCCATATCAAAAATGTTACAGCAGTGCTGATTCAACATGAACTCAAGATCAGGCAAGACCTGGTACTAATGAATACTAATGAACAGTAATTACTGGAACTCTGCCACAGAAACCCACTGCAGAGACATATGCTAATGGGCTTTACACAACCAGACACAGGACTTCATATCCACTAAGAAACTTTTACTAGACTGAAAGCAAAAGGAACCATATGTCACATGCAACCCTGTTTGCATCCATTTCCTCCCTTACTCCCTTATACCTGACATCCATCTCCTGTCCCCCATACAGGCCAGCTCAGACCCAGCTTAGTTCTGGTTTACCTTAGCAGGCACATACAGTCATTTGCATCAACTTGGAGGCTGAGTTTGCTTTTCTGCTCTTGGTTCTCATTCAAGGCTGAAAGAATCAGGATTGTTCAGTCTGGATGGGAGAAGGCTCTGGGAAGACCCTATTGCAGCCTTCCAGTACAAACTTTTAGCAATGCCTGCTACAATAGGAAAAGGAGTACATTTAAACCAAAGGAGGGTACATTTCAATCAGATATAAAAAAGAAGGTTTTTACAAAGAGGGAGGTGAAATGTTGCAACAGATTGCCCAGAGAGGTGGTGGATGTCCCATTCCAGGAAACATTTAAGGTTGGGTTGGATGAGGCTCTCAGCAACCTGATCTAGTTGAAGATGTCCTTGTTCATTGCCAGGGGGTTGGACTAGATGACCTTTAAAAGGTGTCTTCCAACTCAAACTAGTCTATGATTCTATGAAAACATAACCTAAGGCAAAGGAATTTTAGAAAGATATATCTTCATCTGTAACAATTGTGCAGATAATATTACTTGCCACTGGGAAGACATAATGGGAAAACAGATCAGAGTATATGATATCTGGATCTTCCCTGATATATGGAAAAATTGGAAAAATGCATAATGGAAAAATTGTCCTCCAAAAGAAACACACAAGATACTTTTAATATGATTGTGGTCTGTCTGACAAGCATTCTCCTTTCTGTAATGGTCAATGCTGGTTCTGCCCTACTGAGAGGATCCCCTGATTCAGTGAAAATAGCTCCTGAGGTTACTTTGATTTTCTTCTAATTTCTGAGGCCTAATCCTTCCAGTAAAGGAATAGTCACAGGAGTAAATGTAATATAAACAAATCCCCTAGTGAGATGTTTATACAATAAACTTTCTGTTCTGTGTTAGTGCAAGAGGGGGTAAACATGAGAAAAGTAATCAGGCTTAGGACTGGATCAAACATCTAAGGTTCTGAGTGTGGGGCAGCATGGAACTAGAATATCCCAAATTGAAGATTGAAGAGGGATTATCTGGTTGTTTTACCTTCATAATTTTAGATAAGCTTCTCTTTGGAGTAGGTGTTGAATTGCAACACTTAAAATTTAGGACTGTGTGCACACTGCAAAGAGATTGTGCTGAGAGTGCTGCCTGCCAAAAGATGTTCAGTCACCTTTGAGCACCGTACACTGTGACTGGCCCTGCTGGTTCTCCTGGGACCCTCAACTACCAAGTTATTGCTGGTCATAGCTCACTCAGGCTGTTTAGCATGCTCTGAATTTGTCATGTGTTAGTGGTAACTTCTGTGCTGGTCTGCATGTCCATAAACAGAGAAAGAAGTTTCAGGAAGGAAAAACTAACCATCCTTACCAATTTCCATGGGGACAGAAAGAAAAGAAAAAACACATGAGCAGCAGGTTTACTTCTTTGCTTGACTGCACGCTCCTGCCCCTCCTTATAAGATTAGTGAGGGTTCAACTTTTGCCCACGAAGAGATGATAACATAGCACATGATTACCTGACATAAGGAGGAGAAATGACTGACAGGACCAGCAGCTGCATGCTGGGCCCTGTAGGGTCACGAACACTAAGGAACAGAGGGATCTGTGGTTAGCACTGCCAGTCACCATGTACCCAGTCACTAGCTTAGCTGTCATTTAGCACTCTGTCCATTCAGATTTGTTGTTTGTTGTGACTTTTTGATGTTCAGTTGTTCTCCAAGGGTATTTTCTGTCTCTCATCCTCACTCCCTGCTTTTTTCCACTCCATTTGCCCCTGCTGTATGCAGAGGTGTCCTAGTAACTCACAGTTCCTCATAACTCATGCTTCCTCTGACTTCATACTCCACCGTTTGGTGAGTTGGGGAGGGAGAAATTTTTGTGTCTTGAGGCATTGTTTTAGTTGTGTGTTCACTCAGCAAGAGTGATAGCTACATTTGTTTACATTTAAAAGTGCCTATCCTTTTGGCTAGAACAGAAATATTCCCGCTTTTCCCCCTTTAAATAAAAGCCTAAACTCTCCAGAATCTGAGCCTATCACATCACCAATAGAAATGCATGAAACAATAAAGAATCATCTCATGGATGAGCTGTTTGACATCTTGTTCTTACTTCTGTCCTTCTGTATCTCCTCTCCAACCTTCTCTTATCCCTGCTGCATTCATATCTTGTTAACTGAAATTGAACTAAACAGGACATCACGATGAACCCGTAACAGTCAGCAGAACCAGAGGTGTATTTATCAGCTGTACTATTTAGGAAAAACATGCACCTGACAGCTGAAAGACCTCAAAACACTTGACCTTCAGTCTGAAGAGGCAAGCAACAGAGTTGTTGGGCTACCACCCAGTCAATATATGAAAATCCATATTCCTTGTCCTCTAAGATATTGGTGAAGTTATCACATTTCTAGAAGTTAAGGTGTACTAAACTTTCCTTGTTTTGTTTGGGGAGGGCTTTCCCCAAGCAGAAATGTGATTTTTCTCATTGTCCATTGTCCAAAATTAAGAAATCAGTTTCACTACAGGTGTCTTGGTCTGTCCGCATTATTTCTGGAAAAGATCTACAGGATCTTTAATTAGTGACGACAAGCTGAAAGAAACTATTGCAGTGTCTGCTTTGGCTGTAGAACTGCTCCTCCTCATTTGTTCATCAGAACAAAAGGATTTCTATCTGTCAGAAATCAAGCTGTTAATGTAGAATTGGATTTTCTTGATCAAGCATGTTTTACAGAATTTAATACATTAATATTTTTGGTCACCTTCATGCATTCCTTTTTTCCATGTTTTTCTCATACAATTTTCCTGTAGCTGATAGATGAAATTCTCAGTGTTAACAGGCCAGACTTCAGCAATACAAAGAGACACATGCTCTGTGAAGTCTCTTATTTCAACAGTAAATCATTGTAAGCATTCATTAACATTTTTCAAATTATTCAAGAGCAATCAGGGAGATACACCACCTAGTAAAATCAACATTTAAACACCTGTTAACTTCAGTGGAACCTGCAGGTACCTCTGAAGGAAAGTGTTCCTGACACCAAGGTCATTCGCTCATCAGGCATATAGGCCTACAGCTTGACAATTTGTCCTTAGAGCATTTTGGTGCTCAGGTAGACTTTAAGGAGGTGGGGTTGAATCTTTTGATATATGAAACTCTAGACAACATTGGCTCTAAATCTTGTCAGCTGTCCATTTCTTCTAGCAGAGGCAGGGGGAGGTTCACTTGCAAAGACTATAGCAGCAAAAGTCAACTTTGAGGACAATTTTATTCAACCTACTAGTCACAAGAGACAGGTACAGATTCACCAGAGGACAGAAAAGGACAGTAGCTCTTAAACAGTCAAGACCAGAGGAGTATAGACACACTCACAGTCACATGATGATACATTTGCATAGCTTTCCTGCACTTTGCAGCAAAGGACTCTAAGAAATTTTCAAGTTATATCAGCTCATCCAGTCAAAGATATTAGTTCCCCTTACAAACTTTAACTGACTTGTAACCTTGCATCCACACAAGTACCACAACACATCAATTATTTCTTTTTATAATTGCCTTAACATCAGAAATATTAATGAACTGTGTATACACTTTACCTAAGGGTTTTCTTTTTTTAAGAGGGTATATATAGTTCATTTGAGTTCATTAAGTCATAAAAACACAAGGTGTTATGGCAACTTTGGTACTACCTGTACCCTTAAGTTCCTTTAAAAATATACTGTGCAGGTCTGGGGATGAAAGGATGTGAGTTCAATGCCTTGAATACTTTGATATCAACAGTGCAAGAGTCACATATGAGCAGAAACAGATCTACACATTCAGTGATAAGCTTTGCCAGAAAGATTCCCATCCCACCTGATAATTCTTTATTGTACCAGAAGACAAACCTTCTAACTTGTCCTGTGGAGAACATGCTCAATTTGAGACTTTTAAAAGCTGGCCTCTTTCAAAAGCTCATCTGCCATTTCTGAGGTTTTCATTTTAAAATGTGGTAAAACTTTATGTGTATTTTTGTGAAGGATTCCAGGTTTCAAGGAAGCTTAGAATACCTGTTACTTCATTCCTAACAAAACACTTCTCTGAATGATTAATAATCCATCCCTTTCTACATGTCTTTTTCATCAGAATTTGAGCAGTCTGGTAAATACCTGAAATGTTTAAAGGTTTCAAAATACAACATATTTTAAGCCTAAGTGGAACTTACCTCCAGCCTTCAAAGTCAAAACAAAACAAACAACACTGGCAATATGTATTGTTACGCACTCCTGAGCCTGCTTCCTATATCATGTTCTTCAAATTGCTGTACAAATGTTAGCAAAGCTCCACGCTTCTCTGTAAGACCAGATATCATTATGAACTTTTTAAATATGATGGAATTCCTGAGGGATGAAAAGCTTGAGCAATTTTAACCACACAATACATCAATTCCAGATTGGGACTTGTGCATTAAAACTTTACAGAATCAGGTTGCAAGTTGGCTCAACACATCCCTGATGGCCTTTAAAATATGTGGTAAGCATAAAAACTTTCCATGTCTAAGCAATGGAAACAAATCAGATGCTCAGTGAGCAGAATTTTGCACAGTATTAGTCAAGAAGTACTTAAGGGATTCAAATTTTAATGAAGGATGACAACGGGTCTTATGCTTGCAACTGGAATCCTTGAAGACCAGTCCAAGGTTATCAAGACAGAGGTCGAAATGAGGTGAAAAAGCACACATCTTGCAACACAAGTCACAAAGCACTGCAAAACTACAATCCAGAGCAGAGTAGAACAAAACATAAAGTATGCCAGATGCCAATATTTTAAAAAGCTACGGAAAATTATGATCCTACAAATCTCTGGCTGACATCATTTCAAAACTGGTAGAATCTGACATACTCTTCCCATTACTAGATGGTTATGGGAGCGTTAGGCTGTTAACAGTTATTACATCATCAAAAAACACGTTGCTTTAATATGCTGTCAGAACAACATGCACCCCTTAAATATTTCATACAGAAATGACAACAGTGTAAGGGGAAGCAAATGGTGGTTTAAGATATATCTTGATGGTATCCTTGTATTGCGTCATTTCCGTGTCAGTGAACAGGTGCTTAAATAACATATTGAAATCACTGAAGTTTCTGGTCTGGAGGTGGACCAAAAAAAATGTGTCATGAAAATGAATCATTCATCCTTTATGCTTTGTTGTAGATAGCAATGGAAAAGATCTGGACTTGATAATCAATGCTGAAAATATTCTATGAATTCTGCAGATTTAGTGAATGGTAGGAATATCTGCTTATCTTGGTGGCTGGTTGAAGAGTATTGTTACATACAGATGTTTGCCTAAGTGAGTTTTTCCACTGCCTTCATTGCACCATAGACCAGGTCCTACGGTGCTGCAGTCTCATTTAATTACAGACAGATTAGGGGATTTTTAAGTGAATCTTTAAAGACATGCTCATTCAAGCTCAGTGTTCCCATGCTTCTTTATTCAATCAGAGCTTGGTACTATTGGGTTTTATTTTTATCCAGAAGTGTTGTCAGTCTGTGTATACAGCAGAAATCTCCAGAGCTTTGGCACTGAGCTTCGATGTAACACCTCCCTTTGTTTTGCCACTACTAGCCTTTCTGCATGCCTGAAAGTACCATGGAGTCAGGGTAAGAGAGTGAAAACCTCACACCCAAAACATGATGGAGAAAAAGCAAAATTTACCTTTTAGTCAAACCCTGATTGTATTGTGTTGTCCCTGCAGATACCATTCTGCTCTTTTCCCACTGTATCCATACTGTCAAAAGTGATAAGCCAAAAGCTTTTTTTTCATACAGCAGAAAAGATATATTTCCCAAGTCTTTTTTCAGATTTGATTGTATCATTTTTATCATAGATTAGATTAATGTGTATATGCAAGCATTCTTCATTCTAGATTCTTTATTTTTTTAATTAAAACAGCCATTTACCAATTTTTCAATAATTTCTTTTTACTCTTGACAAAGATCTTCCTGATTATTTCTCTGTTTCTTTTCTGAACTCAAATATTCAATCCAATTAAATTATCATCTTTTTCCAGTATTTAGCATGAAAAGTCTCACTGTTTAATACATGCAGTCATCTCTTTCTTCTGTCCAATGCTCAGTTTTTTTCTTCAACTGTTTGTACCTTGAGGAAGATACATATTTCATCAAAAGACCCAATAACACATTAAACACATACCCCCTCCTACCTTCAAAAGATCATATCTAACCCTCTCTTAATTTGGTGAGGTATGCAGCCTTTATCCAGTTTCTGCTGAAGACAATGAAAATATAAATTCTGTCTTTAAAGCAGATAATTTAAGCCCTTCACATGCAACTATAGCAAATCCAGGTCATATCCAGAAGGAGACATTATTTTCATAAATGGAAGAAGACATAGGTCTTGAAGCTATAAGACTGAGGCTCTCATGTGTTTGAAATCCATTAAAACTACTCCTTTAAAGAAATAGAGATAAAAAGCTCAGAATATCATGTGACACAATATAACCTATCACAGCAATAAATCAAAGATTCTGACCGTGATTACAGATATTATCTCTTATTACTTGCAAAAGAAAATATAAGCCAGATATCCTACTTTGTATCCAGAATTTCTCTAGTGGCTTACCAGCTTTCTAATGAATATCAGCTTAAAATAAGCTCATCTCCTTAGAGAACTGCTTCTGTGAAGGCAATATTCCCAAAGAAAACCCGTGACTGCTAAATAACCTTTGTTATACTCATATGGCAATGATCTATTGGCCTAGGAAGCATGTACATTTTGTATAATTTTCAGTAAAAGGTAATTTTTTCCCTGGGAGGTTTTAAGAAAATATCCCTTTTAAATGTTGATGTAAAACTAATTCTCTTTCCTGACCGATTAACAAAAAATATTGCTGCTGTGGAGGAGAAATGTCAATGAATGTGACAGCAACCTGGGCTTCATTTGAAAAACAGTGGAGGAAAGATGGAAGACTGAAAGAGAACTATATAACGGTAATATTTTCAAAACAACCTATTTAGATGATGCAAAACCTTTTAAAATTTTGAGTGCAAAAACTTGTATTTTATCACTCTTGTGTACTCCACACCAATTTATATTGAAGAATCCTAGCAGGCTCGTGATACAATTTTTATTCATCCCATGAAAGCTGCTAGTACTTTTTGCTAAATAAAGCAAATCAAAAGAAAATCCATTATTATTTGACTACACTTTTCTGACAGCTATAGTGCAGTAATGGGAAACTTTTTCAGCAACTAATCTGTATCCAGCATAATTACAGTATTTGATAGTTTAGTTTTGACATATTTGTTACTTACCTCATTATCTTCCTATAAACCTAGATCATCATAGTTAATGATATTTTAAAAATCCTCCATCCATGTTGAGAAGTTTTAAGCAACATTCTTTCCCTTGCTCTTTCAGTACCTCTGGAATCTGTTGTTTGATTAGTGGATGCCCTGTCCTCATTTAAATATGCTAAAATACTCACCTCTTCTGATTAGCAGTCTGCCAAGCAAAGCCTTTTTGTTGCACTTTCTACTGATTTGGACTGTATTTCACTGAGATCCAAGTATGTGTCTCCTCTTTTCTATTGAACTCATTTATCTTTGACGGTCAGCCTTACAGGTGCATTTGGTGTCAAGTGTTGGAGAAAGAAGCAGTCACAGAAATGCCTCTGCTCCTTACTCTTAATTTCAGTACTGAAGGGAATGTGGATTCATTGCCTAGCAATTGCCTTTCAAGTCAGCAGCAGTACCACAGATAATTATCAGAGTTTGGATTTGAAAATACTGTGCCAGACAAAAGGCTTCTTGACAGGTCTGCCTCTAGGAGGAGGTGGGAAAACATAGCAGGATGAAAATCACAGTGGCCTTATACATTGAGAAAGAGTAGCATACAGCCAGTTCTTGGGTCAAGCTGCCACAGGGGTTTCCAGATATTGTTGGTACCATTCCCCACCCAGAGTAGGCAAGGGTTGAATAGGTGCTCTGTGTCTTATTGTGTCAGTATTTCTAGGGTTTCTAATAAAATTAAAGGTCTTCTGGCCTTTTTTCCTGATGGTTATCATTCATTTCAACTGATTTCAATGCAAATAAAGGGCCAAAGCTGTAGTTACTATACACATCCCCTGACTATACATGTAAAACCTGACTTACTGAGGCAGCTGAGAGCTCAGTGATAAAACTTAAGCCTCCAGCATCCCTTTATCACTGTCACACCTTCTGTGCTAACTGGGCAAATGTGGGAGGTCTGCACTGATCAACCTGTCCCAGCAGGGAAGAGAAAGACTATGCTCAGAACTATGCTAAGACCAAAAGACTGGACCTGTAACTTCAGGTCTGTTATATATGCTGCAAATCTTTTGAAGAGAAGATAATGTGTCGCTCTAGTGAGAGACAGTGGAGCTGAAATCACTGAGGTGTCCACTCTGAAACTTTAGCATGAACGTCCTTAACACCTCTGAGTAGGTACACATAGTTTTTCACCTAAGCAGTCTTTGCTTGCTTCAGATGAGCTCTCATGGAACAATGTGCATTAACTTTGAAAGATACACAAGGCACACAGCACATCCTATGGATTCAAAGGAGTCACAGCGGCATCTTTGAGGTCAGAACTGAGCCCTATGGGCTTTAAAGTTCTGTCAACATTCGCTGATAGCTGTTCAAACCACTTAGTTGCATTGGAAGCGTATGTGTAGGCATCATATTGCGGTCAGCATAATCCATACAAAAAGCATACCATCTGCAGAACACCCAAGTCCCAACATCCAAATTTAGCTCTGCAGCTCTATTACAGCAAGGCCAGGAATGGTTAGTTTTCCTCTGGGATGAGCAGACCAGCTGTCTTTATTCTGCCTGTATTGCTTGCAGCTTTCTTGTCCATGTGGCTGCTTTTGTACCACTCGGAACTTGTAATAAACACACCCAGGTGACATGGAGATCATACAAAAGTCCTTCCATCCCTAAAAACAAAATCAAGTTTGGTCTTAATGGACAGTCAACTAGATGCAACTAAGGAGTGGAAATGGGGGATGGAAGGGCAAAGCCATCTGTAGCTCACTGATTACTCTGTGACAAATGAATGGACCAGATACTGGAGAATTATTTTCAGGGGAGAATGCTGAGATCCCATGGGGCAGAAAGGAGCTTGTTGGGAGGCAAGTGTTGACAATCCTAGGAACAGAGTATTTCCATCTCTTGCAGAAGATACAATATTTCAATGTTCAAAAACAATGAAAAAAGAGCAATGAAAACACTTTTCCCCTAGTAAGACATTCTGATAAAAACCATTCTTTCATCTAGTATTTGATACTCAAATGCACTTTCCCATTCACAGTTGGATGGAGATTTTTTTTCAAGTTCAACCCTAATTTATTTATCTTAAAGCAGGCAATGTACTGTAATTTTACAATAAAGGACTCCCAATCAAAGCTTACCTTATCCAGAGGTAATTAATACAAAGATTGTTGAATTAAAGATGTGAGTCTTGACACTTTGGCGGGGGGTAAGGGACATGGTCTCAAAGGCACAAATTATGCCTGAAACAGACCAATTAACACCATGTATCTTCTTTTATGTTAACTTCAATTAAGGTTTCTTAAAATTTTTAAAGTTATTTTCTTCTTTACAATCTCAGAATGTCAGAAATGTACATCAAAGAAAAACGCTTCAGTATGAACACCATAGGTAATGCTCATTTGCACACAAATCTGCATATTGCAAAGCAGTTCAGAGCCCATTTTGCATGAATTATTGCCGGATGTGAGTCAATGAATTAAACAGCTAAAAAATAACAACCATCCAAGTGATGATAAGCTGCACCTACTTATGTTGACATAATGAATTTCAAAAGAAAGCACATCAGAATTTGAATTAAGTTACAATGGAAATAAAGAGGTGATTTAAACTATGATGCTAGTCAGGCCTGTGTATTTTAACATACTTTTCAATTCCATTTTGTTTGCCATGTTTCACAATTCCTGCACTTGAAAATAATATTTTTTTTTCTACCAGATGAATCAGAAATGGATAAAATTTCATGGTATCATCTCTCTTGGTTTTGACAGTAAATCCATTGACTTTTGTTTCAGTATGTCATCTATGTAACTTTTATTCTGCAGTCAACTACCTAGCAGATCACTTTGTCCTTGTACAACTCCTCTTGCAAGATGTCGTCTCTTAATTTGCCACTTGATGTGACAGAATCTCCTTCTTTTCCTTGTGCCAGTGCAAGGAACATATTTTTGAAAGTGCCACAGCAAAAAGGAATGTAGGCTAGCATGACTACTGCAGAAACAGATCACTAAAGAAACAGTTGATTCTTCAAAGATTTGAAGTTTAATCACAAATAACCAAATAAAAATAAAAAGTCCAGAGATTTTCAAGATGAAGTCTTTTTTTCTGGAGTCAAATATATTTCTTTTAAAACCTGTATGTGGCTCCCACTGACTGCAATGAGCTCGTTCCTAATTGGAACAGTCTGCAAGCAATGGACTCCTCTGCTGGGGCCCTTTCTTTTCTCCTTCACACATTCCCCAACTGTGGAGAAAGATTTTTTTTTTTTTGAGCTTATATACTCTTTGTAATTGTTTTACTGATTGCTTTTATTAATATATTTAGGTTTAAGGATTTTCCAGCAGTTTTCATAATAAGTGTTCCACAGGGCTTTTGCCATTTAGAATTCAAATCTCAGATTATGTGAGTCGTTATATATGTCAGTTAGCATGCTGCTTCTCTCCTTGTTGCACTGACATCCCTTTTATAAAAAGAATATTATCTTGAGAAGCTTGAAGTTGACTACATTTTTCAAAAAATGAGAAAGGGGTTTAAGGAGAAAGTGTTAAGTAGGATTGCAAAAATTCTGATTGCACATAAGGGGAAAATATTCCATAGTGAGAGAGTGGTTATGACTGGGAACAGGCTGCAGAGACTGTGCAATCTGTCTGTCCTTGAAGACATTCAAAACACAACTGGAAAGGCCCTGAGAAGACTGATCTCACTTGGAAGTCTGCTTGGAGGAGGGGGTTGGGCTAAACATCCTCCAGAGGTCCCTTCTGACCTAAATCTGTCCATGGCTCTAATCTGTGACTCTAAGGCCTCAATATGAATGGGAAAAGAAATGCCAAAAAATGACTGGGCCCAAAGCCTGATGTAGTTAACAGCAATGTCTAAATTTTCCCACATACTCTTTCTGCTCTCCTAATAGCTGCCGCACTCACTATGGTGCTTAAACCAGGGACAATCCAGAACACACACCCAGAGCAGAACTTGGGTGTTTTTGTGAGTAGCATGTTGAGTTGCACTTTTCCATAGGTTACTACATTTATTATACTAATTATAGCAGTTTGTCTTTTAAAGAGCTTTAAGAGAATTGGAGCATGACCCCAGCTTCCACTACATTAAAAATTACTTAATCATTCCCAACCACCACAGAACCAAGTAATGGCTGAGGTCAAATGCGGGTTTTGTACGTACTTTGCTCTCTAAAGACCCTCAAGAGTTTGGTAGTTATAATAAATTTTACACCTGTATTGTCTCCACTTTTTTATGTTTGTGATCACACGGCAAAAAGAAAAAAAAAATGGGAAGAAGAAAGAAAAAGCCAGCACAGCTTAAATTGTAAGGGCTCAAATTCCATCTGTTTTAGCTCATTTTTTGTCTAAGATGTCAGTATTTTTTAAAGACCAACTGTGATAAAACTTATCTTTGATCATCAATTCTGAAAACTCTGGCCCTTGGCCAGAACTCATCTGTTTCTCAGTTTGGGCTCAATTAGAAGTCTCTACTTTTTTGTGAACTCTGTCATGAGACTCAAAGAACTGCAACTCCAATGGGAGGGAACCATCCTGTTGGGTTACAAGCAACTTGTGCCACCCCTGCTACCTAAGTAAGCTTTTTCCTAAAATTGATCACAGACCTTCATTCTTCTGAGCATCCCAAATCTTGCTCACTGAGATGAAAGAAAAAACTATTTGATTAAGAGTGAATTTTGGCTTTAGTAAAGGAGACATCCTAATCTCTTTTCATTTTAAGTCAGAAAAATTCTGCCTGTAATTCTGGTTGTTTTGCTCCTCAGCTGCAGACTGAGAAGAGAGACTGTGGTTGCTGACATTTAGCCAGCTGATTGGATTGCATCAGCAAGTTGGTCTTTTCAATGAAAAGCCTGTGTACATACACTTACCTGCAAGGAATACAGGTGGTCTGTGTGCTGTTTTAGGATTGTTGAAAAAGTGTGGAATAACTGGTTAAAACAACCACCATTACCACAAAAGAGGGGGATGTCCATTTAGGACTTCTTCTGAAAAACACCATATCTGACCAGGAGGCCCAGCCATTAGTGTTTTATCACCATAATACTGAATATGAGTCTGACTCCTGCTTGTTCAACCTCAAATAAAGCAATAGAGCTACAAAAAAAAGTTAAAAAGTCTCTCCTCCTTATGCACTCTTGCGCTATCAGGACACCAAAAGTATAATCTATGCTGCCATCAGTTGTCTGCAAAAAAAAAAAAGACTGAGGCCCTTGGGAAAGTAGGGCAATCCCACATAGTATTGTACCAGGGCAAGCTAGTAGAAGAAGGGCTCACTAGTTATGAATATTCAGTTAGGGACAGGTTATTAGGGCTATTTAGGCACCTAAACTCCCATTAGAAATAAGCTGTGAGGCACCTGAATTGGTGCATTCAAACCTCAGGAAAACACTGAATGCTTTAATCTGTGGCCAACCCCTTACAAACAGAATTGCAGAATTCAGGCTGCAAACATCATCATGAACCAAACCCTACAGAACTCTCACAACTATTACTATTAGGCCAAGTAATCATCTCCAAAGGTAAATCATGGAAGCACTGTTACTTGAGTTATTTAAAGCTAGATTGGACAATTCTCCAGGGAATGCTTTGGGGGGGAAAAGTGGGGACTTTGTTATGATTAGACTGAGGCTATAAATAGGAAGACATTAATGTAGTGCAGCATTACTGAAACAGCAATGCTGTTTTATGGGAGTTTTATAATCTGAAACTAGGGAAACTCTCACTTCCCACAGCAGTCTCCACCACCCCCAATTGCTCCAATACATAATACCTTGTGGCTTTTCATTCATTCTGCAGTGCTGTAACTTCTACCTTTCTTCTCTTATCATGTCAGAAGTGGGGAGACCTTGTACCTTTCCCATGAGGTTGTGTATGTTGTTTGATTCCAAGGTTTACAGCCCACATGCATTGAGTTGATCCAGTAGGGCTTGGCCCCTCACAGCAGAAGTCTTAGAGTAATATGGTAAAAATAAGTGCAGTTTGGCTCCTCTGTGCTATACCTTCAGAATGAGGAATGCCTAAAAGAGTCTCCCATCTCTGCAACAGGTAGCAGGTAAACATGTGTTAGCCATCCATTTAAAAGAAGACAACATTTCAGTCCATGCTTAATAGGCTTTGGAAGGCATCATGTTTTCTTCTGGATGGCCACATGTGTTTTGGTTCAACTAGCTGGAAGAATAGGTTCAAGGTTAACAAGATGGACACCTGGAAATAGTGGGGTGTCTCCTCATCTCCCAGTCATTGTAAGGATTTACATATATACAAGTGAAGGTAAAGCAGAGGTAGAAAATGTTTCCAGAACAGGAAAATCTGTGCTATGGCCCACTACCTAAATGTAAATACATGCACCATGTACAAATCGGAGAAAAAACATAATTCTCAAGGCAACATGTGATATTCACAAAGGCAGAATTTCACAGGAACCCCTATCAATGTAAGAGTTTGATGGTGTCTTCTTCCTTTGTCTGATTTTTTTTTTGCTTGTTTGAAGGATTTCTTCTGCCTTGTCATTTCAATCCAGAGGCAATGAAATTCAGACCCAAAGCATCATTACAGGCACCAACATACAGTACAGCTAATCATTGAAACAAAACTTTTATTCAAGTGCTTTTTTAGAATGGGACTTATATGCTTGTAACAGCATTAAAGAAACTTCAAAACTAAAAAGCTTTTTGATTGTAGCAGGCCAGTGGTTTGGCTCATCTGCACTTCTACCCTACCTGCACACCTGGCTCGTCAAGGCATGCGATTGGGTTCTCCATCAGCTTGTAACATCCTCCCAAACATCACTTGCAGCAAGAGATTACTTTTTTCTCTTCGACTTTAGAGTGTAGGTTAAAGATGAAGCTGACAAAAACGTTTCATAGGCACATGCACTAGATCTGGGCAGATGGCTTCAATAGGCTAGGTGGCATGCACACATGAAAACATGCATGCTTGAATCACATGGGAAAATATCCTGCTGGCCTAATTTCTATCCTGCTCTCACCTATTTTTTTTGGTAACACAGCTATGCTCGTCGCATTTTCCTGCAGGAATAGTGGGTGAGTTTTGCGGACAGCTATGTAAAATACCTATAGGAGTGCTATCAAGAAAATCACTGTTCACTAAAACAAATAATAGCAGCAGAGTTTAGGCAAGTTTAGACAAGTTTTGTGCACACCGGGAACGCACAAGGTGGCACATTGTGAAACATGTCAAACCATTTACTAATTCTTGTTTCAGTTCTTGCCTTAAGTCCCCACTGCTTCTTACTGAATATTAGTCCTTTTTAATAGTTAAAAAAATTCTGGGCACTGTGGCTTTCCAGAAAGCGCAAGCCATGCTCAAACCCCTTCTCTACTTCAGCCAACATCTTTCTTCTGCCTGAGCAATGATATTTTACCGCATCTCACACAGAAGAGAATCCCATCACTGTGACAAGTAGACCTTCAGAGACCAAGGCCCAACCCTTCCTGCCACTGCTGTGTGTGGCCTTCAGGCTTAAAAATGCTTTAATTTTGCCGCAGCCACTATATATTTTAAGCCAGAATGTTATGATAAACATTTGCAAAGAAAAATGTTCTTCTAAGTGTTGTTTGGGCATCCATGGTGAGGCAGATTCAGTGCACATGATGCTACAAAAATTATCTCTGCCCTGTTTCAGCCTCTTGCAGACACTGCACATAAAACTGCATGTGGCACCTCAGCAGAAGACAAGAAGCCTGGAAATTGCCCAAGGAGAAGAAACACAGACCTTCTTTTTTCCCATTCTGAAAGAAAACTTTTAAATACAAAGACCTTCATTTCACTCCCCCTGCATCTCATACGTGGTCAAAGTTCTTTCGGTAACAGTAACTTGATTTTAAGCATAGGAATGCACAGAACACTCCTCCCCCATCCCTGACCTGCAAATACAGGTATGCCAAAAGACATTTCCCAAATCCCTCCTGTTGAACCAGTTTTAAAATCAACATACAAACAGCAGAACACAGGCTGTTTGCTGTCCACACTAACAGCTTCTTGTTGAAGACAGAATTAGTAGAAGGCATTTTGCCACTGACAAGTGGGAAAAAAATCACTGTTGCATTGTCTCTGACACAGACTCGGAAACACCGCTGTGTACCTGTTCTGATCACTTTTATTTCAGTTGATTTATTTGAAGGATCTCTCAGTTTACTCAAATACAGGTCCCCAGCAGAAAGCAATCAGACTACAAAAACAGAGTCAGCAAGTCCACTCTTATCCCAGCTTAGTCTTGTCCACTGTATTAATTTTTCTATTTTAATTCCCCTTCATGGCCATTTAATGATTATTTCCCACGGTTCTAATTAAATATATTTGTAGCACAGATATTTTCAGAAATGCGACTTCTTCCAGGACAATAGTACAAGAAAAAAGAAATTCACGTAACTATCAGGCTGAAAACATTTGAATCTCACAAGCACTTATTTAGCAGTGGGCACTGGTGTCAGTGTTCCATGTCATTGTTATGCTAGTACATTGATCAGAAAATTGCCTTACAGGAGGCTGCCATTATCGATATCATATGATTTGGCAAATTCTAAAGGTGACCTTTGGAAGGCGAAGGTAGATTTCTGAAAGATCATTTCAGGAAATGGAAGGTTTTCCTGGAGACTGCCTAGCCTGGTGTATTGTACTCCCATCTCCCTCAGAGGATTTTCATGTGACACTTCTCAGCTATTCACTACTGTACAAACCTGAAATTATAAAGTGGGGAAAAAATCTTACGTTTATTTTGTAGTATTGGGGGGTTAGATTCTTTGCTGCTTTTCATGATACAGTGAAAACCTGTGTGACAGCTGATGTGACAGAGCACTTCATTTTTTCACAGCACTGAGCAGTCTAGAAACAAATGTCAGCTACATAAAAACGTGTGGTAATTAGGTAAATCTGAAAATTCTGTTGGCTTTTGAAATAGTATTTTCTGCAAAAGCTTGTAGCAGAAGGCAAACTAACCCACAGGTGACTGTCCCAACCACAGCTGTAACAGCAAGGCTGCTTCTGCCATACAAGCAACCTTCTATTCATTGCATTGAGTTTCTTCTCAAAATGTTTTGGATAAAACAGTGCAATTTCAAAGCTGCAACTGAGAAAGGTAAACATATTCATTAAAAGAGTGCAAAAGGTCTTCTGCAATTAGCTACTTTTTATATTAAAGTTACTCAATATTTTTGCAGAGCACAAAGCAGAGAAACAAGGAGGTGAATACAAAGAATATAATTGCTTCTGTTTATCCTCGAAGTCCAATGTTCACACTAAATGCTTTAATTCTTTGAGAAACAAGTCATGAAATAAGCACAAGAGACAACATACTCATGACTCCAGATAGGTTAAAAACAGACATATACTTTCCGTCTCTTTTTATATCTGTTTACCAGTGTTTCTTTGGCATGATTCTTACCTGTAATGCAGTTAATTAAAAGGGACCTGATTCACCACTTCTTCCTCTTCTTCAGACAGTGAAATCTGAGAAAAGTACCATCAAGACAGAGGGACAAAATAGAGTGAAAAAACCTGCTAGAGATGCCAAGCAGCATTAACAAGAGCTCAGGAAATTAATTCAGAAATTCATTACATCTGAGTAATTAGGAATGTCTATTTATTGCAATTTTTTTCCTCTAGTACTTGCCCAGAACTTGTGGATAATATTTTTCCCTTCCAGCTAACAGCATTTAGGATGGACAAAATTAAATTTTCCTGAATTCCAGTGGACTCTGACTGAATCCAGCAAAATAAGTCTATCAAACTCTAGTGCAAAGAACAAGTTCAACATTATAATGTACTGAAATGTTGATTTAGGTACCGTATCAGTAGATTATACTGTCATCTAGTGGCAACTACTTAACTTGCATTCCAAAATACTGTAAAACACTCTACGAGACTTCAAATACCTACCAAGGAATTTTCTCTTGATCAGCTTTCTCAAAAAGTGAAATTATCAAGGACAATTTTGAGGGCTATCATTGAAAATATAAAGCCCCTAAAAGCTATCTCAGAAGATGCATAGCCCACCTAAAGTTATTCTACTTCCTGAATAGTTGAAAGCAAAAACCATGAGCTGAAAGTTAGAGAAAAAACAGAGCCCTCTATCATGATGCAAAGGAAAACATACAAGTCCCTAACACATCACATTAAGACTAGCTGGTGATATTTTACTCTTTTTTTATAGGAATGCATTTCACTTGGATGTCATGGACATAAGAATGCATAAAGTCAAATACTAACTTGGAAATAGATTAAGCAATAAAGTCAAAGGAATTTCCAGATGTTCAGGAAACAGAAGTAAATGGAAGGAAAAGGACAAATTCATCACTATATGAATATGAGCGGTGGTTTAAGCATGATTAAGAACCTACAGGCTTGTTTAAGAGCCACAATTCTAAGGTTCCACCCCATTCTAACATAAAACTGCCTATAAAATAGTTGATTAAAGTCTATTGACAGAGCCAGACAGACAGAGCATAGTGGCATTAAACAGTTTGTCAGGCAAAAGTACTGACCAGTCTGCTCAAAGAAACAATGGATTTAAACATCAAAGCACAGAATTCTTTCCCTCCCACACCCATTTAAAAAAAAAAAAAAAAAAAAAAAAAAAAGCCAAACAAGACACACCATACAAACCCATTCTAGATTGGATTTAGGATCATTGTAAGAAACTAATGAATTCCTTTAAAATACGTGGAAAAAAACAGTAGTTTTCCATTTTCTTATGTGATCAACCAAAGCATATAATCTGAAGTACTCTGTTATCTTTTATTTTTCTGAAGGATAATACACATATGAAAGAGATCTGGAAAAGGAGTCCAAGGAAAGGAAGACAGAAAACAGCAAAGAAAGAGCAGACTTAGCCTGAGCAAACACTGAAGGATGGGCCCAAGGGAAAAATGCACTAGACCTTTGGGGCCAGATGCTGACTGAAAGTGAGGAGTGTGGACACAGATGCTGTGTATTGCTCTTTAGTTCGTTCTGGAGTCCAGAGACAGGGATAGCTAAGTCTTGTGGGAAGGGTCAAGGCACAGTCCTGTCTCTGTGACCTTGGCCTGCAACAGAGATCCCCTGCATCCCTCTCCCATGGATATAGTTCCACCTGCCCAGGGAAACAGGTGTTTGTACATCCATATTTGCACCCAAGAAGCATCTCTTCCTATACTCACAATACCACAGATCTAACCAGCCCTTTTGAAGAAGGGTCATAACTCTTATAGTCAGGTTCTGCCTGCAGCACTGTGCCAGTGCAACCACAGCTCACATATAGTCTCTGCGTAAGAGAAAGCAGACATGAAAAGTAATTTCTAGCCAGCATCAAGAGGGCAGTTTTTCAGATATGTTGCAGTTATTGTCATTTTTTGTTGATTTTATTGTTGTTGCTGTTTTTAAGGCAGATGGCTTCACTGTGTTTCCAAACTACTTTATATTCCATTTCTTGCACATCTTGCTATTTTGTTTGCTTTTGAAGATTGTTGTGGGAGAGACACTAATGTTTGCTGGACTAGACCTTTGGGTTGGATTTGTGCAGATGTCCTGGTTGTGAAATCCTGAGTACTCCATTATCTATTATCCATTTCCCAAGCCATTCAGTTCTCCAGTGAATTCTCTTTTTATGGCTGTAACAAGTAAATTTCCTGGCTTTCACAACTCATGAGGAAAGGCAGTGTTCCATAATTTATTTATACTTATATTTTTGTAATTTGCACAAATGAAATGATCTACAGGAAGGGATTCTCAGTAGTATAAATACATGTTATCACAAAGAACACATTTGTAACAGCATTAAAGAAACTTCAAAACTAAAAAGCTTTTTGATTGCAGCAGGCCATTTAATATGCATACCCCTCACTGAAATTAAGCTACATTAGCTAATCAGTGAAGAAATAAGAGAAGCAATATCTTGGTGTGAATTAACAATGCTGGTTCTGCAAGACAGTTAATTGAGATCTGAAACATATGGAATTACAAACAAGAGACCAAAATATGCAGAACTAGAACATATTCTGAAGTTTGACAGCACTTCTAGTTAACAAAAAATTCTAATTTTTTAGATAGAAAGGCATGACCAAAAAATCAAACACCAAAGGATGAAAACTCATTCATCTAACTCTGGCTGTAGCTCAGGTTTATAGAGAAGGGTAAAGGCAAAAGGAAGGGCAATTTTTTTATCCCGTCATTCCAGACCTTTATTATCATACTGTTACTTTATTATCATATTGTTATTGCTACCAATACTCACCACCACAAGAGCAAGCAGTCTTGAACAAGAAACTCCTGTGCTAGGCACTTTACAGGAAGACACAGGCATTCCTTAGATGCCACTCAGGAGACAACAGATGGATAGAGACAGACCATGGATCGTAAGGACTTAAGTGGCAGGCAGGAGGGACCAGTCCCAGAGCACGGGCAGCCCAGCATCACTCTGCATTTTGAGAAGAGCACTTAATCAAGGACACTAACCCTCCAGAATGGGATAATTGGATGGATTGTTTCCACTTCACAGATGGGAAGACAATCTCAACAAAAATACTCCCTGAATAAGCACAAGTTTTTACATACAGGCAATGATGATGATCACTGTAACGTATTGTACTACGCTGCACTGGTGCACATCAGGGAAGCCTGTGGTACCTCACAAAGATGCTTCAGCTGTCCAGATATGATGGTCAGAAACCAAAAAGCCTTGAGTATAAGCATGCATTTGTGCACACAAACATCTGTCCCACATACTGCTCTCAGCCCAGCTCATGACAGAGCAAAGACCAGGCTTGAGTCTGCCCAATCTCAGCCCAGGGATTTAACTAGTGAAGATGGTAGCTTTGCAACACATACCCTTCTGCTATAACCTTCTCATTTAAGACACACTACCAGACAACTTCAGTTTTAACTGCTGTAACAGCACTGGAATTATATTCTTATGGACCAACTTAATGTTCATTTTGTACACTCTTATAATCTTGTATTGATTACACATTGAACTTTTTTGTTACTTTTTGTATCATTAACTCTCAATTGCCAGGTCAATGGGGAAGGCTGGAGATGAAATAATCCAGATAAAGCAAGAACATGGGTAAACATGATGAAAATTAAGTTATAATAACCAGAGTAAATGTCTTTAACTTTGAAAAAAAAAAAATCTTACCTGAAGAATGAGACAGTAAATACAATGAAAATGAGGGGACAGAAGAAAGTGGTTCTTTCACAACTCAAATAATCCTCAAACAGCTAATCAAAAGTTGATTGCCCATGGTTACACTTGCAGTACAATCCACTGCTGCTCTTCTGGAAAAAAATTGTAGCCCTGGCTTGCTTAGGCCCAGGACTATAGCAACTAGGGGGAAAAAATTAAATTGGGTCTGTCTTGGTGAAGGAGATCTCTCATCTCTCATGGATGTAGCACAATTTGTAATTAGTGAAGGTAGAAGTCATGACTGGTACCTAATACTTTGCAGGACATAGATTTCGAGCAGATCCCAGACCTGTTAGCAGACCACAGACCTCTGGAGGTGGAAAGTAATGAAAAGCAGCTCCCAGGTTCCATCTGCATGCTGTACTTTCTTCAAAGCATCCGCACCCATTGTTGGACTGAGACAAATTCTGGCCTGGCTAAGCAGTCATTTTGGAGCACTCCTACAAAATCAAACTGTGCTTTATTCCCTTAGAACTTGTTAAAGACCAAAAAAAAAAAAAAAAAATCTTTACTTTTCCTGCCACAGCAAACAAGAAACTTCAAGAAACAATTTCTTCATAACTCCTCTATTCCACTACTGCAGTCACAGATAGGTTTTTGTGCTCCAAGTTATGTTCTAACAAAGAAGTAAAAGCAATAAAATCAGAAAATCCATGGAGATTTTGTGACATTTTGAAAGCCACTCTGAAAACCTACCATTCTAAAGAGATATTATCTCCCATCCCTGGTACCCAAGACCAACCCCAGAAAACAAGGCCAGTGAAGAAATTACTTCAGACCATAGCATTTTCAGTAGTGACTAAGGACAAGAAAAAAGTGCCATGGGACCAGTGAGTCTGGAAGATTTTAGAATCTGAGGCTTCTGCTGCAACACAAAAAATTAATTCAAGATCTCCTTCTAGTTTCTGACCAAAAAAAAAAAAAAAGTTTACTTCAGGAGGTTTCAGGCATTCCCAAAGAATCAGATTTATTTATTTATTTATTTATTTATTTGCACTGCCACAAAGATCTTTAGAGAAAAACTGGAAATGTGCCTGGTGATGGATATAATCTCAAAGAATTTACAATCCAAATGGATGAGACAATTGTATTCCATTTTTACAAATATGAAACCAAAGCCTCACACTACAGTGAAAACCCATTATAGAGTTAGAAATTCAATTTACATTTCTGAAACTGATTTGATTCCTTACCTACAAATACCTCTGTCTTTTAATTGTACAAATTTACCTTATAATTTGCTTCATTTACAAAGGTTATTAAAATTGACAACAGAATGTAAAAGTTGAGAGAGTTTAAAGAATTGATAGGAGAACAAACAATGCAATCCTGTGTCCAGTAAAGATTCCTACAGCCTAACCTCTGCTGAAGCTCACCAGCACAGGAATTCCTCTTGACTAGGTACCAGTGATGGCTCACAGCCAGCCAAGGGAGACTAAATAGCATTCAGCTGTCTGACACTGGTATAAAACTAATGTGCCCACAACTGTGTGCTGGTATATCAAGACTTGTCCTCATTTAGACAACCTCTCTGACAAGAATGAATGATCTTGAACAGCAATATCTTGTTTATGAGAAGATTAGCAATGGCAGAGAAGCAGAGCCACAGGCAACATTATTACCAGCCATACTACACTCATTCTGTCATTTCTCAGGTGCCGTGGCAGAAGAAACCCCAAAAACTTGACATCTAGTAATGCAGGCAGCTGCTTTGGACATTCCTCACCCCCGGGGGATGGGGAGACAGCACTCCATATCCTCTTAAAAATGTTGTTTCTGTATTTCATGATAAGGAACCATGGGTGAGTGCTCCCATCACTAAAATCCCAAAGACTTAGTCGTGAGAGACACACAGACATGCAGATGTGTCCCAGGGCAGTTTCAATACTCAGCATTCACAGGAGCATAAGTTCGAGTGACCATGGATCACCTGTAAATACACAGTGCTACTTGAGGTGCCACCAAGCATCTGGCCCAGCCTCCAGCTGTCTCCCCAGAGACTGGGTGTCTGCCATAGGACCTGAGACATGATTGCCAGGCTTGTGCAGACATTTCTGTTATCCACTGAAATGTTTCTAAATGGTATTCAATGCTTGGGGGGTAGGCGACTGAGCCAAGCCCAACCAGGTCTTCCCCAGACTCAGTGGAACTTCACAGTCAGTGCTGGGCACCATAAGATTGGCCATAGGATCTGAGGTCTGCACATTGTCTAAATACATGAATTCTCCATTAAATGCTCTTTAAGAACATTTATTCTTCCACAGACCAAGATCTTGTTGGCTCCCACACCTCACAGTGGAAGTGCAGTGTAGGTGTCCTGCATTGCCTATGGACTTTCTCTGCTATGTAATGGCACTCTGCTAATGAAAGAAAATGGAACAGCACTTCCTATTTAGGAATCACAGACTGGTATGGCCATGAAGCTTAATTTTTTTTTTTCACTACTCTGATTGCAATAAGTTTCCTATTGTTCTAATAAATTATATATCTTTAAAGTGAGTGCTTGGAGTAGATTTAGATCCTAAGGGTTAGTGCTCAATAGAAAGGCACTATTTTTCCCTAGATCTGCCAGAAAGACATGAATTGACATCCTCACAGAAGTTTTGTTCTAATAAATTTCCAGACTTTAGCTTTAGAATGATCCCGCCTGTGAAAGATGTGAGCTTTCCTTGGGCTGCATTTGCTGTTCAGTATGCTCACAGGGATTTGTTCTTACTTCAGAGCTGACAGCTTGATCTGGTCTCTCTGAGGCATGGAGAAGATTTGAGCCAGGCCCTTCTAGTCAAATAGCACATTTCACAGCTATATATCTTTTAATAGTCCCAAAAAACATGTCTCCTGCAGAACTGATCATATGATCTATTTCAGGCAGTCTGTGAGGAGCAGAGTTGGACTCAATGAACCATATGGATCCCTTTGAACTTGAGATATTCTATGATTTTAATTACAAAAAAAAATCTGATACATTAATCATATTTCCTTGATTATGAACTAACTCTTATTCCTACTGATGTCTTTGTTCTTCATAAGTTGCCACAAACGGCTTGGACAAACAGGAGGTGGTTTTCAGGGACCATTTACTTTGAATACTTGATATTTATAATTTACATTGGGTGATCCCTATCTTAGATCAGTACTCAGATATTTGTCCTCCTTGACTAGATGATAATGAGAGAAAAAATATACAAATAGATAATGAACAATAACTATATAACAATAGCTATTTACATTAATATTACATTACATGTTACTTAGCCCCAAACCCAGACATTAACAAATCCAATGTAATTGACAAGCCACAGTTTGAGGTCACAGACCTTGTCAAATGCAAGATAAGTATAACTAATTTTTTTCCAAGTCCTTACATGCAGCATCCAGGCAGTTCTACACTACACCTCTGTGGTGCCTCTAAAAAAAAATGGATTATTTGTATACACCATTGAGTGTTTTATAAGCCACAGGGACACAGAAATGTAACAGTCACATTTTTTCTACCTCCTTTCCTTTCACCTAAAAATTATACTCATTCAGTTTATTTCTGCAAAAACGTTACTAAAGATTTACCTTTTTGAATAAAGGCCAAAAATCATATAATTAAGAACTTAGGACCACAGAAATAAAATTAATAAGCTAGTGTGCCTGGGCGAGCTTAGAAGAAACCACCATAAAACAATAATAACAGTAACTCTCAAAAAGAAGAAAAGAGGTGGGGGTGTGCACATCTATGTTTGCTTATATTTACAGTTTCTTTTGGAAAGGTGTATTACGCGATGTAAATCAGTAAAGCATCCATGGAAATTATTTCTAGAAGACACAATAAAGACCATACAGAACATACTAATATTAATAGCAGTTAGTAATAATTTTGTGTCTCAGGTACACTCTTTCTCACATCCTGTGCATCTGATGGCAACTGCTTGCTGGACTGAACACCTACAGCATGATGGGCTTTGAGGGAGATACCTGCTGATACAAAGGCACCACACCAAGTAACCCTCACACTCCTTTGGAGCTAGTTAAAAACCTCTTGCAGGGAAACTTATTAGGACCTCTGTTATGCGTAATATAAACTCACACATAAACACTTTCAGGGTTCTCATCCAGAGACCACTGAAACAGTGAAAATCTCCTTTTCTTTTGATCAGTGTGGATTTCCCTCTTTTTTTTGCTAAGTTGACACCTTAATTGAAGTCCATCTCAGGCTTCCAGTTGTCTGATGGCAAATCCCAGCTTCACAAAACTTGTTCATGACTTCCAGCTAAAAATGGCAAGACCTCCAAATAGTCACAGCATGGGGTGTTTGCCCTGTGGTCTTTAGAGCCTATAGATACAAATGAACTTATACCCCATTTTTAAGCTGTTCCTGCATCCCTAAGACTTAAAAATTCATTCTGCATTCATTAATAAAAACTGGGTTTCTTGCTTCAAGGAGCTAAGACTTTAAGACAGACGTATCTAATGAAAGCACAAGGGTTAGCTTGTGTTGACTTGTGGTTAACTTGTGCTAACTATGCTAAATAAGGCTGAGCCATAGATCTGTGGGAAATAGTATCACTGAATAGTAAATTTGGCATAAACTGATTTTCTGAGTGAGAATGTTTGCCAAGTCAAATCAACTCTTACAGACTGTTTTTGGGGGGAAGGAAGAAGAAATGTCAAATATGTCAAAACACTTCTCAACATTTTGTTCAGAAACATAGACACCTTGTATCCACATTTTCCAAACAAGGCACTCATATTTTCTATTTGGAAAGGCACTTCTTCCTTAAAAATTGATGAGCTTCAGCAAGGAGTTGTTAGAAAGGGTTAAATTAAACCCAAGGAATTGCCTCAAGCCAGCTGGTCTTGGCATTGTTTTTTAAACACAAAACCTTCAAATCCATTGTAACTAGCTTTGAGGAAATTCATAGCTTCTTAGCTGTGAGGAGATGGCTTAGTAGTTTGAAATGATTAGGAAGGACTGGCCTCCTCAGGTTTGACTGCCAGTTTTGACAACATTTCCTCAATGACTTTGAGTACATCACTCAATGATCTATGCTTCAGCTTCCTTGTCTCTCTACTTGGATTTTACTTGGATTCTATCGGAATCATCTCATGTCAGGAATATTCATTTACCAGTATGGATTGTCATTTACTTATCAGTTTATCTGTGACAAGGCTGTCCTGTAATGTCATTGTCATCTTATTAACTGTGAAAGTAGAGCTTTATGTGTATTTTTATCCCACTGTGGTTTATAGGAGTTTTGTTGGTGGGGTTATTTCCAATATTCTAAATAATCAAGTGATTTTTCTAGTGTGTTTGTAGGCATTCCTAAACTGTTCCAGCTCAGATTCGTCCCTCAATGTTTCCTTCAAAAAAAATTGTATTGAACTGTGAAATATAATAGAGAGAAAGCTTGCCATATACAGGTGGTGCATGCGATTCCTTCCCTGATGGGGGAGGTTTCTGGTATGACCTGCTGCATGCTTATGCGTTTTGCTTTCCTCACAGGGAAATTAAACGAGTTTTCCCAACTGAACCTTAACCACCAGTAAAACACCACCCCTCTGGCACAGGCGAGGTGAAGCAACTCACACAGAGGCACGTATTTGTGCCTAATCTGTGCTCTGGGACCTCTCAGAAATTTTGCACTGTTAATTACTGGGACTAAGCCATCAGGGTGGCCAACTCCAAATCACCTTATGGCAACAGCCCCAGGCAGCCACTGGGCTGCCCAGGAGAGCACCCAACTGCCCCAGCCGAAACCTACATCCAGCCCCTTGCTGAGGCTCCAGTTCCCATACTGCTACTGGAGCATCTTCTGGGCGTTAATGAATTCATCTGGGAGGATAAGGGAGAATGGCATTGCTTCCATCTGGAGAGTGGGACACTGACACAATAGAGCTAAACCACATGCTCAAGGTTGCAGAAGTTGCCTGTGGGAGAGGCAGGCAGAGGGTTAGGGAACTGCCTGGCCACCTGAGTGCTTTTATCACAAACCTGTCTTCAGAAAATGAAGAGCCTCAGTATGCATCCTACAGCCTCTGTAGAATACAAATGATCACAGCAAAACTTCACAAGCATGAAGGGATAAATCTTCAGCTGATACGAGTTCAATGAAGCTATGTCAGTGAGTACCAGAGGAGGGTATGACCACATGCACAAGCACTCACACTTAAGGGAGAAACCAATTTGAAACTCAGGTCACCTGTGGAACCTACATTCTCTCTGTGGAAAGCAGAGTAGCTACTAGAGGTGGGGGTTTAATAGCTGGTTTCATAGCTCAAGGGCCATTTGTTTCACAGCTTTCCAGTTTGTGATAGTGAGTAACAAATAGAAAAAAATTATTCCAAGCAGAAGGACATATATATTTTGGGGGATGTTATTTGTTAAAGACTTTAAATTAAATTATAAGTTTGGCTTCTTTCAGCAATCATACCTCACAAATTCTTAACAGGACTCCTATATAGGCTTAGCAGCTTTGCTGAACAGAAGGGGGTTTCATCTTCCATCAAAAGATAAGGAAATGCTTAAATTTGCAAAGCAAATTTCTTCAACTTTTCCTGGAACAGAGGTAAGAAGAAGCATGAACTTCCTTTTCAGTCCTAATCCATATTTCTATTTTAATAATTTTCTACTAGGACTAGATTCAGATTTTTCTGTTCCTTGTTGAAACAGCTACAGAACGTCTTGTATCATCTCATCCTCTTACAGAAATAAGCAGTATGCTTAACTCCACAAAAGATGCATTTAGCATGAAAACTCAAATTTTACTAGATGTTGTTACATTTGTTAATATCTCTTCCAGTGCTGGAACCACGTTTGTGGAAGAGGGAATCTGTCCCAATTTCCAAACTAGTAATGCATATTTTTAAGAGAGCATTGTATTTTTTGATAAAGGCTTTGTTTTATAAGATGATATCCTCTGCAATGGTCATATAAGCTTAATTTTAAATACATGATTAAATTCCACAAATTTGAAATCTACAGCAAAATTGTGATTGGACTCTCTGCTAAACGTTCAGGACCTGCCTCCTTTCACTGCTTGCCAGTATGGACAACACCTCAATTATATATCTAAAGTGGGTTTATAACCTCCCATAGGAGCTATGAAGATACCACAAAAGACTGATAATTAGTTTACATGCTACAGCTTTTCTTGGAACTCTATAGCTGCACATTGGCTATTTGTAGGGTTCTTGTTTCTCACTGCTAGGTACCACCACATCTGACTTTATACTTGCTGGCTTTTGCCTGCTATTGTGATATCCAGGTGCTTTTTAACATAAAAATACCTTGATATTAAATAGATTAGAGGAAAACATTTTGATCAAAAAACCAAGTTTTTTACGTACTTTCAACAAAATAAGTTAATTTGAAGCATGAAGGAGTCCCAACCTTCAGAAACACCATTTCCTATGAAGAGACATCTCCCAGAAGCAAATCTTCCATCAGTGTTTGTGATCTGTTCCAGGCAAAATCCCAAAGGATTCAGCGGAAGCTCATCTTCATTGACTCTAAAATTTGTGCTCCACTGACTTGACGATGTGGATGATCAAACTATCAGTGACATCTGCAGCAGAATGGCAAAAGAAAGACACATCAACACACGTGCTGGCACTGCTGTGCACTACGCAAACCAACAAAGAAGACTCTTCAGCAAAAGGGATTTTTCTTAGGACATTTCGTCTCAGGCTGGCTTAGATAGCATTTTCTCAGAACATATGCCTAATTTATTTTTTTTTTAATGGTCATTACCACAGCAGTACCTCTGCAAGAAAAAGATGTGGTAATAAAAAAGACACTTGAAACTCTGTTTTCTTCAGAAATTCAGTGTTCTCCAGAACCAATGTTGATTTTGTTTGGTTGGGGTTTTTTTGTTGTTTTTTTTTGTTTGTTTGTTTGGTTTTTTTGTTGTTTTTTTTTTAACCGGCCTTGAGGAAGCACTGCTACATGCATTTTGGCAAGTTAGAAAAACTAAGCATGAATGACTGTCAGGTATTTGAAATACTTGCCCATCTTTTTCATTACACCAAGATGAATACTGCCTTCTGCTATAAACCCAGGGTTTGGTCACATTCCCACCAAAGCTAGAGGCAAACTTCCCATTGACTTTAACAGTGGAACACAAGTTCTTTACAAACCAGACAGGGCACCTCTGTATTTTCTACTGAATAAGAAAAAGAAAAACCTGAGTACCGAAGTCTTTGATCAAAAAGAAAACAAACACATCTTATGGGATTTTTAATAACCTTTTCCTCAATAAAGAGAGTAAAGTTGGCCTGAAATTATTATACCTGTTTTAACAGAAGGCATATTTTCTTTCTAGCCAGGCATTATATCACTCCATCTATGAACACAGAGATGTAATATAAAGTAATAAAGAGGAAATACAACATAAAGTAAGATTCAGACATATTAAATTGCTTAATGAAAACACAAGAGAAAAAGAGCGAGTAGAAAATATGGTTTCCTTTATTGAGAAAAATCCCCTTTCAAATGCTTAATCAATAATAAGGTTCATACTTCCTGACTTATTTTTTACATTTATTTTTTTATAAAATTATTAAATATCTTTAATGAATATAGATTGTCATTTTTCTGCAGCATGCCCTGGCAGCATCCTGCATAGATTGTTCTCTGCTTACTCTGTTTCCCTTATGCCCCTGATTGTTCTAAGCAGTGCATTTCATAGTTTCAGATCATTCTTGTCACTGAATTCTATCCAGTAAATGTAAATACATACTTACAAATGCATCTGGGGAAAAGGAAATCCTGTGTGATCATGCTGCTGGTAATCTGGAGATGAGTCAAATTAACACTTGTTAACACAACATTTTTATGGTCCTGTATTGCAGACCTATAGATTGAGGCTGTAAGAGTATTGTAGTCAAACCACCAATATTTCTGCCTCCGTATTTTTTGACCCTAACCCCTGTGCACAGACTATTAAATATCTGGAGTCTAGTTACTAGGATGGTACCCTCTGGTGAAGAGGTGGTGGGCACAGAGGGGTAAAGCTGCAGGCAACTCTCAGCCACATGAAAATGCTAGAAAGTTCCACCACTCCTAGACGGGCCCATTTCTTCTCTATTTTTCCTTTGACCTTACATATGTGAGGTCCCTACATGTATGTGGGAACAGGACAGAAGGCATTCAAAAAATGAGATGAAGGCCAGTAGACACAACAGAAAACTTGAGGAAGATAGAGGTCCTTCTGGACCTGATGTCCAGCTGGAAGGCTTCCAGCATGGCATCTATATAGATTGTTCTTATTCTTTGGCCACTGGCCCCAAACTGAGTTTTTAAAAAAGGCTTTCATGATGACAAGAGCTTCTACAGGGTGTGTGATCTGCAAATTGCCAGACCTCCACATTACCCCACATCAAACCACTGGGGCTGTAAGCCCAAAACTCTCCTTCCCTGGATGATATCCCATAAGTGTCTCTTGAGCAATTACTAAAAATTAGGGAATATCATCTTAGATTCCTTTAACTGTACTTCATAAATAAGGGGTGGGAAAATGACAGTATACAAAGTGTCTGGCTTGAGCTGCACCTGTGGCTGAGCAGCAGGCAGGTCAGGAGGCTGGAGCATCTCACATACTACACATGTCATGCAACACCAGCTGCAGGGTAGGAGCAGCTCCTAGAGATGCTTTGGATGGTTGTACTGGGGTGAGGGAAGTCACAGAAAGTGGTCAGGCAGACAGAGAGTAACACACAGAGTGTATTGAAGTAATTTTATTTACATATATGAGTTAAATTTGGCTAGTTTCTAAGGAGCACCACTACAGGCAATGTGCACATATCACCTGGAGCATCATCTCCTTCCATTATAAACCTCTAATGATGGTTTATAAACAGAAATGCGGTCAAGCTAGCAATAGGCTGTCACACAAAATGCTGACATCTCTAAATACCAAGAGTATCTGAGAGATATTTTTTCCTCGTTAGAAATATTGCATTTGTTTTCCTCAGAGGAAGTAGAAATCACATGAAAAATCAACATTACATTACCTAATCTTTCTCATTTTCATTTTTAATTCCCACAGCATGGGGCTGAGATAGCTCTGCTCCTTTGCACCGAGTGCCATGACAACCAATAGACCCATCAGGTATCTGCACTGCCATTCCACTTGTTACCTGGGGGAAAATGTACACACCAAATGCTCAAACTCTTTTTAAACCTATTAAATATAAATACCTAATATGATTTGACCTAGATAGTTGAATGTAATGTACCCTAACATTCCAATATAAAAAAAAGACACTAAGTGTAAAAGCATTTATAAATATTATGGAGATTAAGTAAAGTTGCTACAACGAGTTCATCAGTAGTATTACAGGAGTTTTCCTTAAATGAAATACTTTTGACATTAAAAATGTCAGCATAGCATTCAAGACCTTAGGTACTAATTCTATGTTATAAATACAAATTTCTATGAACAGTGTAGTTAGTGCACTTTGAACATGTGTACTTTTCTAAATTACAGACATCACAAATCTGGATAATGGTATCTCCAGACAAAAAATATATTTTCAGTTGCCCTTAGAGATCTAGCTTTTGCACCTTATTGGAACCTAAAGCACAGTGGTAAAATACGAGAGCTTTTAGCAGTATTCATCTATGAAACACATTGGAGTTACATACACATTCAAAAACAAATAAGGAGAATAAAGATATATTAATTTCTTGCCACTAACCATTGCACAAATACCACTTACAAATAGGTGTATTCAACTCAACTCTTAGTCTTGTGTTTCTCTTTCATCTTGCAGTTAATCAACACACACTAGGAATTCCATGTGATACCAATGCCCAGTTTGCCTTTGATGTGCAAACACCAGCAATATATCCAGTTTTACTTCTTGTCATTAGAAATTAAGTTATAATTTTCACAGATATTTTATTTAAATGTCCTATTGTTTTCCTTAAGAAGCACCATCATCATTCTGGCACCTGGCCTTTGCAAGAGAATGTAAGATTCTCATCTGAAAAATTACAAAGTATTCTAAGACTAATCTCACACTCTTTAGCTGGTGCAAGGCATTCATTTAATTAGCACATCTTTATCTGTGCAAAATTCAAATTAATGCATTTCTTGTTGATACAGGAAAAAGGTCTAGCACTTGCACCCTTGAACAATAACTGCATTGAAGACGGAAGGCTTGGAGTTCTCTGGTGATCTTAACTTTATTCAGTTTAATTTTCCTGTTCTCTAAACAGCATTATCCTATCCTATGAAGCTTTTTCCTCAAGCATTTCTCCAGTCTTCTTCCGTCATATCACTGAATTTTCAAAGCCTTTATTTTGTATTTGATTTTATTTTCTTCCCTTAAATGTCTCCCTAAACACTTAACTGTTTTTCTCAGTTTCCCAGATAACATTCAGGGACATTCAAACATTAATGGCTTTGCTTCCAGCTACTGACCAGCCATATAAATCTGTTCACACACCACAACTCTCTTCATGAAAATTGGGTTCAACTCTGTCCAAACTTCAATACAAAATCTGTTTGAAATCTGCTGATTTAAACCAGTGTGCCACAAAAAACACAGTTCTCAATGCAAACTGACCACCTCCATGACCCTAATGTTTTGACACATTTGAATCTGTCGGGAAGTCCAAAACAAATGAATTTCATTTGCAGCTGGGAGACAAATAAAATTATTTTGGGTGGAGGTTTCCCCATAAACTAATTCCATTAGACTCAGCTCTGCCTTTCATCTGGCACCACATCCATTCATCTTCTGCTCAGAAACAGGAAGAGGAGGCTGCTTCTTCTGCCATCCCTGATTCAGACCACATGAGCCCCAGCAAAGAGGTACAAGTTGGCTCGAGGCTGGAATTTGGCCCACAAGAGCTGGCAAAATTACTTTTACTCTGCCTGAGACCAAACTACTCTCAGAGAAGTGCAACAGAAAGAAGGATTGAGGAAAACACAACTAAACTGCTTGTACACGTTGTCCTCTGTGGAATATTCTACAATCTGTTAAGTTCTTATGCCACTCCTTCATGACAGTCTAAGGGGGCAGGGGGAGGGGGGGTGGGGGGTGGGAAGATAAACATTTAGTTAACATGTGACGTCATCCCAATTATTCATTTTTGGGACTTTTTGGTTTTTTGTTTGTTTACAGCTGTTGCAAGAGAATTCCGTTCACTGAACTATTGCCTGGCAGCAGTTTCCAACAAAAAATGTATTAAATGGAATTACCTATCAAGACTACCAGGTATGCAGAGCTGCATGATAGCATGCATGTTATCTGGTCATCTCCTGCATGTTACCCCATATTTGACCAGTTTATTTGCCCCTATATGACCAGGATTAATTTCACTTGACTATTTATGAAATCTATGCACAGGAACAGAAGTGTGAGAAGTGTGTTTTCAGCAAGTGAGGAAGCCTGACTGAATGACGCACAAGCACCATTAGCCAGAGCCCTCGGGGACCCAAACCAAACATATCATTGTTCATACAAGAAGAAGCAGGTAAAGAGGATAGAAAATGTAAAAGTTTGACAAACTACAGGACTATGGTCTGACATTGCAGAGGATAATAAGCAAAAGCAAACAAGGACAGTAAGTGATGTCAGTGGTAGAGAAATCAGCTGAATTACATGCACAGGCAGAGGTACACAGTTCTGGGAATTCTATATTTTGGAACTAACAGCAAACTATTCTTGCTGAACCGGTGATTACCAGCTCTGGAATGGTGTTCCCTTTACAGGCAGGCAATATTGCTGAAAGACAATTGGGGGTTTCATCTGAGGGCATTGGCAAAAACCAATGGAAAATCTGACATGCGGGTAATGTAGGCAGATCCATTCTGACCATCAGCAATCTGCAGCCAAACTCCTGCCAGACCAAGAGCTCCAGCTCTACATGCAGCAGTAACTGCGGTATCTCTACAATGAATTCCTTCCCAGTTCTTCAGCACCTGGCAAAATACTTCCTTCTTCTTCTCGCACACAGGGCTAAAGTTACAAACAGACATTCCTTTAATTTATTTAGTATGCTGTCCCTTTTCTTACATTGTGGTTTCACTGGATGGCCCTAAGCCCAGGTTCACTCTGCATTTCACAGAATCACAGAATCACAGAATCATTAAGGTTAGAAAAGACCTCCAAGATCATCAAGTCCAACCTTTGACTGAACACCACTAGGTCAACTAAACCACAGCACTGAGTGCCACGTCCAGTCATTTCTTGAATACTTCCAGGGTTGGTGAATTCACTTCCCTGGACTGCCCATTCTGATGCTTAACTACCCTTTTAGTGAAGAAGTTCTTCCTGATGTCCAACCTGAAGATCCCCTGATGCAGCTTGAGGCCACTTCCTCTTGTCTTATTGCAGGTTGCCTGAGAGTAGAGACCAACCCCCCCAGCTACAACCTCCTTTCAGGTAGTTGTAGAGAGCAATAAGGTCTCCCCTGAGCCTCCTTTTCTCCAGGCTAAGGAACCCCAGCTGCCTCAGCTGCTCCTCACAGGACTTTCTCAACTTGTCAGCCATCAGAGTTAGGCCACTCTCTGAGCCCTGTTTTACACCTGCTCCTTTAGATCAGAAGATTATATGAGAATTGTGTGAAAATAATAAAATGAGAAATTCATCACCTTCCTTTGGACACACAAAACTGGACTTTTAATTGAAGCAGTTTCAGGGAGAGGACAGTTCATGAACCACTTCAGTGAGTGAGAAGTCCTGAGCCAGATTTGCAGAGGCACATGACAGGATAGACATGCCACCCAAGCTTCCCAAACCTTTCCAGGACATTGTAGGAATCCAAGGCCCTATTTGCATTTCAAACACCAATCACATGTATCCCACCCCCTTCTTCAGTGCATGCAGCCCACAGGAAAACAAGATATCAACAGAGCTGGTTTTTTGCATTACAGTACACTAGCGCTAGAGCTTCTCTGCCTCTTACCTTCAACAAAGTCTTTGGTCTATCAGTGAGAACCCCTGTTTGGGGTTCAAAAGAGGGGAAAAGGATGCTTGGTATGGTATTTGTTATGTATAATGTATGTGTGAGAGAGAAAAGAGAGTCAATTTCTACTGCATTTAAGGATATAGAATTTGGCATCTGAATTTTCCTCTTCCTTCTATCACCTTTGGTCTGCCCAAAGCTGCTTTTAAAGATGTTATTTTCTGGGGCTTTTTTTCTTCATTTTCAATGCACTATTTCTCTGTCATTCTCTCTGTCACAAGAATCAATAGATACTAATATCATTACATGAGCAGGGGTGTCATCCTTGCAATAACTTCTGGAGACACAGACATGTGGTTTATTAATTTATCATGTATCTTTGAATCTTTGACTGACTCTTTTTCACTTTGTTCTCTTATGTAAGTTCCAGGGCCTCATCCTAAGACTGCACAGCACTGAGAGGCTACAATGTACATCTTTGTTTTACTTGAACCAAGTGGTCAGGAAAAAGTTTTCTGTTCATACAAATATAAAATCACCTTTGCTAAATACATTCCCTTGTACCACATCTAGGAATAATGAAACTTACTATTTCATTTGTCAGATGGGTATTTGTAAAAACATTCCTGGTCAAAAATTCAATAACTAAAACCATTGTGACAATGAGTTTTGCCACATGGAAAAGGGAAGATTGCTAGTTTCCCAATGAGTGTCAGTTCCTGCTCCTAAACCTGGAAGAAAACAAAAATGCTGAAGAACTATTTACAGTCTTAATTAAACTATTTTATTCTGTCTTATAGCACAATGTAGATAGAAGCAGGGACACACACAATTCTATGACTTTGTTACATGTTAAAACAGATGAGCTGAGAAGGCAAAAATCAAAGAAGATATGTTACTGGAGTTTCATATAGTATTTCACAAGCAACAATATTTGACATTTAGAAGATTGGCCACACTTCTATTCCTACCAGCTTATACCAGGAACTACTAACCAAGAACACCCACTACTCCTAACTGCAACTGCCTGTTATATACGTTGTTTACTGACCTGTTCCATAAACTCTACTGTTTATGTGAAACTCATTAAAAACACCAAGATCATTCTTCCATAGTCACTAACACACAGAAAACAAAAATGTCATTTTTAAAAACATGCCATATAAAACAGTGGTTTGCTTTTTCAGCTCTGTCTGCCAAAATCTGTGCTTACTGTAAGGGTACAGGATCAGGCAGTCCTGTCAGTACTGCACATCTGTGAGAATGAATATTGTCAACTTCTGAGCTGTCACCAGCAACAATAAAGGACAAAGAATGACAACAACCCTTTCCACATAAATACTAGTTTTATTCTTGATGAAATCAAGGACTTCTTGTTTCATGGTATCTTTGCAGACTACACTTCATATGCATTACATTACAGGAAACAGTTATGATATGTGAATATTGTTACACTCCCTTTTATAAGTGTATTAGGAAATAGTGCAAAAAGAAAGGAAAATGTTTTTTTAGTAGACCACTGAGACAGCATTGCACTTTGAGAGAATAAATAGTCCAGACTGATACAACATTCAAAAATCTTTCCTCTGCACAAGCATGTGTTTTATTTAGACATTCAGAGTAGAGGAATATTCTGCTGTAAGAGACATAGATGCCATTTGTTACTGGGAGAAGTCTTCCATTAATGCTTGTATAAGACAGCTCTGTGTATCTCCAACATATCATTTACCTGATTTGCTGTTTCAACTACCTTGAAAACAGTAACAGTAACAAAACCCAATGGCATGGTCAGTCAGTCATGAAAATACAGGTGTTACTGCCTTAAAGTAGCTTAAGGCCAAAATTTCTGTTAGAAGATAAAATAATTAAAGTACTAGACTGGAATTGCTTGCTTTAACTCTGTCTAACCCATCACAAATAATACAAAAATTCTCTTGTGATTTGGAAATCACTACATATTTTAAGTGAATGAAAAAGGTGATGAAACATTACAAGGAAAAAGTGAGGCAGGCACATGTCTTTTTATATGATAGGAGAGTATTTATACTATGTCATTATCATTTGAGGGAGAAAGAGAGATATTATCTGATGTATCAGTTTTGATAAGGAGGAGAGAGATGATTCTTCCTTCAGTGAATAGATAACATATGTACACAGATTTTTCTTAACTTAGAGCTACAAATATACTTGTGTGTCTTCTCCTAATAGCTGGTGATACAATTTATAATCTTCAGAAACAGCAAATCTAATATTCCCAGTAAATGCTGGGGAATTTCATAGTGCTGCCAACGTAATATATCACGACAAATGTGACCTAGAGACACTGCAGCAGCAGTATGGGAGTATGTGCACAGCCTCCGGCACATGCAGGTGTCAAAGAGGGGGAGAAGCACAAAAATCCTTTCCCTTTTGCATATTCATATTGTTCCCATTTCCTGAAAGACAGGATTAGGCATGTGTCCATTACACCAGCTCCTACAATGTAGGGACATAAAAAGGGTCCTTTAGCTGTGGCAGTAATGGGACATTCTTTATATTTTTCTTAGAGATTTGGAACAGCTGCCTTGTAACTGAGGTCAAGGTTGCAAGACAGGTTAATATAAGTTTCCAGCTGTTAAGAAGTGAAGACTCATGAGAAATTGAGAAGAATTTTCTTATTCTCTTTCAAAATTAAATTCACCTGGGAGGCCTTCAGAGACTCTAGTGCTTCACTTCTTTAATATGGCTAGAAGTATTCCATCTTGTTTCTACAGAATGAAGAGGAACAGATAAAGGTAACATGCACAGATCCTTTGCATCTTGAGTTATTTAGAACAGATGAATTTGAAGTTTTCTTATTCATCCTCAGAGGAATTGTCTAAGGAGTTCAATATTCACAGTTATGTATTTTTAAGCAAAACACTTAAAATTATACCAGTAGCATACAAGCTGATGGGTGTTTTATGTCCTGTTCATATAAAAGCCCATTCAAATAACTGTGTTTCAGCCTTTGGGGATAGCAGGAAGGGAGGTTTTAGTTGATGAACTGCACAGAGTTACCACTGAGGAATCCCTGCACACATCTCTAGCAATGTAATTTTCATATTCTTTCTTCAGCAGCAGCAGCATTAGCGAATATAAGAAAGCTTAATAGGCTTCTGCTTTCTACATCAGTACCTTGTCCACAGTAAGCCTTTGTACTTGACTATGAAGCTACCAGTATGGGTTTGATCTACTTAGTTGAGGTTTTCTAGTTTTTACCACTAGCTGTAACTTTCATGCCCCAAGAGGATGATTTGAAAGTCTTACCCTGTAAAACACCACCTGGAGCTCAAGGGTTTTCACCTGGTGCTTAATTTTTCCCTTTCTCCAGCCAGAACCTAGCTTCCCACTAGGCAAGGCTGACAAGTCCCACATCAGGCATATGTATTATCCTCAGCTGAATTGTGTCTTTGGCAATCAGACTGTAGTAAATAAAAGGTACGGACTAAAGAGGATTCTGCTTTGGTTTTTATTTGCTTGTACAAAAGTAAGAAAGGAAATGGGTGGGGATTATTCTTTTTAACTTTATAAGAGACAGGTATCAAAAAAAAAAGAAGTGTGCAAATTCTCTATCTGCCAATCTGAAAACTTTTTAAAGAAAGATTGTTCTGCAATACACCCACGTAACCCCAATTATACAATTGGCTTTACCATTTTATGTGTATTTCTTTCTTCCCAATGGCAAGCTAATCATTGCACTCTGCAGTTATGCAAAGCAACCTCCTGGACAAATTTTGCTTGAGAGTTTTACCAAAATATAGCTGTATTTTAATTAGTTCATGATCCAACAGACAACAAAGTAAACAGGAAAAGCTCTGCTGGAGCTTGACTCTCTCTGGGCTTTGCAGCTGTTTCTGTATGTAAAATTATTAGTACATGTGTACATATTCATGCACAGAGGAGAATAAGTTCAGATTTAACTGTCAATATGCATATGTGCATACCACAGCACCTAATTTGTTGTTAATAAAAAAAGCTAATAAACAAGGCTTTGTGAGTTTACTTTTTGTTAGAAAAGCTCAATAAATACAAGTGCTGGCTTTCTCCTAAACTGCTCTCAGCAAATAATCTCAACATAACTTATTCTGTCCACTGAAAATTTTCACTGTTTATCAGTTTAAAATTGATCGCTCTTTTCTTGTTTACTGTTGCAATAACTGGTCTGCAGCTGGAAGAAAAGAGGTTTATTCTTATAAATAAAAGAAGCACAGTCATATTCCTGTTAAGAAATTTCCCTCATACTGTAGAGTTATAAAAATGGAGAAGAAAACTGTTGGAGGGAGGGGGTTGCCACTCTGCAAATTTCTATTAAATGGATGAAACAATTCCACGAAGTATGGATATGAGGTTCTGGGAGTTTCTGTCTGCTTTCATTCCACCTATATTTTACTGAATAAAACTGTCTTCTACTACAACTGCATTGTTAACTGTTCTGGTAAAAGCAGTATTCTGCTGGCTGCAACATTAAGTTTTGCTGAAGTGATTGATAGCTCAAGGTGTTCATCATCTCACTTAGACTCTGATCCAAAATAAATTGAGATAATTGATGCATTCCTCTTACCAGAGTATATTTCACATCAGTCACCTGGGAAGGCCCTTTTTCCACCAGGTGTTCTGCAACACTCTACACCATTTGCACACTTTGCTGTTCAGAAATCATGGTGTTGACATGTGGCTAGGAAATTCACTTATACCCAAGGTGTACACAACTGCACACTGCTGGGTAGGACCATGCACCCTTAAAAACAAAGATGACTCTTCCAGCAATATCAAGCAGAGCAGGAATGGATCCTTCAGTCAGCACATCATGGCCCACAAAACCAACAGTATCTGCAAGCTGCTAAAGTTGAAAACTTCAGAATAAAAGAAAATAAAAGGTATGTGCTATATGTGCTGGCACAGCCACAAAAAATTTTCGCCTACTCCAGGTGTCCATCTCCAAAAATATCTTCTGCTCTTTGTGGACTTTTCCAAATATCTGACTTATCTAAAATCACTGCTCGTAAAATAGAAGTAAATTAAAGAACTATATTAGAAAGGGCAGTCCCATACTGTTAAGCATTGATGCTAATTTTACAGGAGTCCAGCAGGGGTCATATGAGGGACAGTGACTTTTTTTTTTTTATACTTTTATTCTCTCCATTCCCTCCCTTCTCCAGGGCCCACATAGCCACAAAGGAAAAAGTTACTAGGAGGAATAGCTCCAAGGAGTCTGGCTCATCCCCTGGCCTGTTGTCCGTGATGCAGAGTGGTCAAAAGCAATTGTACAACCAACTTGCCTCTAATGATGCCAGCCCAGAACCTCAGGGACAAGCAATTCCACATGGGCATGTTGGTCTAGCAAAGTACCTTGTCTCCTGCTCCATCCGTGTAATCTTTTCCCCACAGTGAAATACAACGGGGCTGAGCTGAGCTTATTTCCTTACCCATTGGGAACTCCTGACTGTTGCATGTCTAATGTCACAATCCTAACATTGTGTGGAAAAGGGTTTCGATACTTAAAAAGTCCTCCCAAAGGTATCTGATGAAGTAGGTCAGTCTCTTGCCTAGACAACGCAGTTCCTTCACTTTACTACAGAGCAGCTGTTAGGCTGCACTTTCAAGCAGTGTTTTACCGTGTAAGCAATTTGCTTGCATTAAGGGAACAAGTAAATACATGTGGCCTTTAACTGTTTACCTCTGGCCTTTTACATCACTTGTTTGGCCTTGCAAGTGCAAGCTGCTACCGAGCCTCCAGTCCCACTGAGTTCAGCTGAGCTGAGGATCTCCAGCATCTCCCTTAAAAAGGAGACACACATCCTTAGACCCTCTGTGTAACCCCTTCTTTGTTGCCTGCATCTTCTGGCCTATCTGTTTTTTAAGTGATACCACTGAGGGGAAGTGAAGGTTTTCTGTTATATCTTGTCTCTGCCTGACTGCCACTTTACTGCATAACCTCTCTTTTGCTGCATTCTCCAGCAGTCCATAAAAGTCACCTAAAAAAGGAAGTTTCTCTTTACAGTCCAAGTGGTTGACACTGGTTTTAATTCCCTTTCCCAGATCTTATGATTCATTCATCAAATTTCTACAGGAGGTCTACCCCACAGAATTTTATTCCCAAACACTGAGGCTTAAGTTTACTTTGAAACATGAAGTGCATTTATTTCATATTTATTTTTATCTTATTTTGGTGTAATACCTTTTCATTCTAATAATCACTTGGTTTAATTTCCTGCACTGTATATATTTTCTTTTGTTCCTATCATCCAAGTAGTTGTTTAATGGTTAGCTATAAATTTGCATTTGTTTGATCTCAGGTGTCTTTTTTCCTAAAGAATTAGTGATGCTTTTGATAATATATACTGCAAAGGTATATTGTTTTGAACAACTCTTTTGACCTACTTGTTTCCATAATGTTTGAGGTTTCTGTCAATGTGATTTCTCTTTATCATTTTTATTGTCTTCCCTTTACCAGAGGCTGATTTTCTTCTAACAACCTATTTCAATTCAGTAAAACTCCCTTTATTTTTTTCTAATTTTCTTAGGTTATTGAAGTCCCCAGATTCCAAAAACATTAATTTTACATTTTGTCAAATAGAAGGAAGTTCAGTAGATTCAAACAGAACCAGACTGAATAATCTTATCTATGTAATGTCCTTTTTCCTTTACTTTGAAAAATTCAGCAACTGTGGATGAATTTCCTGTGATAGGTTGAAATGAAAATTAGTCTTATTTCATTAGATATGAAATATAAAACTCCTTGTCACTTTAAAAAAAAATTATTCAAATCTTGTTATATAAGCAACATACAGACACTCCTGATCCATCTAGTAGGCATTTTATTTCACAAAACCCCCAATCTTGCAATCCAATCTGAAGAAAGAGCCCTTTTACTTCCACTGAAAGCCAGTGAATCTATTAGGCACTAGGCTTATAGAGGTGTTCTGGCACTTAAAATACAGAGAGGAGCATAATAAGATCTTAAAAAATCTACAGAAAGTAAGTTCCCACCGAAATAATTTCATTCAAGTACAGTTCTGTGTTTAGAACACAGTCTATTATACTTTAAATGAAACAAGGCAACAAATAATTTTGATTTACAAAAAAAAAAATAATCCAAGAATTGAGATTTCTCTCTTGTGGAACAAGAAAAAGATTCTTTGGCAAATGTTTGGGCCATTTCTTTTAGAGGACCTTTGCATTTAGGAGAAAATTATTCTTCTCAATGAACTTTGTCACACATTCAGAGATGTGCTGGGTACTGCATCATTGTGTCTTCTTCCTAACAATACCAACTGCATGTGCTCACAAAGGGGCAAAATGCCTCATTTCACATCTGCATGTACAATCCTTGTACCACTAGAGAACCAAGGTTATTATTGCTAATTTCAGTTTTTAAAAAGAGATTATTTTGTTGAAAAGTAGGATAGCTTAATACTCAATATAACATGCCTTTAATAATTATACACTGTTACAAATACAGCAGAAAGACAATGTTCAGATTCAGGTTATTACAACGAGTTTGAAGATTTGTTTTCCAGGTTATATCTCAAAGTTGACTGCATTTTACTTCAAGCGTAACATTTTCAAATTACTTTTCATAGAATATGAGGAAAAATTCCCTAAGTTCTAGTCAACACTGGAGCCAACCCAAACTGCAACTTCTACTTGCAGTATGAATAAAGTGTTCCTTAGAATTAAAATACATTTGATTTTTTGGTTATATAGGCATTATATTTTTCTATTTTTCTATTCTAACTAGAAAAACCATAAAGAGTTATGTAACTATAAACTATTAAACATTATAATTTACCAAATACAGAAAGGTTTCTGCAAATACCACAGTGACTTTTTCTTGGAAAGAACAAATGTTTAATGAGTAACTGCAAACTAAACTGGCAAACACAGACACAGAATACGAACTCCTGAGATATCTCAAACTAATTTTGTAAATCACTGTGTAATTTACAGACCAAGTTTATGAGGTTGCTAAATGACCATTCCAAGCTCTCACTGGAAATCTCCTTATCTCTAACATTACTCTCAGCATTATTTCAGATGCCTTTAACAAGAGGAAACCTACCCTGCATACACAGGTGTACTGGCAGCAGCGACACCAGTCGTGCAGCTGAGCACTGAGCAAGAACAGCAGCTTTTCAGTAAATCACAGCCTGTATCTGTAATTGCTAAAGTGTCAGAGGTGGCCACACCAGGCAAGGTCTGCTTTATTTTATAAGTTCTTTATATCTACATTAAAATAAATAAAAATAAACATTAAAATAAATAAAGAGAAAAGCAAGCATCTTTATGGCATATCACCACTATGCTTCTACAATTATTTTGAACATTTATCATTTAATATTATAAGTGAAGGAGGGAAAAGGGCAGAAATTGTTGTCACAAACTGTTTTAGAGGGAAAACTGATTACAAACATTTGAGAATTGTTCTTTCTTAACAAGACAATTTTATTCATACAAATAATTGCAATTAGACATTCATTATCTCTCCCCACCACTAATGCACAAGCTAAAACTGGGGTGGTTAAGACTGTGAAGAAGAACTGGCCACTCCACTCTCTTATGACTTTTACTACCTCTTTATAACCAATTAAGAATGTTTTCTGATTTATACTTTATAAAAAACAAAAGCTTAAACTGCTTGACAAATATTCCATTGTCCCTATACAGCTCACTGCTGCCACTTGTTTGGAAAAATGAAAGGTAAGTTGAAAAATGCACCTTTTCCATTTTCATCTCTAATTGAATTCTCTCTTGACCCCCTTATTCCCCATGGCTGTATTTCAGGTTTTGATGATAAGAAAAAGAATTTTGTATTTGGATAATACAATTTTCTCACTTGCCTTCAGCGACCTTCAGCTCAATTTCCTCTCCCCAGAGACACTGTATATTATAGAATTGAATCAAATTCCTTATTCATAGAAAAAAAGTTCCAATTTAATCTGAATATTCAGCATTTTACACTGGTCAGGGTGATGGATGGCAAATTGAAATGCTTTTGGTTCAGGTAATCAAATGGTAGAATTCAGACTTGTATTGAAAAAAATAATGAAGTCTATTCAATATTCTCATAAGGTGCAAAAAATGCACATTACATGGTAGAACTGGGTTTTTTCTTATTATCTAACCAATAACATCTTCACTGCAAAAAGTACAGTAAAACATTAAGAATTTATGTAGGTTAGAACATGTGGAAAGCAGCCACTTCTGTTGAAAAATGCAGGCATCCTCCTAAGACTGCTCAAATGAATGAGTACAAAACTGGGGGGAAACACACATATTCCCAGTATGTACCTGCAGTGTTCAATGGTGGCTTACTGAAGTCCTTTAATATGTTTCTCAATTCTTTTAGAGAAAGAAATACAGCCCTTTAAATAACTTCAAGTTGTTTGATATACTAAACTACTGTAATGCTTCATTTCCATCCCCAAAAGTTGTGTCTTGTAATGTCACCAGCTCGCTCATTATTTCCAATTTCACTTTGGAAAGCCATCTTGCTACTTTTGAAGTTCAACTCCAAAACAGTTGATTTGAACAACTTCAGCTTGGCACCACCCTATCGATGCAACTTGCTTGGACTTTTGGCCTTGGACAAGAAGTCTCCAGGAAAACAAGAGGATAACCATGTTGCATAAATATGGCTTGGTCTAAAAATTCCATTAAGAGTTACTTTCTTCACTTCTAGGGGTGCACAGAATTACGCTGCTTGGTTTTCAACTACTCTATTAGAGTTATTAACTGGTCTATTTAAGCCACAAGCAATGCCTAACTGGCACCACTAGTATTTAATTAAAAATGTGATGTAACAACCTAAATGTTAAGGCGCTGTATTAAACATGAGGCTGCCTCTACTGACTGTACTACAACTTGTGGAAACAGGGAAACCTGCTCAATGTGTCTCTCTCTCACTCCACACATGTGTGCCTGGTGCACAGGCCAGGAAGATGAGGGGAATTCCTGTTCAGAGTAACTTCCCCAAACCTGGCAGACACGAGGCAGCGTTCACAACTGGGGAAGAACATTTTTCATCATTTTTCCTTTCTCCACATCACAAGCAGCTCATAGGAACAGCACTCAGACTCAAGCTTCCTCCATGGAAACCCAGGGCTCTGCACCATGTTGGGTATGATCATGGGGCATTTATTTTTTCTAAGTAACCTGTCAATAGAGTTTCCTATAACAGCTTGCACAGTTTCCCAGCCACAGGGTAAAGATGAGATGTGAGGCACGTGGAAAAAGCATGGCCAAAAAGAGTCTCAAGAGCAGGATAAGTGTGAAGACTATCAAGGATAATGGCTACCTTAAAAATAGTTACAATTAAAAGCTTTTAATATTGAACTGACTCTTTCAAGTTAAGAAACACTGGCAGGAAATGGTGAATTCTGGCAAGATCAGTAACTTTTGATCCACAGCACAGTCATGGGAGAAGAGCTGTACCTAGGGAGACACACAAATATGTTTGCTTCAATCACGCCACAAATTAAAAAAAAAAAAAAAAAATAAAAATTGCATTTTTCAACCTTCCCTGCAAGAGCAATTTAGGAACCAAATACTGCACTCAATGTTGTATGCTGTAAAGGTCGTTCTTCAATGGAAGGTACTAAGAGGTACATTGATTAATACAAAAATAGAGCCCAACTACTGTTCCCAGATCCTTTATCTCCTCAGGACTTGCAGGAATAGAAGTCATTGAAATGCAATATTTTATAGGTTAAATGGAAGAGATACCAAATAGATACATGAAGTCTGGAGTGTTTTACATAATCAGAAACACAAAATTGAGCTTAAGATGTCATAGAACAGGATTTAAGCATGTGATTTTGAAGTAATTCAAGTAGAAGCTTATCCTCTTTCCTGAACAGGATGGGAAACAAGTGCATAGTTCTGATTAACCTATTAGATGCATTTCAAGGTGCAGAACACTAAGGACATTTGCTGCATGCACTTACTTCTGCTGACAGTTATTTGGAATTTTTTTTGTGAACACCTTATGGGAATACAAAAAATGTAAGCTACACGTGACAGGAATTTGTAGAGCTCAGTACAAAAAAAAAAAAAAATAGAAAAATACTTTAATTTTGTTGAAAAGTTGCATTCTGTTCTTGATCCTTCCAGAAGAGTTCTTAGTACCAGCCCTTGTAGAAGGGCTAAGTATGGAGTTAGGACAGTAAAGCTACGTGAGGAGGTGCTTAAAAGTCAGGAAATGACAGCATTAAAATACTAATACAAACTGGTTTCATGTTACCATGGGGACTATTCCCAAAGGCCACATTAGCCTGTGGACACTGAGCCCCACAGGGGAACTTTTACAACCAAGGGATACCAACAGGCTCTTCTGAAGGGCGGTGCAGATCAGGAAAGCAGCTCCAGCCCAGAGAAGTCTGCATTACCCAGATAAATTTAGCCCCTGTGAATGCTTCTCATACATTCAAATTATATTCTTTAGCTGCAATTATTTTTCCCAGGATCATATGGAACATTATGCAAGCTTTGTCTTCTTCCAGCTTGTACTTTTCTCATTTCCATAATAGTCCAGTATTGGATCTATACCTTGGTAGTTGCTGGCTGCTGTCACATTCACTTCTCTTTCCAGCTGATAATATTAAAAGCTAAACATTAATTACAGGGACTATTTCTCTAACCTTGTCTCTGGGACAGAATATTTAGTTGGGTACAGTACAGTCCATCACAGCTGCAGTCTATTTGATAAGTGCTTCTTAAAAGCCAGACTAGTTGTCTGCTGGGAATCCTGTCTCGCTTACAACTGGGGGAGATGGGGGCTCTGAAAAGGAGTAACATGGCTCAAGGCAGCCATTTGTTAGCACGCCTCCAGTGCTTTCCTCAGAGCAATGGACAAACATCACTGTGACAATGTGCAAAATACTATGTCCCAGCATTCTAGGGGCATTTGTTCTTCCTCTGTACTCACCCCAGTGAGCGTGGAGGGGAGCAGACATTCCCATGTTAGCTGGCACACCACATGTGAGCTGCTGATATGCTGTGCCTTGATCACTGCGAACATACGCCTGCTTGGGTAGCAATTTAATAAGAAGCTGAAGTTAATGCCATTTTTTGGCACCACATAAAAGAGTTTGTTGCAGGGTCACATATATGCATATAAGGGGTCATGTACCAGCAAATTTTCAGGAAATAGTAGACATGCACATTATTAGACTGAATTGCTGTCTGGCTCCAACATCTAAAATATGTAACCAACTCTTACCCTAAGTCTCAGCACTCTGATGCACTTAAATGAGAAAAATGTGTAGGTTTTTTGTGTCTTAAATGAAGCTTCTAGAGTAGGAAAAGAATATCAAGTAGCACCAGATTCTACACAGAAATACTTAAAGAAAAATAATGCTGAATTAGTGCCATTGTTGACAGAATATTTAGATTAAGAAACACTTTCCGAAATCCATGATTGCTTCTAAAATCTTGATTTTAAAGAAATTAATCTGGGCCTCATATATTTTATCTAATTAGGATTTTTGAGCCATTAATGTTGTATTTCCTATACTTGCTTTGCAAATACAAGGGCTCTTTATAACATACACATTTAATGGAAGATAACATTATTTCATAATTGTGAGACTCTGGAGCTTTATAAGAAAAACACTAAATCTTATTAAACCTGTGATAAAATTATTGGTGTTGGCAACCTTGCAAACACATGCCTAGAGCTGCACAGCATTTTCCTCCTCTAACTACTGTAACTAAAAGGACTTTAATGAGAGCAAAAGAATGTGGCTCTGTCTGCCCAGAATCTTTCAGAATTTTCACTTTTCCCTAATGAAAATGAAAACAAATACTTTTCTTTTTCTTCCTTTTTTTTTTTTTTTTTCTGTGAGCTTTTACGGACATTTGAATTGACTTTTGTAATGAAGAAGGATTAAGCAAACTCAGGGAAATTATAAATGTGGTTTGTATTAGTGTAGTAATTAGCTCATAAATTTAGAAATAGTTAATCTTTTAGTTTTGCTGAATGAAAATAGCAGTCAAATTGCAGATCAGATCTTGTAACTAGAGTAATGCAGTGGTGAATGAAACCCCCCAGAGCATAGGTGTCTGATCCCATAGCATTATGAAAAATGGAAATCTTGCTACTGGCTTTGAAGAACATGAGGTGAATTTAACCAAAGTTGTAAAATATTACTCAAGCAGCCAGATACTTAGCAGATAATAATAAAAAAAATGTGATTTATTAGGTGTGTGCTTCTCATTGTGTTGTAATCCAAAGATTAACTATATTATTTTAAGTTCAGTGAGCTAATTAGAGTAGTGGCAGCTAGCATAATTCTGTGTTTTACTGCAGTTTTCATCTAATGTACGTATATATGTACCCAGATATTCAAAGTCCATGTCCTAGAAATATACATGTTATTACAGAAAAAGTTGTGAAAACCAAGTGATAAAAATATATTTGTCCATTATGTGATTTCCATTTCTTTAGAACTGCAAAAGCAGAAAAAGAGTACAGGCACTATCTTTTTCACATTGATAATCTAATGAAGACTGTTCTGAGGAAACATAGAGAAAAGTAGATTCTATCCCAAAACAAGTTTTGGTCTCAATGCCTCAGAGTGGGTCCTAGCCAGGTGATGCAAGAGCCAAGCAACTGGGCATGGTAGCAGACAAGTAGCTGACAGACATTGCAGAATGCTGAATATAATAGCTCAGTCTCCTCTCCCCTTTAATGATTGCACCAGGACAAGGCTAGAAGAGAACTGGACTCAGTAACACTCAACATGGAGAATGAATGGACTCCCATTCTCACACCCCATAAACATCCTCATGCACACCTTGTTAAACACCACCCCAGAGATTGCATTTCAAGCAGTTTTCCATAAACTCCATGTGACCTGGATACAATGCTAGATAAAACCATCAGACAAAATACAGCACTCAAAGTATGTGAACCCAGGATTAGAAGATCAGGGTGACTTAATGCGGAACCAGCCTTCACATCTGGACTGCTGTAAACATTGCCCAGTCCAAGGCCCCTGTGGGAAAAAAAACAAAACACGGATAGTAATTCAGTAAAATGTACAAGAATTGTTCATTGCTAGCCCTGCAGTGATATGCAGTAGGAATTAATCTAAAAACACGATGGCAAACAACTGCTGAGCCAATTTTCTTCTCTGGCTTCTAGTGCACCTGCTCTTACAGCATCTACATTTTATACTCTTTTTTTTTTCTTGCAGAAATGTAAATATTCCCACATTAAACCAGCTGCTCCTGTAAAGAGATAGCCAGTGACAAAGTATTAGAATCTAACTACACAGTGCCTGTGATAAGGAGGAAATAAAATGTGTCTTCAAGTACAGAATGTTTAAATGCCTCCACTCATGACACAAGCTGGCAAGTTCCAAAGCACCTTGTACCTCTAATTTGCTCTTAAGGAGTTATACATCAGCAAGATAATAACCAGATCCTATATTACTACAGTATTCCACCTCGAGGTGGTAGGAGACAGAGAAAATTCAAGCCTGAAGTCTCAATATCAGGCTCTTCTGAGAGCATTGCTGGCTGCCAAACACGTGCACCAAGTCAGCATTGCTGACATTTTTTTGTCTGCATATGATGCTACTTCTGCAGGCCATATGACCTGTAGTTCACCATCCCAGTGCTATTTTTGGTAAGCCGCGGCAAGAAAGGATGGAGTGGCCTGGTTAGCTGGTATGAGGGCATAGATTAAGGGTTTCCCAGTTATTACCATTTTCTTAGCCTTTCCCTTCAATTTAGATGAGGCAGCATAAGGCACTCAAAGTCCTCTCCATTCTCCGCCAGATTAGTACCAGGGCTAGGAATTTTTGTTTGAATGACAGTATGCTGGACTTTATCTTTCACTTAGTGGAAAGAAACATTTACACTGTCCTGAGTGAAGTCTCTCTGGCTGCATACCATAAGCAGGTTTACAAGGAACATCGCCTTGGCAGCACAACCTCAGTGAGTTCTGGCCAAAATTTTCAACAACAGCAACTTAAATAAAAGTGACTGATTTGCCAGAGACATTCAGCAGACTTGCTTCCAACTAAGTTAGCACATTGGGAAATCAGGACACAGTTATTCTAGTGCTTATATATAGGTTAGAACTGGATTCCAGATGCCAACATTTGAAAGTTGTGAAATGTGTCAGCAAAAGCATTATAAAAGTATTATAAAAGCAAAAGCCTAATCAGAAGGCAATATTCTACTTAAATCAACAGTCTAAAGAGGTACTGCAGTTGTCTTCCCTAGATGACAGGCTGTCATGGTTTAACCCCAGCCAGCAGCTAAGCCCCACACAGGCACTGACTCACTCCCTCACCAGCAGGATCAGGGAGAGAACTGGAAGGGTAAAAGTGAGAAAACTCATGGGCTGAGACAAAGACAGCTTAATAGGGAAAGCAAAAGCCGTGCACACAAGCAAAACAAAACAAGTAATTAATTCACTGCTTTCATGGACAGGCAGGTGTTCAGCCATTTCCAGCAGAGCAGAGCCCCATAACGCATAACGGTGGCTTGGGAAGACAAACATCATCACTCCAAAATTCCCTCCCTTCCTCCTTCTTCCTGCCACTGTAGATACAGAGCATTATGTCATATGGTATGGAATACCTCTTTGGTCAGTTGGGGTCATCTGTCCTAGCTCCCAGTTTCCCATGCACATCCAGCCTACTCACCAATGTGGCCTCAGCTCTGTGTAAGCACTGCTCAGCAATAACAAAAACATCTCTCTATTATCAACCCTGTGTTCAGCACAAGTCCAAAACACAGCCCCATACCAGTCACTGTGAAGAAAATTAACTCTACCCTAGACAAAACCAGCACAAAGGCATACAAAAAGCTCTAGAATAAGAACTCATAATGACTCTGCATTGAACTACATGTGTTCCACCTCAACCTCCCACTCTGTTGAGTGACGACTCTACTTTTGAGATCAGACAAGACTACATCTAACACACACCTCTGAAAGCAAGTAAATATAATGCTCCAAAAACATTTATTCTAACTTTAGACTTCTAAAATGTGGTTGTGTGTACCTCAGATACTCATTGAAATTCTTTTGAAATAGTGTAGAGGAACAGGACTTTTAAATCGTGTTACATCTGATCTAGGTTACATGTCTACCTCAAGATAATATTAATCAAGGCTTAGAAATGCTGCTTTACACCCAGTAGGACAGACGGAGTGGAGATACCTCTTTAAATACCCATATGTCTAAGTTGTACAGACCCAAGGTTACCATGGAGGAAGCCCAGCCCTCACAGCAAAAGGCTGATTAGGAATTGAAATGCTCCCTATGAAGACCACTGCTCTGTGTCACTGTACACAGTCCACAAGGCAAAGGACTTTGATATTTAGCCAGGAGTGTATATTGACAGTACTGCTAATATCACCTTCTGGGTCAAGACCAGTGAAACAAGGCCAGAAACGAGCTGTATGCAACAGAGCCAACAAGAGCTAGAAGCCAATGTGGCTCTTCACCTTTTCCATCAGGGTTAGTACCTCCATACACTGAAGGTATGGAGGGAGGTACTGTGCTGCATGGATATACTAGCATGGGTGTACTAACTCCACTGCATTGTGTTGTTAGGCCCAAGCACTCCTGTTACTAATTGGTCCGAGTTTTATCAATACACCACTCTCTTGTACTTGTTAAACACATGCCTTACCTAAACTGTAGTCTGTGTCTTTTACACCAATGATAAGTGTGACCCCATCACTAAACCTTCAGGTATCAGTTGAATATCGAACACTTGGTACTTTAATATTCAATATTTATTCAGTGGATTTTTAAAGAAGCCCATCCATAAATCAGAGAGATACATTTCACATAAAATGTAAGACAGCAGAACAGATTTTTGTTTTCCCTACAATGAAAGCAACACAGAAAAGGTACAGCTTCTGAACTCATTATGCCAGCAAGAACATGGGAATAGCAGTCAAAAAGGAATTTGAAGTTTCAGTTCTTGGTGAACAAAGGGGTCCAATTTTGGCCAAGTTTGGGCTTCTCTATCTCTACAAACACACATCCCTAGCAGTAAATACACTGCTGAGTAGATCTACTTCGTCCAGAAATGTTCAAAATATCTGTGTGAATTGCCAGTATTGGTACAACCTGGTGAGGACACCCGAAATGTCTTCAGTTTAACAGAAGGTGTATGGAATTGATTCCTCCCTCATATCAGTGTTAATCATGACAAACTCTAATAAAGTCAGAATTAGAATTGCTTTGAATACACACTAACATGCATGAGAGAACACTGTGACTGTGTATCTCTCACAGGTTTTTTTTCTTTTCTTTTTTCTTATTTCTCATGTTCCTCTGGGAGATCTCATTGCCAGTTTCAACAAAGGCCATCATCTCTACACAGATGATATCCAACTCTACAACTCTGTCAAGTCACTCTCTGATCCCCTTCTTGCCACCTGTCTTCAACATGTCAATCAACAGATGGCTACACCATCACTAAGGAATGCTTCAAAGGCATTCAAAATGTTTTAAAAGTACTCTTTGTTCCATGTCTGTTGCTCTGCTATCAGTCTTCTTAATTCAGCCTTCAGTTCTCAGACAAAAATCTTGCTGCTATCCATAACACAGGGTTTTCTCTTCCTCTGCTTTAAAGCTAGTTCCATAATATTTACAGATTTATCCCTACTTTGACATCTGCTCTGTTTCTTCTGTGTTATGTACAATGTTTTACTCCAGCTTAAAGTTATGCTGTTTTGTCCACTTTGGCTTTCAAAAAACATACTTTCTATCTTCACCAACCAATGGGCAAGAAAAAGCGTACTGCTCTACAAAAACTGGAGACTCCATCAAGAACTTTCAACACCCTACAAGTTTTCTTGAATAAAGAATCTCATTTAAGACTTGTGAGAATACATTTCAGTGTCTACAGCAGTAAGTCAAAGCCCTCTGGTATACTTACAAGACTTAGACTGTGTTTTGAAAGATGATTCTGCTACTACAAAAATATACTTCTTATATTATCAAAACATAATTGTGTTGGACTGTTCCAGATTTCTCTCACAGTATCTCATCTTTTGCTTCTCCTCAGCCCTTTATCTCCATGTCCTCTCTCCAACCCTCCAGAACTGAGAAAGCAAGCCCATTCCTTCACTTACATACCCTTATATACATTTTAATCTTGACTGCATTTTTAAGCCTTCCCTTCAAACCACTGTAACATGCAAATGGTATCATCTTTGGTACAGCTTCAGTTCCACAGTAGTAACATTCCCAGGATTTGTGATAACCAGTCAGAAATCTGGAGTGTTTTTCATATTAAAGGAAGTAGCAGAATAGTAAAATGGATATAAATGAGCACATGAGCAAAAATACAGGAGGAGAATTCAGTGTAGGAAGCAGGGATCTGATGTAAAAACACAGATGACTCGCTGACGTACAAAATACCAAGGAAAAAAACTACATGGGGCAAGGCTCAGCTATCTAAGACCCCACTGACAAATGCACCTGGGTGCCCCTGAAGGCTGGCAGCCACAAATTTCCAATGTGTGTTTTCCATGCAAAAAAAAAGGGCTGCAAACAGATTGGCATAGATCGTTCTCTTAATAAGGGGATTATCCTTTTGTTACTGCCTCCACTTCTCCTTTCATATGTTATCTCTTGCAATTCTGTTACACTGGTGGCAGCCGCAGAAATTGTGTAGAAAGTGTATTTAGTGTTCCTCTTTTAACAGCATTTAACAGCTGGAACCAGCTCACGTATTTTCACAGAATCACAGAATGGGTAGGTTTGGAAGGGGCTCCAGTGGGTCATCTGATCCAACCTCCCTCTTCAAGCAGGGAGCACATTGCACAGAATCGCATCTAGACAGTTCTTGAATACCTCCAGTGAGGGAGACTCCACACTCTCTGGACAATTTGTTCCAGTGCACAGTCACCTGCACAGGAAAGAAGTTCTTCCTCATATTCAGGCGGAGCTTCCTGTGCAGCAGTTTCTGCCCACTGTCTTATGTCCTAGCGCTCGGCAGCACCAAGAGGAGCCTGGCTCCATCCTCTTGGCACCCTCCCTTCAGATACTTGTATCCCTTAATGAGGTCCCCTCTCAGTCGTTTCTTCCCAAGGCCGACAGGCCCAGCTCCCTCAGCCTTTCCTTGTGACAGAGACGCTCCAGTCCCCTGATCACCTCTGTCACTCTCCACTGCACCCAGGAGCTCCGTGTCTCTCTTGTCCTGAGGAGCCCAGCACTGGACACGGCACTCCAGACGTGGCCTCGCCAGGGCTGAGTAGAGGGGCAGGGTCACCTCCCTCGACCTGCTGGCAATGCTTTTCCTGATGCACCCCAGGATACCACTGGCCTTCTCGGCCCCAGGGCCACACTGCTGGCTCATGGACGGCTTCTTGTCCACCAGCGCCCTACACGGTGTGACTCTTGGGGATGGTCCTGAGCAGGGCTAGGAGCTGGACTCGATGGTCCTGGTGGGTTCCTTCCAGCTCATCCTATTGTGTGACTGTGATCATCCCCCACAGCGCTGCTTTCCAGCACCTCCGCCCGCAGCCTGTGCGGGTGCCTGGGGCTCCTCATCCCCGGGCGCAGGACACTGCGTTTCCCCTTGCTGAGTTTCAGACAGCTCTTCTCTGCCCACCCCTCCACCCTGCCGATGTCCCTCTGAAGGTCTGCGACCCCCTGCCCTCATCCCTGAGCCCCCTGCCCTCATCCCTGAGCCCCCTGCCCTCATCCCTGAGCGCCCAGCCCTGAGCCTTCAGCCCGGCCCCGCGAGGACAGGGCGGGCGGGGGAATGGGGCCGTCACCATGGCGACTGCCGGGGCGGGAGGGACGCGCTCTCGCGAGAGCCGGGCCGGGCCGGGCCGGAAGGAGGCGCGCGTTTGAAGGCGGCGGCGGGAGGGGCGGCGGAGCCGGGTAGGGGGAGATGTTTCTGCCGTGCCTTTCTTGTGTCTCTCCCGTGCCTTTCCTTCGGGACGCTCCACTGTAGCTCTGCGGCGGCAGCCCCAGGACCACGCTGGTGGTGCTCGGGAATGGCCCTGCCCCGGGACCACGCTGGTGGTGCTCGGGAATGGCCCTGCCCCGGGACCACGCTGGTGGTGCTCGGGAATGGCTCGGCACGGCCGCGGAAGCCGTGAAGGTGTTGGGAGGGGGGAAAAAAAAGTAGGGTAAGGCCGTGACCTTGAGTTCGGAAGCGGGGTGAGTGCCGTGCTGGGGGTGGCGGTTCGGGAGGTTGAAACGGAGCGGAGCTGAAAGGCTCCTGCCACAGCGTGAGCGTGGGCTGTGGGGTGTACTAGTTATGTGCGTTTGCCAGGTGTTATTGCCAAGCTGAAGTGCTTGTTTTAAGGCTTCTAAAGCAAAGTATTTGCATATGAAGTCTTAGAATAGAATCGCTGAGGTTGGAAGAGACCTCCAGGGTCATCGAGCCCAACCATACAGCTTTATGCTGCCTTATGCATATGGATCAAATACTGACAAAGGCTTAAAAAAAAAAAATAAAGGCAAGAAACAACCATGAGGCGGCATAGGTTTTATTTAAGCTGTACCAGATCATGAAGTAATTTGATGGCAGAGATCTCAATAGTAATTTGGGTTCTGTTCTCAGTGTTTCATTCCAGTCCTCTCTAAAAAAAACCCCAAAACATTCTCTTTGTTTCAGCTGGGTAGCTGAACCTGAAGTCATACTATCCCAATTCTTGAGTCACGTTGGGTTTTACATTGGTTTTGAAAAGCTGTAAAAGTGAATGCCAAGCATCAGTTTTTAAAATACCGAATGACTGCATGATACTGGGCTTTGGGAATTCAGCTGGGCATCACTCACGTGAGGGGATTGCAAGATTTTAAATCAGTAGCACAGACCTCAGAATGAAAATTGAGCCTTCAGTCTTAGTTCTGAACCTCTTGACTGAAAGACTTGCTTGTTAAACCTTATTTGTTGTATCATCAAGGCTTTGCATAAACTACTTAGACATTTAGTTCTTGGCACGTTCAATTACGAGTTTTTTCAAGGCTTATTTCTCATAATACATGTGGGTTTTTAACACATATTCTTAGAGACTATTTATTAGTTATCTCTGAGAAATTCCAAGTGCAGTTTCTTTGTGTCTAGTCTCCATCATTTACACAATATGCTTTTAAAAGTAGTTACTTGAATTGAATCTGACTGATTAATGGCTTATGCTTATAAAGTGTTGTAGAAGTCACATGTTAGAATGTAACTCTCAAGTGCTGGTGATATCTTGAGGGAATAAATATGAACACTTGGTTAAAACTGTAAGATTTAATAATCATATTTTTCTTAACAGGAACCATGGAGTCTGTGAAACACTGAAAGTCAAGTGGAATGTTTAGATGATTGTCAAGTCTTTACTTTGAACTTGAACTAAGAAAACAGGGAAACTGGTAGAAAATGTCACCTGGGAAAGTTCTGCAACCTGCAGTGAAAATGAAGGTAGATGAACTCTTTTTGTGCTGGTTGAGTCAGCCTGCAACTCAGCTGACATTAAAGGACTGCTTGAGAAGAATCAAAAATGAGGAGAAAACAGAGATTGGTAATGCAGATTCGGGAAATAGTAAAAATGAGAGGTTCACTAATACTTCCAATTCCAAGCAGTGTATATTAGGAGATACCAGATTGCCTTTCAGTCCTCCTAAGCTTTCTACAACTCTTCCACTGGCAACTCCATCTAGCTCAAGGAACATTTCTAATGTTAGAGCAACACGTCGATCCTCAGGAACCAAAGTAGTAAGTTTGTTTCTTACTTATTAGACTTGTTTGTTTAAATGAAACTGAATTTTGTGTTTTTACTATTGGCAAATGATGCAAGTAAATAGTTTCCTCATAGGAGGTATCTGTAGTGGAGTGAAACAGCAGCACAAACCATAAAATGTCAATGTTTGTATGGTATTAGTGTTAATGGTGGTGGCCTAAACTTCCAGAATATTGTCTTGGCTCCTTGCCATCTAATTGTGGGTAAATGCAAGTCCTTGTGTTTGTGTTGCTTTTATAGCATACTGCCTTGACTGCAAATATTCCTTTGTCTAATGATACCAGGCACTATTGTTAGTACAAGACTCAAATTTGGCTCCACTGAATCTGCATATTGACAAAATAATTGTTTTGGTACTGCATGGTACACTCAGTGCTTCCTTTCTAGTGAGGTCTTCATTTATAACAGACAATACCCTCTGTGCAAGAATGACAACCCTGCCCCCAACCTGAAATGCTCTTTTTAAACGTGCAGTTCAATTCAGTCTAGTTTCTAGCCCTTTTCATCATTCGTAAAAACAAAACTGGATAGAAAATTATGTGATGATTGACAAAATTAGGCATTGCTTATGTATTATCTACCTTCATAGGTTTATAGAATTATAGAATGGTTTGGACTGGAAGGGACGTCCAAGACCATCTAGTTTCAATCCCCGTGCCACGGGCAGGGACACCTTCCACTAGACCAGGTTGCACAAAGCCACATCCAGCCTGGCTTTGAACACTTCCAGGGATGGGGAGTCCACAGCTTTTCTGGGCAACCTGTTGCAGTGTCTCACCACCGTCACAGTGAAGAATTTGAAGATTTTCTTCCTAATATCTAATCTGAGCCTACTCTTTCCATTTAAGCCATTTAAAACCTTGTCCTATCTCTACAAAGCCTTGTAAAAAGTCGCTCTCCAGTTGTCGTCAGCCCCCTTTAGAGAAGGCTGCTGTAACCTGTCCTGAGAGCTTTCTCTTCTCCCTGCTGAAAACCCCAACAGAGCTCCAGCGCTGTGTTCATCTTCATGGCCTTCCTCTGGACTTGCTCCAGCAGGTCGCCATCCTTCTTATGGTGGGGACCCCAGAGCTGGATGTAATGCTCCATGTGGGGTCTCACCAGAGTACAGTAGAGGGGCAGAATTGCCTCCCTCAACCTGCTGGCCACACTGCTTTTGATGCAGCCCGGGACACAGATGGCTTTCTGGGCTGCAATCACATGTTGCTGGGTCATGTTGAGCTTTTTGTCCACCAGCACCCCCAAGACCTTCACATCAGGACTGCTCTCAACCCATTCCCCATCCAGCCTGTATTTGTGCTTGGGATTTCCCTGATCCATATGCAGGACCTTCCACTTGGCCTTTTTGAACTTCATGAGGACTTCAAAGAGTTGTTATCAAGCATGCTGTTTGTGCTATAGGACTATAAATTTATATCTTTTAATGATACTGGGAAGTTGTAAGAGGTCGTCACTCCCAATACATTGGTACATACTTTGGTATCTAACTCATTACACCGGCCAAACCTGGTGTCCCAGGGAAGCCTGCTCAGTTTGGGAAGGGTAGAGAGGATAGAGCTGAGGATATTTAAGAGTACTGGTTGTTTCTTGTTTATTGTCAATGTGCCTTGACTGCGTATACTTACCTAGCCTGACAACTTTAAGTCCCCACTTCTTAGTTTCAAAACATCATACTTCCAGTTTAGTGTTTGTCTAGATTGATTTTAGAATAATAGGGACTTCTATTTATGTGTAATCACCAGCCAGACAGCAGGGCATCACAATTGATTTACTTTTTTTTTTTTCTTGTGTTCACACCATTATATTTCCTGTTCTAGTGAAATGCAGAAAGTCACCAGATGCTCCATTTTTTCTTGTATCAGATGAAAGCAAGCAAAGGAAGAGTTTACATTAAAACCCACTGTTACTTGATGTACTTGATCACTAATTTATGTAGTGTAATTTCTCTTTATGTGTCTTGGTTGATTGCTTTAAGAAGATCCCATAAAGAGAAACTAGGAAAACTGGTAGAGGTTAATGAAGAGTAACATTCTTTACCTAATTGGAATAGTTTATATAGTGCTGAGAGAAAACTTAGAGGCCTGGATTGTTGGTTGCTTGAAGAAGGTTGAGTGGAGGGAATTTCCAAGCAATAAAAAATTTATTTATGGCTTTATTATTCAGATAAACTGAAGCTTCAGCCAAAAGTTTCTTAATCTTTAAGTGCAAATTATGTTTGCATCTGACATCAGGTCTTAAGTACCACGATGAGTTGCATAATTGCATGTTCTGCCATGACAATGTATTTTCTCATAGAAAGCAAAATGTACCCTATTTCCTTCTGTAAACTACTCACTGCAGTGTCAAAACTAATGCATCTGGTTTTGTGCATGTAATTATGTTTCACAGGTCAAGTCACAATGGTTTCACCTACCTCATATGAGTTTTAAGTAAGTTTGAGGTCCTCGTTTCTATAAATGGAAGAAGCTGTTTCAAGTAGCTTTTTTAAAAAGAAAGCTTGTATTGTAGATCTAATAATACAGATTTAAATTCTAAATAGCAGTCCTAGAAAATGGTGAAAGTTAATGTGCTTAGCTCTGTGTGCCTGATGGTGATATTAGGGAAAAGCTTTCATATCCAGCTATAAAGAGCTGGAGAATTACTTCTTTTAGGACTACATAAATCAATATAAGCATATTATTAAACTTTTTCTTACTGTGCACTGGAATTCTCATAAAGCACCATACAAGCAGTAAACTTATTTTGGCATGGTGGTACATTTTCACTGTCACTGGGCTGAATCACTACATTTGATTATGGGTAAGGTTGCTATACACCTTTTCCTGTTTCTTCCTGCAGTGTTTTTGAGGGACACCAAACAATAAAGCGGGTAACAGAAAACTGCCATCCTCAGGTTATTGCCAGGTAGTAAATATGAACATGTACAAAACCAACATTTTCATGCTACCTGTTTCTGTACTTGTTAGAAAAACATGTGGAGCATTCTTGGAAGGAGTCTTGAATCTAATTAGATATTTAATTAGATATGAGATGTTTAATCTTTGACAATTTAAACAGTAGCATATGAGCAAAATAAGTTGGTGTCTGATGGTGACCATTAAACAGCATTAAAAATACCATACCTGTCAGTTATTGTATTCAAGGTTATATTTTTATCCAGAAGTTGCCATGTTTTTTGCTGAAACACTAATGTTTTGTGAGAGAATTTGCTGTCTTTCAAAATAGCTGAAGCCCTCCTTTGATTAGCAAGTCCAAAGTACATTCTTCAGTAATAAAAGAACCTACATGGCTTTCATGTTAAAGGTTAACAAAAGACTGAGATGCATCAAACAGAATCTTTTTCGTCTGGACAGAGTACTTAAAGCCATGGTCAGAGTCAACTGTTGGCTTAATCCACATGCACATTTTGAAACCTAAACAGAACTCTACCATGAGAATCATCTTATAGTGTGTTTTAGTGCAAGTGAAAACAAAACAGTGTTTGTTTAGGCGTTCAGTATTTTTTTCAGGGGAGGTACTTCCCTTCACTTTCATGGTGTCTTTCACAGTGGGGTAGGTGACTGACTACCCATTGTACAAACACTGTAATTGCAAAGCTCTGGTCACTTTTCTTGCGTCATGTGAAGTGCTTGCTAGCACTCAGTATTCTGCAAATAGACCTGTGCTAAATCTTAAAATAACAGAAAATCAGAGTCATAGAAAAATTTCAACATTCAAGTCTTGAATATTTTCTGATTTTATTGTTGAAGAAAGGAAATTCTAAAGCCATAACTTTCCAACTTGAAGAATAGCTTTTGTAGGCTTCTAATCCTTATCACTCCTGTACATGGATTGAACAGTGTTTCTGGTGCTCTAGATTATCCTAAACATATGGAGTAAAGATTATTGTACGCTATTCATCACATTGTCAAAAATGCCAGTCCTCAAGGCCTAAAAGGTGCCATAGGCAAGATGTTTAATCCTAACCAGCTGGTGTACAAGGCATCTGGGGAAACAATTCACAGAATTCCCTTTGGGCATGTTGTGGGGTGGTGGCACAGAGAGAATGTGATATGATCTGAAGTACTTCAAAGTTATTTTCCATTTCTCTGTGTGGTCAACCTTTGAGATAAAGGTAGTTCTTGGAGTAATTTCTCGATATCCTTTGCTTAATAAGCATACTACTCCTGTTTGTTATCTGATGACAATCTAAGCTCACTGTCTTGTATTTCTGTAACTCATAATTTATTTTTTTTACTGTTTTAATATATTGCTGCATAGCTTTTTTCATCAACAACATTCTTGCCAAATTTTTCTTCACAATTACTTGATTTAAATGGTGTGGGTACTATGAGGATCCATTTTAGTTTGAAGGGAGACTAGAATGAAACCTTTTAACATTGACTGATGTTTGAGTGTAATAACACTTAAGAGTTACTTTTTGAAACAGATGAATTCTGAAGGCTTGAGTTAAAGGGTTGCTAGGCTTCTACCTTGCATCTGTTAGACTAGTCATGGGTTATCTCCATCTTCTGGAATATTTTTGGGGACTACCTTCTATTAGCAAGGGGAGAAATAATGTTAGTAAAACATCAGAAAAGTAAGAATGACAGTGTTTGAATCCTGTCAGCTCTTCACTCAAGTAGTTTTTAAGCTTTGATGTTGGCCTTTACGGTCTTATATGGTGACTGCATCTGAATTGCTGCCTTGTATACCTTAATACCAGAAGCAATACCAACTACTGAGCCTCATTATGTAAGCTGTATTAGCACTGCACTGCTCACCAGATTACGCTGTGCAGGATCAAGTGTAGTCTAACACATACACTCCCTAACTGTATTATGCAAAGATAGTGTTAGTAGTGCCATGTCCTACCACTAAGTGAGGGAGGGTGGTAGCCTTGGCTTTCAACTCAAGCCCGTGACTTAAAGGGAGACTGTAAATAACCTGGTATCAAACTGATGTACTTTTACAATGATACCAGGGTACTATGACAGATGTCAACACTAGTGTGTTCACCATAAAGCTCCTTCTATGGTGCCAATAAAGCAAGGGCAGCCAAAAGTTCATATTAAGGTCTGGGAGAGTGCAGCTATAGGTGTTCCTATAAAATCATTATTAGTTTCAAGTGTAGTGAAATTACAGTAGTCAGCATAAGCAGCACTGATAGTATGTTGTGCTATTCTTATGCTTTGCTGTAGTGCATAGCTTGGAATGGAAGAACCATTATCTTGATTAGAGAACTATCTGTTCTTTTTATTTATAATTGAGAAACTGAAAGTTATTCACTGTTGTAGCTGTTTGATAATGCTCCTTCTTCTAACTGCTTCTTGTGCCCTGGGGTCTAAATGTTACTTTTCTTAGCAGTTGTATTAATTCTGTTTACACATTGTTCTTTGTTAGAAGAAATAGTGAACTGTTCAAGTGGCAGTTGCACTTGAAAGTGTCTGTCCTACTGTAAACTCCTATTTCTTATATGCTGCATCCAGTCTTAAGAGTTTTTTGGCATGTCTAGTGCTAAAAAATGGAATTCAAAATTGTATGGCTTTCTTGAAGTTTAAAGTTCACCTGAATCCTGACACAGGACAAATTCAAACGTTTGCGTGAAATTTTTTAGTCAGTCACTCCTTTGTGAATAACTGACACTTAAAAGCAAACAAAACCAGTTCAAAGCTATATAAGATGATTACTTACTTCCAGTTGCTTTTCTGTAGTCTTTCAAAACACGTAAGTTTAATTATAGCTTTACATCAGTTATTTAAACAGTTCATGCTTTTAACAGGTGCTCAGTCTGCTAGGAAATTAGATATTGATATAGGAGAGATAGCTTGGGTTTTTTTACTTCAGTGATGCTTGGGAACCTGTCTTATATTCTTGAGAGGGTGTCCTTATGCCCTACACTTACTCTGTCAACAAGAAATAAACTTGAAGCCAAAACTATGTATGGGCTTGCTTCAGTACAAAAATATAAATGCCGCTTATCCAGTGAACTGTTTTCCACTGATTGACCTAGTCAATGACTGCCCAGAACTTTTCAGCAAGCTATGTTATGAGAAAAATCTACAAAATACCAGTGGTAATATGGCCAAGTCTTGACAAATTTAGAGGCTTTGCACACACGGCTGTCTTGAAGTTGCCTTTCACTGAATTTAAGTCATTGCATTTAATCAGGCAATACCAATTAAGTGCACTCATCGTTTTTCACAGTCAACAACAAATGGTTACTAAATGCAGTGTTTAAACAGCGGCATAATATGCAAATAACTGCTTTGTGTTGGGTTGGATTAGTGTGGTGTTCTTGTCTACAAGTTAACCACACGCTTCCAATGTCTTCATCGATAAGTTTAGTTTGTATTATGGGAACAACAGATACAACTTAAAATGGATCCATAGAAACCTAACCAGTGACTAAGAAGTGTTTTTAAAAGTGTATTCCAGTACTTCACGTTAGATGCCCCCCTTTTTGCATAGCAAACACTATTCTATGTAAAAAATAGCTAGAAACTGTGGAGCCACCCGTGTATTATTTGTTGACCAGAAATACTTGCAGGAATGATGGACAGTTGGGATATGTGTTAATTAACCTTGTGCATACTATTTAGATTCATTTCATATGGAACTAGCCTTACATATTTGTTCTTTGTAGATCTTTACTAGTAACTTTGGCTGATTTCAGGCAAGTGAATGAGCTGAAAGTCTACATTTGTAGAAATCTGTATGCTGGGGAAATGGAAGGGAAAACCTCATGAGTGGGTGCTGAGGAAATACTTACAAATTATCTGTACAGTGTACTTGTAAATGTGTTCACCGTGAACAAGGTTCAGTTTGACCTTCTTGACAAAACAAGGCTTGTAGAACCTGTGAAATGGTTTAACTTGATCTGATTTTTTAATTCAGCAGAAACAAGAGAAGAGTTTTTAAACAGTTTTATTCCTTTAGGAGCTAAATTTGTATTGATAAACAATAAATAATCTTCTAAATTTTATAAACATTTCTACTAGATGTGATCATCACTGCTGTATTGGAAATAATCATCCTGGTGGCATAGTTCAGTAAGAAATAAAGCAAACTATTTGAAGCTATGCAGTATTGAAAACAATTAATGATTAACTAGATTATTCTTCCATCTACTAATAGTCTTTGTGAATAGTCATCATTTACAGCAAATACTTTGTCTTCTGTTGTAACTTCATATTTTAAGCAAAAGATCAGTAATTTTGTTCTCTTACTTGCTTTTAATACACAAAAAACACTACCTAAAATTTCAAGTACTTGCTTATTTATTGAGTGATAAATTTTAGCTTAATATTTTAGAAAGATTTCCTAGAATGCTTAAAAAATATTTAGACTTCACATAAGGACTTACAGTAATGGAGATTGGAGGAAAGTCAGGAGTATTGTTTCTGTTCTGGCAGTGTATTTGTGGTGTTATACCTTATTCCCTGGGTCTTTTTTCTTCATCCTCCTTTAGTTATACTGAAGGCTAAAGTTCAGTTGGTTACCAGTCACCTGCTTCTTTGCCTTCTTTCTTTGCTTTGTCCTTTGCTTGCAAGTTTGGAAATGCATAGCTTTTAATTTAGTGCTGCAGAAAGCAGTACAATGTTTGTTGCCTCCGTTTCCTGAATCAACGATGATTTAATATTGATACAACAGTGTTAGATTAGATTAAGTCTTCATAGACATTCTATCAGAAATCCTGGTTTGGGTTGGTAAATTAACAGTTTGTAATTTTACTGACAGACTTGTAGAACAAAATCTGTATCTTAAACTTCCTGGTTTGTTTGTTTTGCTTTAAGATCTTAGGGGAGGGAAATCTCAAGCAAAAGCATAAGCAAGGCGCTATCCTGCAGCTGTCACTGACTCCAAATTATTGTCTTGTGATTTCAGGGACTGAATTACATGTTGTGTTAGCCTGTGATGCTAGATTTGAAGTAGTGGTTGTACTTTCATACACCAATCATTCTAGTTCGGGAAATTATGTTTTTGAAAGGATTAATCAAAAATTCAGTTAATTTCAGAATAATGGAAGTACTGAACAGCTGGTGCCATGTTTAAATAAGTTGCTGAACAGCTATAAAATGTTGTCATTGATGTTCTTTATACTGGATTACTTTCTTAGCTTCTAAATTATGGTGATACAAGGTAAATAATAGCAATGTAGAAATTACTAGATATCCATAATGGCCAGTACGACTTTGAAAAGTTGCAAAATGCATATCATTAGACTCTGTAGTCACATGTAGAAAGATCTCAGTGACATTCCGAATCTGAATCTTCATTTCAACCTATTCTACTATTCAAAGGTTCACATTGGTAAAGTTACAAATGCATATGTTGTGAACTATAGCTTCCTCTGTGGATAGTCTCGGTAGCATCACAGTTCTTCTAAAATATAAAACACCAGCATCTTATTAGAGCAAGTGTGACTTTAATTTTTGTAATCTGTAATAGATTTTTTCCTTATGTCTTTCTCTCTTCTCTGACCGCCTCAGCAGCGTCAATTTGTGTGGTCCTGGTTTTCATAATCTGATGAGCAGGGTCATCTGAAGATCATGAATAGTAATTAAAAATGTAAACTGACAATGTTTTCTTAAGATGTGAAAGAACATGAGAATTGTTCTGAAAGATGTATAAACCATTCATTTACTGTCATGCTTTAATTTTATAATATCTAGAGTTGATGCTTGCTGAAGTTAGTCTGTCAGCTGCAGTTTAGCAATCTAAAAAAGTCCATGCTATGTCTTTGGAGTCCAGGCTGTGTAATCATAGCAAGGTGACATGTATCTTATCTTACAATCTGATAACAGCCCATGGCATGGTGTTCATACATGGCATTCTTTTTGTAATGTGCAGAGAATCTGATTGGCCCATCCTTCCCAGCCTACCAACGTGACTACCCATTCTGACATCTAACTGCTGTCTTTTTATTCGCTGTCTTGCCTTGTGTAAGAGTTCTGGATTCTCCTAGCAACTGGAAAGAACCTCCAGGCATTGCTGTGTCTAAATCAAGAATACTGGAAAATGTAAATAATCATTATTTTAATAATAAATATTTTAATAAATAATCATTAGAGAACACGTGCCCATGCAAGACTTCCAGTACTAACGGGGAGGTATTGCATCCCCCAAGAAAAACAAAGTGCATCTGGGCCCAGATTCACATGAATTTCTTTCCAAGGCCAAAGCGTCTGCATTTCCCTGGGAAGGTAGATTTTTTTAACTGGACAGGGTCAACATCTAGCCATTAATCAGTATTGCATGTCATACTCAAAATACTGTCCATAACTTTATAGCAATCAGTTTGGGTAGCTGGTGGCTGCACATGAGCGTAATAACTTGATTCTGTTACTTACACAATGTAGACATATCTCCCGTGGCTTTTGTCAGTGTACTGCTGAAAAGACGGGACTCCCATGCAAAGGAGATTTAGGGATAGATAGTTATTCTTTGTTATTCTGTTCAGCTCACAAGTGCATTGTCCCCTCTTTCTCTTCTCATGCAAAACAGTTAGAAGTGGGAAGTTGCAAGCAAGAAATTAGTTCCAGGATCTTTTAGTATATAAAAGGCCAGGTGTGGAACTATCTGGTTTATAAATAATTATTGATAATATTAAATAATGGTGTTAGTCTAATCACAATGTTTTGTGAGGGGAAAAAAAGAACCCAGTGTTTCAGGGGTTTTCTTCGTTGTGCTTTTTTTGCTTGTTTGTTGGATTTGAGGTTTTTTGCCTATTTTCTTAGTCTAGCAAAGAATTGCTTCTTTTATTTGTCTGTCTTCTAGTAAATTTATCTAATTTCTTCTTTGTATTTCCTGCCTCATAGTACCTGTGTTTTAGCAAGTATCCTTAGCTGATTGACTTGCATATTTTCCTGAACTATTTTTTTTACTAGTAGTGATTTTTTTTTTCCCCACTATATTTCTAGTGCTTCTTCTATATTGAGAAAGGTGCTGCCTTGTCTTAGTTATCTCCTCGTTAATTGCAGTGATCTGCCCCTCACTAATCAGTTACTTTTGGAAAGGGTTCCACTAGTTGCATAATAACCCTTTACATTGGCTGTTGTGGAGATAAACAGTTCTCTTTCCACAATTGACCCAGGAGCAGTTCTTAATTTCTGCAGCATCACAGCATAAGGGATTCTATTAGGTTCCATGCTGTTGCCATTGAGCTTGGCCCTTCAGCCTTATTTAAACTGCCTTCTAAGGCCAAGCAAGCTTTCTATCACCTTGGTTCACATATTACTCAGTTGAAGACTGGACCTCAGCAGCTAAAAGTTTGGGATGGCTGAGTACATCTTATTACATATTTAAATAATTTTCTTGGGGACTTCCTGTAACATTGGGATGCTTTTTTCCAAAGACTTGATCACTTCCCTATAGTCTCTTAAGACTTTAAATATACTGTTGATACATGCTTCTGACAAGAAATTCCGTTTCTGCAGGCAAACACTTAAGGTTTTTAAAGGTATTCTTCAAGTTTCTATTTTGTCTGTATTATCTAAAATATTGTACTTTGTGTTGTGTTACTCTTGTGTATGTTCAGATCTCTGTTAGAGTGGTAAAGTCTTTAGCCATAGTCCTTCGATTCAGATCCATTCATAGTGTATATCTTTAGCTTTGGAAGGAAGCTCTGAGCATGCATCTTCCCCTCTGTTTGTTTATCTAGCTAATAATAAGCTGCCAGGATACTTGAACAGCTTCATGGCTGACATCCAGCCCTCTACCCAGTAAAGGATTTTGCCTTAGCTTTCACTGGAGAGAATTCAGATTTAGAATAAATGTAACACTATACTTGAACACTCCTAGTTCCATCTGGATGGAAGCTGGCTTTCCCTTTCCCTTGTGGCTAATTCACGTCTGAAAAGTTTAAAACAGATCTTAGGGGATTCTTGGCCACATGGCTTTACAAATCCTCAGTCTTCTTAAATGTGGCAATACAAACCCCTATTGCCTTCAAGCGGTGAACAAGAGGTGATTCGTAGCTGCCAGTATACTTAAGTGTACTCAATTGCGTGTTGCTTTTTCACAGATTGCAATCTGGGAACTTTTGACGACCATACTGCATCCAAGTATGGAAATTACCACTAGGTTTGAAACTATAGTGCTAAAGCAGTGTTAGGCTAACAATGGGATTGACTTAACATCTACCTCAGGCAGTGAAGTAATACAGAATATTCAAAATATTGAATGTTGTATGCCTGTTAAGTGATGATGGACTGAGTTCCATTTGAATAAAGGAGGGAAATGTACAACCCTTTCCAAAATGGTGTACAGAACACTTATTTCTTACTGGGGTTCCTTCAGCAGGTTCAGGAGCTCCAGGACTTTTTAAGTTTTGGACTGCAGCTCCAACCTTTAGGTTGGCTCTCCATGTGACAGTCATCTTAATGACATATTACAGCCAAATCAAGCAAGACTGTGAATGTAGTAGCAAAGGGGAGCACATTACCTGGGAAAACGGATGAAAATAATAATCTAGGTGAGAAGATACCTTTCCTTACCTCAAGTATGGCCTATTTTGCCTAACCTGAAACACAATCTGCGTTGCAATACAACCTTTCTGACCTTCCACAAACATTTTGGTCTGGAATGGGTATCTGTTGCCAGAGTAGAATTTCTCTCCTACTCTAACACCTCAGTCCTTCATCTCAAGTTCCAGGCATGCTGCTGTTGTGTGCTCCATGCCCAGTTCCCTGCTGGTTCCCTGTGGCCAAGTTTTATCCTAGGTTAGTTGATTTAGTCTTCCTAAAAGACAGTGAGTGACAGCCAGTTTTGCTCAATGCAGTTTGATAGTCTGGTCATGCCAACCACAACATGTCTGACTCTTGCCTTGTCAATTCCTTTCTTGTTCTTCCACTTCCGAAAGAAATAAATATCTTCATAACAACCTGCAATAAAGAAGTGGGGCTGGATGGGACTAGGTACTAGATTAACCCCAAGAAAACAGGTGTTTTATCATCATTTACTGTGTAACAGTGTGTGATAAAATGAAAAAGAATCCAATTAAGATAAATCATATTTCACTAGTACTTTTTCATCATTTCCTTTTCTTATTCGTACGAGTATATTTACTGTGGGGTTTTAATGTACTGTTACATGACAGAAAGGCTATGATTGGATAAATAGGGCTAAAGATTATATGGGAGTAAAATAGTGCCATCCAGTAAGAAAAATCTTGAACTTAGTGTTGAAAGAGTTGTTTTAGTGTTTCTTGGGCTATGTACATCTTTGTGTAATCAAGAAAATGGCTTTATTTAAAGCATGAGGAATGAAAATGGAATAAGATTGGCCAGATCTTTCTTCTTATGCTGGGCATGATGAAGTAGGCAACATACCACTATCTTAGGAGAATTTGAGCGTGCTAAGAGTGTAAACAGCTTAAAATGGAATAGTAAGAGTTGCCATACCCATAACTGTAACGGTGATATTTGGGAAAAAAAAATTATCAAAACAGGAACATTTCCTGAAGATTGCTGTGATAAAGGTACACCCATTTAAAATACGAAGCTTCACCAGATATCAGTCAATGTACCTAAAACTGTAAAGGAGAAAGGGCAGAAGGTCACTTGAATTTCCACAAAAGCTTATCAGATTTCTATTTCCATGAAGAATATTGATGTGGACTAAAATTTGGCCTCACCACCCCCAAAAAATGTATTTGAGATTCAATACACTGAAAATAGAATAGAGTGGTAGCTGACTCTAACTTTAGTGCTACTGAAATGTGACAGGTATGCAATCTAGTATGTGGATGTTAATGTTTATAAAGCTCCTATTTAAGCACCAGGAAAAAAAATATCCTGTCAGCTTTTTTAAAATTTTGTGATATTGATATTTCTAATGTAGCCTTCTGGTTAAACAAGATTTAAAGCAGCATTTCCATGTGGCAACATTTGCCTCATTGCTGCTACTGCTTTCTGTCTTAGCATTTAAATATTAGATTCTTGCAATGCAGTAACTTAGATCTAGATGAATTTAAAAAAATCCATTTACACAATTATGTGAGCTACCCTGAAAGTCTGCAACTTTTTCTGTTCTCGCCTTCATTTTCCCAGTGTAATAGGGTTCCAGCTAAAGGATGAAAGAGTTTAAAAGGAATTTAATTGCTGTGTAATAAGCCTTATCCTTCAGTGAGGTACTTCATGGAAGCTAGACAGTGAGTGTTTTGTGACAGAAGGGAAAGCTGAGGGGGATGGGAAGAGGAAGCTACAAAATAACCACAACTGGCCTCTCTGCATTCCTGTAGGGCTTGCTTTTTTTAAAATTGGAAACTGCTTTTATAGATGCTCCTCCAAACAGGGAGGTTTTTTTCCATACAATCCCATTTAGACTTCGGAATGCATGGACGAAAGGGCAGGCCCTCAAAGTGACTTTCCAATCTGTTTTTGCAATTCCAGCCAAGTTCCCTTTAATGTATGGAGCGGGTGAAGTTGAGCTGAGTCTTATAATATCACAGAACTCGAGCGCAGCTGCTGCTTTAAGTGGCACTGTGTGATAATACAACAGCTCTGCTATTTACTGGGACTCAAGTGCCTGGACTGGCACACGGAGACATTATATGAAATCCGAAAGCATGAGGATAAAGGAGATTTCTTTGCGGCAAGATCCTGATCTAAGGAAGGAATTGGCATTGCTAGCTAGAGGATGTGATTTTGTTTTACCTTCTAGATTCAAGAAGAGACTGAAAGCTTTTCAGCAGGTCCAGGTTTGTCTTTCTGTTCTTATACAATTAAGTTATTGTTGTCAATTGTACTTTCACAAACACACAAACTTCAGGAAATACATGGAAGTTCTTATTAAACTAATCCTAAAAGACAAATTTTGATAGTGGGGTCCATATATGATGATTTCTTCTGTGTTTCAGAAGACTATGCAGGTAGTTTTCTGCAAACAAAATATGAGGAGAGTTTGCTGAAGCATGTAGCACAGCTAAAGGATAAGGTTTGCACAGAGGTATATGCAGTGGAAAGTTGGTGCATTTAATGCTCTTAGACTTTTAAAGAGTGTTTTCCATAATCTGCATAATCACGATCTGCATGCATTTCCTTAGGGAATTTAATTTACCTCTTACTGGAACTGGGCATATAAAATACACTGAACTAGGCTGTTACTTTACTAACTCAAACATAATATGCTAAAAGGTGCTTTCATACTTGCACGATGATCCTGAATTCCTTTAGATTATGTTTATTTTGGACTTTGTATGTGGATAAGATCAGTTGTTGCTACATGGTTCACTCGTGCGCCTGTGCTGTTTTGCAGAAGTTAGTTAAATCCACCATTTTAAAGCGAACTCATATTTGAGAATAGAAGTATTTGAAATGTAAAATCAGAAGGAAAACTACTTATAGAGTAAAAGTTCAAAGATACTATCTTTTTGGAGTGAGAAAAAGTGTGTGGCTTTTTTTGGAGAAACTGAAAGTTGATATTTCCTTGAACAAACTTTAAGGCATTTGGTGGTATGTGAAAGCATTGACTTTATCCTTAACTTACCTTGCTTCTAATTCATATACTAAAGGTATATCAATGATGGCATGTGTGACTTTTTTTTCACCCTTTTCTAATTAAGGAAAGTTGAGCAGTTTAATAAAAATTACATTATCTTAGAATTTTTGGCTTTAAATTATTCTGAATATAGCCTACTACTTAATTTTGAATTCATTGCACCAGTGTCCCTTTCAGGTGACCTTCAAGAGAGGGGCAATAGAGCTCTATGACCCTAAGAATGTGTTAGCCTTCTGACTTCTGTATTATTTGGATTTTTTTTTTTGCATCTGACCTTTATAAGCAGAATGCAGGTGTTGACTGTGCCAGTTTATGTCATTCAGTATAAACATGTGAGTGAAATGATTTTTGACTTGTATCTTTTGTGCTGAACTAAATACGGAGAAGGGAGCTTGTTGACTAGAGACAGCAGGAAAAAATATACAATCTCAATTTCTCAAAAACAGTGGTAGCAGTTAATATTTAGGCAACTCAGAGCAGGAGGCAAGTTTAGTCTAGTCGTGACATCCTGTTGTAAACAAACACATCATTACCTTGTGTGGTGCCCCTTAACTTGATCTGTCTTTCATGGAATGATAGTTGGATCACTTGTACTTTTACAGGGCTTTTTTATGTTGACCTAGAAAACATCTCAGTGTAGTATGGTAATTCATATCTACAAGCAACAAACTGCTTTCAAAAACAGCTTGTCTAATCTGTAGGGTTTTTCCTGTTTTAGCTTGCTGCCAGCTATAAACTTATAGTGCAGACAATAAGCAAATATTTTTCATTTTTAACCAGACTTGCTCTTGCTGGCTAAATGGCAATTGTAGAATAACTTATGATAAACCACTTAATTGGATTACAAAAGTCTTTGAGCAAAACAGAATTAATAGCAGTATAAAACTAGAATATGAGATCAGTCATTGCTTAGTTTGATAGAAAGTATTTTATCAAAGGTTCCTTTTTTAGATAGTGCTTTGCTTCAACTTCATGATTTTAAAGAGACCTTTTTGGAAGTATCTTCAGAAACTAAGTGTGGGTGCTGGTAACTGTTGATGCAGAAGCTTGGGCATTCTTTACCTGACATTTTATGTTAGTTTCAACTTGTCCTTATAGGTTGGGTGCATTTTAAAGAATAGCTATTTATCAGCTACATAATCATTGAAGAAATTTCATGTTGACATTACAGACTGCTTAGAGCTTTTGTAGAATAACTTGAAAAAAACTTCCTCATTTCAGTTGCTAAGCTTCGTTGCTGTTGGAGTTTACAACCTCCCTATTCCACTGTATTTCAGTGGCTTTCAGGCACAACAGTTTATGATATAAAATCAGAATGGTAAAATCAAGCAGAAATGGAAGCCAATCTGTTTTTTTTAATATTTCTATTACAGTCTTATAATTTTATAACTTGTTAAACAAATGACAGATTCTCTTTAAGGGGTTTGTTCCATTAAAGCTAGAATCTTTAAATAAAAAATGAGTAACGACGGTGGAGGGTGAAATAACATGTGGCTCAACATCTGCTCTGAGGTGGGTTGGAGTGACTGGGTCTTCCATAGGTTCCAGTAATTCTAAGGCAGTGGCTTTTCACATAGTGCCATGTCAGTAAGTAATCTGTGTAGGTAATCCCCCATGGTTTAGAAGAAATGGTCATTAGAGCGTAAGACATCAAGTTTCTTGAAAATCTTTAAACAGACAACCAGTAGTGAGGTGGCTTATTCTGGGAAGTGCTGGAATAGGCTGTTCCTCAGTTTTCGTTTATTAATGAAAATTGATAAAGCTGAACAAAGTAGGGCTTTCTGGAAAGATCTGTTTCTCAAAAGGAAGATAAAAACAATACACAACTGTTGAAATGTTCTCTTACTTTGGGGAACTGAATTTTTTTAGTAGGTAGCTGTGCATAAATGTAAGTAGACCTTCAGTCCATCTTCTCCTAGCAATGGTTCTAAGACCAAGACCTTTCTTAGGTACTTAACACCTACAGGATATATTGATTTGGGAATACATCAGTCAGAGCCACCATGTCCATCTTGCTTAGCAATTTATCTGAAACTTTGAAGGGAGAAGAAACTATGACCATGTCAAATGTGCTGGCAACTAAAAGATGTGAACTGAAAGGCTTATTACCTGCTGAGAGCTGAGCAGCTTGTTTTAGCCAACAGCTGGTAACATCCCTACCTGTCTGAGTTAAAATATAAGGAGCATTATTACCCAGTCTATATAAGGAAAATATAGCTGAAATTTGAAACAAAATTATAGCAGAATAAAATACAGCTGTGTACGGTGACATACTTATACCTATGTAATTTTTTTGTTAGATAAACTGGGAAAACAGGTATTTTTTGCTACTTAGAGGCCACATCCCTTACAAAACAGTTCAGTTCTAGAAACAGACTGGTTTTAAAGTTAGTCAAATAAATTTGTGCTGAATGTAATGATTTTTTTTAAAATGAGGAAAAAAAAAAGCTGGCCAAACTTTTTAATTAGTCTTTTTAGTATCAGTGCCAGACCTAAGTGCTGGCATATTTTCTGATACTTTTAATGAATCATAACTTCATCTGCTGTTAGTACTTGGTGGTTCCTTGGTGTAGTTGTATGTGTCACACCTCAGTGTGGAAATAGAGACCTACTAGTTTCATGACCACCTGTTAAGGATACTAAATGCTGCTTATATGTGCTATTTATGTCAGCTGTATGAAAAGTATTTCTTCAGCTTCTGCAGTGCCTCACGAGATTGGCTTTCCTTCTGAGTGAAGTAACTTTAAAAATGTGCGTCTTAATTGCTTTTTCACTCATATGGTACCAAAATGCTACATAAATGTTGATGACATGTTCAAGACAGCAACAAATACAGAGTCTGTAGGTGCTACTGTGTACTGGGCTGGTGTGTGGTTATGATGTAGTGCACCCAGTTATTCTTTTAGTCATGAAGACAACATTCTCATTTCTGAGGGGAAAAAGTAGTTTCAAAAAATCTATTTGAGACTTGGTTTTACAGCTGTAGTCTCAGAAATATGTTGTGGAACAATTAGAGACTTCTGGCAGGACAGCTTTCCTGTTAACATCAGTTATCCAATTTAACATCATTTGTAGACCTTTTAACACCACAGAGGGAGGACCTGATACTAGTTTTTATATAATACCTTTACGTCAGGCACAGAAATGGTTTCTTAAAGAGCACAGCCCAAGTGTTTGCTGGGAGGGCCAGAGATGGAATACAAATCTCATTCCAACTGTAGCTAATAGTTATACATGATGCTAGCTTGCTGATACAATGCCAGTTTTCCAGAGCAGATGCCAACACTTGAGACAGAATGAAAATATATAAGCTGCCTGCTGAGACTTACTAGTTAAGATGAGGTTTTCTATAAATGGTTCACTGCTAGTGGTTTGCCATGTTTTAAGCTCTGGCCTCTTAAAGGAAGCTGTAAGCAAACTGTTGGATTTTTACCCCTTCTGCAATGGAGACTTCTGGTTCAACTTAAAATGTATTACTCTAATTACAGCAAGTGTATACTGTCCCCTAGAAAAGTCAATATGGTGCAAGTTTGTTACAGCTTACTTGCATGCATGGTTTAAGAGTCTAGATGGCAGTTCCCTCTGCACCTAAATTTTGTGACTCAGCAACTGAACATTGAAGAGTTCAGATGTATTTATTTTTCCCTTGGAATAAAAGATTCTCTATCCTTTTCTCCATTTTAACATTCTTCCCATACTTTTGTAATCACTAATGCTACTAATAGTAGATGTTCTATGACTGTTGATGGTAGTACTTTGTATACTAGAAAGCCTGAAACAGTTTGGCACATCTTCATATAAAATGGCCTTCAATTTCACAGAGCAAGAGGGATATGAGATTGTTTTTGCAATTGTCCAAATCAGAATTTCTCCGGACATCACCAGACAAGCAGCTGACAGAATACTTGCTCCAACTGTTGGCTTTGCAGCTCAGTAGCAAGGCTGAACATGATGATATTTTTCTTTGAGAGCATTTTTCTTAAAGTCAATTGCATTGAGTGATTGAAACTTGTTTTGTTGTTAACATGGAGGGATAAAAAGCTATTGTGGAGTTTAAGTGGATGTCTATCTTAGCTGTATTTGTTGCTTTTGATGTTTAACTGATGGCCTGTCCTGACAAGGGCTTTTTTCTGTAGACAAATGTTAGAATTGCCTCAGCTGTAACTAATTGTCAGTCCCTTGGCTGTATACAGTAAAAATGATCACATACTAGGAGGTTCTTAACAGCTTGTCTCCTGAAAGCTGTTGGGGTAACAGAATATAATGGTAAAGAATAGAAGAACTGAGGGGACCTATGATCACAGTATTCTCTGAGTAGTATTTTCTGAGAAAGCTGCAAATACATGACAAATGGGATATATTAGTGACTGAAATAATTTAATTTGACATAATTTATGAACTGGAGGCTGTTTGACATCAACTCAACAGGCACTAGTAGTCATACAGTGACTAATATATTTTTTACTTCTTCTGTCTTACCACAAAATGTAAAAGAAATTGCATTTCATTAGTAGATTTTTCTGAAGAATCTTGCTTTTTTCCATTTCATAATCTGTACCTTTTTCCCTTTTTTAATTAGTAGGGCATGTGGAGGAGATAAAAAATATTTTCACTGGTCAGCTATGGCAAAGTCTTAAAGGGTTCTGTAAAACCTTTGGTAAAGGTTTTGTCAGAAAATAAAGCAAGTTACTGATGGACATGTATGTAATATGGAAAAGTCTTATGTTCAAGGTTTTGAGCAGGGGGGAGGTAACTACCTCTTCCATTTCATCCTGACCCCAGGTTTTTTCTGAATGAATCAGTAAATTCTTCTTACTGCATAACTTGATATTGAAGCTGTATGTGACTGTACAAAAAAACCCCAGGTGTGTGCAGCCATGTTTGGGGGTGTTTCTATGGCAATAATGCTTTTGCAATAGCATCCCTCAGTTTCCAGCAAGACTGCATGATTTATCTCTGTCAGCTATACAAACTCAGATCAGGAGAATCCCCATATTCCCAAAATCAGAGTTGTAGAAGACCTTGGGTGAGAGCTCTGTTAGTGCAGCTTATATATTACTGGAACGGAGGACATTGAGAAGTGTGCTGTAATGGTTAAGTATCGTGCAGAAAAATGCCAGTTTGCCTCAGCTGGAGAGTTCAGTCTTCACTGAACTAGCGAAAATCAGGTTTTGACCATTTGAAAGTTTCCCATTGTTTGCTTGTTTATGGAATGTTGCTTTTGCATGTGTGCATGTGATACGACTTGCCTGTAGTGGCCATTCACACATGCTTTTAGTTGAATGTGGCTTTAAATTCAATACCCAAGACAGTGTGTAAGGAACACACTTCATAGTTTCAGGTGGAAGCTTTTCCTGGATACCACTACCTACTGTCTCCTTCTACATGAGAAATAACATGCTTTCCCAAATAGGTTTGTGCATATGGTTCGAAGTTTTGCATTCTCTGAGGCTGCAGTAACTTCTTCTTGAGACTTATTTAGCTTATTTCAATTTGTCTTGGTTAAATTAAAGGGGAAAAGAGTTACTGGCCATCAAAAAATTTTGAAGTAATTCTTTACACTTTAGTAAGACTTTCAAGGCTATCCAGTGATGGTGCTTACCACAGCAATTTCGCTCAAACTGAAGGGGGTGCTTCTTTCCCAGGCTATCACACAATTAAGTGTAACTAGCTGAACTGCTACTTACTCTGCTGTCTTGAGACTTAAAGTGAAAAATTAGCTTCAGGTAGCAAACAGCTAACAAACCCCTTTTTTATACCTCAGAATCTGAAGTTACCATACAAACAGTATTTCAGTAGCAAAATAAAACTCAATTCTAATTTGCTAATAAGCTGAACTTTCCAACACTGAATTGTAAAATGAATGTACAGTCTTATCCCTGTCACTTTGTAGCCAGGGATACTGTAGAAGGAGTCATATTTTGCTGTTCAGGTTGATGTTTACTCTTAACATGGACCACATTAATGACTCTGCACCAGAGGTACAGTAGAATTTGCTACTGAGTGATTAAAAACAAACAAAAACCAAGAAGCGTGCTAATCTGCTAACTCTTCTGAGCTTTATATGTGTAGTTGGGCCACTAGTTGCCAAAACAGGAAGGGTTTTGCTTGACTCAGGTTGTCAGTGGGCAGCAGAGGGAATGGATCAGTTAGATTCACCATTTGTTTTATCTCAGCTTCCAGTAGCAGTGTCTGTACTGTGAACTTCTGAATATAATGGGCTTGGCATATAGTCAAAATAAATACAAGAAAGGTTATCTTTTCTTTTATATCTTTTATATATGCTGTATGCAAGTAAAGAAATTGAATGTTGCAAATATTTTTCTTGTAGCAAATAAGAAATTGTACATATTTTTAGGCCATGCAATTATATTTTTAACTACATCATAATCCTCCTTCCTTCTGCAACTTGTCGTGCAAGGTTAGGTCAACCCTTCCTTAGACTTCACTTTTATTTCATTCTACCCAGGATCCTTCTTCATGTTACTCCTGACTGCTCTAAACCTCAATGAATCTCTTTTGACTTGCTTATACAATTGCTACTTGCTGTAACATGTCAATTATCCGAAAATGGGACACAGGTCCATATCTGGAGTAAAGTTGGTTTAACACTGAGGGTTATCATTTGCATTGAATCACAATTGTACAGAAATAGACTTGAGAGTAAATGGCCAAGAACATGCAAAATGAGATGAGAATGATAGTCAACTTGTGTAAAACTGAGATGAGTGCCCATCATGGCATGCAGGAAGAAGCTTTCCAACATACTTACCTGGTCAGAATTTGAAGGTGAACACAGAATTGCTAACTGGAACATAGACTGCACTGGGAGGGTTGCTGAACCATGCTCTCTTGGGTTAATTCACGTGACAAGTATGTATAAAATCAGAAACAGTGTAGTTTGAAGTACTTTTTTCTTCTAATAATACATTTCTTTTATGGAAAAATGTATTAGTTTTTGAGTTTCCTTCCCCACACTGTAGAACAAATATTAAGTGACTAAGACCAAACTAGATGAACAAAATTGTCTTAAGGCTAACACCATAAGTAAGCTAGCCTAAAACTGCATCATGGTTAAAATTAATAGATGTTTATCTCTTACTGCGAAAGGAAAGAGGAGCATAAAATTAGTCTCTATAACACATCCAAAACCAGCTGCCAGACAGTGACTGAAGGATAGCAAGCTGAAGACCTGGATAGAAGGAAGCAACTGGCACTAAAACGTTTGTTGCCAGAGGAAAGTCTTTTACATGTGTACTCTGATGACTGGTTTTAGCATAGGTTCATTCTTTGTAGATGTCTCTCTGAGTTTGATCATTCACATGTCTTGAATTTCTGATTAAGTTAGGCAAAATCAGTCACAATCTGACCTGAGGCAATTCACCATATTGCTTCACTATCACTAGTGACACATGGGACAGTAGATTAGAGAGTTTACTCTCTAGTTAAACTAGCATGAGCATAGGGGAAGATGCAGGTGTGCTGTGGTATATCTTAGCTTATGCCATCCTGTAAAACTTCATTATTAAGCTTTCAGATTATTCTACTGTTTTCAGGCTGTTTTTCAGTGCAATTACTAGATTTTAGAGTAATAGAACTTGGAGAGACCAAAAAAACCACACAAATTTTGAAAGCTCTAAATTATCCGAGAATCATCTTTTACAGAGGAAAAAATACTTTTAAACATATCAAGCTGAATGGGAAGTGGTACAGTCAGCAAACACTTGCAGTAATAAATCTCATTAGTTTGGCTGGAAAGAGGCTAATGAGGAGCATACAGAGAAGAAGGAAAAAGCATCACTTCTTTAACTTAGATAATTGGAAATGTCAATGTCTACTGCAAGGTCAAGAGAGCTGATGTTAACAGAGGACATGTTTCTCTGGGCTTGTTCTGTGGAAAGTTCTGCTAGTAACCTTACTTTACCTATCCTGAAGCAGATTTTTGAAGGCACTTTAAGATGCCAAGGTATTTGAGGTGTTAGAAAAGGTTTTTTGAAATTAATGTCTCTCTTCCAAATGAGACTGAACCCTTTTCTAGACAATAGTATTATAAGTCTTTTACCTTAATCCATAAAATTACTGATAATGTCAATTGCTTATCTAGAGGGAAGGGCTGACTTTCACTGTGCAATCAATTAGTAAGTTAAAGAAGAAATATCCCTGTGATTTTACTGGCCAGACTTAGATTGACAGCTATAAAAGTGCAGCAGAGAGATGGGAAGGCTTGTTAAGTATTCCTGTTGAACCTGCTTACTGATAACATTTTGTTACATTCACAATTACTGTTTACCTTTGATAGGCTGTAGGACACCTTGTACTCTACAGAACTTACTGAATTTAATAGGAGAATGATGATTCATTTAAAAAAGAGAAAAGTGTTACCCTTTGGGCCTCTGTGTTGGCTTCCATTTGTCTGTTGTGTATCAGGGAACTTCATGCAGTATCTGCTTTTGTTGTTGGGTGGTTGATGAGCATTGTATGTTTGTGGTTGCAGGGATGCTAGGATTTACAAGGCTGAAGAGCATACCTCTGCAGAAAATGCTCTTAGCTTATTATGCATTTTGTTTCACCCTGGTAAGTTTAGCATAAAGTGGAATATATAAGAATAGGTAAAAACTTCTTTATAGCATTTAATGACATTTTTTATTTGTAAATATGGTGCACCACTTAGTAAAAACCTAATGTGAAGTTGGGTGTAAATGTGAGGCAGAATTTTTTTGGGTCCTGTTGTGACCCTGTTGTATCCATTCCATTGACTTTCCATGGATATGCTCATGAAAATTTATATCAAGTACTACAGCAAGAGCTGACTGCAAACTCCATAATTATGTTTTCAATGTCTGGAGTTTTGTTTGTTGGGTGTTTTGTGTTTTTTTCCAGAGAAACAGGCAGAACAAATGTTGGGGTCTGTCAGATACTAGAAAGCATGGGCATTTCTGAATGACGTTATCTTATTATGTAGTCATGTAAAAACAATGTCAACACCAAATCAGTTCAATTCAGGTAGTTATAGACACGGTTTTAAACTAAATGAGAAGGGGGAATGGTTTTAAACTATTTGAGAAGAGGACATTAAGAAAGAAATCTTTACTAAGAGGGTGGTGAGGAACTGGCACAGGTTACCCAGAGAAGTTAAGCCATTCTATGATGATGCAATGACCTTGTGTCTTAATTTCTAAGTTGTCTAAAAAATAAGACATTCATAAACATATTTACCTCACTCCCTTTTAGAGCAAGTCCTTTATAAGTGAGATTTCACTCACTTGCATTTGAATCTGTATATTCAACCGTTTTGTGGGGCTCAGTATCTCTGGTTGCCAGTCACTAAATGCAAATGTGAGATCTAGACATTACTGAACATACATTCTTAAAATATCTGGGAACAAGCTCCCCCTTCCTTGTTATTGCAGAATTACATCCTGTATTTGAATGACTGTATCAGAGCATCAACTTTTTCTTTCAGTTGAGAGAGAAGGAAAAGGGCATCCTTTTAAAGTTTCCACTGTCTTTATTTTTACTTACAACAAAGTTAACTGTTGAGTGCAACTCAGCAGTTGGTGGATGTAAGACTATCTAGCATGAAGAATGAATTTCTCTCTTTGGAAAAAGATTTATCCCTGTTCTTTGCTATATACTAACTACTATATTGCTGTCTTGTAATTATATTGATTTTATTATTATTATTAATAATAATAATAACTGCTGAAAAAATTATTGGAAAAGGATCTGGAAAGCTGCAAAACAAAATTAGAAATTTGCACTCCAAACAGTGACCCAAATGGGATATAAACTGCCACTTCCTCAGCTGTAAAAGTCAAGATAAGTAAGTGTTGGATAGCAGTTCTATATGTCCGGAATGAAAACTGGTTATTGTGTTAAAAATTTTCTTGAATTCTCTTATAGACGAATCTTACATAAGTTTTTTTTTTCACGTTATTACAGGCATGAAGTATTCAAGGAATCCTCACTTTCCATGTTACATGAAACCTAAACTGCAGTGGCAGCTTCACAATACAATTACAGATTCTGAACTTTATGTATACTTATTGCAAAGGTCAATACTCCCTTCAGTCCTGATGCTGCAGCATACATCTGCTTGATGAGTTATTTACAAGCTTATACAGCTGCTTTCCTTACTTCCAAGCATGTTAACCTTGGTGCTATTTCTCAACAAGTTGCAGGGAAAATTTTCACTGACCAACCCAGTCTCTTCTGTTATTTTAGCCTTACTGATACCAGTATTAAAGGTTTTAACTTAAAGCCATAGGAAAATGTAGATCACTTTCTAAATGTTAAATTGACCATTGAAATGGAGTAATTGTGTAAAAAGATTAATAAACTGTTCCTACAGATTCTCCAGATGGAGATTTGATGTGAGCAGATTTCCAGCAGTTCTTGTTAATGAAGAAATCCCTGGCTAAAATTATAATTAATTTTAGAACAGCTTAATCTCACACAATTAGTGCATTTTAATTGCACTGAAATAACAGAACTCTTTCATCCACTGTGCAATATTTGCATCTACAGAAGTAACTAGTGGCTGAAATTATAGAAAATAGTGAACTTTTTAGACCCCTTTTTGTATTGCGTGTTCCTGCATTAGAGCACACATGGTGGAATGGTCTCAATTGTGCAATGAGCATTTTGGTTATTGGTTGGGATTCAGATTGAGAGAAAAGAAGAATCCCTGGCCCTTCTTGGGAAGGTGAGAAGAGGGAAGAGATATAATGCCAACTGTATAGTGCATCAGTCGGAGCTGGTAGTTTTGGACGATCTGTTTCTTTCTTTGGTACAGGCTCTAATCCCTCTGTTGACTGACATTAACAGCACAATTCAGTTGTCCAATTCCAAGTTGCTGGTGGCATTTAAGAAGCATTAGTGTGTTTAGAACATCCATGTGGCAGATGCAGAGCAAGAGCTGTGCTCTGAGTTGGCTGCTGGATACCACAAGGAATGTTCAAGGGCATTTTGTTTTGTGCCCTAGATAATATTCCTACTGAATGCCTATATGTAGGCACCAAATGAATCTATCAGAAATTATTGTGAAGTGATCATACACTTGCTAGTGAAGCATTTTTATAATTTCTTCTTTCACCGACTTTGAGAAACCAGCATGTAAAAATAGGCAACACCTTTCAGTATAGGGAGAGTTAATTTGTCTTGCCTTAAGAGGCTTGTGGCCTATACTTGCATGGTTTTAGAGTTGAAAAAATATACTGTCTCACAGATTAGATATTATATATTTTCACATTAAGCATGCTGAATTCAGTCATACTTAAATACAACATTTTCATCTTAGAAAAATCATATTTCTTCGCCTCTTAGTTTATCTTCTGTTCTGAATCTGTTGCTTAGCTTCTTACTCATAATCTTTGTCTGTTGCAAACATGTTACAGACTATAAGATGAAAAATGAATAAATGAAAGCCTTTATTATATAATTGTTTTACATAACATGAACTGGGATAGATTTTATTGCAACTCCTGAGTTGAGATCTCCACATGTGTTTAAGAATAGCTTTTAACCTGGACCAATGGAAATTATTTATTTTGTACTCTGTGCTATCTGAAGTAATTAGTAGCTTCTGAGAAAATATAAAGTTTCTGATGAACAAACAGTTCTGTTGATAGCTTTTCTTTTGCTCTCGCAATTTTTTCCTCTGTTCCTACCTTTCCTTTTAGAAGAAATTTTTCTTTTTTAATCTGAGGCTCTAAGTTTCCCTGGCTCTGGATTTTAAAAATGCCTTGCCTGTCTGTACTAGACTTCCTTGAAATACTGTTTTACCTCATGTTACCTGCCAAATTCAGGGAACGTTAGGAGTCTATGATTTGCACTTACCCTTCCCTTTTCTCAGATGAGGCACACCTCATGGGGCAGCACTGGAGCACCTGCCACTTCAATGGCCACTTGAGCAGCTTGTTGGGGAGTGCTTGTCATAGTCAGGGAATATTCTGAGTTGGAAGGGACCCACAAGGATCATCGAGTCCAACTCTTAAGTGAATGGCCCATACAGGAATTGAACTTGCAACCTTGGCATTATTAGCACCATGCTCTGACCAACTGAGCCAGTCTTATGTTGATTCAGGCAGTTCTTTTAAATGGGGAAAAGGAGAAATAGGATAACTGCTAGGGCTCTTCTAAAGTGCTGATGGGTAGAGCTCAGCTTCTCGAATGAAACAAGGTGTTTACCCAGTTACATATATTATTTATAGTGATGGTGGTGGTATTACTCAGAGAATAAAATATTGCTTTCTTTATACTTCCCAAAAGTTAGGAAGCTGAAAGGGATTTTTGATACCCTGTGGTGCTTTAATTCTAAAATAATGCCTCATCAACTGGACTACTGAACTACTGATAAGATATCAAAAGTTGTTACTTAGAGAGTTCTTAGCAAGTGACAGGCATTGACTCCAGGTGTCACAGATTTAAGGTAACTTTTTCCTCTATGAAATAAAACTTGTAACACTGCAGCTCTGGACAGGAATGCTGGCTCAAATGCAGAGGAGGGGAAGGAAAGGTTGGCATGGGTAGCATTCCAGTGAAGGCTCCTGCTTTGGAACTCTGCAAATTAAAATCTGCTGCCCATAAGCACCTAGTTCTTTCACTGACTTAAGGAAAGACCTTGGTTGTGGTAGGTATTGTGCTGGGCATATTTACAGGCACTTTGGCAAAGGTGATAAGGAGTAAAATGAGGGTTAGAGGGGAGTTTTGAGGGATTTTGGGTTTATATTCCCCCAATTCTGATTGAAAATGAGAGATGGAATTCAGGATCTTGAGCATATTCAGCACTAGGGTGAGTCACCATATAGCATTGGTTTAAAATTGAATAGTAGTGTTAGGATTAAAGACTTTAATTGCTAATTTTGAGTTGCTTCCTAACTTTGTTGTTACTTTGCATGTTATATTTGCTTCTCTGTGTTATTGGACTTCCTTTTGGAAATTAAGTACATGGTGAATTCTTCTATACTGAAACTAAATGTACATACATAAATTTCTCTTGTTACTGTGTTATCTGGGGGTTTTTTTTGGTGGTATGACATATCACAGTTCTTGAGAAACAGTTTTCTAAGCTCTCACACTATAATTGTGTATAATTTACAAAAAAAATCTTCATGCAGGCATCATTTATTACTTTATAAAAGCTAGCATTTTTAGGATTTAAAAAAAAAAATCTCCACTGTTACTAAATTAAACAGGTTGGTGGTTTCTAACAAAGTTGTCATGCTTATTTCAAAAGCTCAAAGTGGTAAAAGTAAAAATATTTCAAAAGCAAATTCTTTCATAATCTGTCTGCTAAGATAGAACTTGAAGGGTTTTCTCTGAAACAGATAATATTACCTGAATAATTTCAGATGTCTCCAAGAAGCTGTCTTATCAATCTTGAAACTTGACATGTTGAAGACTGAAGTTGTCTTTATTAAATTTTTAACATCCTGGAAATCTTTCTAAATGACAGTTTTTGGAAATACTCATTAATTTTTCCAATGTGCTCTCATACTTAAATAGCTTGTTCGACTTATAGTCTGAAATCTTTTTGAAGGTTTGTTGGAACATATACTACCAAGAGATTTAAGTCATCTGCAGATGACTATGTGATTTGATTGTACCTGACTGTCAAATGTGTATTTATCTATTCAGGTTCAGACAAAGAAGGAAGAAACTTTGCCACCATCGCATAGTCAAAACATTCCAACTTTTTATTTTCCTCGAGGATGTCCTAAGGAAAAAGTGAATATAGATGCTGTGATTGCCAAAATTGAGAGGACTTTCTCTGAATTTCCAAATGAGAGGGCAACATTAGAAGACATGGGGAAGGTTGCAAAGGTGATAATTTCCTTGCTCTATTGTTTGTCTATGGAAAGGAAAGATGAATTTTGTGTGCTTTGTTTTCTTGTATTATGTGTTTTCATCTCCTACAAATTAGTATTCAGCAATATTCTACGTTGTTGATAGCACAATTATGTCTATAATTTTTGCTTTAACTACATATCAGATAACCTTACCAAAAGAAACAAACAGTAACCCAAAACTTGAACTACATTTTTCGCTGCATAAAGAACCAAATACTAAAGGGCACATTGTATATTGTTCTGTGTATCTGTATTGACCAAGCGAATTAAGGCAAAAGTACTGTTAATATATGTTTTGTTTTCAGGTGTCCACATTACTTTTTCTCATTCAGCAGTGTCATGAACCTTCATTGTAAAGACACTGAAAGACAGAAACTTGAGATTATAGCTCCCTAGATATTACTGAAGAGCTAATTTAGTTATGGCAGAGTGACAAAATACCGAGTTTAGAAAGCAGCAAATATTTTTAAACTTCTGTGTGACAGACGATAAGCTAGTTAAATTTCTATTTTGTTATATTGAATCAGTGCTTGAAATATCAATGCAAGTCATGGTCTTGGTAAGGAGTCTCAGGTTCTCATCCCTGGACTTCAAATGCAAAGTGAAAGCAGAAACTAAGACTTTTCACAAGCACAGGACCAGGGGTTTAGAGACTCCTTGTTTGCCACTCCAAAACTGTTTAAATACAAACCCTCTCTGTCTGAGGACAGTATTCATCAAACTCACGTTTTCTTATTAGTTTGAAGTACTGGTTAAACTATTGCATGACAAGTAACTGTCCTTTTGCTCCAGTGACCCTATACATCCTGCAGTATTCACAATCTTACTTGAGGTTCTTGGAGATGCCAGCACCAGGTGTAGTCAGTTTTAGGCAAGATAGGTTCTTTTCTGTTGTGGCTGAGGAAACTTGGAGCAGACACAGAAACAGCACTGTATGTGGACTTGGGAGCACTGAAGTTGTGAAGGTGTAACTGAGCCTGCTGCTCAGGGCAGGCTGGGTACCTCTTAAAACTGAATAGAAGATGTGCCATGCACATGCAAGGATGCAGATGAGTTGAGCCATCCTCTGAGGCACACAAATGTAAATTTACTCCAGTTGAGCAGTTGCTTAACCGTTTGTGCTGTCTTGAGCTTAGCTTAAAGATAGCCAGCTCTTGAGCAGAGCTTATTAACATGGTCTCAGACATGTGAGTGCATTCATCTCTTAGAAATGCTACAAGTTGCCCTATGTTTTGCTTTCCACTTTTGGATTTCAGCCTAAAGCAGTTGCTTAAAATTAATTTGGAAGATGCAGTTGGTTTCAGAAATGGTTTTTTAAAAATCTGTGCCTTAATGTTTTCTTCTTAATGCTTGTAAAGTGTAATTTTTGAAAGATCTATAAATAAGGGAATGACCCTCAGATAAGCAAGCAATAAACTGAATTGATATATACTTTATTGTAGGCTTGTGAATGCCCACTTTACTGGAAAGGTCCTTTGTTTTATTGTGCTGGAGGTGAACGAACAGGATACGTGTCAGTTCATAAATTTGTTGCAATGTGGCGGAAGTAAGTAGATTTTTTTTTTCCAGAAGTACTGCATTTTTTTCATTGAAATGTGATATTTTAAGCTCTGAATGTGATCCCGTCTGTGAAGGGGAATAAAACACTTTGCCATAATCAACCATTGACAGCAAACTTGTACCTGGGAAAACATAACTAAATAATACATTAATACTTTAACATAAACAAACAAATCTTCATTTACAGAGTTTATAGATTTTAAAATGTATGGTAAATTACTGGCTGTTTACAAGAAGAGTGAAAACCGTGTCTCTAACTTGTAAATGCCAGTTTGGGACAAAATGCTTGTTATTCTTTCTAGTTCTCCTCTAATTCTAACTTAAAATGCACTTTCATGTAATCAGTTACATGGTGTACCCTCCTCCTTTAACATAAACGTAGGAGACTGTACTGCTTTGAGAAGTTTTTTTGGATCATAGTTTGACATTTGTAATTAGCTTTTGAATTAAATGCTGTAGTTGCTGTTTCTTAGGCCTTGCTCTAGAACGAGCCACCTCTGCATGAGGTAGCATGAGCAATTTTCTGTGTAGAATATTACATGGAAACATTTACATTTCAGAATACTTCAGACCTGCTATGATGATGCTGCGAAGTTTGTTCATCTTCTGATGAACCCTGGATGTAACTACTTGGTGCAAGAAGACTTCATTCCTTTTTTACAAGTAAATTGCAACTGAAATTAGTTTTGGAAACACAACAAAGCGATGAACTGGCAAAGCCCTTAATTTTTTGAACTAAAGTTTTTCATAGTCATCATTAATGTTTATTCATAATATTTCGTGCAACTCACTTTGCATGTTCCTTAGATGCTAGTGAGTAACTTGTTTTACAGTTAATCATTTTGTGTAAGATGAGGTATTTTTTAAGAGCTATGGTAAGATGCATGGATTTATAATTGCATACAGGAATAGCACACGTATCAGACTCTTTTATGTTTAGGAAGGCAGCTGAAGTTATTTAAGTTAAGGTGGGCCTTAGGAGGGCAAAGGAAAAGTGGCATGTGACTTAAGATCTAATAAAGCTTTGCTGAAAAAGCAGCAAACACCACCTTTGGTAATGACTGAATAAAACCTAAATTGACTTTACTGAATTAAAATCAGCCACAACATTGCAAGCTACAGCAGTCAGCAGTGTTCAGAATCTTTAGCCTATCTAAAATATAGGCCAAAAATTCCTATAATATTCCTAAAATATATGAAAGCTTTTGTTTATATGGGTTCTTTGTAAGATAAGTTTATTTTTATGAAGTCGGAAGTGTTATTTATATGAAGCATGTTGTAAATGATGTTATCAGTAATGATTGTGGTAGTTAATTTGAACTGTTTTGGTTAAGGAAGCAGATGTGCTATTCTGTGCCAATTGTTTTATATAGTCACTAATGAATACTGTTTGGGATATTGTTATTGCTTTTTTTGTAGGATGTGGTGAATAGTCATCCAGGCCTTTCATTTTTAAAAGAAGCGTCTGAATTTCATTCTCGGTACATTACAACAGTAAGTGATTTGTGTTTGGAAAAGCTATTTTTTTGTTAACTGAGAAAGTTAAAGTTATGATTAGTCAATATGTATATGCATCTTTGTCCCTTGAGAAAAGTAGGACTAGAGCATGCTGTCAGTCTTGATTGCTATGTAACTAGAAATCTTGTGAAGAAAAACTGTGATGCTTAAGAAAGAGTCTTTCTTAACGTCTATAAGGAATTGCTGAATTTAGTAAGAGAAGCACTGAATTGTAATAGTGGTGGATAAGTTAATGCACATTAAGCAGGCTGTTATCTTAAACACTGGATTGTGGCTGTAGACTGTACTCATTAGAATCCTGACCTTAGTCTGGGATTAATTAAATGAAATCTTGAATGAAACATCTCTATTAATATGATTATGTTCAGTGTTAAGTGAAATAATGATAATATTGAAGCTGCTTGCCACTTTCCTCTCTGGGGATTTTTCTTCCTAAGAAGGTTTTTTACATGAAGAGTTTCATTCTGTCTTCTCAGGGTTGTGTGACTGAAGTATTTGTTCTGTACCCAAGGGAAAAATCAGTGACATTAAATTTTCTCAACTCTAGACTAGACAGCCGATTCCACTGAAGTCTCAAAAAATTAAAATTCTTCAAAATGACATTCAGTTCACTTTCTTTGTGCATGTGAAAACTAGCTTAATCTTCTCCAACAAAAAACATGCAGAGTTGATCATCTTTTATCCAGCTTATATTTTGACCCAGCCTAAAATTGTAGAAGCTTTTTCTGAGAGCATTTAGTTTTGATTCCTTATATCCTTCTTACAGAGAATTGCTGGCCTATCAAGTATGTCCTGTTGCACTAGATTTTGCTTATTGTTGTAATGATTATGTGAGCTGCCAGAACTTTCTTGTCAGTTGTGACTGAAGGAAATGTTTTGCCTGTGAGCTGTTTTGTTTCTTAATGGAATTTGAGATGTATCAAAGCCTGCTGTGGGTAAAATTGTGAAAGCTTGCTGCCTGTCCTGAAGAACAGTAGGAAAGAAAAGGTCCTGCCATTTCCAGTTACTTTTCTTTGGAGGAACTGCTTATTTGAGTAGGCCTGAGTTTAGCAATATTGAATAAAGTAGTGCTGCCAATACTTTACTAACAAAATTTAGTGTAGTCTTCAACAGAAATCTGTGCTTGATCAAAAATCCCAAAAGTAAACTAGGAAGAATATAGCAACAATATTTGGAATACCAATTTACAGATTAAGAAATGGCAGGAGCATTCTGCCCTTTCTTGTCATATTTCTGGATGGCATAACTGTTGCCTGGTAGAGTCTTCTAAAATTCTGTCCTGCAAGTTATTACTGATAATTATAGGTCATTTCCCTAGGACAAAATAAGGCATTACCTGTATTCAGTTAGTTTTACCTTGCTAGATGAAGTTTTATCTAAAGGATACTCCCAGTTGCAAGCCAAATGAACCATTTTTCTGCTGTGTTTTTGTATATACATGCGTGTATATATATGTGTATATGCATTACATTCATCTCTTTAGCTTGTGTCTTGTGTTGTTCAGCCATGGAACCAATCTGTTCTGTCTGCTATTCTATAGTATAACTTGGTTGGTCAGTCTAGTGGTAAGGTTAGGTACATGTGGCCAAGATGAAGCTGAAATATGTTGAAAACGTTTGCCCTGACAAATGAGATGCTTCATTTATTCTGCAGGGATGTTGTGTGCATATCTGGACTATGAATTCTTGAAATTGTAATCTCCGTATTGCACCATTTTCTCTCCCTTCTGACAAAGCACTGTGCAGCATAGTAAACAAGGCAATTCTATGACAATTTGCTTATACTCTGCCTCAATTCACTTTAGAAAACAGTTTAAGTCTGTTCCCAGTTGTCTTTACCAAACATTCAATTTTGGTTTTATTTTTAGACCAGTTAAATGTATAACAGATGAGATAATGACATGCAGATGGATTAAGTTGCAAAGCTAAGGCAAAAACCTTTTTAGAGAAAATTGCTTTGTAGTGTAAGCCAAAAATGGGCCTTCCCTAAAACTCAGAATGAAGTTTCAGAAGCAGGATAATCTATTCTTCTGTCTGGAGTTCTTGAACTGGCTGGTTTTGCCAGTAAGAACTGAAGAGCTTGCTGCTCTACAGTTTAAGCTTTATTTTAAAACTTCATAAATAAATTACTCTTTTATTTGTAATTTAGAAATGACTGGTTAGTTTAAACTATTGATTTGCTGTAATTAAAGTCTGTTGTGATAAAAACTTAGTCTTTAGCTGGAAAGACACAACAGCTGGGGAGAAGAGACTCCTAAAGAGGTGGGGGGACTAGCTACTAACTGTTCTGTTGCAAATAAAACACATGCGATGTCAATTAGCAGGTATAATCAATCACCAGTTGAGCAACTGTTGTTCACAATGTGTTTAGATTTTTTGTCTGTTTTTTCTTTAGTGGTGAATGACTGACTTGAAATGTGTATCTGGTTGACTTAAGTCAAACTGATTGAGGTGAATACTGAATTCAGTTAAGGAGCAGAAAAAAACATATTTTAAAACTTCATGTTTGTAAACTAAAACCAAGGAAATTACATTGAATGCATGAGTTGTCCAAAATAGTGATAGGATCATGTAGTCTGGGAAAGACTTGTAAGATCATCAAATTGATGTACATGTAAAACTGATGTAAAAAATAGTGCCAGGTACTCAACTGAATATGTTTCTGGTTCCAGTATCAGTCACGACACAAGAACTAGAACTAGTAATTTTTCTTGCATAGACTTTTTTGTTGTTGCTGTTCTTCGCTTGGAAAATATTCAGGTACTACTTTTAATGCTGTTAACAGGCTGTTTTTTTCCAAGTAACTTCAAGTAGAATAAAATTAAATGGGGGGGAAAGCATTCTCTCTGCATCTGCAGGAAATATTTCTTTCAAATGTTGATTTGTTGTGTTTGTGGACTTCAGAAGTGGCAACATCTGCTGTACTCCGATCCTTAAATAATCCCAATTCTATTTCTGTAAATTCATTTGTGAAGTAAAACAATCTTCTAGCAAGCATACCTGTCTTTAAATCTGAAGTAATAAGATATATTAGTATGTTTATTAGATTATATGATATCATACTTTATGATATGATATTAGATGATAGGAGGTAGTAAAATTGCCAATAGACATACCTTGGATAGCATACAAGTATTCTGCAACATTACTGAGTGAGATTTGGGTACTACAGTACTGGATAAGACTTATCCAGATGAGTTTAGATGTAGATTTAGAAGTGGTTTGGTAATACAACACAAGAGAAGCATCAACCTTCTAAGTAATGAGAATACAAATAGGAAAGACGAAGCTCTCTAATGCAGCTGAACTAAGACATCTTTGACAAATGTTTAGGAGGGTATTCAGTTAGCATAGTTAAGATTTCTTTCCATTTTCTGTTTCTTGCAGGTCATACAGAGAATATTTTATACAGTAAATAGGTCCTGGTCTGGGAAAATAACTTGTAATGAGCTCAGGAAAAGCAACTTTTTGCAGGTACGTAATATATAAAATTTTCCAAGACAGATATTTCTAGAAGTTATAAAATTGCATTAACTAAGTGCTTAAGGGAGTAACATAAGTAGCATTTCTTCCTTTTCCAAAAAGTGGTGAAGACCCAATTGCATTAATTCTCATACATTAAAATATGTTTAAATGTAATTTTTTCCATGTAGAGCTGTATACATGCAAATGTGTTTAGCAGAAGTTGGCTGATATACTCATTCTTTTGTGAATGCATTAAGTTTTCTACTATGTGTGTTCAGTCTTTGCTGTCATGCTGAATGGTGTGCGTTGTCCCTGAAGATAAAACTGTTCCACTGAAATAGCATTGGATATTAACTTGGTTATGAGAACTCAGATCATTCAACATATCTTACAATCTCTTTAACGTGTTCTCTTTATCCTTCTGATAATAGAATGTGGCATTATTGGAAGAAGAAGCTGATATTAACCAGCTGACAGAGTACTTCTCATATGAACATTTTTATGTTATCTATTGCAAATTTTGGGAGCTGGATACAGACCATGACCTCTATATTGATCGGAAGGATTTAGCTCGGCATAATGATCATGGTATGACAAATGAAGGACCTTTGTTTACATGTATTAAATGACCTATAAACTTTCAGATGAGGAAGTGGTTAAATGCTAAGGCTGGTGTTCATGAGTCTCTTGGTGTTGGTATAGCTGATCCTACTGACTCAGTGAAATAAAGCAGGACAAGTCAGCTGTAATGCTGCTTTGCATATACCAATACCACGTTTAAGGAAAATTCTTAATTTGAATTCTGGTCTTGGCAAAGAAGTAGAGGAAATACCATTTAAGTATGGGTGTATGGTTGCATTTGTATGGTTGTTATCATGGAAACAGTCAAGTTTACTGATACTATTCAGGTAGCATAGCTTTTATGGCAAGGTATGGAAAGAGTAGAAATTGCAAACATACATTTAGGCACTTCGCTTATTTTAAAGTTTTGCTAACTTAGCTGCAGTAAGTTTAGTTTTAATACTATTTAGCACTAGTTCACAGGTTTGCATTTTCTGCATTTATAACGTGCAATGACTGTGATTCTGTGGTCTTGCACACTTGTTCCTATTTTAAATATTCTTGGAGTTTGTATGGAACTGTTGAGGGGGTTTTAGATGATTTGTGTCCATTGTCATCTCAATAGTGTTCCCGTCAGGACTGCAAAGCTTACTGAAGCACAAAGTGATTATGGAATATTATCCCATGTTAAAAAGAATAAACACAATTCTGATTGATTCTGAAAAATTTGTCTATTAAGTTTGACTATCCTCTGGGATATTGAGAAAGGAAAGCTGCTTTCATTTGAGTGGCTGCTCTACTGAGTGAGTACACTATAGAAGGAAAGCACAGCCAATACAATGCCACATTTTGCATCCTTTAAAACATGGAATTTTGGTTGAAGCTTAACAGCCACTTAGTGAGAACTAGACTAAAAACTATAAAATGTATCTGATAACCCAACTTTAAACTTAGGATTTTTTGCATGTCAAAATTAGATAATCTGGTTTCATCAATCTCTCCCTTTTGTACTGTTGCTGATCTAAAATTAGACTAAATCAAACACTTTAATGTTTTCTTACTACATGTAAGTGTGTAGTAAGTTGTAGTAATTGTTGAGACCGTTGAACAACTTCATCGTTTCAAAAGCAGATAAGAAGCAGCAGCATATATGTCTGAAACAATTTTGCTATCCTACAGTTCTGGGGATAAATATTAACTTGGGCCTAGTGTCCTTACTACAATGATGTTGTGATAGCATCACCATAAGTACATAGCACAGATGAATTACTTTAATTTTTAACCCCCTGCTTTAATATCTGTATTTCTACAGTGCTGAAAAATTATTTCAGAGCTAGAATAATGAGGAGTAATTTTTCTTCTGTGAGAATAGTATCCTGTGCTGCTTTGAGTACCATCCACAAATTCTTATGGATAAATTGAATATCCTTTACAGAGGTAGTACTCAGTTAAGACATGTCTCTAAAATCTCTGAAATGGTTTCAAAATAGAAGCATGGATCAGAACCATGTCAGAAATAAACCCCTGTCAGAATCAGTTAGGTATGTTTAGTATGTATGATCGTGCCAATTCTATTTTGGCTCTTTGCCAAGGTCATGTAAAACTTAATGGCACTGGAAAATATTATTTACTTACCAAAGAACTGGTAAATGTTCTCTTATTAATCAGCCAATTTTATTACTTTTTGTACACTACTCATTCTGTGTTGAGTCTGATTTCAAAGCTGGCTGGTTCTAGCTTTGCTTTGGAGACTTTGTGTTAAGTGATCCTCTCCAAAAGGACTCAGAGGGAGTAATGAGCTTTCTCACAGATCTGTATATATGAAGGGTTCCAGTAAACTCTTCAAATAGATGTTACAAAACAAAAATAACTTCTATAGCGTTGACACTGTTTTAAACCTTTTTTCACAGCAATTTCAAATAGGATGATAGAGCGGATCTTCTCAGGAGCAGTAACAAGGTACTTATTTTGCATGCTGATCTAAATCCAATTTAATATTTGCTTGTTAAATTGTATGATATTCCCAGGGAAAAAATGCCTTTGCCTTTCAATGGAGTAGGGAATTTCAAGATTGTAATTTAAAACTCCAGGAGTACTAGAGTGCTCTTGGCACCTTTGGCAAAGTCCAAGTTCTTCACGCTTCTTTCTTTACCCATGTGAACACTTGCCACTGGATGATGTATGATTTAGCAAGACTTGGAATGAGGAAGGGTAGAAATGTTGGTATCCTTGTTTTTCCATCCCTCAAACCTGTAATAGTGTTCAAAGGGAACTGGGCTTTTAGGTACTATTTGTAAAATCAATGCTTATCACATCAATAAATTTACAAAAACGCCTCCAGTTGGGTTAATTCGCATTTGTGATACTCATTCTTCATTTTTACTCTTTGAATTGACTTCCTCTTGTGTATTTATGACATTTTATTAATTTTTGAAACATATTGCTAGCACAGAATCTGCAGCTAGAAACCATTTAATAACAGAAACAACAGAAGCTGAAATGACTGAAATTACACTTAGTAGGGATATGTCTAGAGCCTACTCCTTTACACAAGTTTTTTTGGCAAGACAAAACATATATTTTCCTAGAAATCTTGAAAATGAAACAGAAATATAAATTTTAGTATTGAAATGTAATGTGTCTAGGAACTGCCTGCCTGACTTTTTACTAGACAGGTTGACTCTGTCTTCAGAACATATTTAGTTGCTGTATTCTGTGGTATGAGAATAGAAACAGACACTTACATTCTTGTCACAGACACTTAATTCCTGGACATTTCCATTTAATTTTTTTTTTCCATTCCAAAACTTTTAGCTACTGGAATTCTATAAAGCTTTAAGTTCTCATCACTTCTACTTGAATAGAAATTCTAAAAAGCATATTTATTTCTGTATAACATGTCATTAAAAATTAATTTATATATCTCTTCTGTTAGCAATTAAGCAGTGGCTATGCTGCCCAGGGAGAAAAACTGTAAGTCCTGGACAGCGTGTTCCCTTCCTCTCCAGCTGCTCCCTTCCTCTTTACCATTGCATCAGAAACAGAACAGAGCACACAAGCTCCTTACCCTGAATGATCAGTGTAGTCTGTGACAAGTCACCTTACAAACACTTTATTTAAGAGTAAATAATTAATAGTGACAAAGAAAATAATCCTTAATTTTGGTTAGTAAAAGCTAGGTATTCTAAAATAAATTTTCTTTTTCCTCATTGGCCTTCAAGAGGTAGAAAAGCACAAAAAGATGGAAAGATTAGCTATGCCGATTTTGTCTGGTTTTTGATATCTGAAGAGGACAAGAAAACACCAACTAGGTAAGAATAATTTTATGTTTTAACAGAAACAAAGACTGACTATTGCTTTTCTAGTCCTTAAAGGGGGACCACTGATACACAGCTGAAACTCTGATGGAAAAAGTTGAACTATAAAAACATGAGCAGAGAACTGGCATAGTTCGTTGCACATTCTTATTTATCAGGGTCTCCTGTTGTTGCTGGAGAAGTCTAAAATTACTTTTAAGAGGCTAATTCACTGTTACCATTCCATGTGCTGTGTGTGGCCTACTTGTGGACAGGGTCATACATAAAGGAAATTGCAGTCATTTGGTGATGCCAGAGGAACTGTGCAGCTCGTAGGAGCTGTATGATACTGACAAGAAACCTCTGATGTGACATCTGGAACAATCTGTTCAATATGGGGAAAAAAACCAAAGTACTGAAGTTTTGATGCACAGTTCAATTTTTCATTGGCTCCCTTGATTTTTTTTGTGTGAAACCATCTGTTCTAGTCTTCTCCTTCACACAGCTAACAAATGTGTTTTCAAATGAAATACTGGATGGCAAATTGCCGAAAGTTTTACCACAGTAGGTGGTGTTCAATGACCTTCTATGGTATTATGGAATGTAGTCTTAAGTCTAGTTTTGCCTTTAAAACAGGCAACATGAATTCTTGAAACCCTGTAATAAGTTTGTGTAAACAGCTCTTTGCTATTAATTACTGAATTTCAGCATTGAATACTGGTTCCGCTGCATGGATCTTGATGGGGATGGTGCTTTGTCTATGTATGAATTGGAGTATTTTTATGAAGAGCAGTGCCAAAAATTAGATAACATGGCCATAGAACCTTTGCCATTTGAAGACTGTTTATGCCAGATGCTGGATCTTGTAAAGCCACAACATGAAGGTAATAGAACCCTTTTCCATCTGTATCTTCTGTTTCTCTAGGTTTAAGAATTAGTGCACCCTTAAGAGCACTAAGTTGATGGTACAAATAGTATGCCTTGAGGTTATCTTTTTGCTAAAGTCTATTAGAGCTCATTAATTGATCTGTCTTCCAACAGCAGGCAGGCATTCTTTTTATACAAAAATTTAGTATGCTGTTTTCAAATTCCTTGTAGGCTTGTAGCCACATTTAGTCTTAAGTGAAATTTTGTCACTGAGGTGATGCTCTCAAGAAAAGCTCTTGACTGTTCACTCATACTGTTGCCTGTTCCAGTACTTGTTTAATTGATATTTCTTCAGAGGGAACAGTTTCTAGACATTGTCTGTCTCTGTAGATCAGTATTAACTTATTTTACATTAGAAGCCTAAGCTGCCCTTAGGAAATTCTTGACAAGGGGCTTAAAATTAAGTGAATAATAAACTGTTCTGAGTTTCTGGCTATTTTCCATGTCCATTTGAACCTCATAGACCTGCATTCTGCTCTCCTGCATTTGACATTGTATGATCTTTTGCTGAAGAAACTTCAGTTTACATTTTGCACAAGAAACTGTTGTCTTTTATTGAGATGTGATTTTTTGCATGCTAAGGGAATTGAAATGGCTCAAATCTAGAACTTGATGCTTCTTATTTGTATTTACACCAAGTTAAAGTGGGTTTGCTAGGTGAAAACACACTTCTGAAGGCAGATAAAAAATATGAAAATTAAAAAGGAATATGAAGTGTGATTCATCTGGAAACTCAGTCCTTGACATCAGTGGAATGAAGTCTTAGACCAATATTGTATAATGCACGGGGGCTGGGGAGCATTTAGGACAAAGTGAAGCAAGCTCTGAGAAGCACATTTATGTTATATGGTTCCTTATAATCACCTCCTGAGCTCAGTTGTAGTTTCCTTCCAGTCTTACACCTTATGCTTCTGAAAGACAGACATGTCCAATAACATGTCTGTTCTGCATTTCAAATGAAACAAGACTGATCTATCTCCTCTGTGTCGTGAGGATGATAAAAGGCAGCTATGGAACACAAGCAAGATGAGTTACTGAGAGCAACAAAAATGAAAACCAATTATAAATTGTTTTGGTTTGTTTTTCATAAAAACTGGAATGAAGTTTAAAAAGTGGGTTAAGAAAAAATTCTTCTGTTTTCCTAATAAAAAAAACCTACCAGGAAAAAAATTATGTTTCACTTGGTAGATTTGAAACCAAAGATGATACTTTCATAAAGTTATGGCTAAAATGCTGTACAGTTTGCTACAGGATGCTCTGTGTACAAAAAAAAGGCAAACTCTTTAATTCATGGAACCGGAATTAATTCCTTCAATTTCATTCTTTTTATCTTGGTGTTGGAGGGACAATGGTAGGCATCTACATGAGTGTTGAGTGACTAACCTGCCATTGCAATAAATGGAAACTGGTGAGCAAATAAATGAACCAAATATAGGAGTCTAACTTAAATTGGGAGCTTACATAACTAGGACTCCAACCATTTGCTTGGTTGTGGAGAGCTGCTGCCACTTGAGATGGCCCAATGCATCAGACATCTGTGTGGGTCTGACAGATACAGCACAGGTGCCACGGGGGATTTGTGTCGGTCTGGAGCACCAGTTCTAAGCCAGAATATACTAAGGCACTTCACAACAGATGCAAGTGTGGCAACCATTTCCAAATGGGATTTGGATTTTGCTTCCCTGTGATGTCCTTGAGTTACGCTTTGTTAGAAGCTTGGACAGTATGATGAGGAAATACTTTTCTAAGTCTGGATTTTATTGAACTCTTCAGTTAGCTCCTATTTGATTGACAGTGGAAGATTGTCTGTATTGCAGATGAATCAATAAAGGGGACTTTTAAGGATAGTCATCTATCTTCCCGTCATGTTTTTCAGCCTTTCTGCAGAAGCTTAATATTCAGCTTTGAAATAGCGGTAACATTTCTGAGCAGCCTGACAAATACTTCTATGCTTAACAGATCCCTTGATTTGAGTCTTTAAAGTATCACTCCATAAAAATCAAACAAAACGCCTCTGAGCACTTAGCGTTCCTCTCAAGCAGTAAATATTGATCAGGCTGGACAAGTGTGGCAACCTCATCTCTATGAAAAATTCATCTGTATGAAGCTTAGTCAAACACTGTCATCTCTATCATACATTTGTTTGCTCCAGTCAGGCAAGAGAAAGGGCCACTGCCATAGGTGATTCTTACCTGCTACCCAAGCACTCCTTGGGAAGGAATGGCTAGCTCACTGGAGAATTCTGTCTCTTGAGGAAGCTTAAACTATTACCTTAAATGACTTTTAATAGATAAGCGAGGTAGACTGCATCTCACTGTGACATACCAAAGAACAGTGGGAAGACAACCAAAGCAAGGAAAAAACATGAAACATTTAAAAGTTCTGTCCACATTTCTAGGTGTGTATTTCATCTGTTTGCTTCTCTCCTATTACATTGCGCATCAGTGACAAATGTTCTTGAACAATGATGATTGAGTAATGATGTCTTAGCTTTTGAATAACATTCCTCATCTTTGGAGAAAGGATAAGTTCAGGTCTAATTATTTTATCTCTAATTCTCTTATCTCGTAATCTTCTTTACAGGAAAAATTACCCTGCATGATTTAAAGCGATGTAAGTTGACAAATGTCTTCTTTGACACTTTTTTCAACATTGAAAAATACCTTGACCATGAACAGAAGGATCAGTTTTCTATGTTGCGGGTGAGTATGAAGCTTTAAAAGTCTTTACAGCTACATGCTTAGCAATTAATACTCTTTTTTATAACTTGCAATGTAATTTTTCAGGATGGTGAAGGTGAAAGTCAAGAGGTCTCTGACTGGGAGAAGTATGCTGCTGAAGAGTACGATATCTTGGTAGCAGAAGAGGCAGCAAGTGACCAGTGGAATGATGGGTAAGAATGTAGCAGCAGGGTTGGTATGAATCCTCTCTACTAAAGTAGAGCCTCACCATCATTATCATTCATTTTAAAAAAAACAAAAACAAATCCTTCTCGAAAATGTGCAATTAATGGTGTAGGAGACTATCAAGTACAGGTGTGTGAGCTAAAACTGTTATGGTAGAATATGCATCTCTTTTTCCAAATCCTTGCTTTCAAATGTGTAACCTGGTGAAGTATACCTTCGGATGACTTCTGTTTTCTGTTTAAATCAGTGGTGAGCTCATGGGAGAAACCTAAAGTGCTGCTATGTTTCAGTGTTTATAGAGGTTTCTTAGTATTTAAGTCTTTGCCCTGAGTCTTTCTCTGAAATAACACTTCTCCTAATCAGCACATAATGCCTTTACAAACTATGTTTAAATAACATATACTGCGGTGTCTAAAGGTCATTCTCTGCAGGTCATTCTCTGCATAGCCCTGTTAAGTAGATGGAAATAATCATGTGCTGAGATGACATTCAGTAGTGCTTGGGAAGACATGCAAGAACCTGAGTCATCCTAGCCCAGGAAATTATCAGTTCTTTAATCTGATGCCATACATCTCCACAGATTTATTTTTTAAGGGATATAAATAATAGATTGATCCCACATAAACAGTGTTGAATCTAATCTTTTTTAAATATCAGAGTTCACAGACTTGAGTTAGTTAAATAGTGCATTTCATTATCCATCTTTTCATTTGCATCACCAGCAGGTGGTTATCAGTAATTTCTGCTTAAACAGTTGTCTTTTGCTTTCCAGCATCTTTTTAAAAACATGGTTGCTATCACTTCCCAGTGCTCAAACACATTTTCATAAGACTCTGAATTCAGTATTCCTTCTCTTTTGTCATATCAACTGGTGTAGTTTGTTCTAATTGAGCCTCATTTCAGCTGTCTTGAAAAGAACTTGAGGGGTTTCTGGTAAATACTTAAAAGTCTTGTTTCTACTCTGTGCATAGTCCACTGGAGCAGTGTGTGCTTTGAACCCCTTCAGTAAAGCTGTGTATCACACTGGGAAGTTCTGCAGGTGATGGGAGAATAAACCAGCTTAAACTGATGCAATTATTAAAGAGCCCTAGTGCTGCTTCTGCTTACGCGTTTCTGTACTATAAATGTAAAATACTGGAAGGCATCTTCTTCCTGCAGGTGCCTTGTTGGTGTTCCAGCTTCTAGGCACTCCCTGCCACAGCTAGAACTCTTTCAATTTTTTTTTTCTTGTCTGGTCTAGGTATGAAGCCGAACTGAATCCTGTAGACCATCAGAAGGCCAGTGTCCTAAAGTATCAAATGGAGAAAAGACCGTTTTTTGAAATGCCTTCCCATCTGGCTGATGTAGATTTGGATGAATATGACTATGAAGAGGATTTTGAGTAGAGGTTACTTAATGGTCAACACTTGCAGAAGAGAAGGGACAGTCTGCAGCAGGTCTGCTACACACTGATACGTTTCAGTGGGGTTTGTTTCCAGGACATCAGCTTAGTTTTGTGCTAAAAATATTTAATCACTACACTACCTTTTAAGTAAAAGAAGTGCATTTGTATGGAATGATGAAACTTTTTGTATTTATTCAATAGTTTATAGTTTGTAAAATAGATTAAAATATTTATTTACAGATGTTGCATAATTCCTTTTTGGAAGAATAACAATATTTGACTTTAGAGAAAAGTAATTTACTGTTTTTAAGAGAACTGTATAATTCTCTGGAATTTGATGTGTGGTGCACTGACCATCTCCATCCCGCCTACAAACAGGTGTTTCTGTCCTGGTATGGGAGGTAAGGAGACAATTTATACCTGGCCTGCAATGTGCTTATGCTCATAGACAGCCCTAGTGGTTTTATGCCTTGGCAAGGAAGAGACATGACAATGAGTGCACGATTCAGTGCTCATTTACAAGCAGGGTTTTGTTTGACAAGCTGAGCATATTAGAAGTATACAAGGAAAGCGAACACCCAAGACAAGTTGCTTTTCTTCTCTATGTAGTCCTTGTTTGCCCCAACTTTAATTTTGCTTGCCCTTTTAAACTTCAGTCTTTTCATTGATGTTAATCATAAAAAAATTATTTAACAATGAAGTCTGTTTTAGTGTTCATACTTGATCCAAAATGGGTGTGTTAATTCATGTAGAAGGAACCAATTTTTTTTTAAAATCCTTTGTATAAATGTTACTTGATCAGTGATGTGCACTAATTTGTTGTGGGCATTCAGTGCTTTTGTCTGTCCCCCCCTTCGCTTGTTTGCTATTGACACATTCCATGGATATTCATCAGTGTCACAGCAGCTTGAAATTGTTGCCTCACTCTTAACTGTTAAACAGATTTTGTTGGGGAAAAAAAAAATGTACAAAAAGATGTAAGTTATTTTTTTGGTTGCAGTGTAGATCTTTTAAAATGTTTAAAAAACATGTTTGTATTTTCAAATAAAGACTTTCCTACATGTAATTTAACAGTTCTAATTGTTACATACTGCACGCAGTAATGTCTTACTATTAAAGAACCATTAACCATAGGATGCGTTGGTTGCATAGGTACACAGCTTCATTCGATAATGACAACAAGCTTAATATTCAAAGCAACCAGCCTCTAGCAGGTTTTTCTTCATCCAAAAGAGAGTATTGCTGAGCAGCTGGGAGCGGTACAGAGAAATCTGTTCTGCTTAACTCATCACACCATCTCCGGTATAGACGTACAGGCCTGTGTATCTTAAATAATGAAATTTGTTGCTGAAGTGTGTTGGGGAACCTTACTGAAGAAAACTCAAGTCATTTTTATACTATTTAAGTATTTAATCCTTTTTTTTAAAAAAAAGGTAATTCGAGTTGTTATTCCAGTTTTAATAGAGACCAATGTCATATTTCTCTAGTGTTAGCTGGATACGTTTTGCTACTTGCCCATGGTTTGGAGCTTTTAAACTGAAAATACACAGAGCATTTACGTTAAGCTCTATTGCCTAAGGTGCTGTGGGAAAGGATGACCTGCCTGCCTTCCAGATGATCATGAACATCTGTTGCAGTGCAAGAGGTGACGGCCTGCTGCTTTTTCCTACCTGAAACCCTTCCTAAAAAGGGGGCTTGTAAACGGGCAATGAACAGCCACAGGCTTTCTCAGCATGCAGTGACATGTCTCAGTTACACAGAGCTATGGCCCACGGTCGATCTCTTCTGCAGAGCCTGGAGCTGTTGTTGCCACTTTGTGTTTAATGAAGTGCCTGTTAAATCTTGCTCTCTATTATACCTGTGATAACCAACTCCCTTCTTTCCTACGAAGAGCAAATTATGCTATTATTGTAGAAGTGCCTTTTCTTACAATACATGAACTATAATGATTACTGTACCTTTCCCCAGCAGGGTAACTCCCATCCCTAATGCATTGTTACAAGAATTAAAGCATCTGTCTGCTTGATGTGGTCCCAGGGTAACTGTTTTCTTAGTTGAGCTGTATTCTGCCTATCTGGTGCTTAGGCCTAAATCCACAGATCAAGAAGGATTAGGGAAGCATCACTACCACAGTCCAGGTATGGGGAATAAAGAGCTGCATTATCTTAGGAGTGCTACCCTACCCCTTGCATTAGCCAACTGCAGCCCGAGCTATGCAAAAAGAAACATGGGTTTACTGTTGTCACTTCAGAGTACCCAATACCTGGAAGACAGTCCTGGCTTTCACTTCCATATTCATGGGAATTCCCTTCTCAGCCTGTTGAATAATAGAACAAATGGGAAGGCCAGCAGGCATTGCTTCTATTCTTTCTCCAGACACAGTGCGGGAGTAGCACTTGCACATTCAATACTAATTCATAGCAATAGTTCTGTACTTTATTTTACACAGTTACAATCCAAAATATATATATATTAAAAAAAATAAAGCTGATAGCATTACTGCAATGTACAATTCCATGGAGCAGTGCCAAAGTGTCAGTGAAAGCACTCATCCATTCCCCAGCCTACTGCCTTTGAAACACTTGAGTGAAGATCATTTGCAAATTCTTAATGAAAAATCCTTTTTTTAATTGCCATATTTACATTCTATTTACATTGTCTTTCCAGGCTTTATAGTTTCCAAGTGAATACCACATGATCAGTGTGTACGAAGGATTTCTTCCAGAGGAAAACAGTCAGCTAGTCTGCTGTTTCTTTCTTTGTTACTTAGAAGCCTTGATGCAAGTCTCCTGGGAACATGTCCTGGTGCCCACAGACCACTAACCACATGTCTCTAGGCAATGGAATTTAAAAATACTTTCAAATTATTTGGTCCGGGTTTTCCGTTTTACAGGCAGGAAAGGGCACTTGCCATCACTCAGCAGGTCACAGTGTTCACAGATGGGCCAAGCTTCTTTCTCCCCAGCATCAGGTACAAGGAAACAGTAGTATCCACCTTGGTTACCTCAAATGGCAAAGAACACATCCAGCAGAATGCTGCCCCAGCTCTGATTGGAACAAGCTTGTCTCACCTAGTTCACAGAGTCTTCAGTATTTGTCCATACCCTGATTCCAGTCCTTCGGTTGGGAATTTTTCCAAGGCAGCATCAAGGACTAGGATGCAGTTATGTAATGATGCTCATAACACCCACAATACTGGAAGTGCAAGAGCCACATCAATAATACCCATAACCAGTAATGGGGGAAAATCATCTGCAATGCTACGAATTGGTTCTGGGTGGATGCCCACAGGCAGAAATTCAACTTGATAGGTGTCTTCTGCTGCCTCAGTTGATGCCCTCACGACCACATTTTCAAGTTAAATAATTTGCAGACAAAAAACTGTGTGTGTTCTTCACTTCTGTTTATCCTCTCAGTATCTTAACTCCTATACCATGAGAAAAAATAAATCAGTCTTATACTATGAAGAAGACATCATGTAAGAGCACATAAGGAATTTGAATAACATCGTAGCATCTGACCATCCAGCAGCTTGGCCATAGAGCCAGCTCATAAAGAACTATATTTAGCTTCCACAAAAAGAAAGAAGCATTTCCATACCCCAAGGAGCCCAGAAAAGGCACTACAGGGAAAGGCAACATACTAGATAAGTAGTGCATTTTCTATATGGCTTCAATCTTGGTCCATGGATTTAAATTCTTCTATTATTTATCTTTAGCAGGAGCTGCTCCAAGTACATGGTCCAACAGTCTACATTTTAACACCCATATGACTGGAAGAAAGGTAGAAGTCCCTTTTTTCCTTCTAGTCCTCTTTAAAAACAAAACAAACCAAAAAAAAAAAAGCCCACCACTCATATGAAAAAGAACCCTTTGCTCAACTTTACAGGAAAAACTCATTTAAAAAGTCAAAAATCATGCAAAGTCCGAATGCAGCTGTTAGATCCCAGATAACCAGAGTCACTGGAAATCAAGAGGGTTGCGTTACTCACTGCAAAAAAAGAACTATCTGCCAAACACTGAGTTACATTCTGAAGTGCAGAGAGCAGGGGAAAATACAGGGGAAAAACATGAAGGAACCACTCAGGCCTCAGGCCCCTGCAGTGGCTGACACAGCAAACCTTTGGAGGAGAGAAGGGTTGTGATTAGCTGCAGCACAGGAAAGATCATGGCCTATCTTCCCCATCCAGCCCCTTTCCTTTCCCTACAGTCACTCTGCAACACCCTGCTGTACCATGTCCTCTTTGAGTCCTTGCACTCCACTGGCTCAAAGGGGGCTAAGTGTCTTTCTCTGCAGCAAGTACCCATTCCAGGGCTGAGCTGAAATCCAGGCAGACAGCTCCAACTCTGACAAACTTTGATCCCAAAGGCAATCAGTGCCCAAAAGACAACCCCCTGGCTACACTGGCTGCCTCTCCAAGCCCACAATGTTCTCATACTTCCCTTCAAATCCCCACCTAGTTTGGGGACAATTTAATCTCCCCAACAGCCTTGACTGGAAAAGGGCAAGAAACATGGGATGCTCCAGCCAGAGCCCTGAGCTGACCAGTGATCAGACACATTCTGAGTCTTTTAGTCCCAAGAGGACAATGCAAACACAATTTCTGAAACAAACATTCCCTGCAGGCCATGCAGCAGTGCCACCTCTGCCATGTGTCACTAACACAAAGCAACTGCAGCAAATTACTCTTAATCAGGAAGCTTCACAGTATGGAACAAAAAGGAGACGGGATCCTCCTCCTCTTCCCCCTTAATGCGTAGTAGCTGGCGTTCAGCGTACCTAAGGCTGTCTAGATGCTACAATAAGAATCATCTTGAAAATTCAGATCAAGCCAAAGAAGGAAACTGCAGCTGGAAAGGGAAGAGGGGAATCCACCTTTTCTCATCCTGAAAGGGACAACAAAGGAGCAGCCCCCTTTGCTGCTAGATGGCTTCTCAGGAGTCTCTGACCTCACATTCACCCACCTCAACTACAGCTGTCCTCAGAGCTGGAAAACCTGAGCCAGAATTACCTGATCTGCACCGACGACATCAACATCAACATCTTCAGTTGTACCTTCTGCATGGCCCTCCTCTGAGACATCTTCTGTCTTAATCTCATCTTTGCTGGAAACAAAACAAAAAACCTAAGTCTTGACAAAATTCATAACAGAGGCTGGACATTGCACAAGTATGCTTAAGGCAGAGTCCTTCACATAGTAAGATCTGCTGATATCCATGTAAGGTAGCCTAAAGTTACTGGCCCAGAATTTCCCAGGTATGAAACAGGTTATGCTCTGAGGAATTTCCAGTAAAGCAGTTCAGAAACAAAACATTATTTTAAACAAGGGCTACCTTCATGATTAATAGATTTTTGTTCTATTTTACTTGTATTCACCAGGTCCATGTAACAAGTGTTCCAAAACCTGGAAAAATATGCATTTTTTGAGATTTGTGTTTCACCTTTTATCCTACCAATATGGGAAAAGGTACCTTAACACCTCAATAAATGAGCTGTATTAAAGGAAAATACTGCAACTGAGTATTTTTTACTGTTTTACAGAGCTCAGAAGTAGAGTCCAGACTCCCTGTTTCTGCAACACTTCCCATATCCAAGTTCCATGGGGTTTCACTTAGGCATGTGTGCCTGCTGGACAGACACTTCTCTAAAAGAAAGCCACTGGTTTTGCAATAGTTAATAGCAGATCTGCAGAGACAAGAATCCTCTTTAATTTCCAGAGATGCAGAAAACACTTATCGTTTGTCTGCAGCAAACAGCCATGGAGTAACCACCAGAGCCCTCTAGTCAAGGACAAGTGGCACAGAAAACTTTCCTCCTTCCTTGTTTTTTCTCTCCAGACTCTGTATCAGCCCAAGAAGGCATGGAAGCCCTGTAACAGTGGCAGGGTAAAGCAGAAAATGTAGATATTGGACTAAGGAAACAAAAAAAATCCAACCTGTCCTTGGGACACAGCCCATAAGAAAGACAGGGGGTGCACATATCCCTTGCCCATAAATATTACTAAAAGGTGGATAGAGAGACCCCAACTGTCAATAGCAGGGCAAGTGAAGGAGCGTATAAGACATAAAACTCACCAGTATCTTCTGCGCAGCCCTCCTGGACAAAGGAATGGCAAACGTTCCTGCAAGCACATCTCTCGAGATTTCAGCCTCTTTCTGCTTTTCCCTGCAGCAGAGGGAAGCTGGGAAGCACACTGATGTTCTGGCCCTTTGCTTGCTGCTTCAGTCTGGCTGGTTTCAGGCAAAGACCCTGGAACAGACAGTGAACAGACTTGTTCTTCAGCCTAACCCTCAGAGGTCTTGAGATGGACATTTCCAACACATTCCCCACAGCAGTAAAACAATGGGGCCAAGCTCAAAAGGAGATCTGGAGCAAAGCATTCATTTATTGGAGGAGAGAGCTAAAAGACACTTAAAAGAAAATCCATTTAATTTGCCCACTGGTCATTTTTGCAATCTAGATTTATGAACTTGGCCCTGGTCCATAACTGCTATCAGTACTGCTGAGTCTATATAATCCTTAAGAAAAGAGGACCTTTGGTGACACAAAGGAACAAGCTCCCTGAAGGCAAGTCACTGAAAAGAAAATTTACAAGAAAGGATGAGAAAGAAACTAAAGGACATGTTGGAAAAATTTCCTCCACATACAACTGCACATGTCCATAGCACTTAGCATTTTTATTAGCAATTGTTTTCATAATGGCTTCATTATATTCTAAGTCCCACCATACCCATGCAGTGAATACTTAATTACAGATTGGAAGTCCATGAATGCTGCTAAAGCCTGGATGCAGCCCACCTAACTGTAACTCTTTAAAGTAGGAGTATAATCTTACAGGCTCCTCCAGATCATCTAGGCTCAAGATCTGAATCAGCTTCTGGAAATACCTCTCCTGTCTCAACTACCTACAGGGCCTAAAGCAACAACACCCTTAAGTTAACAATTAAAAGTGATCAAATAAGACTCAGTGCACAGACAAATGCCAGATCTCAGTACAGAGCAGAATTCAGATAATCTTGACTTCTGCTCACTCAAGAGTTTCCAGCCCAACCTTACTGCTATTGAGTGATGAAGGGGCCTTCAACAACAACAAAGTTGAAGGCAAAATCCACAGCTCAAACTGGAAAGCCCACAACATCCAACACAGTGTGGTACTGTGCAGCTAATGCAAAGCACGAGTGTATTTTAGCAAATGCAAGGTGGGTAAAGCAAAGCAAAATAGCAAATGCGGTAATTTTGACAGAGACAGACAAAGCAAGTACAGCTGATCAAGAACAGGGACGTTTTTGTACCATTAGACAATTTCCTTTTAAAAGAAGATGGTTTAGATACACCCACAGGGAGCCACTCTCCCAAAGTGCCGAGGGCAGAGCTCTCCTCATCTTCATTTGCCAGTAAAGAGTTTCTGTACCAGACCAAGGGCTGCCATTCGTCTCCTCTGCAGGGCAGTGGTTCCACTATGTACCTCTGTAAGTAAGTGTACCTGGGAAAAAACAAAAGCAAGCAGAAGGAAACTCAATATCTTTCAACATCAGGGGCAGGTATTGCTAGAAAGGCTTTTCCCTTTACTTTCCAAAGGTGCAGACAGAACTGCTGAAAAAAGGACATCCCTCTTCTCTAAAATATCTGACATTTCTAAAATATCTATTTAAAATGCAAATGCCTTCAAAGCTAAAAGAGTGCTTAATTTTAGTAGTAGAAACAACACTAGATACACAGAAATTGCAAAATTACATCAGCTTCTAGAAAGAATTTCCTGTGCAGGGAAAGTCACTGCCAGTCACTGCTGCTGCCAGTAGCAATTTGAATGCAGCAGAATTCTGTGAGGATGCATTCTTTCTCCTGGTGGCCTTTTCTGCCTCACAGACTGCAACACAAAGGAGATCCCAGGTGAGAGATACTCCTTGTGATTCAGTAGTACAGGAAACTACAGGTCAGGAAATGGGGTATTTACAGCATGTCCTGTCAAAATTAAAAACAAGAACAACCGATTAAACCACTTTTCTATTGTATCATTTCAAACTTAATCCAATTTTCGCAGCTTCTCAATAAAATTTCAAGTGTCTGCAAAAAGCAGTTAACAGCTCTGCTGTTACAACACATGGGATGTGGGAAACATCACCTCAAATCCCTGTTCTGCCTGATTCAATCCAGAAACTTGACATTCAGCCTCACCTCCTGAAACCGAGGTGAGGCTATCACCTTTTCTGGAGCAAAGAGGCCTTCTTCAAACATTCTTTTTGAAAAAACAGGGTATTCCTGACAAAGTCTTTCTGACCCATTCCTACATTGTAACAATAAGAAAAGAAAACCAAAGTCTGACTCGGGATTAGAAACTGGATATTCACATTTCAGCTACAGTTCATCATTTTAAAATCAAGCCCAGTGTTGTTAAAACAGACCCCACCTTAGCAAATACCAGAAGTGACAGTTTTAACGCCAGCCTGTACAATTTTTTTTTTTTTTTTTTTTTTGATTAGGAGAGTGGCCTGGAAAATATCAGACATTTCATTCACTTTGCAAAACAAGGAAACCAGTGCTGAGAGGTGGTCAGGGTAAGCACCGACTCCGAAACAATTAGAGTCCTGGACTCAAGGGCCCCCAGGGATCAAGAAACCCTGGTAATGGAATTTGCTGGTTTCAAACAAGCACGTATTGTAACTACGGTTTCAGGGTCTAATCCAACTGCTATCAATGTCAATGGAAAGACTCCTACTGATTCAAGAATCAGGCCCTCCATGCTGCTTGCTACTCAGCAATTCATTTCTTGTGTGCAATTTGTGGTACAGAGCAATTGACAAGTCAGGTATTTTACTGCTACAGCCTGGGCAATTACAGGGGAGGGGGTTAAAGTCCATATACTTTGATGGTGTTGAAATACAGCTCTTTCTAACAAATGCCCATATTCTGTATCTCATCTGTTACAAGTACGTTCACATATGTTAACATACGGACCTGGACATCAATCCTATGATTAATAAGAAAAATGAAAATAACCAGATGTTTATTTCTAAAAGTTCATGTTGACCTAAAACATTCCATCCAATAATTTATGATAGAGCTAAACATAAATATTTCTAAGAGGAAATATAATCTCCAGGCTCTGCAAGGCACTTTAGGCTTCCCAGAATAGAAACTGTTATTCTAGAAACATAGTATGAATGTACTTGTGGATAAATTGCAATTTCCCCTTTTGTGAATTTTATTGTTTCCCATCTGTTTCCAGCACCAGTGGGAAGGTCCAAACCAGTAAGAACTGAAGTCAAGTGCATTCCCTGCTACATTCTGTATTTCCCACAAAATTTTTCAATTAATAAGCCTACCTGAATGTATGTAATACATTCAGGAATATATATCTAGAATATATCCTCTGACCAAGACGTTAAATAAAGTCCTAGGAAAAGAGTTATCAGGATTTAGCTTTAAATCTGCCCATATCAACAATTAAGTATTTTCCTCTTGTTAATTAATAATTACTCCTTAGAGGTAAATGAGAGTTTTTCAAGGATGGATTAACAGAAAACTAACTTTTGCACAGGTGTCACCACAGATGATAACAGTTTTTCAAAATCCAAACAACATGGACAGAGTTATACAGAAACTGTACAATTCAGGGCCGGGGATGCTTCTACTATGACAACAGGCTGAGAGAGTTGGGGTTGTTCAGCCTAGAGAAGAGAAGCTTTGGGGAGAATTTAGAGCACTTTCCAGTACCTAAAGGGAGCCTACAAGAGATCTGGAGAGGGACTGAAAAGGGATTTTTTACATAGACATGTAAAGATAGGACAAGGTTTTCAATAGCTTTAAACTGAAAGAAAGTGGATTTAGATCAGACACTAGAAAGAAATTGTTGACTGTGAGCGTGAGGCACTGAAACAGGGTGCCCAGAGAGGTTGTGGAAGCCCCATTCTTGGAAGTGTTCAAGGCCAGACTGGATGGGGTTTTGAGCAACCCAGTCTAGTGGAAGGTGTTCCTGTCTATGGCAGGAGGGTTTGGACTACATGATCCTAAAGGTCCTATGGATTCTATGAAAACAAGTTTTAGTTGTAGATCTCAAAGATTCTCATCTGAGAAAAATGCAATAGAAAAGCAAGTTATCAATACCCATAGATAACCCACTTTAAGTCTATCAGGGTTTGTAATCAGTATATATGTTAACTGTTTTCCTTCTGCATTTTGCATTCTGTGAATTATTTTTTCAGATTGTTTGTGTAGCTGGCAATTGTTAATAAATCATGTTATATGACGTAACAGGAAAGTAGACGTTTTACCACTCTTGACCCATGTTACATAAAACCTGGTCAATGATCCCCATAAAAATTATCCTTCAATTTAAGACAATGTGACACAGGAGCAAGCAAGTTACACAGAGTTCATTAAGACATGATGGTTGGTTTTTTCAATTTCTGATGACTTTCTTTCAGAAGTGAAACTTTCCTTGTCATGTACTGGAGTGATTTGGTCAGAAATTCAAAAAGGCAGATGTGTTTTAATGTTTCATCTTACATTCCCATGTCTTCAAATATGCTCTCAGGAAAATGGAAATACCTGGGTTTTACAGTATCTGTAAATAAAATACTAAAGTGCAGAGATCCAGATCCAAAATAAGCAGCACTGACTAAGGAATTAATGCTAAAAGGCCAAACAAGGAAAAATTACTGGAGCTGAGGCAGGTGAAGAAGGGAATAAGAGACATACTCATACATCTCTCCATTCAGATACATAATGCCCCACGATGCCAAAAAAAAAGGCTATCATTCATATATTACGAAATGTAAGTATTTAAACCACTGTAAAACACAGGCCCACTGGATCAGGGCATAAACCCATATAAATAGGAAATTCTTGAATTGAAATATCCACGTTATGAAGACATCACATATATTCCAAATATATTCCATGGAATTCATGTAACTGAGGCCTGAAGCTGTGGAATTAGACAATTACAAAATAATGATCCATGCATTATTTCTTCCACAATATTTTCTGATTCACCTTTTACTTCAGAAAAGCATTCCTGCCACTCCACTAGCCAGTCAAGTTGCAAATCTCTTCCACTGAACTAACGCTGTTTTTTCTTTAGAAGAATTGCCATATGTGGCCACACCTATGTTTAAGAAAGATCTAGAATGCACATTGTACGTACAACATAATATAACTACTACTACAAAATTCAACAAGTGTCTCTCAAGCTAACAGCCTCAAGGGCAGACTGATTTCAGAGGTTCTCTGAAAAGCTCTAAAGCAAATTCTTCCATACTAAAGCTCAAGTGTCCTGTGTACACGGATACACAAATCACAGACTATGTACAATGGTGTACATGAACTTGACTTACACTAGTCTTTTGTCTGGCTTTAACAGCTTGTTGGAAAATTCACTGATGATTAAAAGAAAGCCCAAGTTAGGAGGCAAGCATTTTCCATCTACTCCAGTAGCTCCTTGAAAGGCAAATTCAATCCCTTCCCTATTGGAAGAAAAAAAAAAAGAAGAACGAAGAGTAATAAAACAGTTAAAATAGACATCTAACAAAAGCAATGACCATTGACAACATGATGTTCCATGGCACATACTTGTGTATCATGGCTATAGATTCTCGACATTTCACTTGATCCCAACCAAATGTTAGTGAAAAGCGACGAGCAAGTTCTTTGATGTTTGTAAAGGAAGCAGAGGAGAAGTCCACACCACTACTGCTGTCTTGGCTTTCTGCATGCGTCTGAAACAGCTGCAAGAGAAGTCTCAGATAAGCAAATACAGGTAATCCTACAGACAAACATAGCACCAGGAGGACAGAGAGACTCGCAGAGCAAGCAACAGCTACCTTACACAGACAGAAGCCTTACAAGAGCAGTAAGTCAATTGCCTTTGCAGCATGTGAACGAACAAGAACCAACTGACACAAAGGACAGTGCTGTGCTCAACAGACATAAAGGCATAAATCAAGAAGTAAAAATAAAAAATTATGTGCATAAACAGAGAACCAATTCCTGAAGATGATGGTTCCACTAACCCCATCTCCTCTTGGGACTTCTGAACTAAGCCCCGGCAGCCTCATTTGCCTGAGACACTTTCAGAGCAGCAGAGTGCAGATACAAAGCAGCAAGTTTGGCAGCAGCATAGTCCAATTTCTGAGAATGGGTCAAAAGCACATCTTGAACCCAATTAACTATGCTTTGGGGTTTCTTTCCTAACAGAATATGGAAATAGCTTGTTCTCATCAACCTGTTAACTTTCAAGGTCAAGCAAAGGCCAAAAACGGCCTGTTGTCTATGTGATACCTAAACACAAAGTCCTGACTATGTCAGCAGAATATATGCAGCCAAATGCTGCTTAGCCTCATCTAAACTCAGATTTCAAGGGCTAGTTCACAGATCTAAGCCCTGGCAATGTGTGTGAAATAAGCAAAGCTCATGTATCAGTACCCTCTGGGAGGAGCCTGCTCTCTAGATTGCAGCACGACTCCAAGCTACAAAGAGCTCTAGCCATGGGCAGAGCTGGCAAAAGCAGCTGCTAAAATAGCTAACTGGCTATCAGTCAGCAGCTGCAAGCCCCAGCAACTGAGACCCTTCAGAAGAGCTGCAACCCACTTTCCTCAAGAAAAAAATGATCAAAATACAGGAGGTTGCAGCTGACCAACCCATAGGCACATCCATGGTTCCTCAAATTCAACAGGAATTAACATAGTCCATCTAACACAGCACAATATCCTTAACATTTGTTACAAGAACACTTACCATGTCCCACGAAACACTTCATAATCTCATATCAGTTCTAACATTTGAAGATTAAAATCATGACCAAAAAAACTGTGCACAAAATTACCTTTTAAAACAGGTGTAATGATTTTTAAAGGAGTTTTAATTATGACAATGAAAAACAACATACACACAGAAAGTGCAGGAAAAGGAAATAATTTCTTTCACTAGATTTCCTAATGATTTTGAATAACTATGGCATAGTGGGTTAAAATCTTCACTATTAACACAGCTGTCGTAAGAGCCCTCAGCTTCTTGCTTTAATCTTAAACTCACCTGCTGCAGACAAAGAATCAGTGTCTTGGCACTCTGAATTTTGTTACTGTGCCTCATCTTGCTTAACATTTCTTTAATTATGTCTCCAAAATCATTGTAGGTCTAGTAATAGCAACAAAACAAATTAAAATTATCATTCCCCTTCTTTAGCACTGAAAGTATACAAAACACGTGACTGTTCATGCGACACAAGAAGTTCATAAAACACTCCCAATATCAGAACACACAAATTGAAAAATGAAACCTGCACTTTTTATATTATTTCATATGTAAAGCAATGGTATGCTCCTTTAAGGGTAATGTGAGGATTAAAGTTTCACTGAAATTGTTAAGTCCTAATTATAACAAAGGAACAAAGCCTCTTCTGGAGAGAAACAAAGAGTTGTCTGTCTTTAATCAGTGCTTGCCAAGGAAGTAAAGAACAAGACTCATATTCAGGTGTTTCCAAAGTTCTGTTAGTTGACTCTGTGCTGTTCTCGGCCCTCCTAAACCCAATTCAGAGTGGCTGAAGCTCTCCTAGTAGACTAGACCCTGGGACTCAGGTGAAATGTAGGCCATCTGTTGTGTGAGCTGTATGAAGTAAATTGACTGCTTCAGTGTGAGAACCTCCATAGCTAAAATATTCCCCAGTCATAAACTGCTTCTCTGCAATGGCCTCTCTGGAGAAGCTGAGGAGCAGATGTTCAGACAAACATATCCTCTGCTCAAGTTTCATTTGCTTTGTCTGCAGTGAGGCACTTTTGTGGGGCCAAGAGAAGAGATTTGCTCCACTTCTGCTTGATTTTATAACCTTTTTGTGATTATAAAAGCATTCTGAGCCATAACACTATTAACACATCTTTCACAAACACTGGAGTCCCTTTCAAAAACTAAAATGTACTGATAGGGAAAGCAACCTTCTCTAAAAGATTACCTTCACATAATACTTATAGATCTCAGCAGCTGCAGTCATCTCTACCACGTTATACACTATTAACTTGCAATATGCTGCAAGAAGACTCCGCTTTTTGTGCAAGTCATCAAGTTTGCAATTTTCATCCTTTTCCTCTTCCTCTTCTGTCAGGTCTAAGGAAACAAAAGCATTGAGGCTTTGTTCTATTACTTTGCTCAAGACATCTCAATTTAAATGACCCACTTGCATCTAAAGAGCAAAGACTCAGCTGTTCAGTCAACACGCTAAGCAACAGATGCCAGGGCTCATTCCTGTGTATATCAGAAAACACAGGTTTATTCCCCTTTCAAAGCTTGCGACAGTGAAAACAAGTTCTTTCCACAGTCCTCTACTCTGATCATCATAGGGTTTTTGCATTTCTACTAGTCAGAATCTCCTTGTACAGCACTGCTCACAGGTATAAAACAGAACCAAACAGTGCAGAATAAAAGGCACAAACAAACAAATGGAAGGGACTAGAAAAATTGCAACCACATTTTTTTTTCCTAGAATAAAACAGATGCTAGAAAAGTAGCACATAACTCATCAGAAACCACACAAAAGTAGTCATGCACATTCAACAAGAGTTCAGATGAAACTCTCCATATGGTTATCAACAAAAGTGAAAGAACAATATCATTTAATAGCATTAAGAACATACTATGTGTCTGGAACATGAGCTAATTACTAGCTGGATAACTTGTGGAAAACAAATACTCTTAAAAGTATTCCAGCAATGCTAAGAAGGTGCTTGGGGAGAGCTTCTTGCAGGAGGAGAGCTGAGATACTCTCTTTCTTGCTGCCAAAGAAAGCTATCAGCTATCAGCTGCCAAAAGACTGGTTTTGCTTCTAGGACTATGGGCCTGGAAACAAACATAAGGCAAATTACTGAGCAGAAGTATCTGCAAATTAGACTTAAAACTAAAATGAAACAGCTGCCATGTGTGCACACAGATAAGCACACCCATAGCATCACAAAATCACTTGTTCAGAAAGGACTGTGCAATGGGATGACAGGGATCTGTTGTGGAGAGAACTGAGAAATTGAAAGCATCATAGCAAATGGGTTTGAAAAAGATCTCAGGCCATCTAACTCAAAATAGGATCAATTTTATCAGTTTCAGATACATAACATACAAAACCTGAAACACAACCTGCTTCAATAACTCTAGGACTAGGATACTAAAACCTTCTTGTGCAATCTTTTCTACTGCATGTCTACCTTTACAAATACAGATTCTTTTCTACTATCTCCCTATTGCAGTTTTGGCCCATTATTAGTTCTTGCACATACAGTATGACCTGAAGAAGTGTGGTGCCCAAAACTGAACACAGAACTCCATATGAACAGCTGAAGGACAAGAGTTTGACAGAGAAATCTAGAACTTGACTTTTCAAAGCATGACATTTGAATTTGGCCTCAGAACCACAATGAACTAACAATCTATTTTCAGAACACTTCCAAAAGAAACCAGCCTTCATAATTACAACCTCAACACAGCTTCCAAATGTGTTTGGAAAAAGGCAATAGAGCAATAAATTTTCCACCAGACTGAGGAAAAGGACTTGGGGGTGTTGGTTCATAAGAAGCTCAACATAACCCCATGCAGCATGACCAGCATGTCAAGGGAGCTCATTCTGCCCCTTTCCTCTGCTCTGGTGAGACTCCACCTGGAGTGCAGCATCTAATTCTGGGGATCTGCTGGAGCAAGTCCTGAGGAGGGTCATGATCAGAGGGGTAGAATACCTCTCCACTTGAGACAGGCTGAGAGCATTGGGGTTGTTCAGCCTGGAGAAGAGAAGGCTCCAGTGAGACCTTAGAGAAGCCTTCCAGTACCTGACAGGGGCTGACAATAGCCGGAGAGGGACTTTGTACATGGGCATGTAGTGCCAAGACAAGGAGGAATGGCTTTAAATTAAAAGAGGGCAGATTTATTCCTTAGACAAGGAAGAAGTTCTTGATTGTGAAGGTGGTGAGGCACTGGAACAGGCTGCCCAAAAGAATTTGTGAATGCCCCATCCCTTCAAGGCCAGGTTGGATGGGGCTCTGAGCAACCTGGTTGAGTAGAAGGGGTCCCTGCCCATGGCAGAGAGGCTGGAACTAGATGTTCTTTAAGGTCCCTTCCAACTCAAACCAGTCTATGATTCTGTGAAAACTGCCCCACAGCCCCAAATCAAAATCCACTAGTCCTTTTCTCTGATGGCTTAGAAGGGTCCACACAGAGAAAGCCACATCACAACATTGCCAGGCCCTCCTCTAATACTATCACCTGTATCGCAAAAGTCAGTGTACCAAATACTGTTACATTCTCACCCATCCCTGCATTACTTCGGCCCTTTTCATCCTACCAATAAACTGGCAGCTATACCCTATGGTTGATGCACAGTTGGTATAGACCAATGAATAACAGCCATTTTATTTGTAAAGGGGCCCATCCCGAAGAAAAAAAAAAAGCAACCCCAAAACAACACAACAAAAAAAGAGGCCAGCCCCTTTTCCTGATGCATTCACTGCAGATGACAAATGATAGCAAAAGTGGTAGATTGTTTCTCAAGTGATGACAATGTCTAACCTTTTCTTTCCTCTTCTTTGTCCATAAAAACATGTTCCCGGATAAACAAAAACAGGTTTTCCTGAAGTGATGAGTTAGGAAGATAACCGAGAAGTCCAACTGCTTCTTTATTATTATTTGAATCCTGATGACTCAAAATCAGCAACCAGTCACAGAGTATCATGAAGGCCTGTATCAAGCAAACAAAGCCAAAGAAGGATTTAGAGACCACGTTACTTTTCATGTCAACTCCACTTTGCATCTCCATCAAACACAATCTAGCTCCCATCTCACTTCTTCCTTGCAAACTAACTGTCTGCCTCAACTGTGGTGAAATGCCACAGCTAAGCCCTTCCCAAACTCATAGCTTAGGATGCAGTGTATACAAGTATCACACATGAACACCACCTAAAGATTTTCCAAACCTTCACGGGAAAGAAGAGCTCTATTACATTTTAATATCTCCCTTTTCACACATGAATTGCTGGACAATTTCTCCATTTTTCTAATACTCATAGCAAGACATTAATAAAGCAAAGATAGCAACCAGTGCACTGATCAGTCTAATCAGAAAACACAATGATTATCATTCAGGTTCAGGCAAATGGACCTATGCGGACACAAATCTATGGCTGACTAAAGCACTTACTTGTATTTTAACTAAGATAAATTTTGCTTTAAAATAAAGAGTTGCAGATTGGGTTTTTTTAAGAGTTATTTTTCTGCTAAAAGACAAACAACCTATCAAAAAATCAGTAGAAGAAAATACTAGTATGAAAAGAAAAGCAGGCACTTAAAAAGAGGTCTAAGCATGAATGCTAGTTAAGTAATAGAGAAACACAAACCTTTTCTCTCACACCTTTTTCCTTATGGTGGAGGAAGCACGTGCAAATCTGACTGAAATGTCTCAGCTCCCTTCTTAGTGGAAAAAGAGTCTCCTAAAAATGTTTTTAGGAAAGGTGAAAGGACCAACATGTTAGGGACTATGATTCGACAGAGAATTACAGAACAGACAACAGTTGCATCTTTCTTCCACTAATTATTCATTTAAGATAGCACAGCTGATGACATTATGAAAGAAGCTGACATCTCATGGTACAACAGTTTACTAGCTATGAACAACTACATCTGTCACACTTCCTGAGGCCAGTGATATTCAGCAAGTCACAAACTCTTTGTTTCTCCATCTGTAGGGTGGGCAGCACATATTCCCTTATTCACTTCATCTTATCCTTAAGAAGCAGTGGTAACATTGGAAATAGAGTCATAAAAAACACTGAACCATCCCACCTAATTTTCAATGTGCATTGCCTTCTGAAGTTGCTGTTCTTCCCCCTTCTATTGACTACAGAGAGAACAGAGTTTAACTTTGGCACTCAGAAACTTAAGACACCTCTGTTTGTTAAGATGAATCAAGCATGAGAGACTTATGTGGCCCACAGGCACATAAAGGACTTTCTGATCCTCCACCAGGTCCCAGCTTCACTGCACTGAGCTTTGAGCAGTCAATGTAAGATGAATGTCCTTACAAGAGGGCTGGATTTCATGCTATGGAAGTGTACTTTTATAAGAAAGGGGATCCATCCCAGGCATGTTGAGAAGAACTGGGGGGAGGGGTAATACATTGCCTTAACACTGCTGGGGGAGGAGTAGGGGGAACTAACAGTCCTAGAGCTGCTGTCCAGGAAAAGGTTGGGATTTTAGCTCTTGGAACTTCTCCCTCTGCCAGCATCCAGATTTGGCCCTGCAGAGTGGGCCATCACATTGCGCTTCCAATCAAAATCTGCTCCCATATGAAAGGCCAAATTAAAAAATGTGCTGCCCCATTACCAGTTAAGCTAACTGTGTCTGGAGTGAAAGGCAGAACATAGTAGAGCAGTGAGAGATGTGGACACGCACACAGGAATGCAATGGGACAGGAATAGACAGTGAATCAGTTGCCAAATGGGTAATCTCCCAGCTAACATTTCTCACACAAAACACATGTCCATGTCAGAGCGCTGTCCTGTATGCACAGGAGCACCAGGGAAGGGGAGAGAATGACAGAAGGAGCAGCACTTAAGGTAGTCAGAAATCACCATGAAGAGGAGTCCCCATAGGTACGCATTCACACATGAACCAATGCATAACTGAGTTTTCCTCTTTGATGTCTTAAGCTAGACTGTCTTCTGAAATATGTGCCAGAGCCTGGCACTTTATAAAATCAAATATGAAAATAGTCTAATCTGCTGATGAGAAAAATTACTACTTTCCTCAGCCATTCTGCCAGAAATATATACATAAAACAAGCAAAAAAAAAAAAAAAAAAAAAAAAAAAAAAAAAAAAAAAACAGGACTTCCTGAAGATTTCACTGAATATTCTTTGCTGCTTAAAACAAGAAAAGAACAAGCTGTTTGGCAGTGAAACAAGTTCCTTATCTTCATCAAGCCCTTGGAATTCGATGCACATGTTTTGCAGTAAAAATAGAGGTGAACTATTGTTCACTTACTCTCCTGCAGACTGAAAAAGCATAAACACTTTATAAAAAAAAAGAGGGCAAGATAGAGAGAAAAGGCCTTAACTCAATTTGGTTTCCTCAGGAAAACACACTAATTATCTTCTTATAAAACTTGTTTTTTTCTGGCAATCTGAGAACAGGGAAAGTAACTTAAACTTCTAGAAGCACAACTCTGCATTTCAAAGTTATGTGAGTGGCCAACCTTAGGAGAATTTTCCGAAACTGCAGCTAGTTGCCACAGGAGAGAAAAATATGTGCACTGGAGAGCTGGCAGGATAATCTGCAAATAAAAACACATGTTCTTTATTTACACAAAAGGCTCAACAGCAAAAAGCTTAGGACTAAACAAAGCATTCAAGCCTGACATTCTGCATGCTGCTAGCATGACCATTTCTCAACTGTACTTAGACCCTTAAAATAAACTTAATAGGTTTACATACAAGCAAATGTTGCCCCCTGAGAAACTTCATTACTAAAGTACTGCTTCTGCAGAACTTCTCTGACATCTTGATGACTTCAAGGGAAAGTAACCCACACACCAAAAGTGTGTTCATAGAGGCTAACTTCAGCTTAGCTTCTAGGGATTTGTCTGCAGTCTTTGATGAAAGCCAGAATACTCCAGAGGACGATTCAGAGCAGAAGCCAAGTCTTGGTGCTCCAACGCTTTTTCCTCTATCTATTGGTTGCAGGCTTTCTCTACTCAACTAAATTTCACCTCTTCCCCAAATACCCTTCCAGTTCTCTCCTGAAAACAGGGGCTGGTTAACATTCATAACTCCTAGAGTATTTCACCTTGCAATCCTAGAATACAAAACTCTATCTTTGCACAGACAATGTTTGAGTTGAGGCAACCAGATAACCAAAAGGCTGCAGTTGAGACAATTGGTAATTACAAGTAATTACACCAAGAATCAGCACGTAAGCACCAGGTCCAAAGTATTCCAAATTCTGGTTACATGCAATCTAAAAAGGGCTCCTCTCAGTCCCAACAATTTCATATGTACTGAAAGTGAAACTGTGCAATCATTGGAAGTACTGAATAAGACAAAGGATCAATCCAAATGTCAGAAAATTATCACAGTTCTGAAAAACCTCCAAAACAAATTAATATAAGGGCATGAATTTACAGATACCAATAATGTTACACCAAAGACAGCCTTAGTTTCCCAGATTGAGAAATGGAAACAGCATCTTTTTACCTCACAGAACACCGATATATAGGATTATTTAATATTTTCTATTTCTCTGTGCTTTCATCAAGAAAAACCTCTATCAGTATTAAATATTAAGAACGCACCAGAACAGGCAAATTCCCATGTTCCATTTCAAATACCAGGAACCTTAAAGTCTTGTCATACAGATTCCACTTGGTGAGATCATGGGCACTGCAAGTGAAAAAGTAGTAATAATGATATATTAAGCAAGAAATTAAGTCTCACTTGACAGAACAGGTTAAATGTATCCTCTTTTTGCCTGCAAATCATGTAGAACAATAACATTAAATAACTAAATATTAATTATATAAGAAGGGGAAAGGTAAGTTTTCATGATCTAACACTGCAAGTTTAAGTATTCGCAACTCATCATTAGACTTCTCTTTGCAAAAACAGAGCAGCCCCAGCACACTGAATAGGTAAAAGATACATTGAGAAAAAGGCCCAATTCCCCCACTCTCTGTACCATCTTGCATGAGACTTTACTTGGTGAATAATCCCTAGAGAACCACAGTTTTGAGAAATCATCTTTTAAAAAAAGAAGATCAAATAAACTGTGGGGAAAAAGAAAAAAAAGGCAGATTCCATCTGCTGGGGAAGAAGATTGCATTCATTATATCTTCTTCAGAATGATTACCAGCACAGCCAGTAAGGCTGTGGAAAAGCACCCAGCTGGAACAGAGGCACCACAAAGGAGATCTCTGTGGACACTCTGACATCTCAACTCTGTAGCACACATTTGTCAGCCAAATTAGGGCTGATGCTCCAGCCTCAGGAATGAGTCCAAAAAGAATTCCATATCCAGGAGTGCAATTCTGTTAAGGAGAAACTAAACTGTGCAGCACCTCTCATAGGGACCATTCTCATTCCCATGTGAAAAACCCTATTAAACACAAAAAGCAATTCTCACTTTGCATATGTAAGGTCGACATTTTAAGTATATAGGAATGTAAATTATGTTAGTAAACATCTCACTTATGAAAAGCTGCTATTCTTCTCAAAGCAGAGTTCATTCGGGAAATTTCTTCTGCATCCGTACAAAATCCTCCTTCCTAAATCATGGAAGTTTGGGAAAGAGAAAGGAATTAGCTGTGGGCCAAGGCCACTACTGTGCTCTCTTCTCAACCAACCCACAAGCTTCAATCACTCTCCTCCAGCCCTCCCCAGTACCTTAACCTTTACCCACGCTATTCAAGTCTTCCTCTACAGTAAAAAGAAAACAATATAACTGCACAGAAATTTTATATAAGGAAACATCCCTGTCATTAATCAACCCATGGCAGCCTCCCTAGGCTGCAGTATTGCTAACATAGAGTAAAAACTAGCAATTAGACTAACGTGGTCCCTCACACAGTTGTTAAGGATCTCTGCTGGAAAGCTAACTGTTCACATGGTGCTGACCTTCCTTGCTTCCAGCTGCCAGATCACATTCAAAGATAGCTAAAAATATATGAAATACTTTCCCATAGATGCAATTGCTGTAGTTTCCACAAGTCTACTACGTGATTCTGGGGGGCGATATATACAACCAGGAATTAGAAGGGAGGAGTTCCAGGAGAAAAATCTCTTTATTTAGATATGGATCACACTACGGGGGAGTTGAAGAATCCCTGGTCTAGCACTTATCTTGTTTCTCATAAGTACACATTCTCCCACATTGACATAGATCTCTATTTAAGACCAATAAAATTAATCCAATATGAGGTTAGGGGATTTTTTGGCTTGACACATTTTACAATATCCCAGTGTCCAATAAAAACCTGCCAGTGTTAACTCTCATACCATGGCATGACACCTGTTCATGACGGCACAGTTGATCAGATCAGCTGCAGGCTTCTGTTGTTCAGCTCAGCCAGCAAGCTATTCATATCACTACCAGCTGTTTCTGCTTTTTAGACCTAATGAAAAACTTCGAGGGAGACTGCAGTACTTCTTCAAGGGGAAAGTCATTATTTCAAAGACCCCAAAGCTATAAAATCTGCACTATGGATTATTGTTTGCTTTTTATTCTCCCCTATAGCCAAAGTGACAGCACAAAGAGCATCTTGTGTACAGTCAAATATACAGAAGTACAGAAACATACCTTTTTGGGAACAGTCTCATCACCTATAGATACACAGCACTTAGTAGCTGATCTTGCACACAGTGTCTTTGGCACAGTACTAGAATAACTACAAAGCAACTATAGAGCTTGGGTCCAGAATACCTAGCCTAGCACTTATTTTGTTCCTCATAAGTACACATTCTCCCACACTGACACAGATCAACACAATAGTTCCAATCTGAGGTATAGGGATTTTTTGGCTTGACACAATTTACAGTATCATTGCCCAATAAAAGCCTGCCAGAAGACATAACATGCCCTGTTGCTACTCAGGACTAGCTTGTTTGTTACTTTCCTCACTCTGTTCCTGAAAAAATACATCTGCTTCATTAGAATGTGAACAAGTCTTTTCACAGGTGTAAACCCATCTTTCAAAATTCTGCTCCCTTCAAGAAGAAACAGCAGGCAGAGAATAGTTCCATAACCCCTTTAGTTTTTTTTTCTTCCTTTTTTTTCATAGTGAAACAGTCTGATTACCTCCACAGTGAGTCATACTCACCTTTTGCCAGAAGCAATCTAGTAGCTGGTTAGGCTGCTCCATCAACTCATCTATCAGTTGAGTTCGAGCACAATCCACCTGGCTATAAATGGCAATTTCTTCACTGCAGAGGATATAATAAGTCCTGGAGGAAGCCTCGAGGACAGACACGTCAGAGTGCTTGGTCACAATGTCTTTTACCTCTCTCAGCAAAGCATTCAAATGCTGCAGGTAATAAAAGGGGTATTATAGGTAAATTGTACAAAAAATCCACTTATGTTTTAAATCATTTCACTAGGCCCATATATTGCTGTAGGTCACATAATCAAGGTCACATAATCAAGATGAAACAAATGCTAGTCTAAGGAGTAGAGGAGCAGGATTAGGGAATATAAATTCTTTTCCTGTGTTTATAGCTCTTTTTCATTATTATGTCTCTTCATCTTCCTAAAGAATGAAGCAACTGCTTTATGTGCCACTTTAGCAATACATGTTTAACACTATATGAAGACAAAGGCAGGGAAGAAAATATGCCTTTCCAAAGAACAGGTGTGTCTCCAAACAATGGAAGTTGTCTCCCTCAGCAGTGGAGGATGGAGAACATTTTGGATCATGTCAGCAACTGGGGTCTTCACTCCTAGTGGGAAGAGTAACTTCTGCTATTTTGCTGACTCTCTTTCTTCCAGTTAGTGTTTTGTGCTGAAATTAACCTAGGAGTGTTCGCTTAACATTACCTCCCTGCAAACATCCCTGCTTAAGAATACATTAAGCTATTTCAAAGATTTCATCTATCCATTTCTGACCATCCCTTTCCCATCAGCAGATATACTATCTCCATTCTTATCTTTCAGTCACTGTCATTCACCAGCAGCTGGGAGTCAGCCTTCAAGGAGAATTAAACCTATTCTGCAGTAAACTCCTAGGAGACACCAACTTAGACATATGGCATAACCCACACTCTCTCCAGCCAGCAATGAAAAAACCCAGGGCTGGGCCTACCACATGAAACCACAAATCATCACCCACCAGGGCCAGTCACAGCCTATCAGAACTGATAAGAACTAAGGCTTTTTTTTTTTGAAGGTCCCAAATAAAAAACTAAAGTCTGAATAAGACCACTTTCCTTAGGGTATAAGACCATTTCTTTCTATTTCAACAATCTCCTACTTGTTCCAAATCCCACTAAACTCCCTCCATTGTCACATAAATTTAGTACATTCCATGTGAACCAATTCCTATTCACCTTCTTTAGATGTCCCGTACTGTAAACATCTAAATCATAATACTGAGGAATCTGCAGAAGATTTGCCACTTTTTGTGCATCTGTTGAATACTGCAGAGAAAAAAACAGGATATGAGTATACTGCAGGAATTTTAATGTAATATTTAACATGCATTCACAGAGCAGCTGTTAGTTACCTTTGCCAAGAGCTGAGGAAGCACCATAATAAAGTGTTCAGTAATTCTAGTACAATCTTCCAATTGTATTTTCTTCTCTTTTACTGATAGAATCTGCAAATAAACCATTTTGTTTCAATTATAAAATCTCTGAGATTTGAGTAGAATTTTACATGGAACCTAAGGTTAACTCACATGGCATTGTCTCAGGCGTATCAAGCTAAGATAAAGATATTTTTCCAAGGAGAAAACCAAATGCTTATTTCTTTTTGTTAACCTTAAAATAGATGCAAATTGCTGAACAGCTATATCTTATGGATAAAATGCTCATCATTTGTCAATAACATGCTTCAAGTGGCTTTCCTCTAATGCTCGTATCCTTCAACATCCACTTTTAAAAAGATCTAGAGGTCAAAAGACACTGCACTGTTTCACAAAAGTAAGCCATTTTATTTCTTAAGATACACCTACCACTAGGAACATGCTGTTTGGCAAAGCACAAAAAGAGAATGTGATTACAGGACAATAAATAAGACTAAGATGCACTGACTTTTTTGGCTGCACCTCTGCCCACTGGTGGATGACCTTCAGCTGCTTCTCTAACCGTTGCGAGGATAATTTCAATGAGAGCACTTTCCTGGGCATCGTTCAATGCTGTAAGTAAATCAATCTCAGCATCACAAAAGAAAAATGAAGATGCAGCAGCAGCCTACTCATTTATCTGAGCAACTGTTTCTAAATTAACATTACGTAAATACAGAATACTGAATAAAAGAAATATGTTGATATAAATATTACACTGGCAGTGCATTGAGTTGCATCTGCTTTGTGACACTTGGGGACCACAGTACAGCAATATGAAATGATCTTAAACTAGCTAAGGCAAGGTTCAAAAAACAGTATGGAGAGATTCATACAGAAAAAAACAAAGCTCTTTGCTTACCCACCTTCTCCATTTTCTTCAGCATTTGTTAATAAAAGACTTGTCATGCACTCCCAGTCCTTCAGGAATTTGCCTGCCCAGTCCCACAAGCTGTCTATGAGGTATGCAACATGTTTGTGTAGCTAGGGATTAAAAACACAAGCTTACAGAAGAAAACACATACTAAAAGAAATACAGCTTCCTATGGTGCTCTCCCTTTTTTCAATGACAAAGCTTTGTCACTCACACAGTATTCAAACATGCTTTGTGTGAGGTTAATCAACATTTAAACACCCCTTCTCCAATCTGATACAAAGCAGGAAAGTGGGAAAAAAAGCAGGAAAAGCAGCAAAATATATTTTCTTCTCTTTTAGGATGCCTTTCCTTTGTAATTTAAATAATCTCTTTAAAACTAGTTTTTGTATTGCTTTTATATTGTTGATTATACCACCTAAAAATCCAGTCATAGGACTAGAAACAAGTCGTATATGAAAATCTTTGCAGAAAAATTAAAAACTACTCTGCCTGAGACACTTTGGTTAGATATAGGCCTGCACCACTGCAAAAGCTAAATAGTGAAGTACCACACTCAAGCTGATAAAACTTTCAGTAAGACTACACATGGAGCATGGAGCCATGGTACAACAGCCTGCAGAAAGACACAGCCACTGACCTAAAAATGCTCACTCAGTGACATTGGTCTTTCAGGCTGTTTTCAGAAACTACTTCAGCACTGATTCTCTCCATTAGCATAATCGTAAATTAGTTTTAATAGAAGAACTGTCTTCATTAAAAACTTACACTAGAGAGCAAAAAACATTCCAAACACCAAACATTTCAGAGCTCATCACCAGAAACTGATTTCAAAAGGAAGCAAATACTTAATATAACTTGCAACACTGGATTTAAAAGGATTACTGTAAGGGCTATCCTCCTCACCTCACTCTCCAGGAAAAAGTGTATTAATTTTTTCAGCTGGTCAGTACTTGTCCCAAACTTTCTTCCTCCTTTGGGCTGCACTTCATCTCCTTCATGAATTATCAGCCTGCCAATAGAAAAGGAAGTCAGTCCAGTTATGCGACATTCTCCTTATACTAATTTGCCATTGTAACACTAATTCTGTCCAAATCCCAAGAACTGTATTCCTCCTATTTACTTACCCCAAATAGCATTAGACCTTTTTATCAGAGGAAAGGAGAAGAGATTAGATTGTTTTTCATGATGAGAGATTTGCTATCCCCTTGGGTGCAGAGACTATTTCTGATAATTTCACAGATACCCTGACAGCTTTCTGGACAATAGATGCAGATTCCACAGAACTGATATGATGAGGTAGACATTTGCTCATGCTTGAAAAGGGGCTTGCTCTAGGCCAAATTTAAACCTTAACAACAGAGAAGATACACAGCCATTATTCACATCATGGTACATCTTGGAACTGCAGCTTCTTAAAGAAAGCACAGTATCTTGTATTTATAAGAGACAATCAGCTTCACAAATATAGCGGAAAATCTCTTCTTCCTTTTCTGCCTGAAGTATGAAGCACAGTATGACACTTCAATTTCTATTTCCCCCTTTATCCACAATGGCTGTGACTGTACTGCTCACAAAAAGTGCTAATCCCAAAATAAATACAGGAAGGCCATCCCCACAGATTAATGCAAGGCACAAATGGCTTGGATTTAAGAGCTAGACCACACTACTAAATGTCAGTAGAAGCTCATACTTTTCTGTTAGTGTAATTTATGCCAGATAAGTAACCTAAGTTAAATATGCAGACATTGAGGAGATTTTGTGCAAACCAAGAAGAAGGGGAAGCAGGGGTGGAAAGCATAAGCGTTTATACTAAAACTTTTAGCATCATGAGTAGGGAAAGGAGGGTGCCACTAATATCTCTGTCACACTAGAATGAACATTTCTATACTGGCAGAAGTGCCAGAGAGAAGAACTAGGCAAAGAAGAACAAGGATGAGGTTTACAGAGTCAAGGTGTCCACACTGCACTGGCAAGCTCCGTAAAAAAAGTGAAGTTATGAGGGCAAATCACTCTGATGGCAAAAAGCAGCAGAGTTCTGAGAGGAAAAACACTTGATTTATGAGAGAATATTAGAACCAACACAAAAGACTAAGTCTAGCAGACTTGATAGCAGGCTCATCAAAAGAGAAGTTTATCTTCATTTGTCTTTCTCTTGGACTTGGCTCCACAAACTCCAAAATGTCAACAATTCAGCTAGATAAGATTAAGACAACTAGGAGGAGATTCTGCATGTATGGAAACACAATTATTATTTCTGAATTTTTCCCCATAAAATTCTTAGCAAAATATTTATATTTTCATTCCTTTTTGTAAGGCAAAATTATTTCTCTCAGCTGTAGAGACAGAATATTTATCTCTTTTAGCACACCAACTCCATTCATTTCATGCAACCATTGTTGCCCATTTATAAGAGTTACTCCTGAGGAAGATAAACCCTATACTTCATTAACCTGACAGAAAACTGGGAGGGCTTTTTAATCTGCTGCCTCTCTCATTATTCAAAGCCTTTACAATGTATAAGACAACTTCCAAAGGGAGAAGAGGAGACCATTTTTGTGATTAATCACCAATGCTATGGAAATCCACAGATGCCAGGTGACAGATTAGCTTGCAAGAAGCAAAGCAACAAGAAAAAAAATTGAAAGAAATAGGGCATGCTCTCAACATAGCATGGCATTTGTGGATCAGTCAGTAGTTTCATATTCTCCCTCTTAGTTTTTCAACTTTTCTCAGGCTATTGTGCCAGGGCTGTGCAGGGAAACATGCAATTATGCTCAGACAGCTTTTCTTTTCTTATTCAGCAGAAGAAAGCTGGTACACACTTTCAGCAGTAAAACAAATGCTTAATGTCCCCCTTAAATAAATCCACCTACATTCCAAAACAAATGAGAATATGCAAGAAGTAGGCAGGCAGAGATACCTTTTATAAAGGAATTCCCCAGCTGCTACTGCAAGTGGACGGTGTGTGGTATAAACAAACTGGTATAACATTTCACAGTCTTCAGCTGATAACACATCCTCACAGTTCCTAGGCAAAAATAACAGCGGAAGTTATAGTTCAGGTTTATCTGCAGAGAATAGTATGAATGCTATGTCCAGCTTTGACTAGACCCAATTCTCCATAGCTGTGCAACTTGTTTACACAGCTAAATTTTTGTAGGGCATTTCTAAAAATGCTCTCAAACAAAACTGGTGGACTTCTTTTACTCACTGTGTAGACAAACAAAGGTCTGTGCAAGCCATAACAAATCAGGCCCACCGGCATGGACACGAACATTAATTTAAAGTATAATTACAGTTGATTAGGGGTCACAGTAAAAAGACCAATAGTAATAAAATACGACAATCATGACTCTACTTTATACTTAGCTGTTCACCAGAGAAGATAATAAACAATAAGAAGCCTTCATTTTGCCATAAAAATTATTTTTAAATTATTTATTACAGTATTTTAAAACCTACATTCTATTACACTAGGTTTGTACAGTCACACGTAAAAAGAAATCAAGACACACTCTTGAGATCATGCTTATCACTGTGACCTCTCTGCACAAACACTCAATGTCACAAATTTTTTCATTCAGCTACACATCTTGAGAACACCACATGCCAACTAGTAAACCTAGAGCGCTCTATGAGAGGTAGAAATGGTATTAGTATCAAACTTTTACAAAAAAAAACCCTGAAGCATCAAGGCTGAACAACCCAACAAAGAAATATCAGAGGATTGAAGCCCAAAGCAAGGATTGCAGTTTTAATCTCCTCCTGCTCCTTACTGCCACAGCAATGTCACTGGACTAAGCTACTGCAGAAAATGAAAGAGCAACATACAAGATCCTTACACTTACGACAACCAGGTGAGAGGAAAGGGGTTTCATATATCAGTGCATTCAGTCCTCAAGTAGTAACAGTTTAAAACCATCTACAGCTGTGGTCCAATACCCCCTCTACAAATGAAGATTCATGCTCTTCGTTTGCTAGGAGTGATGTCAGAAAAAAATCAGCAATCCTTCCTACCCTTGCCCATTTGTCTCCAAACCATTACATCCTTTAGAATCCTCACAAGTCACAAAGCCTCAAAACATCCTCCAGCTTGACTGAAAAAAGTGAGCTTACATTAGGTGAGAGTATCACTGAAGCATCCATTAAAAAGGTCTTTAAATAAAAGTGCTAATGGTATGTCTCCAAATGTGATGGATCAATCTCACAAGATAATGTTTGCCCTCAACCAAAAAGCAAAGCTGCCTTACATACTTCAGATTTTGGTGGACTCTTTGAACATGCAATTCTCTTGAATATATTTGCAGTAATAGGACTTATAGAAATTACTTCAAGTATACATATCATAAAATAAGCATAAAGGAAAATATTTATGCAACTCATTCAACCATCTACAAAACTGAGGAAATAGAGTAAAAATGTTTTTGTTAGTGTTAAAAAGTAAGACATTGAAAGAGGTAAAATGGTGCATTTGAGTATATGAATAAGCATCAGTGTGTCCTGTGAAGCTATGAACTTCTGCAAGCTTAACAAGTCAGAGTAAAACAAGGAATGACAACAAACAGCACTTAGAGAAATAAAAATACATGATATAGCAAGTCTTTATATTAAAAGGCTGTGGGGAATTCACAGAAATAAACTAGCAGTCACACAATGTTTCCTCATTCTTTTTAAAGTCAATCTATCATTCAATTCTTTTAAAGCACTAGTTTCCACAAAGTTGTCTTTTTCATTTTCTCTCTATTTAGGAAAAAAAAAAAAACAACAAACTGTGGGTAGCCTGGAAAATAAGAAATTTCCTATACAAACATACTGTGATCCAAATTGAGCCATCCTGAAATCATAGAACAGCTGAGGATGGACAGCACCTCTGCAGATCACCTAGTTCAAGTGCCTGCTCAGAAGAGGATCAACTACAGCAGGTTCATGAGGGTTCTGTCCAATCAGGTTTTGAATATCTATGAAGACAGAGACTCCAGAAGATCCCTGACAACCTGTTCCAGTATTGGACCACTCCCACAATGAACAACTCTTTCCTTACACTTAAATGGAATTTCCTGTAAGAACATGCCAGTCAAATGTACGTATTTTTATATTTGAATTTTCTATTCTTTATAGTTCAGGTTTTCTTTTCTTAGTATATTTATGGAAACAGTGAATGCAATATCTGAATGTCTCTATTTTAAAAGAATTCCTTGCCTAAATTGTTCAGATGGCTCAAAGAGTTCAGCAATGTGCCTGCCATCTCTCTAGGTAGAAATTGAGGACTCTGACTTTCCAGTGCTAATACAACTGCCTTTCCACAGAAATTTTCTATCCTTGGGGAAGGACCTGGTGGTCCTGGTGGACACCAAGTTGAATATGAGTCATTAATGAGCCCTTGATGAAAAGAAGGTGAATGGTATCCTAGCCTGCATTAAGAGTGTTACCAGCAGGTTTGGGGCAGTGATCCTTACCCTCCAGTCAGCACTGGTGAGCCACACCTGGAGTCCTGGGTCCAGTGTCCGGCTCCCCAGTAAAACAGAGATACTGGAGAGAGACCAGTGAAGGGCTACATGGATGGTCAAGGGACTGGAGCATTTCTCCTACAAGGAAAGGCTGAGGGAGCTGGGACCGTTTAGGCTTGAGAAGAGAAAGCTTGGGGGAATTTTATCAGTATGTGTAAGTACCCGATGGAGGGAGCAAAGAAGATAGAGCCAGACTCTGCTCAGTGGTGCACAGGACCAGAAGCAACAGGCACAAACTGAAACACAGAAGGCTCCTTCTGAACATCAGGAAACACATTTTTACTGTGAGGGTGACAGAGCATTGGCAGAGGCTGCCCAGGGAGATTGCGGCATCTCCATTGCTGGACATATGCAAAAGCCATCTGGATACAGTCCTGGCAATGTGTTCCAGGTGGCTCTGCTTGAGCAGGGGGTTGGACCAGATGACCCTTCTAACTTCAGCTATTCCATGATTTCTGAAATCCCAACCTCCTTGTTTCTGACTTTGTCTTCTAAGAGGTTCGGAATTTGTCCTAGTTACATTAATCTACAGCAGTGTTATCTCCTTCCTCCTCAATACATGAGTAGGTCAAATGCAATAGCTCTGTCTGCATAGGAAGCAACCCCTAATGCAACAGAAGCAAAGAAGGGGAGAAGAATCCTTTTAGTTTACAGCACAGGCTGACAGACACTCATGACAACACTTGAGCACTTTTACATTTTTCCTTTTCTTTCTTGAATGGGAAGGAATACCTGTGTGTACTACTAGTACTAGTTTTCACATACTGTTTAATCATTACTCTCTGTGATACAATGACGTTTATATTCATAACTCCCACTCAAATGAGTGCTCAGGCACTCATTTTACTTGTCTCTAGAAGTAGCAGCACTTGACTACACCTGCTACCACCCGCACTAATGCTACCACAGTAAATGGCTACCCTTCTTTTTTACATACATAAGCCATTCAAAGAACACTTCAAATACAGCAATAACAGTGCTGCAAATTTACAGCCCTCAGAATGCCAAGCAAGATATAAAGGTTAAGCCAGAAGTTCCTGCCAGCATTTAGGTGTCTAAAAATAAACAGGCACGGCCTTTCACATACCAATGCCATGACATACCATTTTCTCTGCACTTCAGTGTGAACATGTCACAAAGAAGAAGTTAGGGCACTATAGAGGGAGACATAGTCTGATTTTGTTCTACATATGGCACCAGTTGAAAGATTTCATATCTGCTGCTTTTTGTTTCATTTTACTGTATGCAAGGGGCATGACTGCTGGAGTTGCCCAACTTGGGCAGCACTGCTGCTTATAACAAGAATAACCATTAAAATCACAACAGTAAAATAAAAACACACCTGGTGCACTTTTCAGAGTTTTGCCACCCTACTCTTTGTTGTTAATGGCTGTGCAGGGAAAGATCTGGGATACATTATAGGGACACTGGCAATCTAATGTATAGCATCTCAATCAAAAAACAACCAGTTCATTTTGCATTTCAAATTCAGTCACGTTAAACATCCAAATCTCCAAATGCATTGTAAAAACAGTATTTGTGCACTGAAAACTATCAACAACAACAACAAAAAAAAGTATGTTGAAACTGTTCAAATGCCTGCAATAAAAATTTTCAGTAAAAAATCAGCTAATCTGTTCTGTTCTCATTCCCACTCCTCTGCTGTCATTGCAGGTATTTCAGGATACACTTTGGTGATCAACAAAATGAAATCATGGTTGCCAGAACAATATAACAGTAGTCCTTTCCCACCACTTTACACCAGGATTAGCATGTTGCAATACACTGTGATTATACTGTGACAGACCAATGTGTTTTGTGTTTAAAACTCAGTTTAATCTCTAGTTACATTTAACTAATGTAATACATAGCCATTTTTCCCTGTGCTATTTATATATTCAAGCTAATTGTAGATTTGTGCCCCTACCCGCACCACTTGTAACCTTCCCCCAAACATCTACCACAGTTACCTAATTACTTTTGCTACTCTTTTCCAAAATTCCTCTACTCTTTTAGGTAGTTAAGCACACAAAAATTAACAGAATTGTCTAGCAGTAGGCACACTAATCTAATTTGCCTCCTAAAAGGCAATATTTTCAGTAAGATTCCATGGCCTCTCATTGTCACTCATGTTTCCCCCTCTTTATTTCATTCCTAGTTCTATTCCCTGTCAGATTCTTTGCAACTTTAATGCTAACAATTATGCATAATTCAGTACCATTAATAATTTCTATTATGCTAAACCTCATATGCTCATTTCAGCTTGGGGATCGCATCATGCTTTGTAAAAATAGAAATCTACTAGCCCAAAGACTGGCATTCAATTGAGACAACATGCAACAAACAAGAAGAAAAATCTCAGCTCACAGAGATAGACAAGAAGAAAATACAAATACGGATTTGAAAAAAAACAAGCATATGCGTAGCAAGAGGGCTTTGAATCAGCACTGGGAATTTTTTTTAATAATGTAACACATATAAATGAATTAAAAATATCAGTGTTTTCACTGCCTCTCTAGAGAATGTAAAGACCAGCATAGCAGTTTTATGGGCCAGCAGTACACAGAGTAGTCAACGTATATTCCACAGGACTGGAATGCAGTGTTAGTTAAGACATGGTCAAATCTGTTAGTAACATACATGGAGTTCAGCTCTACTGCAACTGTGAAACATCACAAAACTAGTTAATTGGTAATGAGGTCTTGCTATTACACTCACCCAAAAGACAATTCTGGAAGCCAGTAAAACAAAGTTACGGATATAGTAAATTTTCCCCAAGAAAAAGCACCCGATGGACTAATTGGAGGAAAAGCTAATCCTGGCCTTGTTTCTTGCCTCTTGTCATGAAACAATAAAATATTTATTCCAAGATTAGAGGCATGTTCTAAAGGTCAGTATGTGACCAGCTAAGATTGTATTATTTTTTTAAAGTAATTAGTGATTCCAAATCAAATACAGGGAATTCATGAGGTAGAGATTCTTGCCAGTAGCTTTAAAAATAAAAACTTGATCTGAAAGGTCTCTCATGTCTGACTAAAAATGCAAGTTGGGCCACTAGGATTCAGTTGCCAAATTCGTAGATGACAAAAATGAGTTATTCACAGGGAAGCCAATACAGCATGACAAAAGTGGCAAAAAATTTAATTACATCCATGCATTCTAGTAGACATGTAATTTATACAAGCTGTCATTTATTATTCTATTATCCCCTCTAAGGCAGGGGAGTTGCTGTCCCCAACCCCATTTCATGCTTTACCGCATGTATCAAGCAGCATTACTACTCAATATCCAGATACTGGGTTTGAGCTATGAGAGACATCCATTTGAGACACAATAGCTCTGAATGTCTTTGTTTCTGCAATTCCAGCAGCAAGTCCTTTCTGCCACTATTGCAGGAACGAAGGCATCAGTTTTTCACCTGCTAGAAAAGCATCTTGATGCAGGCTCTTATTAAGAAGCCTCTGCATGTGATTGTCTATATTGTCTGCATTCTCTTCACACAGGTTTCATAGACTGGTCAGTACTAGTCTTATCAAAGAGAAGAGCTGTCGCTGAATTTGCTTATTGAGTCTCTAGTTCCCACTTTCATCACTCCAATAATTAAGCCAAATCAGCAGGGCTCAGAGCAACTGGGGGGGACACTGGAAGAAAGAAGGATGGCTATGCAACAGATGAGCAAAAATAAAGAAAATAATGTATTTTCTAGTCCTCTACACAGCCTAATTAAAAACAACTTCAAAATGTATTAATTTTACTTATGAAAACTACATTTTATGATGGAAAAATGTCATTCAGAATACTTTAGAAGGCATTTATTCACACTGGAAATTATATTTAAGCAAAATTAGGAAAAAATTGCTTCAGGGAAAAAGAAACATTGATCAAACTTTTATAGCTGCAGCTTGCATTAATGAGAATATGATCCCTTATAATAAAGCCAGAGATGATAAACAGCTGCAATGCCAATATAGCTCTTGTTAGTTCAGACACAGAACAAGGGCAACCCTAACTGGTGCATGGAATCTTTGTACTTCAACAATGGTGAGCTGCTCCTCCTAGCACAGGGACACGTTATACACGGACACAGCACTGTGCTTTGTTCCAACAGCTATGCACCACGGGGAACCAAGGGATGCAGAAATGGACGTTGTGAACATAGAAACAATATAACCCCAGCTACTACCAGTGAGGCCCAAACAATGGTACTACCTTCAGAAAAGAGCACTGTGTTCACAGCATCATATGCTACTCTGATGTGCCTGTTGAAGGGGGACTGGAGAAATGCCACTCAAAACAGTGGAGTGACAAGTGAGATAGTAGACTATAAAGCAGCACTTCAATGTACAAATGTACTTGAAATTTAATGTAAATACTTACAACACCATACTAGTTGGTCCATTAAGGTTTACATGCCCAGCTATCAATGACTAAGACTTCTGGCTTAAATGGAACAGCAAATTCCACAAGGCTGATGGACAATATGTCATGTTCTACATGGAAGTTAAGCATCTACATCAGCAGCATTCAACTTACACTGAGACACAACAGACACTGAGATCCAACAACTCAACTGTATTACCCATGAAATGCAGTTAGGTTTTTATATGCATTTTGCTTTGAAAAAGAGGGACAGAGAATTTATTCTCCATATGTTTTGCACATAAATCCATTTCTAAAATAAACATGCTTCTCAAGGATGTATCAGAACAAGATTTGTAAACTTTTGTAATAATAACTAATTTTTCCCCACACTTCCAGCTTGCCATTATCCTACCAAATCTATGGCTGGCAGGTAAATAAGAAAAGAACTCTTTTGTTAGTTTTTCATTTCAGCAAAACCAAAATATCATACACTTGCTCATTTCCTGCTGGTCAGTCTGCTGTGGGTTCAATGGCCCCCAGATTCTCTGCCACGGAGTCAAGAATCTGAAAGTCCAAAGTCCAGCAACAGCCTCAAAGCTCAAGGCTTCCTATATCAGGTGTGGAGACAGGAAAGCTGGCAGAGGTCAAGACCTGGCAACCCTGGGACAGAAGATGGGGTGGGGACCCCATCTTCAGTGGGAACTTCCCCCAACACAAGCAGATGCTCTATTTGAGAAAAGCCAAAATAAAAATGCATCACTTTCAGAGGGAAGTATAACAGTATAAAAATGTAGTTTTCAAATTGAATCTCAGCAAAAGGGCTCTCTCAGCATGGGTACTTCCCACAGAAAGAAAATGCCATGTCTTGAGCAGCTTTAACTGTAATTCAAAGCCTGCTTGAAGCAACTGTTTCCCAACAGGTAACTGATTACAGGAAGACTCATCAGGATTGTATCTAGATCTTGTTGCCATTAAAACAATACAGTAAATTAAAAAAGAAATTATTTACTGTGACATAAGCATCAAGAGTTTCATGGCTTGAACTGCTACTTCATGGTCCTTGTCCAGAGGCATGGACACAATTCGATCCTAATGGATGTAAAATGACAATAAAAAGATGTAACATGGTTTGTTCTCAATAAACACGTATTTTTGCTACAGTTAGATCATCTACGCTAGTACAGCAGAGATTTATTTTTATTTCAGCAGCTATTTCCTAAGAGACATAAGGCAACTTGATTACTACCAAGTAGTTCCCCAGCCCCTGAAAATTAACAGTATGTTAATTTTTTGACTGAATTAATCATGCAGTAATATGATATTTTTATAGATGTAGTGTATGCATTCACAAGAAATCAACTACAGTCTACAAATTAAAAGTGACTGACAACTTGTTTCTAAGATGTTACTACTGGCACTTGAGTATGCTAAATGAAGGTAAGCCTCACATTACAAGTACTATAGAATCCATTTCACCCATCAACAATAAAGTGCCTGTACCTACACGTTACAGAAGCCAGTGCCTCGTGGGAAAGATAATTAGGACTTAAGTCATAAAGACACCTAATGGAATAGCAGCAATATTCCTGACTGCCTGAATTCACACTATTGTAACTTGGAACACATGCACACATCTCAGAAAACTGGAAATTTTCCTGTCCCGTGTAACAAAGAACTTGCACACATCAGTATGGTCCCTATCTTTAAGATATATTGAACCTTTAGACTTGCTTGACTGGGGACTAACAGCTTCCTCATTTAACATATATTCCTAAATCTCAAGATTCATTTCACCTTGCGTTTTCCTTTTTCTCACAATCCAGTCTCAAGGTGTGTAAGCACACAAATCCTGAGTTTGAATACTCAAGGGTAACAGAGGGAACATGTGATATGATTACATTTCCTGTCACTGAGAGAGCATGATAAAAACTTTGAAACTCCTAGGTTGTGTGTAGATGTTTGGGTTTCTTTTCCTTAGAGGGGAAGAAGTTGTGTTTGGGTGGGGTTTTTTTGAGTGGAGGATGAAGTTTGCAATGATCTATTTACATTGCATCCTCCACACAGAGGGAGATCACAGTACAGACAGACTGGAGTTATTTCATCAGTCTGTTTTGAATACAAATCCTGCACTTGGTTACACAGCTTATGGCAGACAGAAAGATAAGGGACTACCACATAACCATTTAAATCAGGGGTCAGTCTCAGACAACCAAGTTTCAGTCTGAATAATTTATTCCTAAGATACCAATATTAATCTATATCTTGTTCTTTGAGGATGTGCTATAGGTATTTTTTAGTATTAGGAACTGCTTTGATACACAGGTAAGCCTTGCACCTTTGGCAAAAAAACATGAATTAGCACCACATGCAGGCATTGATTATGTACTGATTCAGAGGGAATGAGATATCAATGACAACATCTTGAGCTTTTTTATTCAAAATACTGAAAAGGCACAACCCCACTGGGATAAGAGTAGCTGACAAAATCATTACCAAGGCCAGGATTAAAAAAAGTAAAGGGATTCTTAAATGAGTCAGGATGTTGGAATACAATAAAGGCAGTGTACAGGATCAGTGCAGCCACAAAACAAACTCTCAAAATTACAGTGTATCACCTGAGTTGTTCAGAAAGGAAATAAGGGATCCCTCTTCAAGATTCGTACTGACATGGCAGATTAAGAGAAAGCCATTTCCATATCAGTATGATACATGGACAACTAGTACATTATCTACAACGTACATCAGGGACAGCAATAAAGGGACCTTTGACATACAAAAGTCTTTGTCATCTGTCAAAGATCCTGTAAAAAAATATGGACCATTCTGGATGAATGGTGGAGGTAACTGATCACAGTGAAATGGAAGATTCCATAGAAAGAGAGGAAAACATCCCTGCAAAACTCCTTCATCCACTCAGGCAACCAGGCTGTTTCTGAAGGACTCTAAGTTCCTGTCAGTCAAGACAGTGGGGAGATCAGCTCTGATGAAAACATTAGACCCTGTGTATACACCCGACCTAGACTTAAAAAAACAGCAAAAGTAATTTATTTACCTTGAATCTGCTAGTAAAGAGATCCATCCTGGAAACAAGTTCTTTTCTGCTATAAATTCCCTGCAGTCCCAGAAGACACTTCAACCGCACTTCAGCTTGCTACAAGACAAAGACAAATAGGCTAACAGTAAAAAACATGTATCTTTGTTATTCACTACTGGCATTTATGTTATGTAAATAAGAGTTCTTCGTGGTGCCTGCAGCAGGCTATCCAAATGCTGCCTCATCTTCTTTATTAGTGATATCAGTACCGTTTGGTTTGTGTGTACATACACTGGTCTCTCTCTCTCTCTCACAAACACAGAGAAAGCGTGCAGTGAGGCAAACTTAAAGGTAACATCAAAGTTCGTGTTAGGCTCCCTAGGAGTCAAAGAAACTCTCACAGACCTTGCGGTTAATAAAAGCAACAGAATGCAAAAGATATAGGGATTGTGCTATTCATCGGATAAAGACACAAAGGCAGGAGTATCGATGACCTACTTAATACAACGAGCACTCTCCCATACATCAGATCCTGCTTGCTTTTTTTCAACAGTCAGCTTGGTCAATTGTTAGACAGACATGGACTCGAAGAAATTCTGGATCCCTCTGGATTCCCAGAGGAAGAGCTACACTTCAAAATGCACTGGCTTGTCATTGTGGTTTCTTATAAAGTTGTGTTATGCCTTCTTCTTATTTGTTTTACACTAGAACATTATTTTAAGCATTCTAAGAAACGGCTTGCTTTGAATTTGACGTAATCAGTTAATTTAGGCAAAACATATTTATCCATGCAAGGTGTTCTTTCATACTGTTAGTACTGCTGTTTCATAGATGCCTCAAAAAGAAGTTTTTTCTTACACAGCTTTTAAATTATCTCATGCATATCACTACATCTTTCAAATGACAAAGCTTTAAATTGCATTAGGAAAGTCATTTTTAGGATCCAACGCAAAAAAATCACTGTGTTCTGTAGACTCATAATGCTAAGGATATCAGCAGAGACACTTAAATGAACTGCAGCCTTGAATCAGTCTCTTCATATTTCTTTTTTAATTCCTCTTGCTAACAATAGCAGTAAGAATAATCAAGGAAATCCAAGAAAGGAGACCACCTACACATAGGCTATCCGTTGTTACAAGTTCCTGTTCACCTGCTTAGATGGAAAGCCGTGGATAATACCCAGTGGCAGGCTTTGACTAATAGTTTTGCTTTTTGATAGAAATATAACCCGAAAGATCAACAGGTAACAATGTACACTGTTCTTTAATCTGCCCATGACACACCAGCAGTACTTATTCTAGATTGTATTTTAAGTTTAAAGTCTCTGCTGCCCACACCTGCTGCTTCCTAGAGCCAGAAGGGCTTTCCAGCACAGAACTCATTCACAAGAAGTCCCAAGCTGATACCTATTCCTGCACACTGGCACAAACTCAGCTCGGCCAACATACAGCAATCCTGGCTTCAGTTGCACTTGGTTCTTTTCTACAAGGCTTTGCTTGTGAATAGCAACTCTATTTGTGCTTGGGAAAAAGCAAAGAAGCCTGCAATGGTTTGCCGAATGGTCATATAGCCCTTGGCATGCAGCTAGTAGTCATTTGTCAGTCAGGTGGCATTCTAGTGTAGGTCTGCAGATACAAAGTTTAATACATTAAAGTATACTACATCACTTCTAAGGTATCCTGTTCCCACTCTGAAGTTTTCAGTCATAACCCTATGTGTGTGTGATTCTTTTGAGTGTTGAGAAAATTAACTCCAGTAAGTAGGAACAAATAACTGCTTCTACTAGAACTAGTTCTATGTTTTCATCTGCAGTTTCTCCTTCTCCATGACCTCTCCTTTTCCAGATTCAACATTTCTCATAGTTTTAGAAGGATGTGAAGTAATTTTGAATGATCAATTTTGAATGAACTATTTCGCTACTTACCTTCAGCTCCTTTCAACACTAATATCAGCAAACACAAACACCAGCCACCTTCCCCCTTGCCAAAGCTACCATTCTAATCCTGACAAAATACCTGCCTGTTCAGCCTTTCAAAGCTGTGACAGAACAAAGGGGAATTATGTAAGCACATTTCCAGCATACTCTAAACACACACACACTGTCCCTCAGCTGTATTGCAACATATTTCAACCCTGACCTGCAAACAGACTGGCAGAAAACAGCATGGTGGGCAGCTCTAGTGACTTCAGAGAGTTTGACATGGGCTCCAGAACTGCTCAGATACACTCAGTTATGAGATTTCAGTCCCACCACTATCACAGAGATGGGGCCACTCAATAAACCTTACAAATACAGGCTGGGAGCTGGATGGTTTGATAGGGTAATTGGGTCATTTTTTACTCCTCAACACTCCGTAAATTATAAACTGGGGAGATCTACTTCTAAATTATTCATGAATGGTGAAGGCAATCTACCTGTCCTTCAAGGTATAACAATTTAAAAAACTGCCCTCCCCACAAAAAAAATCCATATATATGCACAAAGATATGAGCAGAAAACCACTATGTTATCATGACCATTTGAAGAAATGAGTATTTCAGAAGTAGCTATAACCACGGGATCGGTTTCCACAGCCACACTGGACAGAAGACAAAACTAAAAACCCTTTCAGTTTACTGAAATTTGCCAGGAGGATCACATAGTCAAGACATAGAAGTTCATTTCAACAGCAAGTTCCTGTTTCTACAGGATTTCTCTGTTTTTCATAGTCTAATGAGAAAACCTCAACAACTTGCCCTGAAGTTCCAGACAACACTAGTCTAACATGGTAGGAGATCCCAAGTGTGCATCTCCATCCTCTCTGCCCTCCTGATTGCTAGTTCTGCCTTCCACTTTTCCCATTCTTCTTCTTCATTGTCTTGATTTTTCTGATCTTTAACTCAGAACTTTTTACATAGCACTTCCCTTCAACACCTGCTGCTCAGATCAGCACCAGTTTGATTGGATCCAGATGCAGATTTAGGCACTATATATTCCCCTGGGAGAACAGTAGAGCCTTTGAGTAGAAAACAGAATTTCACAAATTTTGGGTTTCACAAATGCATTGACAGGTGACGAGGCTTACATATAATGTCCAATTGCACACAACTATCAGATTTATGACCAACTGTCCCTTGGTCTTCAAAAATAAAAACTTAAATTATTCCTAGCAGATGAGCATAAACTACTTGAAAGCAATAGTGCTGTTCCACAACTATTACTGGGCCAAAGAGAGATCCTCATATGCAATTCTGAGTGTCTTACCCCTGATTTTGGAGAATAGTCTTGCACCTAGGAAATAACCTTTCATGTAAAAATATAATGTTTAATATCAGAGTACAATGGCAAATTGGTATCATGGGGAAGAAAGACTGATTTATCTTCAAATAAAAGACTCTGAAGACAAAAATGTTAATTTTATACTTTTTTTCTCCCTCCTCTCTCTCCTTTAAAGCCTCATAAATAACTGAACGTAATCTCTGTTTACAGCACTGTATATGATCCTGGCCAGGTTTTCCTCCAACCTTAGAATACTTTTGTAGTTGTTCCACTCTGGGGCCTAAATTATTTGGCAAACTTCTCTGTGATATATACTAAAAGAAAATTGCCTGTGGGAGATAGCAGTTTCTTGCTGCCCACCTCCAACAAGATGGGATAGAAATGCTTATTAAGGAGTAGTGGGAAATTACATTCCTATGTATATAAAAGCACTGCTGCCCCTGTTTATGCCAAAAATGCCCTGCTCTCATTTTGAAATTAGGTAATTTGGCAGTGGCTGCAAATCACAAAGCACAGTCAGGGCTGCAGCCACCGGTAGTGGCACACTACCAAGTCTAAGGCAAATGTAGAACATGGGAGACACCCCACTTCATCTCGCTCTTCTTGCATCTGCATTGCTTTCAGATAAAAAGCTTTAGAAAAAATAACTATTTCCAGTTCCCAGTAAACGGCTGGATGAGCTACATGCACTAATCAGAGACAACAGCTGTCAATTTTCACTGTACAGTACTGTAAATGAAGACACATCATCTTCAAAAATTACTTTGAGAATTCTTCAAACTGAACATACACTAAAAAGATATTCTGACCAGATAAAATTTATGCAGGAAAAAACGACAGTCCTTGATAGATTTTTTTTTTCACCTTAAAAACCCAAATGCCACCTTTAAAGGAATGGCAGATGGAGGGAAGCAAGAGGCGCCGTGCGGCCCCTCCTGGCCCTGCGGCGAACTACAACTTCACTCACAGAGCACAAAAACTGCCCAAACCTGACAAAAATCCCAGGATGTTTCGGGATGTACACAGCAGCCACATGCACCTTAAAGGTGGTCTGCAGAAGTACAGTGTGCCAATTTCGGTAATTAGCCCCTCACAATAAATATTCCTATCTCCCTAAAATCTCTCTTCATTTTAGAAGCACAAGAAAAAGCCATTTCTACGGGATCACAGAATGGGTCAGGTTGGAAGGGGCTCCAGCGGGTCACCTGCTCCAACCTCCCTGCTCAAGCAGGATCATCCCAGAGCACATTGCACAGAATTGCATCCTGACAGTTCTGGAATATCTCCAGTGAGGGAGACTCCACAACCTCTCTGGGCAACCTGTTCCAGGGCACAATCACCTGCACAGTAAAGTTCTGCCTCGTGTTCAGGTGGAACTTCCTCTGCATCAGTTTCTGCCTGTTGTTTCTTGTCCTATTGCTTGGCATTTTGAAGTTACTGACTTCTTTTGGATTTTTTGCATGTTTGTTCAGGTGGGTTTGGGGGGGTTTTTAAATGTGCCTTTTAATCAAAATGAAAAAGCAAACATACCATAGGGAAAAGGAAAAAAACTCTTTAGGAAATGGTTGGATTTTCAATATCCATCTAATTTCAAATGAGAGATGTAATATTGAAGACTATTTTACTATAGATATTTATTTATTTATGCATTTTTATAAATTTCAACAAAACTTTAAATGTCCTTCAGACCTAAAAGCAGAATTTCAGTCCACATTTAACACTGCATGTTCTCAAAGGATATAGGCCATTTTACAATTCAGAAATAACTCCCGATTCAGTAACATAAAATTAACAGCACATACAGGAATACAGAAAGAACTTGAAAATAATGTTCTGTTATTTGGTGTTACAATGGCTTTAAAAATAAAACCTGAAATGCGGAATAAAGTAAATTCTCTTTTGTACCACCATAGTCTTAAATATCTACATTCAAGAATTTAAATGTTAGGATTCTTTAAATTTATTTTTTTTTAAATCCCATTTTTTTTACCCCCATTAGGAAAAATTTTAAAACTTTACCTTATCGTACAGCATCCATCCAACATATTTTAAGTAGCTGTCATTTAAAAAAGCATCTGGGTCTGTTTTAATCCAGTTGCCAATTTCTTCAATGCAAATTGCTCGGATCTCAGGGATCACATCACTGTAAAATTATAAAATCATAATATTAGTACATTAAAAATCAATTTAAAAATCAGTTATACTATTTGCCATATTTTTATGTTCTGGAATTGCAAAAGCATGTACGATTCAAAATATTATGAGTATCTTCACATTAATAAGTTAGTCTTCAATCCATACTTACAACACATTTAGCCACCAAATTTCATGCGATAATTATTTTGCAATTCTTGATACCCTCTCAATCACAAATGCACTGGTCTATAGCCAGCAGGAAGAACTGAAGAAACATACTCGAGAGGTCCTTTCAAATGCCCAAATTCTTTAAAATAACTGCTACACTTTCCTTGACACCATCAGTGCCTCTAGGATGTTTAACTTGATTCTCTTATCTGTATAATCTGAGCAAGAGTTTCTTGGGAATGAAAATACACATCACAGCTTTATTTTTACTCTTACCGGTAACGGTTTAGAAATGTCCCTTTGAAAATAGCATTCATCATGTTCTGTATCTCTAGAAGCTTATGCTCATACTGAAATACAAAGAGAACTGAATGTTAATATTGGTCCCACAATTCACTACATGTGAAAACTTTGCATCAGGGCACTTGGGATACTACTGTCGTACAAACTGCTGGAGTTGACACATGGTACCAACGTAAAATGAGTGGTCTGTATCTACACTGGCAACTGGCCTCTTTGTAGACCTAAGAAATGGTTTATCAGATATCAACTGCCAAAACGGATAACAAGGGAACTTGTTTGATATAGTGACTTTTATCTATCAATACACAAACGATCTTCATACACAGGTCCAAATTCTGGGTTTACGTACTTGAATAGAGATGGAAAAAAGGCAGACAAAGGAATTTTCAAAATGCACCTATTGGACAACGAGCATGTATTTTAACTGAGCCCTGAAAATCTAGGTATGAGCTTTTGAAAAACCAAGTCATTTAATAAAAACATTCTCTCATCAACAGCACCAGAAAGGGTGACAAGTTTGAGTTTTGCCCCAACACACTCATTTCCTCCGTCTTTACCATAAGATCAGACTTACAATGATACTAAAATACCCTGTCTCCCCCAAACACTCCTTCCCACAAAAAAACTACTCGTTTCTGTAACAGAGAAGTCCATGGACAACCAAAACTCAGAACAGACATAAGTAATTCTAAAGTCAGGAGACAAGGTACTGTGCTTGATGTTCATACATCAAGTCACCTCCTCCCTCAAGCCAAAATTATTTTGTACAGTTACAGCTCTGCCTCTGGGGGTTGAAAAGAGCTGTCTGTTTCAGCAGGGAAGGAGTGTCAGAAAGGGAACTGCAAAAGTGATACAGGACATACCTGAAGTAAAGTCAGTTTTTATAATGCATTACTTACACAGAAATGACAGCTATCCTGTGTCCTTTTCATTCATTGCTAACATTTTGGCTTGTAACATGTACAAACATATACAAAACTGCAGTCCCACAACACCAGAGCTACTGAGGCAATTAAATCTGTGTGTAAATCCATATTTCTGCAAAGATCAAGGGCTAATGATGCCAATTAAAAGAAGCAGTTAGGAGGACAGACATCATAGGTTAACAGTACATAAGGCAGTTACTACCTTAATCATTTTTGCACCACTTAATCCAGCCAGTCACACCTGCTCTATTCAATGCATTAGATAAACACATAAACCTCAAAGAGCTGCAGTGACTTAAAAGCAAGCAGACAGAAATCCCTCTTTCTACATTTTTAAACACCTCCCATACAATACACCTCCCTAACCTCTTTCCTTTTCTTCTCTAGCTGGTCAAGTCTGTAACTGGTCCTCTTGCCACTTATCCTCTTCTTCTCCACCTCATATAATCTTTGAGCATTGTGCTTGTTGACATCAAGGTTCAGATGGATGCTTACAACTGCTGTCAGGAGTTTCATTGCTAAAAAAGAAACAAACCCAAGACATTTAGCTTAGCTCAGAGATATGTAGCATAAATATATTCACCACTTGACCACCAAAAAGGATATGGTTAGCCAAATCCAGTTTATATCCAAAATATGAACACTACTAGATTACAGTAATTTCTTTTAAAATACATGTTTATTTTAGAGACAGACAATTATCAAAAAAGGAAAACTAAGTTCTATTTCTGTTGATTCATAACTTTTGGTCAGAGTTCTAGTCAGAGGAGTCATTTACCAGGCAACCCTCTTGTAGTTTATGTAATTCAGACTTTTCTACAAAAGAATCTAGAATTGTGGAACAGCTGATTTTCAGTAATAACAACAACAAACAAACAACAAAAAAATAGAAGAAGCAGTGAAGCTGGCTCAGAAGAGGCTGGGAATCTTACTTCTAATTGAATTGGCAAAAAATCCATGTTCCTCTAAGGATCACTATATAGATTTCAAGTGGGTTTTTGAGCCTTCAAAGCAAACAGCATACTATAGAATAAATTATACTCTGAGCACTCTTTGCATGGCAAAGAGGGTATTTCCTGGCTTTAGCGGGAAAGAAAAGTAGTAGCTTTAGTATCATCATGCTTCATGAAACAAAAATGTGTAACTAGCAATGTTTTATTTTAGCACTGAGACCACAAGAATAGCATCTCTCCACAGGAAGGTTTTTTAGGTGAAACATTTAATGCAACTTCAACACATTAATTAGTGGAGGGAGGAAAATAACAAAATTGAAAACTGAAAAATCAGTTACTAAGAAAAAAAACCTCAGGACAGCGTAATTCTAACATTAGTCGTGTCAGGCATTAAAGAGAATTTCTTTAAAAAGAAAAAAATGAGCTAGATCTATCATATCTAAAGCATTCAAACTCCATTCAGATATACATGGAACAAACAATTTCTATTATAGACAACTGTATTATATATACTAAGAGGAAGGCACTCTCAATGTATAAGAGAACAACTGCTTCAGTAAACAGAACTTTTCAATTTAGAGCAGTTTTGTTTGTACACAGGACAACAAAAGTCTATCTACTCTAAAGACTATCTTCAGCAACTCTGAGTTATTTTACCTGCCAAAGTGCTTGTGTGCCTGAATGCTCTGACCATGGAGTCAGCTAAGCCCGTAAGCAGCGAAATGACAGCGTCCATCAAGTAGCTATCATAAAGGATGCTGCACTGGCACTGCTGGACAAGCACTGAAATAAATTCACAGAAATTGGCCTTGAACTTCTTCCAATATGGTCCTGTTCTGATCAGTGGGTAGTCTCCATTGTCCTGCATAAGAAAGGAAAGTTGTGAGAAAACACACTAATTAACTTTGTTTGTGCACTCACATCTCTCCCACTGAATATTAGAGAGAGTTTTGCTGACAGTCAGTTTTATTTCATCCCCCCATAATTTTTTTCATGGTTATTACTCCAAATTAGGGACAAGCAACTAAGCTACAAGCAAGCAGAGACAAAATAGCTTCACTGGAGCTACACTATCATGAAACCTCACATTTGAAAACAATGTATGCGAGGTAGCTGTGAACAGACAGGAGAGGGTATGTGAAGCCAGAGCAACATAAATAAGTTTCACTGGTATAAACCATGAGCAATCATGGCCCCTTCCACTTCCTCACATGTAGTAGTGCTTCCCTACTTCCCTGTCTTTCCTCTTTCTGCAAAGAGGAAAAGTCCAGGCAGAAAATTAAGCAAGTGTAAGTGAAGACAAGTGTAGTGGAACAGGATAGGACTGTTTTCCTCAGCAGCACTACCAGCTTAAGTAGTTTCAGGCTAAAGCTTAATGCTAAATACTGAGTCATTCTCCTACACTGCCCACACCTGGGTCTCCAAAAGCCTCCACAGAAACAGGAAGTAGGCAATACCCTTGACATTAAGCAAAAAGCAGTAAAAAAAAGTGCTCACAGTACAGTTGATACTGCCAGGAAGAAAGCAGAGGGAAGTTCAAATTACTTCTCACACAAAATGGTGCACTTCATGTGAAAGGTACACTAGGAACACCTGTAAATGGCAACCTCAGACAGTGTGAACATTTATTTCATTTATGCCTCACAGATCCCAGGAATGGTTCAGAATATGAATTTGCATCTTGATAGTCTTCAGGTGTGAGTGGAGCCAAGGAACTCTGAAACTTCACTCACTATGAAAAACTTCATCCTCAAGGTGGACCACTGCTCAGCTGGTCCTTCACTAGATGGTCAAACACTTTCTCAGACATATTCTAACACATAGCTTCACACCCTGCATAACTTAGTGTACTTAAAAAGTACACTTCAGACTCTGCCCTTTTAACTTTGTTTACAAAGCACAGGGGCCACTGCTTTCTTGAAAAATAAATGCGAACACAGAGGGTGGCTGCAACCCAAAGTACACTGGACATTTGGAATTTGGGATATGTTTCTGGTCAGGTTGTAAGAGTCAGTTCAGAGCTTAACAGTAGTAGCAAGTGCCAAGACACAGAACGGGAAGTTCTCAGCAAGCCCCATTTAATGCTCTTTGATCATGACACAGACAGCAGAAAGGCAATCTACAACTTCAGGAAATATCTACTTTACCACCATAGCTTACTCCTCAATCTGAAAAGTAGCACAAATATACAAAATCTCGCTTTTAAAGAGCATTTCTACTATCCATGTTTATTGTACTGGGATACTGTTTAATGGCAGCATGATACTGTAAACATATAGACAAAACAACAGGCATATCACCTAAATTTAGGCAGCAAACTTGGGATTCCCTTAGATTCCTTCTATGACCAGTAGAGAAGCAACTCTGCTTACAGAAATCAAGTCAGATTACGCACTCAACATAGGTTCTTCCAGAGAACTATTCAAGTCACTCAACTGAGTGATGTGAGCTCCTGCTCTGACTCAACCTGGAAATGTTTCTTTCTTTCATACAGAGTCTATGTAGAGAGAGGAAAGTCAAAATGAAGTGCCAAGAGGTAATTAAGATAAACTCCGCACAGCACTGCAATTGTTGTAAGGGAAGAGGCATTGCAGAAAAGCTGATTCTGTTCTCAAAATATTCTTCCAATTAAATATTTATTTGAACAAACCTGTCTGCCAAAACCTCTCTGTGTATACATGTGTGTGCATACACGCATGCATATGCAAACACATGCGTGTGCAGAGATTCCTGAAAGGGATGGGAAACATTCCTGAGCACCACTGCAACTAGACACACACCAATCTGTTTAAAATGCTGAAGTCCCATCCCTTTGACATCTCTAGTGAGAAATAGACACTCTAAAAGTGTGAGTGTGTTCATCTAAACCATATGCCTAAAACAGATCAGATGAGGCACCCCTTGGAAGTGCACGATTATCTCCATTCACTGACACACAGTTTAAGATGACTCCTTATGCGGTGTCTGCCTACACTGCAAACAGGAAATAAAGCCACAGAAAATGCTATACTACAGTTGCAGAGAACTACAAAAATCTTACCACGTCAACTGGCCAAGTAACAGTCAGAATCCAAGGATAGGCCATGAATTTCTTGTACTGCAACCCAGTTTCCTGTAACACAGGAGACAAAATTTTGAAAGCATGCTGATGAAATGGCACAGTTAATTCATAAAGACAAAAGCATCACAAAACATGCAACATATTTAAAAGCCTATTAGAACTTCAGATGATGTCTGCTACAGGTGGCTCATACAATCCAAAACATTAAAAAAAAAAAATCCTTCTCATCTTGGTATTTTTTATTTATAACCAATGACAGAAGTAAAACACACTTTTATATAAAACCTGAGTTTTCTTGCTACAAGTAAGAAACAACTTGTTTTCAAAATTTATAAGCAAACATATACAAGATATAACCCTCATTATTAATTCTAAGATATGGCTTTTCAGCAAGTCTAAGTATATATCCCTTTCCAACATTTAGTACATAGATTATATAAAACATCTAAATTTTAAAAATAATATTCTGAGCTTTCCAAATTATAGACAAATGTTTTCAGGACTAGTGTGACTTGATTCAGAGATGTTTTCTCAACTCTGCAATTATTTTAATACAAAAGACATGAAATCTATAGTTCTTTATCAGGCCTAGTGAAGTAAAAGTATTTCTATTCCTATCTGGTTGTACATTATGCATCAAACTTAACCATTTCATTGCTAAACATTTCAGCAACAATAAGGCAAAGGGAAGGAAACCTACAAAAGAACAAAGAACTTCAAGAAATAAAGTGTCACAGAAAGAAAGACAGAAGAGAGAAACAGAATAGTTTAAGAAAGAAGGAAAACAGAAAGCAGAGGTCCTAAAGACAAATCTGTCTCACCACTGAGGAATACCACAGCCCACAAAGAGGAAAAGCCTCAACGATCACATTCACTGCAGCCAACACCAGTAAAAGTTTTCACAGAAAGACTGAAATTTAGAAAGGTCTCTTTGAGATCATCTAATCCAACCCCACCTGCACAAGCAGTGTCAGCCCAAAGAGGCTGCCCAGCCCCATATGTGACCAGCAGCCCCTGCTCTCAACCCCTGCTAATGTGCTTAGCATAACCAATGCCATTTTATAAGGCAAGCAGCCCTTCTCTTTGATCAAGCCGGTCACATATTCATACCCTTTCCCTCATTATCAGGACCTGAAGGTCTTGTGAACCAAGTAGACAAATCAAACATTTCTTCTTCCCCTCCCTAGTGTTCTCATGGTTTCTAAGCACCAGGCCAATTACTCCCTTCCTTACTGGCCTTGAAGGTCCCAGGCATCCAGACAGACAGTGGGTGGTGGGTCACAGAACAGGGAAGCATCACAGCAACCAGAGTAGTCTATAAAATCAAGGGGCTGCAAGGTCTAAGTGGTGAACTTTGAACAGAGCTGCTGCTGGACAGTGAGACCTGGGATGTACTATAAATTCTGTATTATGCTATTATATTGATTCTGCTTGTAGAAATCCTGTGTCCTTTTAATCATAAATTCTGTGGTAGACTAATCGTAACATGCAGTTAAAAAATACTACTACTACAATTAGTGCTACTATCACTCTGCCAAGGATTCCTGTAAGTTCATCTGTCCCCTCAGCGTCAGGTTAGGGTTAGTGAGAATTTTAGGAGGAAGCATTGCTACAATGATGTAGGGTTGCAATTAGTTAACTGAACAGCAAGGCCATGGTTGAATCACTGAAATCATTATGAAGAATTGCATAAAAACCCATAGTTTTTCAATCCTTTGAATGCTAGAAACAAACAATACCAATTAAAAGGCAAGATGAGGTACTCAAGCACATATCTGGCAATATTCTCCACTCATTACTACTTTCACTACTACTGCCATTTCAAAAAATGTTTTTGAAATCACAGTAGTCCTATATGGTGCCATTTCTCAAGTAACTTATCCACTAACATACAATCCCATCTCATTTGTTAAAAAGATAATAGAGAACTTTCTTTCTATAGCATATAGAATATAGCTTCTAAGGTAACTGTAGAACCCTCTTTTTTGCCCACCAGGACAGGTGAAAGGGTTAAAGATCTGTAATACATCCATGCTGATGATAATAATCACATTTGCATCTGCCAGAGTGCCTACACTACGATGAGTGTTATTCAGGGCTGATTTAGTTGGCAAAGAAGTGCCAGATTACTAATTCGTATGGTCAGACACATATCCCATCATTTCTGTCAAAAATTAGCCCAAGAACTACTACACTTCTAAAATGAAGAAAAACATGTTGGCAAATTCATCCTCTGTGGGAATTTCTACAGCAGCTGGTCTTTGAGAGATGTTCAATTAAAGCAAGGCTGATGGCTGCTGCTTGACAAATCAACTCAGAGGTAATAAATACAGAAAAAAGAGGCATAGAAGTAACTGTGAGAGTGCTGCAGAACATTTAATGTTGCCATAATTAGCCAAGAAGCAGTCAAGCAGAGAAGCAGCAATTTAAGGCTATGTGTTTTCCTTAACAGTCCATAAGAAATGAGACATTCACTGTTTTTTCACAATTACTAAAAATCATAAATGCTTTTTTTCTTCTTTCTTATGACATAATAGTTATTAAAAAGCCATATTATCAGTAAAGCAAAAGGAACATATTCAAACAAAAGTGTCAGCTAAAAACATCTCATCAGCAATCCATATTAGTATTTTTACAAATATGTATCAAGCAAATACCAAAGGAGCCATTTACCTGCAGCAACACCAGGTTATATTTACCTGTATAAAGTCACTATCAAAAGAATACCTAAGAGAAAGCCAGATTCAGGAAGATTGCAGACAGACAGCCCTAACAGAACTCTCAAAATAAAAGTGACTTACAAAAAACATATCCTACTGCTGCTGAAATGGGGCATTACAACACCAAAGTTCTGTTCCAAAAAACAGGATTATTTTCCTAAATTAAGGAAATGGGACACAGCTCCTGATAAGCAACAGGAACTCTGTCCAGGTTGGCTACTAAGGTAGAGTCTATTGTTTACATAAAAAAGGAATGAGAAGTCAAAGCTGTGCCTACCTCATCAAAGGTCTCTGTCATTTTTCGCATGACATCCTTCTTGTGCAAACTCTGAAACATCTCTGCTGTTACCATACCTAGAAAAGTAATGTTTTAGAAAGACTTACCAACAATCACAACATTAATCAAGTCCAAACCACAGTAAGGACTTTATTTTAAATTTAGAAACACGAAGAAAGGGGGACTCTTGTTTTGTCTACACTACTATGGGGAACAGATATATAAACAGACACATAAATTCATTGACAGGAAAAAGTACTAATGAACCAAAACAGAAATTCACATTAGAGAAGTCTGCTCTGTGCTGTCTGGCACTGTCTCCATTCATTCACTTCAAGGATTTACTAAAATTTTGCCCACTGCTAGTCAAAGACACCAAAATATTAGACAGAAGGCATATTAGCCAAAGATCTGGAAAAAAAAAAGAAGTGTAAAAGATACATTTTTAGCTGCCTAAATACACTCAGAAGTTTCAAACTAACAGAACAGTCTTAAAACTCTTACTTGCCATCCTGAAGCATTTCACTAGCAGATTGTCCCCACAAGTCAGTATCTCAGTGTTTGTTACCAAACAGACAGCTTCCTGACCCTCTGGTAAAAGCAGCCGCAATGAGGCAAGAGATTGCTTTTCTAGCCACCAAAGCAGGGAAGTGAATTTGATAGCTGCTTATTTTCAAACAAAGATACTAGCAAAACAAAATAAACTAGGAAATTACAAATTAAATGGCAACTGGAACACTGGATTTTAATTACAACACTCATCAAAACCATCTTCCCTATGTGGGGATTCTGCAAAGCAAAGTGACATGACACTTCAGAAACACGACCTTGCAAACCATGGTCAAATACAACTCTCAGAACTGGAATGCTGTGAACAGAGTCAAAGAACTTAACCAGCAGTATTCTTTACTAGTAGTCCTGCCCATCAGGAGTTTGTCTTAATGAACAGTACAGATCATAAGTACATGATTTACTGAGGAGAAAAATTCCATTTTAGAAAGCACACTTCAGACTACTCTCACCCACAGACAATGGAAAGGGCTACTAAGAGGGTAAATTACCTTGACAGCCTGAGCACTGAATGAAGAAGTTGATCAGATCTAGAAGTGCCACATTCCTGTCTTGTTTATAAGCTTCAACCCAGTCATCTACTACAGACTAGAACAGATTAAAGAAACTTATTAGTCAGGAGCTGAACACAGTAAGCTGCACTCCACTGAGTATACCCATAATAAAGGCACAAACTAACACTGTTCCATCTCCATTAAATTATGAAAAACAGAATAAACTCCACACAATTCTGTTCCATTTCTAATAGTTCTAAAGGACTCATTTTGGGGCAAAATGAAGCCTTAAACTGCTCATAATTACAGTTTTAATAAAATTAATATATATAAAAGTCATCCTCCTGACTTCTTTTTAACACTGAGGTAACAGTTTAATTTAAAAACAAACAAACAAAACCAACAAAAAAAACCCACATACATTCAACCACTGCACCATCTAATAATTAGTATCAAATTATACTATATATACTTATATATATTATATATATATATATATATAAAATTTTCCATGGGAGTTCTCTTCTGCTCTAGCACTTGGTTTGTGCAGTAGGTTGAAACAGTTCACATACTACACTTAAGCCAATAAAAAAACTCAAATTCATTTCTAGTGTAGTACAGACACAGGCCTCCTGGGACAGCTAATCCAGGCTTCAACCCACTGGTAGAGCTATACAGGTCTACTGAATTCTAGCAGCAGCAGAACTCAAGCTCTGCTGCCTTTCCAAGACCTTGCCATCACAGTTTGCACAGCAGAAGCCGAGCTCTTCAGGGAGCTCTACTGAAGTTAACAGAGCAGTAGCATTGCAAAAGACCATCCACACAAGCATCTTGGAAAAACTGAGGTCTCGCATCCAAAAAACAAATGCATTTTTCATGCATGTGTGCACAAACACACAAAATTTGTTTAGACACTACACACTGGAGACATATCCGTATAAAAATACTTGGGATTCCAGATTTTCATGCATAATGTATACATAAGCTCACAGAGTAGGGGGAGGTGGGCTTCCTCACACTGAAGTTGCTACCTATAGAGATACACAGGGAACCTGAGTATGTAAACTACTGTCAAACTGCATTGGTACACAGGTAGAAGAAAAATACCAAAATGCAAGCACCTGGGGGAGAAAAAAGCAAAAGGCAGGCCTGATTTTCAGCATCCTGGACAACTAAAATTTGTTACTGATGAACCTTTTCCATACTTTTTAAAACAATTATCTTCCCATATGTTCAGGCACTGCTTTAGGAACACTGGTTTAGGTACAATTCCCTTTCTCTTTTTAAATATCTGACAGCTACTTTTTGACTAACTTCTTGAAGGGGCAAGATGCTCCTTTCAAGACCCATGCTCATAAAAGTTTTCAATCACATTTCTTCCCCACCTATGCAAAAACGTAAATGCTCCACAGTATAAATGACTGAAATGACCACTCTTTATCCGTCTTCCCTCTACCAAGTCCTTTCAGAATTCAGTGCAGAAGTACCTGCATGGCCTGCTTCCCCATGCTAACCACTTCAAACAATGTAACTGCCTCAACGACTTCGCCATTCTGAAGCTGGCTCACTCTTCTGCTACCAGTAGAACTTCCCCTTATGTTTTCACACTGTTCTCGGACCTTCCGTTTCTCTCTCTGAAACGAGTCAAGCAAAGAAAGCATGTGAGAAAATGCACTGCACACCAGACATTCACAGATACATGAATTATCCCCTGACAGCAAGTTTATTTCACTCTTACTATAATCATTTCCACAGCCTGCTAACTTTTACTCCCCAAGGACACCCATAAAGCTTTATCAAACACAACCACACTAAAAGTGGACGAGAGAAAAAATCTACCAGTTTGAATTATTTCTCAATGAGTCATAAGGATAAGAAGGTATAACAGGAAAGAAGCTTCTGTACAGTTGCGTACTACCCAGAAGGCAGTTTTCAGTGTCAGCTGTAGTTTCTGCACAATAGACAGCTCTTCTACATCTTTTCACTCACAGGTTAAACTCACAACCTACAAATCAGTATCAGCTGCATACAAAGCCCAGCAGAAGAAAAGCACATGATGGAAGGAACTGAGCACCAGCACTGAGGCTCTGATGCCAATGGAATTGGAGGGTTAAGCTATATCCAGTGACTAGATTTTAGATGCACTAAGACTGCTTTATGTAATACTCAAGTTTATAAAAATTGAATGAGACAGAAAATAAATTCCGCAATTTAAAAGAATTAAAATTTTCAAAAAGTTTTAAAACTGACTTACTGTTGTTTTCAGGTTGCCATTTCTCACACAGTTGCCATTCTGCACAGCAGACTCAGGCACAGTCTCATCACGAACAGTATTCTCTCTAAAGTGTAACAAACATGTTAAAGGGATTAGCAGTGAGAACACAGAACTACACACTTCAGGACAAACAACAAAAGAAAATAAAAGCATATATATATATTAGTATTTTTAATTTTTTGGAAGTCATGGTATTTTGCTACTTAAAAACAAACAGCTAACTTTAAAAGTACAACAGAAACTTGAGGCCTTTCTCAGACTATTGGCTTTCCTGTTAAATTCATGGAAAATTAGAAAACTAGCAAAACCATCAAAGATATCAAGGAAATAGAAAGCAAGCAAATGAAACAGAAAGGTGATGTTGACTTAATGCAGCCTTTGTTGATTTAAGAGCTTTGCACCATGCACCAATAATAAAAGTATGCATTTACTCTGCAGGTGCTCTAAACAAAAAAAGGCAGTAACACTTGGCAGGTCTACAATTTAAAATAAGAGGAGGAAACTGTCTATATTTTGTTTATTTTCTCTATAAAACATTCTGAATAAAAAAGACATAAGAAATTTCATTTGCAGGACATTGCTAATATGACGGAGGAATAATTTTATAAAGAAAGATGCACCTTCTGAGAGATCTGAAGCCATACATTTATGTGCAATGAAATCATGCCACTTTTCATCATTCCCAGTGCTAATAATGTCCTTTGCCAAAGGTCACATTTGAGCAGACGAGCTGGATCCCACTTGAGCAGCAGGTCCAGTACTGGAAGCTGACTGCTGTGGCCTCCTTTTAAACTACAGTGGCCAGGACATGAAGCCAGGTGACTTGTACTATAAGAAGGCACAAAAAGAAAGTAAATATGAGAGTTTACAAATACTTTTATTTTCATGATACTGCTGAAAGAGAGTGTACTAATACAAGTGACCATTTTACAAAGAAAAAAAGAGTATATTTCACTGTCAGATAGAGTCAACTCTCCAGCCTCCAGTGCTGGCTAACCCAGATGCAGCATTAACTGTATTATGGATGCAGAGCCAGCTCAACTCCAGCTAGGTTTATCAATGCCAGGTAGGCATTTTTGTTGTTCTTCTTCCCAAGACTGCTTTGCAAAGCAAATTCTAAGGCTGAATAGCATCAACTACAGGACCAATGTTATTTTGTCAGTGAGAGTAGACAGAAGTTTTTATTTAAAAACATCTTGTTTACTTTTTTTAATCTATTGAGACACTTCATGAAATAATGTAGAATTATTCTTCCAAAGACTCCTGTAAAAATTGCATATAAATATAAAATTACAGAAAAATATGCAAAATATCTAAATACAATTATGCAAATGCTTACCTTCCCTACAGAAATCCCATGGAAGTTAAATTCAATTAACTAGTTCTCATAGAAAAGTTCAAAACATGCCACAGTGTTTGACAAACGGAAGCAAAGAAAATAATTAAGGATGAACCAATCTTTACGTCAAGACTTCTTGTCTGAATTTCTGCATGTGAAGAGTGAAATGAACTACAGTTCATAGATTAGTTATCATGCTATAATCAATCTTTTGCAGAGGTTTTCAATTGTCTTCCTTGATTTATAATTGTGAGAAATCAAGTATTTCAAGTGCCACCAGAGACTTCCTAACTGAAAAGAACAAGCAGCAAGAGACAGACACATGTATTGCGTTTCTGATGCTGGTTTGCTCTTCCCAGATCCTTCTACAGACCACAAAACCAAAAAGAACCCAAACATGTTTGTCAAGTAGCTGCTTATCCTATGTGATTTAATCCTCTCACTCTTGATTTCAAAGGAGAATGCAACATTACAGGGCTGCGCTAACAAGTTCTCACTTGCACTGTTTCACTAGAACTACAGCTCAGATGCAACCCAACATGGGCTACCTGTTTCTGCATTATACCTCAACATAACATTCAACTCACTCTCAAAAAGTTTTCTTGAACTGTCTGCAAGTATTATTTAGTAATTTACTCCATCCCATAATGAAAATAAATGCATTGCATTTGATTATAGCAATTATGATTGAGTCCAAGCTGTTTTAAAACATTTAGCCAACTAAAAAATCAGTACTGCTGCAGGACAGTTCAGTCAAGTCACATACTGTTTTAGTATCTCTGTCTAGAATATATTTCTTTGAATTTTTAACTCATGCATCTCTTTCCCAAGAACATCCTGAAGGACGGCACTACGGACAGTATCTACTGGCCCTGTGCTACTTTGTCACTTATTTGAGACAAAATACAGTTGTAGCAAAAAGGGCTCAACAAAGCAAGGAAATGCCTGGCATATGAAACAGTGTGGTACTAAAGCTCAGCAAAACCTGAAAGAGTGAGAAGACCCCTGATCTACAGCTTCCTCAGCTTGAGCTCCCAATGCCAAATAAAACTATGTATCTGGGATAAAACAGTTAAGAGTAACTGTCACACATCCACCTAAACATCTATCTTAAACACTCAAGAAATGTAACTAAACACTAACACTAAAAAGCCATTTAGTTTCTGAACTGTTTTGGTTATCAGTGCACCACAGAACACAACAATGCCCTGGGAAGAACTACAGCAGACAACTTACACTAAAGTAGAGGTTTTTTAGAATTCAAATACTATTAATACTCATGCTTCTCCTTTCTCTTATTTATTTCTTCTTTTTTTTTTTACTTTTAATACTGATGTTTCCAGTATTTATTCATAAGGCAGGTACTTAAACCTTTGCAGGAACTAGACCAGCACCTAGAAAGTGAACCCCATGAAACCACTTAGCAATCAAATGAGATAAATGGAGTTTATTTGCACAACTACACTTCTCTTGAAGAAACTATTAAAAGAATTATGATGTTGTATTATCTTCTTGAGCAAAATAGGAACTACTGTACCTAATTGAGGCAGACATAGGGATCACTTCTGCAGTGATCTCTACACATAACTCCAGCTAACATCTTTTCAGCTATAGGAGTGCAAAAGTAGGATTAACAAATTTTGAACTGGTTGGAGTTTTATTTCCTCCCCCTATTATTCTACACCATATCGAGCATTTTTGTACGCATAAATTCACTGCCTCACGCACTGGAAGAAACAGCTCTTAGCCATTTAGTTGGCTTTCACCAGCAATCAGTAAGAAAGCATAAGCAGAATTCCATTCCTATCTCATCCTGATTTTCACCTTTGTGCCCTGTTACATATGGCTCAGAGACTTAATTCCACCTGTGTTCCTGGCACAATAGGGTCCTTTCACTAGCACTTGAAGTATTACTGATGAGATAAAACACCTGAAGTAGGAAGGAAGCCAAGTCCTACATCTAGTCCTCAAACACAATACTATTGTGGTAAGTTCTGAATTCAGTTTTCTCATCTTAATAAACATTTGGAACATTTAGTGACTAACACTTAAAAAGAAAGCTACCTGTTTACCTGAAAGATAACATATTCCTTTAGCTATGTAAAAGAAACAATTAGCCTATGTTATGGTAAGAATCCTACCTTAGATTTGAAAATTATCAATTCCAACACAACTATTTCATCTTTTAGGAAGAACATAAGAAGCTCCACTAAACAAATGCCAGGTGCCTTCCTGAAACTGCTGAAGCTAAAAGGCTGATTTCAGAAGAAACACACTGGAAAGGACATATGGGAAGCAATATTAACTCATTGTGGACCACAACTCTCTCACCTTTCATTAGAGCACAATGAACTAAAACACCTGAAGCAAATTGGCTCAAGAAGGTGACAGGATCAGCAAAGGCTGGGCTGCAATGAGTTCAAAGCATGCAACACTGGACAGCTAAGAACCTTCACTCTCTGAAACCAAACAAGATATGCCCAAATTTTTAAACTTCACCTTTTATTTATTTGTAGCTGCTCTAGTAGAACTAACCCTAACTCTTAGTAGAACTTCTAATTACCATTCTGTAAATATGAATACTTTAGACCACATCAACTGACGGCTAAAAAACACACTATAAAAAGGGAGAAGACTTGATGGATCACTGAAAAAAACTGCTATGCCCCTTTCAATGCCAACAGGGAATCTACAGATTACTTAGTGCTCTTCCCCCACAGCATCCCCAAATTCACCACTAAAGGAAACGCATGCACTGACAGCGAATCTGCCCCCTTTTTTTTTTTCAAAGTAGGTTCACTTGCACTGTAGTGAAGAGAGCACAGAAAAGCTTCTAAGGCCAAGGTCCCTGCCAAACAGCATAAAACACTACACCAAGAAGATGCTAAACAATGCACAAAAGGGAATAAAGTGAACATTGGTAACGAGATACAGTGCACAGCAAATCCCCATTTTCCTCCTCCCACCCAAAATGCCACACTGCAGATTGCCGCGTTATCTGCAAGGCACAAACCCAAGGCACAGCACCCCAGTCCTCCAACAGATTTTACAGGCAACCTGAGTCGGGTCTTACTTTCGGCTGGGAAGGCTGCTGGCTGCGTTGGGCTCGGCTATCATTTCCACCACATTATTTCAGCAAGCTGACGAGACCTCCTGAGCAAACTTCACCGACACCGGCAGCCTCAGAGACTTAACATCCCTTCGGCTCTCGCGGCGAAGCAGCGGCCGGGGAACTGCCGGGAGAAGGAAACAAAGGAGGTGATGCAGGCACAGCGACAGCCGCAGGCCGCAGCGGGGGAGGGAGCAGGGAAAGAAACCAAACCTGGGGCTCCGGGCGCGCAGGGCGGCGGGCCCAGCGCTGTCACTGCGAGCGGCGGCGCGGCTGGGCCCGAACGGGGCGGCGACACACAGGGCGGGGCGGGGACACACAGGGCCGGGCGGGGACACACAGGGCCGGGGCGGTGACACACAGGGCGGGGCGGGGACACACAGGGCCGGGGCGGTGACACACAGGGCCGGGGCGGTGACACACCGGGCGGGGCGGGGCCACCCAGGGCCGGGGCGGTGACACACAGGGCCGGGGCGGCGCTTCCTCGGCGGCCGGAAGGGCGCGGCGGGGCCGATGGGGCCGGGCGGGCTGCCGCGGGTGGTGCTGCGGGCGCTGCTGCCGTGCCGGCGGGCGGGAGTGGGAATGGGAGTGGGAACGGGAACGGGAACGGGAACGGGAGCGGGTCTGCCGCCCGCCGTGCCGCGCCCCGCCCGCCCGCTCAGCGCCGCCGCCCCGCTGCGCGCCCCGCCGCGGCTGCCGCGCTCGGGCCCGGGAGGAGGAGGAGGAGGAGGGCCCTGGAAGGGGGCGGCGGGCGGCGGCGCGGATGGAGAAGGGGAGGAAGAAGAGGACGAGGAGGATGAGGCGGAGCTGGAGCTGGAGCTGGAGGAGCTGCTGGGCCCGTCCCCGGTGTCGCTGGAGCCCGGCGCGCAGCGCGTTGCCGTCGTGCAGCCCGCCGTGAAGTGGGGCCCGAGGAAGGCGCCGCTCACCACGGGTGCGGGCCGGGAGGGCACCCCGAGCGCTCGGTGCGCGGCAGGGCAGCCCGGGGACTGGGATGCACTGCCCCGGGACTGGGATGCGCTGCCCGGGGACTGGGATGCACTGCCCGGGGACTGGGATGCACTGCCCGGGGACTGGGATGCCCTGCCTCGGGATTGGGATGCACTGCCTGGGGACTGGGATGCACTGCCCGGGGACTGGGATGCCCTGCCTCGGGATTGGGATGCACTGCCCGGGGACTGGGATGCCCTGCCTCGGGATTGGGATGCACTGCCCGG
>JAWWEE010000001.1:85312240-85460198 GCA_035221455.1 Xenops minutus
GGGACTGGGATGCACTGCCCCGGGACTGGGATGCACTGCCCGGGGACTGGGATGCGCTGCCCCTGGCACTGGGATGCCCTGCCTCGGGATTGGGATGCGCTGCCCCTGGCACTGGGATGCACTGCCCCCGGGACTGGGATGCACTGCCCCGGGACTGGGATGCACTGCCCCGGGACTGGGATGCACTGCCCGGGGACTGGGATGCGCTGCCCCTGGCACTGGGATGCGCTGCCCCTGGCACTGGGATGCCCTGCCTCGGGATTGGGATGCGCTGCCCCGGGACGCGGTGCAGTCAGCGGCCCCGGAGGTGTCTGAGGAAAGGCCGGCCGTGGCACTGAGTGCCCTGGTCTGCCTGGCACGGCGGTGTTCCGTCAGAGGGTGGGCTCGATGTTCTCTGAGGTCCTTTCCAACCTCATTGATTCTGGCATTGATGCCGCTAGCGTGGTGAAACCGCGAAATGCTGCTTGCTAAATACAAGCTAGGATGAATGGTCTAGGTCACTCTCTTTCCTTCTTTGACAACTTTTTAAAAGACGAGGAGCCGTCAGTGAGTGCTGGCAGATCCGTGCTTTGACTTGTAAATCGCACTACCTTTGTCTCTTGGGTGGCACCACGGCTCAGCGCAGGAGTGCAGAGGTTCCTTAGGGAAACAGCGGCGTGTCCCCTCAGTAGCAGAATGTCGATAGCCTTCAGCCCCAACCGTGCTGCATGGACAGGTGGGCTGCGGTCCTTTGGCCTTAGGCTTGCCCAGCAGTTGGCTGGAGAGCAGGAATCCTCTCCTGTCCAGAGCAGAGTGCAGTGAAGTCTTGTATAAGTCCTCTCAGCGTCTTAAAGAGGTGCTTTAATGCAGTTACCTAGTGATGCAGTCACCAGTAATTCCTCTGTAAGGACCTTATTTGGGGCTGCTATTGCATTTCTCTCAGAAATCCTTGTAGCTAGCAAATATGTATGCGCTAATCTTGCACAATAAGATATGTGATGAAGTTGATGTTACTCTTCAAACTCTACGAAGTTGCAATGGAAAGTTTTAAGCTGGCTTTTTATGTACAGAATCAGAATAGTTTGGGTTGGAAGGGATGACCTTTAAAGGTCATCTAGTCTGACCCCCATGCAATGAGGAGGGACATCTTCCACTAAAACAGGTTTCTCAGAGCCCCATCCAACCTTGCCTTCAATGTTTCCAGGGCTGGGATATCTACCACCTCTCTCAGCAACATGTGCCAGTGTTTCTCCACCCTCTTTGTAAAAAACTTCTTCCTCATATATAATCTAAATTGACCCACTTTTAATTTAAAACCACTGCCTCTTCTTTTATTGCAACAGGCCCTGATAAAAACTCTGTCTCCATCCTTCTTATAAGTCCCTTTTAGGTACCAAAAGGCTGCAAAAAGTTCTACCCCAGAGCCTTCTTCAAGCTGAACAACCCCAACTATTAGTCTTTCCTCACAGGAGAGGTTCCGTCTGTCTGATCATCTTTGTGGCCCTCCTCTGGACTTGCACTAACAGGTTCATGCCTGTCTTGTGCTGGGAACCCCATTAATGGATGCAGTACTCCAGATGGGGTCTCACCAGAGTGGACTGGAGGGGCAGAATCACCTACCTCAGCCTGCTGGCCATGCTCCTTTTGATGTAACCCAGGATACAATTGGCTTTCTGGGCTGCAGGCATGCATCACTAAGTCAAGATGAGCCTCTCATCCACCAGCACCCTCAAGGCCTTCAGGGCTGTTCTCGATCTGTTCATCCCCCAGCCTGTATTGATACCAGGGGTTGTCCTGACCCAGGTGCAACACTTCATGAGATTCCCATGAGCCAACTCCTAGAGCTTGTCCAGGTCCCTCTGGATGGCAGTAGACAGCTTATATATTATATTTATTCTTGTATTCAAATTCATGTGATGAACTTAAATCTCATTTTGTTTTATTAATGCTGCTAATTATAATAAATTGTTGCATTGCAAAATAAAGTTTGTAACCTTTTTAGAATTTACAGAAGCACTCTCATTTTACAACTTAAAAATAAGTAAAATATGGGGGCACCTTTTTGTCCAGACATACAGAAGAGTAGCAGTGATCCCTTTCCATTTATTTAGGCCCTCCAGATGAAGAGCCTGAAGTCTGAACAAGTGTTTTGAGATGACTGTTGAAACACCACAGATAGAACAGGAAATACGTGCATTTTACAAGAAACACTAATGATATGAGGAAAAATTGGATCATGGTTATTAAAAGTATATTACCTTTTGGACTAAGGTAACCTATTTAGTATATAAAGTGTGTTTTGCTATCTAGAGAAACTTGAGAAATCTGTTATGAAAAGGGGAAGAGTTTGGCAAATCAAGACTGAATCTACTGGTCTGATATGCCCATGTAGTGTTTTTCAGCCAGTTGTACAAAATCCTCAAAAAATAAGTGGTGAACCAGAATACAAGGTTGGAATCTGTTGGGTTTAGCAAGTTGTAAAACAGCATAGGTCCTTTATGAATAAGTGGCTGGGAAATTAGCAGCAGGATATGTCATATTAGCAATTCCTAAAATATTGCTGCAGAACACCAAGGTGGTTTTGTGCTCATCTGAAATAACAGATTTCCCAGCCAGTTATTCGTTTCACTTGTTGAGGCAATAAGCTTGGTAATTCCTTTTGTCAGTACAATTAAAATTCTTCTAAATCAACAACCACAAAAATAATTTATACCAGCAGAAAGATGCTTTGTGTGACAAAATTGCATCAAACTGTTCAGTTTACTCTGATTAGAGGTAAGACATTTGGCTCCTTGTGCTAGAGGTTAAAAAATAAAAAACCCTAGTAGAATTTCAGTGTAGCTCCATCTTTCCATGTTCATGCATATCCTGTAGTTATTGGAGATCTGAGCAGAGTTATGATGGTACATTGTAATCTTTCTCTTTTTTTGTTGTGTTCCTGAAGCTGAATTACAGATTGCTGAGGCCATCGCTCTTGTAGATACTCTTCAGAATTGGACAATTTTAGATAAAATAATTATTCCTACAAAAAATCCGGACAAGAAGTTTGTTTTTGGCAAAGGGAACTTTCAAGTTCTGACAGGTAAGGACTGAGATCTTTCAGCACTGAGTCATTCTGAATGCAAGACTTTTGCAGCTGAACTGTTTAAGGGTAGATGTGAAAGCCGAGTAGATATTTATCCATAATGCAGGTTTGCAGACAAACTTCAAATAATTTTTAAGGTTACAAAAGCAACATGGAATAAACATAACCCATAGTCACAGAAAATATGTGAGGTAACTTAGTCCATAAGTTTATGCAATTGACATAAGTCAAACTGGTGAGTGTTCTTGGCACAGTACTAAATTAGTGCAATCACAACTGTTCTGTGAACAAAGAATATGGTGCCATTTGATGTTTTATGAACATTCTGCTCAGTGCAAAATGGTTTATAGTCTGGGAGTTTTAAAAAGAGAATTTACATTTAACACTGTATTTTGCAATGGTTATCCATCTTTTAGAAAAGATTAGAAAATTGCCCCATCTGACAGCTGTCTTCTTGAATATGGAAAGACTATCTTCACTAACAAAGGTAATGGAATATAATATCAAATAATATTCTTTATATTGGTATTGTTTGGAAGCCGTTGATGTTATGAGAAGTGTTATGACTCTGAATTTGCAAATGGTAATAGATGAAGGCACCAGGACTGAGTTTTGTTGAAAGGAAACTTAATTTCTCTTGCATTTGTCCAGTTGATACATATGTTGCCAGCTCTTGTACATGGAATTTTCCAGCAGCCTAGTATCATTTATTATAGACTCTGCTCCCACATTTCCCCCTGGCCTTACTTAAAATGTTGGAAAAGTTACTCAAGCTCTTTTTCACAACGTGGTGGGGATAACACACTTTTTATTATGAAGAATGTCAGCATTTTGGTTTTGCTGTATGCTCAAGCTGCTATACCTGTACTGAATAGTGTTTTTATTTTCCTATAGTTCAGTGGATGCTGAATTGTATTTTGAGTATGAGGTTAAATGCAGAGCAAGCTTATATTTTAATGTTTCAAGTATTTAAACTTTGATTGCTAAACCTTAAAAAGAAATGTTGAGGGGCAGAGCATGCTTCAGTTTTTTAACACTGGTAGTAAAACTACTGGTGCATGAACTACAGGTACTCTTTGAAATGCTTAGACAAACTGCAGTAAATACTTTATTGGGGTTTTGTATGTACGGCATCACACAGGGTGTAAAGTGCATGCAAACTCCACAAGCAAATAATGTTTTGCTGGTAGTTTTTAATATCTTCCCTGATTATAAAATGAAGAGATGGTAAATATCTTTAATAGATAGTTATCTCAAGCACTTCCATGTGTTGATGAAAGGGAACTTGAAAATGTTGCATTTCAATTTCCTAGTTTTTATTCTCTAATTTAGAGTTCTTTTAGTACTAGATTTGGTAGTTTTCTTTTCACAAATCTAGATCTTAAGAGCAATTAAACAGACTTGATTCAAGAAAGCGTTTGAGAATATGTATGCAACCATGTATATATGGCTATGTCTATGTATACAAGGATACACAAACTTTCAGGATTTTATAGATGGCATAGGGGAGCTACTGCATACTTTTAAGTGTCTTTTGCTGAATTAGAGCAAGGATGAGGGTTTTTGGTTAGTTGGGTTTAAGTATTTTCTGAAAGGCCTATTATTAAATATTTTGCTGCCTTCCTCTCTACTATTTAGTAATATTTTTTTATTTTCCTGTGTTATTCCTATCCTTTCCCATTCCAGCATTTCATAGTTCTTTTTTAGAAGGAGTTAACTGCTGAGATTCTTGATTCTGAGATATGCTGTAAGACTTGTTGCCAGAATCCATTAAAGACAACGGAAGGATTCTCGCTGAATTTGACAGGCCTAAACATGAAGTTCTGCTTTCTAGACTTCCTTTTTAACTCCTTTCTTTGTGGTCAACCAAATTTTGCCTTTGCATGCTCATAATCCTTGCCTGTCCATTGAAATGGAATCCTGAGATCCTCTGAGTTCAAGTGTCCATCAGCTAACTGGAAGTTTAGTGCTGCGTAGGACTTTAGGATCTAGTGATACTGCAGGAGACAGAAGACATCTCAGTTATTTTGTCTTACATGGCTAAAGAAAGAACTAGAAGGTGCCTGGGGCGTGAAAGTCTTTGACAGATACACCGTTGTACTTCACATTTTTCGTTGTAATGCCCGGACTAAAGAAGCAAAACTGCAGATAGCTTTGGCTGAAATTCCACTTCTCAGGTACCTCGAGCTGTGCAAATCACATACTGATATTTACATGTTTTAGTGACTATTTCTTTACAGTAACAAAAATAGCAATACTGTACTGTAAAGATTACTGCTTCAGTGCTTGCGTAGATTGATTAGAAAATAAAAATATGTGCTATAATGTATTGTTTTAAGCTTCTGCGGTGGTGACAGGCAAAACCAGAAAGTGTTCATTAGTCCTAAAAAAATGTGTTTCTCTTGATAAGGTCCCAGTTCTTTCTAAAATGGAAGCTGGCTTGCAAAAATATGTAGGAATTGAATATGTGTATCCAATATATAATATTGATGGGTTGAATAAGGAAAGCTATAAACAAGGAAAATTAAGACATTAATTTGTATCTGAATTTTCCTGCATTACGTGGCATAGAAATGTGTACATGGCAGTTGGTGTGAGTTGTGTGGACGCATCAGAAGTATCTTTGAAATTTCAGACTAGCACTTACGATTTGCTGGGAGAGTTGCATGCTTTGTCAAATCACAGTTGAGCCAGGAAGATCTGAATTTTTTTTTGTTTTTGCCAGGCTTCTTGCCATGAGGAGATTTTATTTGCATCTCAGTCATTTACTGTTTTTATTGTACTATCAGAATATCACTACTGCTTCACATTTTAGGCATTTTAGGATAGCTTGATTAATGAAAATTGACTCTAGTTAATTGTTACTCTACTACTAGGTCAAATCTGAAAAATGAGTTGTCTCAGCGAGATCAGCAGAGAGGTGGATCAAGATATATCATGGGTTCAGGTAAAGTCTTAAGTATTCTCATGAGTTAGAGGAATTTATTTCTCCATAACCTTTAAACAAATTTGGTTGCATCTTATTTTATTTAGAGGATGTCAGGAGGAAAAACTCTGTTCTGCATTCTCTGCATCTAATTAGGCAAATGTACAAAGTAAGTTAAATAATAAAGTTTTGGTCTTTACTGGCTCAGTAAGTGGCCAAGGACAATTTCCTGCCACAGGGGTTTATCACAAGTGTACATGGATATTCTAGAATACTTAACATATATTTTAATAATTACCTACTCACTCTGACTCTTAGGCAAGAATATGTAGCTTTAGTCACTTACCTCTAACTTCATATTCCCTAGTGCTAACTTCCTTGATTTCCAAATGCACAGCATCACTTGGTCTACTTTTCCTCTTGTAAACTATTCAGTTAATTATTCACTTGTATTTTTCAGGCGAAACATTTATGGAGACACAGAATCGTATCTTGAAAGAAAGAGAACTTAAAATTAGGAATGCCTTGGAGAAACTGAGAAGAAAAAGGTCTTTACTTAGAACTCAGCGCAGAAAACGCGAGTTTCCGATGATCTCAGTAATGGGCTACACTAACTGCGGTAAGCACAACCTCTGAAATTGTAACACTGAAGAGCTTACATTGTCTAAGGTTTAATTAGAAACTCTACCCAGAATCTCATTGATGTGTGAATAGGCTTCATATTTTAATTAGTTTTTAAATTGTGTAATGAATTTTTGTCAGCTAGGATACAGTTAGGCAAATTAAGCTGCTTGTTCTTTCAGTCTTGGAGCCATGTTTTGGGGAAATGCCTAGCACTTACTGTGCCAAAATGATTTTGTATATAGTGCTGAAGACTGTACTGTTAGTATCCCTTTATGTGAGACTCTACTACTTGATCGGAATGGGTAGAGAAACCTACATGGGTGTTTAAATCACCGTGAAGGCTTGAGGCATAGAAAGAAAATTGAGAAGAGTTGGCAGTTGATCTGAGAAATGTACTTAAGAAACACTGTAGCTTTTCATGGATTATGTGTAGTGTTTTGAGTTGTGTTCGTAAGAGATTCTAAATAAAGCTAAAGTGTTTTTTTCTGTGTTTTTTGTTGGGTTTTTTTTGCTTAAACAAGTGAATTCTTACACAAGGCATAAGTAGACTTTGGACTGGACACTTTTCTTCAGGTTTCACTTTCTTATTCAACATCTTTATAAAAACAAACTTGCTTGCATGAAGATGTGCGTAGTTTGCTTTGCAGATCAAATCAGTCTTTGATCTTGTGATTTCACAGCATAGCTCCCATAGATCATCTTAAACCCAACTCCAAGTTATAAAACTGTCTTTGAATTTCTTAACATCATATAGATAACTGATCACAAGCTACATTAAAATGTGAGAATATGTTACATCATACAATTCACCTGAGCCTTGCAAATTAAATTTTTATTTGAAACAAACCATTAAAATCTTGTTCTTTTTTTTTTTATTTAACTAGGAAAAACTACTTTGATCAAAGCCTTGACTGGGGAAGCAGGACTTCAACCCAGGGATCAGCTGTTTGCCACTCTTGATATTACAGCCCATGCTGGCTATCTGCCCTCTCATATGGCAGTTATTTATGTTGACACCATTGGGTTTCTGACTGATCTTCCACATAATCTGGTTGAGTCCTTTTCAGCTACATTAGAAGAAGTGGCTTACTCAGTAAGTAGTTGACCATAAAAATTGAGAAATCAAATTGGTTTCCTATTAGATAATCCTCATCCCTTCGAAAAAGGGGAAGTTAATTGACATGCTGTTCTTAATGAAGCATCTGGCTGACTATAATAGTTTCCTAAGATAATGAGGTACATATCTTACAACAAACACATTTTCTGATACTTGAAATTATGCAGAACGTATAGACATGAAGAAATTTCAGAAAGGGCTTATTTGGAATATGTGTCCTTCTCCACGATATACAAAGCAGATAAAACAGATTTTGCTGATTAAATATCTGAACAGTGCATGCAAGTGAGTTGAGATGAGCTTTCTTGGGAGTTGAAATAAAGCTTCTGAAATGATCTGGTTTTAACTTAAGGCTTCCAATAGCACTAGAAGTGGGTGGTTGTGATGTGATGCAAGCAGTATGTAATTAACATAAATGTACTTTTTCAATTATTTTCTCATTATTTTCCTGTGTTACAGCAAAGTGTAAAGGTGCATACATACACACAGACATTTAAACAAAAAGCCTGTATTGTCAAAGGTAATTAAATTCAGTGGAGCTAGATGCCAGAATGCTTCTGAGGATTAGACTTCACCATGTAATAGCAGGGCTTTCAAAACCTGGCTGAAACCATCCTGTTTGTCTTTCTCTGAAGTGTTAAATGAAAGGCATGAAATTTGCTTCTCACTTATTTTCAAAAGTTTAAAGCAGTGTCTTGAGCAAAGATCATGAAACATTTTGAAAGTAAATATTGAATTTGGTTTCCTGGTTTTTATCATGGCAAACACGATAGTGTACGTACTTGAAACTGATAACTTTTGTATAAATTTTTTTAACTGAAGCACAAGTAACAGTATCCTATGAGCTAAGCATAAGGATAATCTTCTAAATTTTTAATGTAAAAATAAAATTGCAAATTACATTGGAATTTTTTCCCTCTATTTTTGAAACAGTTTTTCAGCCATTATTCTTCTAAAAGTGCTTTTTAGAGTTCTCTCTTTTTCCTCTGGTGTTTGTGAAGCCTTATTGTTACACACCCTTGGCTTCAAAAAAAATGGATCAGCTATTACTTGAAAACTGAATTCTGTAACCAGCTTGATTGACAGGATTTGTTTCAGGTTTATTGGAATCAATTTGTACTCAATGTGAAGTGAAATACTAAGCCGCTATAGATTTTCTTCCATCATAGTTTAAGAAACAGTACTGGTTTAATACTGGTTTAGTAGTTAATTTTACAGTGCTAACCTACCTGCCAGTGTATTAACTAATGGATAGGGAAGTATCTTATATAAATAAGGAATGCAAAAATGGTATGAAATCTCTACAGCCTGATAACTGGTGTTGTACATTGATACTTGCTAGGATCTGATAGTTCATGTAAGGGATATTACTCATCCAGAAACCGTCCTCCAGAAAGCAACTGTTCTGTCAGTTCTGAAGAATCTGAATCTTCCCAGTCATTTACTGGACTCAATAGTAGAAGTTCATAACAAAGTGGACTTGATAGAAAGGTAAGCAGGAGATGCTAAATGTACTTAAACTATGTTCTGGAAGCTTTTTAATTCTTAGTCTAGAAATGCTCCCACACTTCAGAATGCATTTAATCAGGTTTCTCAATCTTTTTCATATATAACTATAGTTTTAAAATTAATTCATTATCTTCTAATTACCAAAGAAATCACTTGAGTCATAAAAGAAGTAGTCTCTGTAGAAGGTGCCAGTATAAAGTAACTCAGTTAAAACTGAGTTTGGAATATTTTCACCATGTAGTCTTCATGAATAAATGTGCTAGTGTTTTCTTTCAGGTATAAACCCACTGAAGAAAATGCTTTAGCTATTTCTGCTCTACACGGGCATGGTTTAGAAGAACTGAAACAAGAAATAGAGAAGAAAATACTGACAGCAACAGGGAAGAAGATTCTTACAGTTAATGTCAACTTAGAGGGACCTCAGCTAAGGTAAATAATTTTGAATTGTATGGAGGACTTGGAGAAATATGAAACACTTAGTTGTGCACATCTCAAACTTCTCAAATCATATCATACTGATTTTAATGTGCTTAAGAATAACAGAGATAATTATCAAGGTTTTCTGACCTATTGACAAAAAATAGCCCGGTTAGATAACCTGGAGAAGTGAAGCAAAGCACTTCATCTTTTAAAGTGTTAAATTACCTAGATAATATGCTGACCTAAGACAAAGGTCACATTTTATGCGGTGTGTCATACCTTTAAGATGCTAATATTCTTTTACTTTTACAGTTGGCTCTATAAAGAAGCAACAGTTCAGGAAGTAGAAGTCATGCCTGAAGATGGCACAGCCAGGGTGAAGGTGATAATCGGCAACTCTGCTTTTGGCAGATATAAAAACCTCTTTCCCAACAGTAAGATTTTCATGTCATGAAACTGCATCCTTATCTAGAAGAAGAAACTGGTCTCATTAAGAGGATACAAAATGAAGTTAATGGCCTGTTAATCTCAGCGTTGGAAAGTTTATTTTTCTTCCCTAGTTGATGTTTCTGACACATTTTATAAATGGACAGTTTCAGAAAACTTCTGTTTGGAAACAGTAAGAGCTTTGAACTTAATTTGCCAGCAAGTGCAAGGACAGCCCTAAATTTCTAATGTTGAAACTTGCTGGCTATAAGCTCTGGACCTCAAACACCTGATATGGCATCTGACTTAACCTTCAGAAAAGTACCAAGTTTCTTATACAAATAAAGCTTTTTACTCCCCCTTTTCAGAAAAAAATACCATTTATTATAGTTTTTTCATATGGTCCTTGGAAAATGAAAGTTAGTGAATAAAATGTTGTTGTATATAAATAATGAAGATACGTATGTATTCAAGCAGAATACAAGAACATAAATAAAATAATTGCCATGTCTTATTGCAGTGAAGAAAAACCTCCATAGATTTGTATATTGAGCATTAAATAAAGTTAGCTGTGAACACCTTTTACCCATGCAGTTTTCTTGCCCACAGTAATTTATCCACAATACCTATTACTGTGTCAGTTCTTGGAGAAGACATTTAAAGTACAGCAAACCTTTTCACAAATGAAAACAAAAGGGGGAAAAAAAACAACCACAACTGATCTATTACTTGAGTAATGAATTACTACTGGGAACCAATAAAGCAATCAAATCACAGAAAGGAGAAACAAAACTATGTCAGCCATATTACACAGAGATCAAGTTTTATTAGAGTAACAAGGGTACAAAAACAGGTACAAAAGATAGGCAAAAGAACATTCTGAGCACCTGTTACATAACAAAAAAAATGAATGTATACTCAGTATGAAGTACACAGAGGTAAGAACGGAATGCAAAGCACTGTAAAAAAAGCATTTAGAAAGTTTTCCTCATAAATGTCATGTTTAATTTTTACTCCCATGTATTCTGCAATTGCAAGAGACTGCATGAAGAGATTGCATCTTACCCTTTCATGCTGAGAAGTTCAGAGACAGTTGGATATGATGGCAAGTAGCAGTCAATTTAAAACTTCTGCAAGCATTAGCATCTTTGTCAGACAACTGAACTTAGCTTTTGCATATAAAGTGCATCTAAAAAGTGAGGTATATGGATGAAGCTGCATAGTTAATTTTACACAATGACTGCTTTTGGTTTAGTTCTTATGCTTGCTATTTTTCTTGCCTTTCTGATCATCTATTATTGCACAGCTCATTTAGAAAAATAGAATTAATATGGAATGGCAAACAGCATAAACTCCTTAGTTTTCACATACACAAAAATTAATTACTTAGTGAGAGGAAAATTATAGAGCTACTAAAATACCTAAATCAAAGACCAGGTGTGAAACCCCAAATAAGTGTGACAGAAGCAAAGAACCTGTATTTCTAGAGCAGTTTGAGTTTAGATAAGGAACATATTTCCTCTTTGTCTTCAATGTAAAGCATACTTTGGAAACACCTAATAAAACATACTTCATTGCCACAGACAAAACTGTCTAGGGGCCTATTTTTGGTATCTTTTTCAATTCAGAACTGGCATGAGCAAGTGTGCAAATACCTCTTACAAATCATGAATAATTTTGTGGCTACTCTGCTGGTAAGGGGGTTCACAACTGATACTCAACACATTGGTGTATACATAAAATCATGTCAAATTGGATTGTCAATACAGTACCTTTGATATAGCAAAAATATTTTTAAACTATGGAAACAGACAAGTCAGTTTCACACTGATATAAAAGAATTGGGATTACAAATAGTGCAGAATATCCTTACAATTATAAGACAGACACAATCTTATCACTAAATAATTCATGCAGCTACTGACATACTTCTCCTTCTTGGTCCTTTGTAAAATAAGATTAAATTATTGGGACTTTAAATATTGCCAGCTGCGGCAGAATCAAAGCACCTCCAAATAAATTACACCTATACCATAATTTTCTGGAGACTTCAGCAAGGTCCAAAGATCTTGAAACCCTGATGATCTTTTCTTACTGAGCCTTGAAAGCATCCCTGATTTAAGTGGACCTTTATGGGATTCAGGATGTTTACAGCAAGGCACATTAAATGCAGACAAAGCCTTTTCAGCTTTTCACATTAAGAAGCCAAGACTGAAATGCTATCTGTTCCAGCTCCTCTACTTTGACACTGTAATGGAGGATTAATTTTTGTGTTAAGTTCTATCACATCTTTGACAAAATCATTGTTTCCTATAAAGTCTCCAGCAATGATGTTAATACATTCTTTTTTCGGTCCTGGATACTGCTGCTTTATCCAGATTTTCAAGCATGGAAGACTCCGGAGTGTCATTTTCTTTAACGATCCAAATGGGTGTAGGAGAATGTAACCTAAATTTTCAGTAAGGTTAATCCCTGCTACAAAGAATTTTCCTGAAACAAAAATCAGAAAGTGACAGATTAAATATTCTTTTGAAGAGAACAGAAACTGCTCATTATTGCATTAGCTTCAGATCTTGTTCCAGTAGAAATCGTTAAAAGACTAACTTCGCACTCTTTCTATATTGTTTGTATCCCTGCAACTGATTCAGTAGACTGTCTCTCCTTGTTGCAACTGCATGCTGTAGTAAACAGTTCCTGAGCCACACTCGGTTATCAAACCATTTCAGTTTAGCTAAATTTGTCTAACTAGCTCTCCTTTGTAAATTGTGTTGTGTTTCTGTCAGGGTTGCTTCCAAATGCTTAGCCATGCCCCGTGATGGATGGAAAAAAAGGGGGCACCACGTGAGCATTTTCCTGTGGCTGGGGAGTGCACTTTTGAAGCAGCTCTCCCCTTTACAGCCCTGTGCAGTCCCATCAAAAGCTGCATCAGAGGTTATGAGCTGAATTTCTCTCAGATTATACTACTAGTGCTGCTATTTACTGGTGCAACTATACCCTTCACGTATCATAGAATCATAAGGTTGGAAAAGACCTCCAAAACTGAGGTCAACCTTTGACCAAACGTCAAACCATGACAACTAAACCACAGCACTAAGTTCCACGTCCAGTTGTTTAGTGAACACTTACAAAGATGGTGACCCCACCACCACCCTTGGCAGTCAATTCCAATGCTCAACGACCCTTTCAGTGAAGAAATTCTTTCCAGTGTCCAACCTGAACCTGCCCTAGCACAGGCTTGAAGCCATTTCCTCTTGTCCCCATTGCCTGGGAGAAGAGGCCAACCCTGCCTTGCTACAACCTTCTTTCGGGTAGTCATAGATAGAGATGAGGTCTTCCATCAGAGAAAACTTGTACGGGTTTCTTTTCACAACAAGGCTAGTGGAATGCATCTCTCTATCACTGTGCTGCCTAAAGCAGCAAGCACTAGACTGAAGAAGCTGCCTCCTACCCATGAGATGGGCACAACAGGGCCAGTGAGCTGGTCTGTGCTGAGGGCTTCTTTTCCATGGGATCACATGGGCAAGGTGGCTGCCACAACTCATGTAGTCTATGTGTGTACATACACTGACAGGTCTCCACACCACCACAGATGAACACTGCACTCGCCCATGGGTGGGCAGAGCACTCAGCAATCATGGGCACACAGCATGCACAAAGTGGTTATACCCCATAAGGCTACGATTACCCAATGTCCTATTTTTTTGCACTGCTCTAAGTGCTCCTTCTTTCCTCCAAGCAATTCCCGTGCCTACCTGGACGGCCTCTCCTCTTCATGCGCTCTAAATACCGGATAAGAGCACGAGTGGATGTTTTGTTTCCCCACCAGTATGGGATTGGGGGCCACAGCTCACAGTGCTTCTCCAGTTCTACATCCTCTTCATAGGAGACTATAACCTGATGGCCAAGCTGCCACATGGTCCGCAGAGTTGGCATCACCTATAAGGGAGCGTGCCCAGGTTGAAGTCAGCAACACAGCAGCGTTCCCAAAGTTCAAATACTATTGTGTGACATTACCTCGGCACAGAATCAATTCAGGTAAAGCTTTTAAATAAGCAGCCCAGTAGGTCACGGGCTGGGTTACAAGCTGCAGGGGAGCAGGGAACTGCCTGGGAACTTCAGCAAATTCCTCCTTTCCTCAATTCAACTATGATAATGTACATAACTAAAGGTCTTTAACACCTGCATAATAGCAAACTGTGACTGTATCGACTCTCCTGCATAAGCCACTGTTGAAAATTTGTTGGGAGGAGACACAACCATCCAGGGACAAGGAGGCAAAGCCCTACATGCAGCTGTAGGAATGCAGATACAGAAAAGCAGGAATCATTTTGGCAAATGCCCCACATTGATGCACATTTGGCACTGGAGCCATTAAAGAAAACTGAACTGCTTAAAACTTGGAAAGACTAAATGTCAGTTTCCAAAAGCTACATTAATTCTGATTTCTCTAAGTGGAAAGGTTTTGAAATTGGGATGCTCCAGACATTTTGAATTGAGAGAGGAAGACTTGAGTCAGAAATCTCTGACAGATGGGCTGAAACAATGAAATGACATTTTCCAACCTTCAAAAGTTGCCATTGCAGAGAATTGAGGCCCTCTGACTAGTTTTATTTAACATTGTTTTTTCTAAGAATGTTGTGGTTAAAAGCTATGTCTGTTGCTTGTGAAAAGGAAATGGTGGGTTTTTGATGTTCCAATTAACTTATTAATTAAAATAAAAGCCAAAGGCATTTGAAAATGATTTATGTAAATATTTGAAGAAAGCCAAGGGTTGAATGAACGTGGGAATCCCTCTTACTTCATCCAAGAAAACAGAATGCAAGCCCCAATTAGGTCAGAAAATACTGTAAAACTCAGGCACAAGCTACTCAAGCTACAAAATTCTCTGGTTGACTGAAGCCTTTGCTTTACTCCAGCTGCCTTTCTAAAGCTAGAACCTCTTAAACAAGCAAAAAAAAAAGGTGTGGAATAAAAGCAAAAAAAAAAAAAAACCAAGAAAAGAAAAAGAAAGCTGCTAGAAATGTGTACATGAATGAGCACAGGTGCTTATTTTGCAAACAAAGCAGAAATAAAACTGTAGGTGTCTGACGGGATTTTTAAACCCTAGTAATCCAGATCAAAGGAAGACACCTTGAATAGTTAAGGCAATTAAAATTTTAAATGCAGTGTAATATTGTCACGCTGTGGCCTGTGCCAGTACTACATACAGACCTCGACTTAGCACCTGCTTCGTAAATACTTTGACACTTACTCTTCTACTGTGACGGAGATGCAGTAAAGACAATACATAGCAGTTTATTTTAGATTAAGTGAGAAACACTTTGATATTTGATGTTAAATCTGAATCTGTGATCCTGAAAAACCCCACAGCTGCCTAACCTACAATGGTTCCACCAGCAAAAATGGTGAGTTCCATTGTGCTGATCACAGACCCCCTAGAAATAAAGTCTTCCTGCTCAAGGGAAGTACTTGGCTTTTCTTTTCTCCAGTGCACCTCCTCCCTTCACCTCGACAAAATTCAGAAATACTCTTTCTTCAGTGAAGTGATCTCAAACCATTCTTTCAACACCTTCGTTCAACAAACTATCAGCAGCTGCTTGCCCCTTTTGCAGTTAATAACTATTTTTTCTGGCCATCTATCTGAAATCAAATTTGACCATCTTCTCCAGTACCACTCTGCTCATCCACAACTTACACACTCAAATTATTTGGGGAAACAATAAAACAGTGTCAGCTGAGGCCTGAATATTCAGAATCCCCTCGTTTTGCTGAGAATTGTTCTATTTTAACTCTGCTGTACAAAATGCTTTGAAATGGTAATACTCGCCATTACTTATACACCAGCTTCAAAGGCTGGATTTGAATCAGAAACAGGGTCATCATTCTCCTGTACCACTTACATCTCCAGAGAAAACCCTCTGTTCGTGTGCATCTTTGAAATGTTAATTGTTTAGCTACTAAAAGCTCCCACACCTCATAAAAAAGGAAAAAAATAAAGAGGAAGCTAAACACCTCAACTTCTAAAATTTAGAGTCAAATATTTTCTGATTATTTAAATTACATCTTTTCTGGAGGTCTGGGTGACTGAAAATATGATTGGGAGGTCAGCTCTTGGAAAAAAAAGTCAATGCCACCAGAAACGCACAGAAGGCAGAGATGCCATTAAGAGGGAACCTCAACAGGCTGACAGAAACCTCATGAAGCTCAGCAAAGGCAAATGCAAAGTCCTGTGCCTGAACAGATTAACCCCACACACCAGGCAGGCTGGGGACAGCTTGCTAGAAACCTGCTTTGCAGATAAGGACGTGGAGGTTCTAGTAGCCATCAGACTGATCATGAGCCAGCAGTGCGCCCATGTGGAAAAGGTCAGCTGTAATCTGGGCTGTATTAGCAGAGGCAGAGACAGCAAATAAAGAAAAGGGGTTCTTCCCTTCTATTCGGCAGTTATGGAACTGCATCTCAAGTACTGTTTCCAGCTGGGGCTTCCCCAGTACAAAAAAGTCATTGATGTGCTGGACTGAGTCCAGCAGTATGCAACCAGAGCAAGTAGAGGCTAGAGCACAGCACGCAAGGACAGGCTGAGGGAGCTGAGTCTGTTCAGCATGAAAAAGAGAAGACTGGACAGGTCTTACTGCTTTCTGCAAATACCTAAAGTGTAGATGCAGAAAAGACTTCTCACATATGGATAGCAAAGGATGGAAGTTGGCAGACACGAGTTACCACAAGAGAGATTCTGGTCAGATAGAGAAGGAAAACACTCTTACTGTGAGAGTGGCCAAATGTTGGAACAAATGTTGCATAGAAAGGCTGTGAAATCTCCATGCTTGGAGACATTCAAGAATGGACAGGACACAGCTCAACATAACTTTAAAGTTGGTCCTGCCTTGCATGGTGGTGTTGGACCAGATGACCTCAAGAGGTCACTTCCAACCTAAACTATTATAAGTAGCACAGAAATTCACTTATAATTATTACTATGAAAAGGCAGAAAATGGATTATTTAAATTCTATAAATATAATATGAATTACACTTATAAGACCTTTCCTTTCCCTTTCCCTTTCCCTTTCCCCTTCCCCTTCCCTTTCCAAGAAAACTCACACAGACAGTGGATGACAGTCATTTCTCTACTACTGTCCCACAGCTCAACAGACATAACAGTCAAATTTAATTCCCTACTTCTCACTCTGGAATGTAGGTTTTCTTTACCTCCTCAATTTATTAGGTAAACACCTATCTCTGATGCAGCAAATGTTACCTTTCCTAAGTAAGGTAAAATACAATAAAAAATAAAATAAACAATTAAAAATAAAATATATCTAAACATTTGGAATCAGATTTCATTGTAATGTATCATTCTTTAAAAAGGGGGAAAAAAGGATCTCATACTTACATTTCTGGGACACAGTTTACACTGGAAAATCTCTTTTATACAGGCAACAAGATGATTGTGAAGTCTCTTGGTTAATCCATCAAAATTCCTGCAGGCTAAGATAATAACTTCTTGAGGATGAGTTTCCAACCACCTTAACACTTCCCACAGAGTATCCTAGAGGAGAGAGTTATGGCAACTTAGAAAGTTATCTGTGCTATGCAGGGAAAAGGGCACAAAATCAACGGAGCACTGATGGTGGAGTAGACTCACAATCACAATAATGAAACTCAGTGTAGGTTTCCAGAGGATGGCCATCTGACTGCCCAGAAGCAGTTCCAGAGAGATGTGCCCCAGGAAAACCTACTTTCACAGACCTGTGCTGGTTTGCTCTGGATGTGGATCTAGCACACCAGACTTAATAGCTTTGTCTTTTGATAATATCCATGAATCTCCTCCTGCCTATAGGTGGGTTAGCAGTAAACCTAACTCCCCAAGCTTCTTTAAGGACAACCAATGTGTTGCTGGGCAATCTCAAAACGAGGGATAAGTTCTGAGCTTAAACACAGGACTCAATTTTTCCCTCTTTGGTATGGGCAATGACAACTACATGAAGACCACACATAGCTACCAAGTCAGGCACTACATCTCTTTACAGAAGCATGCCAGTCACCATGAAGTCTCAACACATGAAGGGTTCAGACTCATGAGCAGAAAACTGAAGTTTAGCCAGTTACTCTACAAATGAAAAGCTGCATTAGCTGTGCCTGGTTGTACAGGTCCCAACAAATGGAAAAAAGTATTCCAAGGTGACAGAGCACATGCGTACAGCAACTCACAGCAGTTGCTTCACAGCAGCTGACAGTAATTTGATCATAGGATCCAGACTGAGTCTCTCAAACTTTCAGTGAAATACTTCTTTCTCAAACAAATAAGTGTTTCTGTGATTTTTATTAGGCTTTTAATGCCTTCTTCTCTTTAATAACTTCTCTCCTTACCCAGAAAACAGGATTGCCCTGGGTATCATCCCTAGACAACATAAGATAAACCCCAGAACATCAAGCACTTGGAAGGGGCTAGGCAATGGAGAGCAGGCACAACTCTAGTTTGGGGAGGAGGAGCTCCAGTAACTAATTACAGCAGTAATTAGTTACAGCAGCTGCTGTAACTAATTTCCAGCCCCCTGATTTTCTCTAGTTTGAAGTCCTCACATAAGGAAAACAAATAACCTACTCAGAAGACCTTGGAAAAGCATTTTCAGATTATACTGGCTCTTAAATAAAAGAAATGGCCCTGGTTTTATAGCCATCACAAAGGTAAGAAAAATACCTGTACAGTAACAGTTGTGTAAACCATATGCACGAAGTACAAATTCATAGATGGATCATTAGCTTTGTGGGCAATCCTGAAATCCAGGTATCTAACTCCAGCCTCAAGCTGCTCTGTCACAGTCAGGACCTGAAATGTGAAACAGAAAACAAAAGCCCTGAGAGCTTGGAAGGGATTTGTTTCTTTAATTTAGAAAGCTGGAAAAGGTGTACAAAGTTAACCCTATGACATTTTTCTCGGGTCTTGTCTTTAAAATATCAATATATGGCACCAAGTTGCAAATTTGAAGTATTTCACTCTCTGAACAAGAGGAATTAAAATTTCCCTGCAAAGCATATTGCATACTAGATTAGTTTCATACCACTGCCCTTACGGTGTTCTAACAATCCATTAACCTATGCATAAATACAAGGTCACTCTCCACACGACTACTCATATGAACAACAATTGCAGGATCAGCACCTTAGAAATGCTGTATTTATTTTATTAGATCAAAGACTTTCTGACAGTTGTCTCTGAGGAGCTCACTCATCCTCAACAGAAGGAAAAACAGAACCAGAAAAAATAGTGGCTATTGTTCTTTTTCAAGACAAAGTTTCCTAAAAAGTTTGAATTAACCTGTAGACGTCCTACAAAACAGAGGTAGTCCTCTATTTCCACTTCCCTCAAACCTCTTCCACTGGATTTGAGGACTGAATGGAACAAGTGAAAAAGCTGTTTCTGGGGCAAAGTTTAAAATGGTATGTGTTTTACATATATCAAGGCTCTCTTTGCATAAGAAAATAGAATCAATTTAATTAAATACATTTAAGCACTAATTTGTCTCAGTTCAACCTGCTATGGGCAACAGTTTTAGGTTTCAGAAAGCATACATGGGACTGATACAAGTCAGAAAGGATTCAACAAAGGCTAAATCAATACAAGGCATTGCTCCAGAGTAATCACTATCATAGCTTTAGGGCTGAGACAGAGCTTATGACACATGGCTGGATGCTCACCCAGTCTAGCTTCAACCACCTAACTTCCTGTACTTTGGCCAACAGCACCCTCTGTGCCTGCTTGGTCTACATGAGGCTGGAACAGTTGAAGGGGTGATCCATGCCCCTTTGCTTGGAACACATTGTAGATGGGAGTGTATATGGGTGTAAGTCATACAGAACCTTTGTGGCCAGGAAGAGCATCAGGTGAAATAGCTCCTCTGCACAGCCCTTTGGAGGAATTAATTTCTTTCTGTAGACTGCATGGGAAAACTAGACAAATTAGACTCTCTGATTAGTCACCTGGGTTTGGATACTGAATTAGCCAGTGTAAACATTGCCCCCTAAAGGACAAAATTTAAGAGGAAGCCCTGGGGAGTAATGGTGCTCAGTGCTGCAATCTCAGGCATTCAGGGCATGAGTGGAACTTACACAGCCATTGTACAGGAAAGATTTCGGCCTCTAGACTGACACCCGTCACAGTCAGGGCTCAAGCAGGCACCTCCTCCTAGGCACTGGGCCATCCAGGAACCTCTGGGTCCTACCATCAGTAGGGCTCCTTCATGTCTGTTCTGGATACCAATGGATGTAGTCATCTTCTCACAAAGATAACTGGAGCACTGCAGAGGTAAGAAGGGCAGGATTGCAGCTCTGCCTCCTTCCCATCACCACTGGGCCACTTCCCATTTCTTACACTGGGTTTGGACCAGAAAATTACTGTAATGATGTTAGGAGATTGTTTATCACCAACAGTGTCACTTTGCCAGCCAGAAATCCACAAGTTAGGAGGTATCTAAATCTTTCATTGGCTTAGGTCGCAAAGCAAAAAGCAGCTCAAGATAAACAAGGCTCTGTGCTAACCAAGTACTTTTACACATCAACTCATCATTGCCATAACACATACCCTGGTAGTGTCTAAGATTCCAGTTTGCCAGAGACGCACAAATACAATAGAAACTTGGGCATACTTATTGCCATGTATCAATTATTCGGTTTTAATTCCCTAATAATGAAGTACTCCTTCAATAAGAACAGAAGCAAAAAGATTTTTGGTATGTCTTTGAAGTCAGAGAAGTTTGTTCTTTGGAAGAATCTTCAAAAGCTCTAGCTTAAATCATGATCCCCAATTTTGTCTTTAACATACATTTGCAAGAAACAAAGAGATAACTACTAGCTTAGTATTTGGACATTTAAAAAAAGAACTAAACCTTACGTGAGGGAACACATCTTCATTATCTTAATCTTTATGAGAGATAAAATCCCTTCAACAAGGGATTCTTCTGTGTCTGCTCCTGAGTGAAATACTCACATAGTATGAATGGGCAAAACAACTGACATCTCACACAACAGTAATAGTAAAAATGACAAGCCTCACCTTCTGAACAAAGTGCAATAGAAAAACCTCTGTTGACTACAGTAACATTATATGTTATTTATAACAACAGTAAATATATGAATAAAGATGAGTTTCTAGTATCAGGTGGTCAGCTTTAAGCAACATCACTGTTTAAGTATCATCCCAGCCTTACCTACATCATTTTTTCCCCACAGAACATGACCAGGTATGTATGGCACCTATCTCATATCCCAGTGTGCTGGATTTAGATAGGAAAAAGTTAATTTTCTTTATAGTGGCTGATATGGGACTGTGTTTTGAATTTCTGTTGGAAACAGTGTTGATTATAGAGAGATACTTTCCTTATTGCTGAGCAGTGCTTACACACCTTTTCTGCCTCTCACCCCATCAGCAAGCAGGCTGGGGGTGCACAAGTTTGGAGGGGACACAGCCAAGGACAGCTGATCCCAACTGACCAGAGCGATATCCCAGACATATGGAGTCATGCTCAGCATATAAAGCTGAGGGAAGAAGAAGAGGGGGAACGTTCAGAGTGGTGGCATTTGTCATCCCAAGTCATCATTAACGCGATGGAGCCCAACTTCCCTGGAGATGAGTGAACACTGCCCCTAGGAAGTGGTAAATTAATTCCTTGTTTTGCTTTGCTTGCACATGTGGCTTTTGCTTTACCTAATAAACTATTTTCATCTCAACCCAGGAGTTTACCCTCCCAATTCCCCACCCTATCCCACATGAGGGCAGTGAGAAGCAGCTGCGTGCAGCTGAGCGGCTGGCTGGGGGTTAAACCACAGCAGCCAAGCACAGCGTCTCATGAGGGTAGCAGGCTATTCTGTCATTGTGCACAGGAGAGCTTGGCCACTCTCAGCCCTGCAGCACAAGCTTCAACTTTGCTGAGGCATGAAGAGAACACTAGATGATAGTTACCTGTGTTGTAGACCACTTCATGATAATGGGGTGCACAATGCAGGGCATACATTTGTTTAAAAACTTCACCAGCTTGGATTCATTGCCACTAACAGCAGACCTTTTATCCAAACAGTAGGTCATAGTGTCATGACTCCCTGTAGAATACAAAAACAGATGTACAGAAAATCTCATTTCTTAACTACTCAGGACTACATTGCATGGTTATATTGCATGTGCACACCTGATATGCCACCCCCTTTGCAAATCACACACCTACATTTTCTGACAGCCTGTGAGGTTATGGCAAAAAGGTGGGCTCTTTTACAGAGGTTGCTCACTTGACATTAATAAGCTTAGTGTGAAACCCTTGTGAAGGGAAGGCATGAAGACTTTTCAATAAAGCAGTCCCCATCTAAACTACACATGGTTGTTTGCCCAAAACCACAATAAGACGGACTGTTTCAAATAGCATGTTCCACTGAAATAATAATTTTGATGTGAAAACCCACTTTTCTTTTTCTTTTTTTTTTTTTCTTTCAGGTAATAACTGAAGTCTGAATTTATGTAGAATTTGTCCTGTTTTTGGAGTTTTCCAAATGCAGGATTTCATTCTCCAGTCCCATCATCCCTGCAAAGGAAAATATGACTGAAAGCAGAAATTCATCTTCTTACACTTTTGACTGGACCAACTCCTAATGTGGCACTTCAAACATTTATATCTTAAATACTTGGTAAAAATGCCTTCCTGAACTAAACCCTCACATCCCCTACAAAACCAACATAAGAGGTGGGTGCTTAAAGGTGTCAGAGGTAAATCCAAGTATAAGTTCATGTGTGATAGATGAAAAAGTTTCATCTTCTACAGACTTCAAAAATTACCCAACTCGTTCCAGCACAGGGAATTTCACAGGGGCAGCCTAACCATCAGAGTCAAGTACAGCCTGCCCAAATATTTGTTTTCTTTGAAGTCTAAATAAATCTGACACGCCTCTTGCATAATGTTTAGAGGAAACTATTGCAACTCACAATTTCTTCAGGACAGGCAACCAGTGATTTTGCCAGCTTTTTCTGTTCCATTATTTCTTCCAGTTTTATAAAGCACCAATAAGAAAAGCTAACAATTCAGTATGGTGACTTGCCTGGATCTTTACAGAGTATCTGCAAATACATATTATTTTGGTTTTTAAGTCCTGCATCAAACAAATTGTTTACTGGTGCTAGGAACTGCCTTTTTGAATGGTTAGTCTTCCTGGTGCCAATGGCAGTATTTCCAGTAGCCAAAGAAAAAAGGACAAGATTGGTTTTGAATAAAAATTCTTTGAAACTGTTAATAAGTTTAATGTCTCACTCAATTTTTTCATCTTTTAAAATCCATTTTCCATCTATTTTCCTGCATTAGACACTGAAACAAAGCTCACTGCAGAGGGAAGATCGATATGGAGGACATGTAATCAAAGAAGTATGTCTTAGAAGATGTAAGAGTCATTAAACACCCATGGACCAAATCCAAGTCTGAGAGAGGTGAGCAGGATTCCATCGATGGGTGTTGCATCCACTGATGCCAACCAGCAAACAGATAGCAATCTTTTACTTAGAATTCTTTTTGGGATGTCAATGAGTTACAGTAACAAAAGGAAGATGGGTACATCCATGACACAACAAATATGATGCAAAGACAGTGAGCTAGCACCAAGCCAGGTAGCTTCAGAGCTTGAAGCAACACTTCCCCAGCAGCACTGTGCTGAATCTGGTGCAAGCACAACACTAATTACTGAGATTTGCCTCTGCCTCCTCATCCTGCTTTCAGAATGCACTCTGTCATGCTCGTGTTTCTTGCATGACTTTTATGAGATAAACTTCCACTTCCAAAGTGGGTTTCCCCCAGCTATTGCTCACTCTGAAAACCTGCCAGAGCTGTCTTGATCTGGTTGATCTTGATCTGTTTTTGTTCAGACTTGGGCTAGATCAGTTTTGTGGGTCAGCTGGACAGCCACCAAAATATCCCAAGCTAATAGCCTGCAATGCTCTGTAAAAGTCATCCAACGTTTGCTGAAAATGGGCTTGCCTTCAACTATTCTTTTCTTCATGTCTGTTCTCCATGCAGGTATATTCACAAGAACAAGCATTTGCAACAATAACAAGGTCACCGTTAGAAGAAGAGCCAGGAAGTCAAAGGCACACATTAGCAGGTTCTTCACTTCTACGGTGTCCAAGAAACACCACCATGAAAGCCTTTTAGAAACAACATGGTTCCTTTTCCTCTAAAACAAAACCCTACTGAGTGTGGTACTGACTTTTTGAGGGATTTTTGCAAGAGGAACAAAAAGAAAAATAGAAAAAGAAGATTCTTCTTTCTTTTTTCCTAAGACAAATACATATTTTCTTCTCTTGATGGTTAAAAAAGTAATCTAGATTTTTTTTTTTATAACATCTATCCTGGGTTCTCTTACATAGGCTTTGTCCTAAACAGAGGCGTGCTTGTTTGTGTAGTTAACATTTATTCAAATTATATATCTAAGAAGTCCCCATGAGATAAGTTTCCAGGTTTAAATTTTAATCAAAACTCCACATTCCATTAGTTCACAAAGGGCAGAAAAAATCCCAAAACACTAGAGTTCTTGGGTCCTCCCAGGGCTCCACTCACTGAAGACAAGACTTCACACTGTCTCTAAATATATGTCTTTCCTAAAATTAACCTATGATCCTGTAGCCCACATAAAACATTCATTTACATGCTATGCTGCTTTCCACCAAAACTACCTGTCACATCTACAGATATGAGAGAAAACATGGGCTCGACATTTCTTTTGTGCAAAGCGAATCATTCGAGAGCTGACAATCCTCCAGTGCCTCCCCATGGCCCCAGGTTACGGCTATACTGTAACTTCTTTGGACAGAATGAGGGCAGGGGGGTGGGGAAATCAAAGCAGCAGAGAGCTAATGATACACAGGTATCATTTAGCTGCATTTACACATAATAGTATAAATCCAGTTTTTGTAAGCAGGATCATGCAGAAAAATCACAGTCTACATTCATAAAAACATGTTAATGAAAAGTCTCAATTCTCCTTTTTCCATACCTTAACAGCCTCTTTTAAACAGTACACAGAAACAAATAATAAGGTAAAATGTTATTTCTGTCCTTTTGGAACCATTTCGTTATTCAGGAAGTGGCAAGAATTAATTAGGAAAATTTTACCATTGCCCAGATAAGCAAATGGCTGATACTGAACTGATAAGATGATGCAGAGGAATTGAAAAAAAAGGCCTCTTTTTTTCCTTTTTTTGCCCTCTCCCCTTTAAGAAACCCCAAACATTACAGACTGAAATTATTCATGCACACATAACATCACACAAACCCTCCCTCAAGCCCTTCTCCCACACACTGACCCAAATTATAAATGTAGCCATCCTGAAATGGGACAAACAGGATGTTCAAATGCTCAAACGACAAGCTAACAAAACAGTGGACAGCAAAAGTTAATCTTTACCTGGAAGGGCTAAGTTACAGAGAGGAATATCCCAGAGCTCCTCTGGCAATCGTGACATCCATTGGCCATTTTCACGGCACACATGAATGAAGGTTTGCAAAGGCCCTTCCATTAGTTCCTGCTCTGGGACTTCATAGGGTGTCCTGGGAAAAGAAAGAGAATAAACCATTCTGTATACTGTGGCTGCATTAATGACACTGGACCTGTGCAGAATGGATTTATAGATGCTATAAATGTCAGCCCTTCTCTCAAGTAGTTGCACCAATATGTCAAGAGCTTCTCAGCCATGACATAGGCTTCTTTTGATAACATTGTCTCCCAACACAATACCAAGAAAGGGTTCCAGCTTCAGGTTTCTAAATTGACCATGTGAAAGAAAAAGCAGAGCCAAGACAAATATAAGCAGTTTCAGTGGTGTGGAGAAATTACTATCTACATTGGCTATTGTGAAATCACAAGGAGTGACCTACGTCCAGAATGAAACCACATCCGTTCCTTTACCCTTTGCGGTCCCAGGAGCATGACAAGGGGACTGATGGCAGGGCTGGGACAGGCTGGGTCTGCTGCCCTCAGTTCCCTGGAGAATACTCACCTTGAAGGATCAAATAAGGTGCCACAAAAGTACCCCTGCAAAAAGCCTTTACAAAGATGTGAGGACTTTGGATTTGCAGGTCATGCTGGCTTCTGGGGTCAAAGACGAAAACTCATCTCCTTATTCCCTGTTTCAAGATGTCTTGATCTGTTCTTATCATCCCTATGAGTACATGATTATATGTGCTTCAATTTGGTCAGATCTTTCTGAAAGATACTCTAGAGCTATTCTTGGATACAAGCCTCCCTGGGATCTTGCGCAAAATTTGTAATGGTCACGCAGGAATGCCAGTGGATGAAACCCAGATGAGAAATCACAGCATCACCAGGGCCTACTAGAGTTACTCTGTTAATTTTTCATTTTATGATCTCCTGAATTATGCAGAACATGAAGATAAGCCCTCCCTGTCTTTTTTTTTTTTTTTTTTTTTAGGATCTTCTTGAAGTTTAAGTGATGGTTTGGGGATTAGAACCTTCCTTCTTCTCACTGCTTTCAAGGCTTTAACTATTTTTTTGCAGCTAGTGTGATAGTTTCTTTTAGATCATTAGTGATTACCTTCATTAATATCACACCTTCCTTTTTAATCCTTTTTTAAAAAGCTGTGACTGTGAATGATTCCTTCTTGTCTGCTATAGCAATGGTAGTCAGATATGTGTTTGTGCAGGTTCTGTACACTGCAAACACCTTCACTGGTGTCTGATCCCTTTTGCTGCATCTTAGCACATTCATTCAAGATTGCTTCTCCCCAAAGTATTCTTCAGGTTGCTTTGAGGAGGGGGTTGTTTTTTTCTGAATGGACAGGTGCGCCATACTGTTTATATGAAGAGCATTTCCTTCAACATGGTGCAAAAGATTTTTTTTGGCAGTCACCTAGGGTCATCTGTAAGGCAACCTTAGGAATTGCATTCCTAAGTTTTATGTCCATACCACATGTAAGAGATACAATCTGCTTTCAGATCCGCCAATGCACATAGCATCACCTTCCTAGCCTGCTCTGCTGTGCATTTGATGTCTTTGAATTGGTCTCTCTGAGTACAGCCTCAGCCTCCTCAGTTTAGATTAGAATGGGACCATGTGGGCTGAGGGAAATGCCTGGCACCCTGGCACAGTGACACAGGTTGCACGTGTCCAGTGTGTAACCTGGAATGTTCCTCCTGCTGAAGAGCAACTGGCTCTGAGGTTATCCATACACACAAGGCCTTTGCATAAGAAGGAAAAAAGTGGTTTAAATCCTCTCTTGCTCCCTTTGCCTCCTTATTTTAAAAGCCAGATGGAAAGTGGCTAGTGGAAAGTCAAGTGGGAAAATGCCCATAGATTTATTTAGGGGGGAAAAAAATGCAGATCTTTTTTGTCCGGCATAAGCAAATGGTCTCCATATGCCACATTTGCTAGATTATTCTTCGAAAGACATTCAGATCTCAGGCAGATCAACTTATCCATGGCTCTGCAATTTACCAGGACGAACTTCTGCTTCCTGCATACCCCTTGTTCAGGCAACAGATGCCTGCAGTTAATTTTGTCATCTTTTGCTGTGTATCATGCTTTGTCAGACTGCACACCACTGCTCACCTATGGCTGCTCTGCTCTAGTCTCTGTACCATGTAGCATTCAGTGTGGGCAGGGGCTGCAGGCACTTAAAACAGCATTGCTGTAGTTGCAAAAGACTGGATGGTCTCTCTCCTTCTCCAGCTCTGAAACCGACAGGAGCTGTGAGGCTGCAACACTCCAGCATATGGCAGCACTTATGGGGGTTCTACATGCAAACTAGAAACCTAACTAGAAGCACTGCTCTTCCTCCTTTGCTTGTGGTCTGCAGCCCCCCTCACAGAGACTTTAGCCTTGTCCAATTCCCCAGTGTTCACCCAAGGCCACCCACAACTCCCCAGAGCAGGTACACAAGGCCCATAAGCCGCATCGGGCAGTCACATCTTGTCCCAGCAGAAGCACTCCCAGGATGCGTCCAAGGGCGCAGGTTTACCTGCTGCCACCCTCTCGTCAAGTGCTTTCACTGTCTTGCTTGGGCTAATGGAGGCACAGTCCCACAGCTAACAGAAAAAAGGTAGTTTTCTGCCACACTAGTCCCTTTCACCTGTTCACCACTGACTCAGGACAGCCCAGCAGTGGCCCATGCTGGAGAAGTCCCTACAGAGACATCAAACCCTGCAACTAGCTTTGCCAGGCTGTATAACAGACCTCTTGGCATTGCCAAAACCCAAAGGCACCAGGTTCTCAGCCTGGCACAAGCTGCCATCAATGCCCCAGCCTCTGTGAGACCAGGACACTTCACAAAGAGTGTCCTCCTGGGCCTGGAGAAAGTCAGCAGAAGAGTAGAAACAGCAACACCAAGGCATGCTGTGGCCCTGCAAACACAGACAAGTGAGAGATTAACATCTTGTCCTCCTCTTCTTTGCACCTCCCTGCACAGCACCCTGAGGCTGGGGACGGCAGCCAGTGCCAGTGCCAGTGCATGGCAGGGACTGCACCCTGGTCATCTGCTAATCAAGTCCTGTTCCAAAGTGACTGGACCAGATTTTGGCCTGAGCCCTTGCACAGAGCAAAGCCCTAGACATTCACACTGCCACCTCTAAACTCAGCTGCTGCCTCACACTTGAGATGTGGGGTAGCCTTTATGGGGACAAAACCAAGGCTTTTCTGGAGGAATGAAACTGCAAGCATTAGCTACTGCTTCTCATGACTAAATCCTAAACTCCACAAAGAAGAACTGTGTCTGTTTGCCTCTTCTGGACAGGGGAGTCACTCTTCACATGGTGTTGTCATTAACTACTGTGTTGGGTTTGCATTGCAAGGTTTTGGTAGTGGGGGGGCTACATAATTGGTTTCTGTGATAAGATGCCAGAAACTTTCCCCATGTCTGTCAGAGCCAATGCCAGCTGGCTCCAAGGACCTACCACTGACCAAGGCTAAGCCCATCAACAATGGTGGGATAACAGATTTATCTAGGAAGGGAAAAAAAACTTGCTGCATAACAGCAACTGAAGCCAGGAAGTGAGAAGTGAGAATATGTGAGAGAAACAACTCTGCAGACACCAAGGTTAGTGAAGAAGGAAGGGGAGAAGGTGCTTCGGGCACCAGAGCAGATTCCCCTGCAGCCCATGGTGAAGACCGTGGTGAGACAGACTGTTCCCCTGCAGCCCATGGAGGTCTACAGCAGAGCAGATATCCACCTACAGCCTGGGGAGGGCCCCACACCAGAGCCGTGAATGCTCAAAGGAGACTGCGACCCCATGGAAAGCCCACGCTGGAGCAGATTTGCTGGCAGGACCTGTGACCCTGCGGAAGGGACCCACGCTGGAGCAGATCACGAACTGAAGCTTGTGAGAAGGACTTAATGTTGAAGTTTGTAGGGGAAGAGTGTGAGGAGTCCTCCCCCCGAGAAGGAAGGAGTTGCAGAGACAACATGTGAACCAACTCCAGCTCCCATTCCCCGTTTCCCTGTGCCACTGCAGGGGGCGGAGGTAGAGAAAATCAGGAGTGAATTTGAGCCCAGGAAGAATGGAGGGGTGGGGTGGAAGGTTTTCTCAGATTTGCTTTTTATTTTTCATTACCTTACTCTGATTTGATGGGTAATAAATTCAGTAACTTCCCCAAGTCGAGTCTGTTCTACCTGTTAAAGTAACTGGTGCGCGATCTGTCCCTGTCCTTGACTCGACCCATGAGCCTTTCGTTATATTCTCTCTCCCCTGTCTTGCTGAGGAGGGGAGTGATGGAGCGGCTGTGGTGGGCACCTGGCTTCCAGCCAGCACCCACCCACCCTAACTACCCTCGCTCCCCGTGTTCAGGCTAGCTTTCTGACCTTCCCTGGGTGCTCCGCACGCAGGCAGCAATCATATTCCGAGGACTGTAGCGGGACAGACGCAATAAACAAGGAATAAAACATTCAGGCATGCAAAGCCGCCAGCGATGACCCTCCTGCTGCCTGGGGACACCGCGAGGATCGGGCTGATTCCCCCTCCCGGGGCTGTGCCCAGCCGGAGCGTGCCTTGCACACACAGCCCCGCCGGGCCGGAGCGCTGCGCCACGGCCAAACCCCACGCAGTTCCGGCAGGGACGGGTAATTAATGACCGACCGGCGATGACATCAGTAAAACATTTGCTGCAGCCGACCCAGGGAAGCTGAAAGAACCCTCAGGGGAATCAACAGGAATCGCTGTGACGAGAGCTATCGGAACAGCCCCGGCGAGAAGGGCGCCCCCAGCCCCGCCGGGCACCGGGGCGATGGGACAGGGAGGATGGCACGGGGGGATGGCACCGGGGCGATGGGATAGGGGCGATGGCACGGGGGGATGGCATAGGGGGGATGGCGCAGGGGGGATGGCACAGGGCGATGGCACAGGGGCTCCGCCACCCGCACTGCCCCCGCCTCCGGGACCCTCCGAGGAGCCGGGTTCTGCCCCCTCCCCTCTGCTTCGCAGTTGTTTTACTCACGCCGAGGGCCGACTCCGTTCCCATGCCGGCTCTCCGGGAAGCCGTGCGCTCCGCAGCCCGCCCGGGACCCCGCACCCTGCCCGCTCCGCTCCGCTCCGCTCCGGGACGGGACGGGACGGGACGGGACGGGACGGGACGGGACGGGACGGGGCTGCCCCGCCCGCGTCAAGTGACCGCAGGTTTGAGGAAGGTGAGGGAGGGGCGGGAGGGATGAGGAAGGGGAGGGGAGGTGGCGGTAGCGAAGAGGCGCTGCCCGAGGCACAGAGGTGAGCCGAGCCGAGCCGCGCCGCTCGGGGCACTGGAGTGTTCCGGGAGGAGCCTGCGGACAGGGACAGGCGGGGAAAGCGCCGAGTAACAGTGTGTGCCGTGCTTCTGCTGCATTTCAAATCTATTAATGCACGAAAGCTTAAAATAAATATTTATAAACGTATACATACAGAAAAAGTACCTTAATTTTCTGCTTTGTCCAACAAAAAGCCCTCATCGGCGGCGAAATTCACTCATGATGGTGCTTTGCAGAGACTTCTGTAAGCTCTTCAAAAACCTTTTCTGTGTAAAGAGGAAGGAGGTAAATAGGTGAGTGAATGGCATGAAGAGGCGAATATGCAAATCTTCGGTGCGATTTTCGAAACAGGGTGCCTTCTCACCCTTCCCAGAGAGGCAAAGGCCCCCTACTTCAGCTCCCTGTTCTGAAAACACACTACAACACACGGTTCCCTCATTAAAGAATGGTGAACTGAAACCCCAATGGAAATAATGGATAGAGAAGATTAATTCTCCTTTCTCCACAGGGCAGCATTCCTAGAAGGTCACCTACAACAGAACTGGGATCTGACCGCTCTGGAATCATCCTGTGGTCAAAACTTCAGGCTGCTGCAGTGTTGTGCTTTGTAATGCAAGGATATATTTTACAGATGCACCTTTTCACTATCTCCTTTTTGCATGAGGCAGAGCAGCGTGTGTGTACAGAGCAAAACTTGGCGTGTCACCAACAGCAGCCAGATCAGGTTAACATTCAACTAACCAAGTCATTGCCACTGGTGAGTCCCAGGATGGCAGGGCTGCCTGGCCTTCAGAGTGATGCCACAGTTCAGTCTGCTATTTATATATTAGTTCTTACGGAGTATCACAGCACTAACTGGAGTTAGATGCAGCACAGATGTGCAGCAGGTTGTAAAGGTAGGCATGAAAAGGACAAAATGCCAGAAGGGACAAAGTAGAGCAAAGGAGAAGGTAAGAAAGAAAATATGCTTTTTGATGGCTGTGTGGTTTTGCACCACCATGCTAGAAAGTAGCTGAGCACAGTGACAGAGAAGTATTACTGTGCTCTTTGTGAAATTAAATAAATGGGAAAGTATTTCAAACAGAAAAAGCTAGGAGGACAAATCAGGCAAAGTCAACTTTAATTCTTCATTTACTTAGAAAGTTAAGACTATGGAGATGTGACAAAACAACAGTCAGGCAACCTCTGTATACTGCCATGATGAATACAGGACAGCCAGACGTGATTCTGGTCGTGTGAAGCAAACCTGTGTGAAGTTGTTTGGATTAATGGGAGAAACATGGAAAGAAAAAATTAAAATCTATTTTGGTGTGGATTTGAAGCGAGTAGCAGAAAACTCAAACCATGAAACTGAAATCCTACATTTTATTCTTTACAACAGGACTTTACACCCTAGTAATGTGAAGAGTCTGCTGAATGATGTGATCTTGCAGGTCTCACCTCAATAGAAATGCCCTATCAGGAAGTCTCAAGCCCTGTCCAAACCTTTCTAATTCCCACCTCTTCAAGTCTGAGTTTGGGTCTCAATTTGTCTTTGTTTGCACTGGAATTACTAGACATGCCAAGAGAGTTGCTCTTAGTTTAGTTCTGAGATCACAGTCTCAGGAGGGATTTAGGAAGTCCATAAACGAAGGAATGACAGGAAATCAATCAGCAAATTATTAAAGCCCTGAATAAGCAGGTCTCATGAGAAGCAGTCAAGGCAAGAAAAACTTTTAGCAGTATTTGCAGAAATAATGATAAACAGATTTCAAGATGAGGAAGCAGGGACATGAAAAAGCCCAAGATTTACCCTCCTCGCAAAATAAATGTCTGCATTAAAAAGGCAGAGTGGAGTTCAAAAAACAAAGAAGAACTTACCTACGAGTAGCTTATCAGGTTTTGAAGCATTCAGTACTGAAGAGGTTTGAGGGTGGTGGCATCTGAGACAGTCAAAACAGGCAAATACAGAAGCCTCAGTGTGGGGATTGATGACAATGCAGGTCTGACTTATAGCTGTGGATCAGAGTGAAATTTCTGATTTGTTAGTCACAGTGACAGCTATCATAGAGCCTTAAACTGGACTTTTTCATTCAAACACTTTGGCATACTAAAATACAATGCTCTCAGTCTGAGAGAAATCACCTCATTTTCTATATGATGTAGAGGTTTATGAGATCTTTTTGAAAATTTACAATTATTTCAGATGTTATGTGAGACTTCTGCATCCCATCCCAGTTTTTGTTTGGATATAGTACAGCTTTAGCCTGTGCCGTAATGTACAGAGCTGCAGCTAAGGATTTAAACAACCTTAACTGAATTCCCTGGATTTTGGTTGTTTGTTCTGAGGACATTTGCAACACCCTGGCAATATGTGTGTTTGCTCTTGCTCTGACTTACTGATAAGTCCTCTCAACCTTCACCTAATTTCTGTCTTTGGGAACAAGCAGGCAGTTTAATATTTCTGAAAGGAGGTTGTATATCTAATGGCAACACCCACAATGGCTCCTGAGAGCGGGGGAATCATCAAGGAGGCAGCCTGCAGCACCAGGCAGGTCACTCTGGACAATAAAAAGACCTGGGAAGAGAAATATGCAGCCCAGACTGTCTGGTAGCGTGAAACTGATTTGCTTCTAGAGACCACAATGGCTACTCCAAACTTGCGATGCTGTGAGCGGGATGCAGTGAGGATGGGGAGGCACGCTCAGGAGCCCTCCTTTGCACATGGTGCTTGTGCCTGGGGCTGCCTGTCAGCAAGGTGCCTCTGACAACCTGGCGCCAGCCTGCAGGAAACCTTAGGCAGAAGGATTTGGGTAGGATTTAGATTGCCTGAACACATTGAAGCGTGCCAGTGCTATCATGAAGAAACAGCCCTGGCTTAATTTGCAACAATGATAAAATTCAGTGGCAAGTAAAAATGCTACTGTCATCATTAGACATGGGGTACATCGCTGCTGGGAAGAAAAAAACAGAGTTGAATTTTATTAGCAAAAATTTGTAATTGAATTTTTTGAAAAAGAAAAACATGGGCAGGGGAGTCCTGAAATTCCTCCAGTTTGATCCACTCCCACCAATGTAAGTGAGGCTTCAGAGGGCATGGTCAAGATGCAGGCAAAACAATTTTACTTCAGAAGCAAATGAGATTTTAATTTCAACTTGCCTACACCAGTATTGACAAGAAGGGTTTAAAATGCCATAAAATACATTTGGTAGAGCAAATTTACTTCATGTCTGGCACCAGGAATGCTTAAAACAAGACATGAAAAGCTCTTCCAGGAGGCGCAGGAGAGCTGCTTGTACTGTCATTCTGAGAAGAGAAACTTAAGAGGGAGAAAAACAAAACTCTTTCCTCAGACCTAGCATATGAGAAGATATGAGCAAAAAGAGAACTGGGCTTTGTTGCTAAAACCCAACAGAGAGATAAGCTGGGGAGACACAAAAAAAAATACATGCATTCTTGTCCACTAGAAAGGATTTCAAATTACAGGGAGACAGGAAGCCTCCTCCTTTCATTCCTCCCTTTGCCCTGTTAATTTGTTATCTAGCCCTTAAAAATTGTGCAAACGAGGTAAATTCTTGAGCTATTTTCTCACAGCACTCCCCATTTTGCATGAATCTCTGTCCTTTTTTCCTAACTGGAACAGGTCAGAAGCAAAGCCCTCCACTCTGATGTCCCAATCCCCAGGGCAGCTTAAGTGACTATAGACCAATACCTTTCATCCACAAAGACAGCTCTCAGGTTGGCATGAGAGGCAGCAGCCTGGGCTGGAGGAGGCTGAAGCATTACCCTGGGAAAGACAGGACCATCAAGACACCATGTCCTGTTAATATCTTTCCTGTGTGCAGCTTCTAACTTAGTGGCAGACCATGGGGAGGAAGAGAAAAGACTCTTTTTATGCTTAAATTCATCACTATGGTGAAGCTGCGGGAGTGAGTCTTGTGTCCTTCAGCAGCCAAGAACAGCATCTCACCTTCTTCCTGTGATCAGTTGTGAAAACCAGGTATCTGGATCCTCAGGGACAAATTTCGAGTACCTTTGACACTGGTCAAATATAGGAGCTAACATTGTCTGGATCTTTAGGCCATCCAGACCTTAATTCCTGTGGTTCCCATGTCAGTTAAGCCTTGATCATTTTGGGCTCATAATCAATCACTGAGGAATAACTGAATAGTCTTCTAAGGCTGGTGAGTTGTTTTTCCTCCATCTGTTACTCATTTGTACTGTCAACCATAACCATAGCCTGCCATGGAGCAAGACCTTTTAGAGGCCACGCTTCAGCACAAAGATGACTCACAAGTTAATATAGGTCAAATAAACTGGGTTCTCAGTGCAGAGCCAGTCCTATTCTGTGTCCTGAAGAGCTGTATCTGTTGCTCTTTCATGGACTTGATGGTTCTTTTGGTCTCTGCATGCATTTCATATCTGTTGGGGTACAATAGCAAAAGCATGCAAGGAAGGGTGTCTTGGGCAGTGCAGGCATGATCTGCAGGAGTCTGCAGTAAAGGTTCATCTCCCAACAGAACTTCACACTACAAACAGTACAAGTCATCCATGGCAGAGAATTTAAGGCTGGTAGCAGCTAAGCTCATGATGTCAGTCTGGGTCAAGCATTGCTAGTATTAAAGGCTAAGATCTACAACAGAAAAATGACATAAGTTTCCAAAGGTGCCAAATAACCTAAGAAAGTACTTCATCTCTTATTACATTCATTTATTTTATTACAGAGTAGCAAAGCACCATATTGACCTCACACATTATCAGAGGGTAGTAATTTGTAGCATAGTAATTTATAAACTACTTGATATATATTACTGGTCCTTTTTTCTATCCACATGGTCTAAACCCCACCATCCACTGATAACTTGTTTTCCACTGGTACTGGTGTCAGGAATGCAGAGCTGAAAAGTTGCACAAGAGGCACAAGGGCTGTAGCTACTGGGGCAGTCCCACCCTTGCCCACTCAGGATAGCAACAGTGCTGGAAGTGTTTGTACAAACATTCCAGTTAACATTTCCCACTGACAAACCAAGTTTGTGTTATGCTTTATTTTACCTGAGCTGATTCATCAGTATTCAGACATGCACTCAGTAAGACCCATCTTTACCAAACTTTATAATAGTATAGTAAGTACCCTTCAAGTTGTTTATATGGCATTTTTAGTTTGGGGATGCTGCTAGCACCCTTCTGTACAACAGACTGCAATGTTGTCTGGCCACAAAAGCAGATTTGCAAAGCCTCAAAATACAGTATTAACAAACAACCTTCTACTAAAAGCAATGACCACTCCAATGCACCAGAAGATCAGCAGCTGTCTGCATGAATGTCACAATGAAGATATGGAGGAGCTGCTCTAGCAGTGACCAAACCCTACCTGATTGTCAGTTGTTTTCACATTTAATTTTCCACAGCAATTTTCTTGCAGTTGTACTCCAGATGCTGTAAGACTCTTCTAACCATCCCCTGCCTTACCAGGAAAAAAAAAATCCACTGCCTCTTATAAACACATCAAATCCTACACAACACTTAAGTCTGCAGACTATCCAGTTTGAGAATTGGCTTTTCCATGGATTAGGATGCTCCTGACTGGCAGATTTTGCTGTAAAAACAAAGTTGGGTTGGTTCTTTTCTTACAGTTATATACCTCCCTATCTATTTCACCTGCAATGATCATGGCAAAGGCAACTAATCATAATAATAAAGGACAGTAACAAATCTCCCTTACAGAAGCATGTGAACACATTTTTATGGCACACATTAGAAGCTACAGGAAGCAAGGATATTTGTGGCAAGTTGAAATGCAAGTTTTTCCTGTTCCCTGGTTACAAGTGAAGAGCATGATGGCACGCCCACTGTTCACTGTTGCCCTTATAAACTTTTTTATATAAACAGTTGTGCTAGAAAGATGAGAGAATTTCATTCAGTTCATGGGAGTGATGAGAACCATAAGCTAGAAATTCAGACATTGCTGTAAATATACTTGAAGGATTTCTGATTCTGAAATGATCCTCAGGTCCTCTGATGTAGACAAAACTTTGTATCAGGCTGCAGGGTTTGACCCTTATTTTCATCCTCTGCACCATATTAAAAGGAAAGTCAGGGCTCAACTAGTGGGAAAAGGAGGTTAACATACACCCAGATGATGGTTTATAGGAAATAGAACCTGGCAACTGGAGGTTTTGTTTTTTTTATTTTTTGTGGTTTGGGGTTTTGGGTTTTTTTGCTTTTTTGGGGGGTTTTGGGTTGGGTCACTTGTTTTTTTGAGGGGGCGGGCGGTTTAGGGAAATTATATTTTTGCAGTTACTTAATCTGGTAAAGTCTTTCTTCCTATTTTCTTACCCCCAGCACTTTTTAAACAAGCTGAGTTCAACCAAGATTTTATCAGTCATATCATGAGGTTCTTGAAAACAGCCTTTCTTCAGTATTTTGACAACCTGATTAACAGACCCTTGGGTTTTGGGCAAAGGACTGGGCCTGACTTCAGTTAGGTGAATATTTCTGCTGCCTGCAGGGAAACAGAGCACAGTGCTAATAGCAGCAAGGTTGTGTGTTTGATTCTTGTATGGGCCACTCACTGAAGGGTTGGACTCAGTGATCCTTGTGGGTCCCTTCTAACTCAGAATATTCTGTGAATCTGTAACATTTTTTGTCTCTTGTGGAGGTCACATAGAATCCTAGAATCATTAAGGTTGGAAGCGACCTCTAAGATCACTGAGTCCAACTGCTAACCCAGCACTGCCATGTTCACCACTGAACCATGTCCCCAAGTGCCACAGCCATAGACCAAGAGGGCTGGAAGTTCAGGAAAGGTTAGGTTTTTTCTGCTTTCTTTCTACTGCCATCAGGGGCTGATCACCTTGCAGACAGCTGTACACCATAGGGTGTCCTTCATGCTGGTACCCTATCTAAGAGGGTCCTGGTGATTCAGGTTTAGACATCTATAGGCCTTCACATCTAAAATCCTGAAGCATCAACTTGTGTTGTTGTACTGCAGCAGCAAGTGGACCAAGCCCTGAACAGCCCATCCCACCCTAGAACTGCCTGGCTTGGGCAGGAGGTTGGAAAGGAGACCCCTGCAAGGGCCCTTGCAGCCCCAGCAGCACCGTGAGCCTGCAGCCATGTTCCAGGCCAAGAGACAGAACCAGAAAAACAGAATTAGAAGGAGGATGACACAGTTAGAGTCAAACAGGCCTAGCTTCATGGGACATATGTCTTGCCAGACTAACCTGATTTTTTAAATTGGGTTTCTTTTAAGCAGGCAGGGTATATGCAGCCACACTGTCATATGCCTGCCTCTACTCCCATCATATCTTCTCTTTCTTCACAGCCATTCCTGAATACAAGCTAACTTCCCTCTAAAGTCAACAGAGAGAAAAGAGCACATCTAGCATGCTGATCATCTAATTTATTTCAGATTGGCTCAGAGACACAACTGCTACCAAAGTTTTCCAGTGAATTTCCACCTCCTGGCAGCCCTTCCTAAGCATTACTAAAGACTCATATTACAGGTTCCCTCACTTTTTCAGTGGAATGGTCATGGTCTCCAACCTCACTTTTCTTCCTGCTTCTTGTCCCTTTCCTCTTCAGTGATGATCATCTCAGCAAGGAAACTCAGCCATCTTTCAAAATATCTGCTTTCCTTAGCACAGTCAACCAAGGGATGCAAAAAGCTCTATATTATATGTGTAAGGTTTTTCCTTTCCAAACCTGCTTTCTCCCACTGGCTTCTGTGATCTGCAGGGACTATGCCTACAGCTTGGGACACAAAGCTTTTCTCAGCTCTGGTGCTGAGGAGCACAACAGGGCTGTGTTCCAGACCTGCGTCAAGGTGAGATCCAACCATGCACACAAATTTCTGTGCTTCTCATTTCTGTACAAGGAGCTTGAGCAAGTCCCCTGATTTGGACAACCAAGAGAGAACAGCCTCAGGACAGAGGCAGCAAAGAATTATTTTTTGCCCCTGACAGGGCATATGGTAAATTTCAAAAAGTCACCCACAATGGCTCACAGTGGCACTGTAAGGCAATTGTAGGGAAGCAAGTCAGCAAGATACCACCATGCTGGAGATGAAAGCTAGCAGCTGGAGTGCAAGCAGACAGCCAAAACTGAAACATGGTTCTGCTGACTCTGCATTTGCTTTTAACCCACTGAGTGGACTGCTGAGAAAGGAAAGTACTGGTGCCACATTCCTACTATTGCATCTTGAAAGCAGATCATGAAATCATTAGATAAAGCTAGGAAATCACTTCTGGGCTGGGTGAATACAAAGGCCCTAAAAGGATAAAAAATTTTCTGAGAACATATGCCTAAGGCATTTCACAAAATATGTGAAGCTCACTCACTCTTCACCCAACAGCCCTGAGTATCCTCATTTTTAAAATCAGTGTAAGCAAAAAATCCCCAAATGATTTCAGGCTTGCAGCTATTAGCATGAGATTGAGAAATGCAAGTTCATTTGCTCTTACAGTCTCAGCTCCCTTTGCTCTCACAGACTGTGGGAGAGAGTAATTTTAGAGGAAATGTAGGATACAGATGAGCAAGTACATTTATGCAGAGATCTATGTTCCCTTTCATTGCCTTGCTTACCAGAGTGTGACTACCTAGAGAACCAAGACCAGTGATATGCTGGTGTCAAAATGCTTGTGTACAAGAGGAGAATGGCTGCTTGCAGCTTACCTTTGCTCAGGTGTTACTTATGGGCTCTGTATACTGCCCAGATTCACCCTGATAACAAGCATTGGTCGTCAGGATGTGGTTCTTCCCTCAGTTCCTCCAGTGTGGGCTTTCTATCAGTGTTTTCAATCAAAAAAGAGCCAACCAGCAGTGATTCAGACAGACAGATAAACAGGGCTACTATCTTAATGTCACACGTTAGTGGAGCCACCCCAACAGCAGAAGTCCCCAGCTTGTGCAAGGCCTTGGCATGCTAAAGGCTAAGCAGAAGTATTTGCATGATCTCCAGTTACCATTTAATCCAACACCTAGGGCAAAATGTCAGGCTATTGTCTTGCAAAAGTGTAGAGTTATGTCAAGGGCCATAAAATTTCTTATACAAGCGTTCTCAATTCAGGCTCGGAAAAACACAAATAAAAACATGACTCATATTCTGACAGAGCAGCTGAGGCTCAGCCACCACTTTGAGCAGCGTGTGAACAGGCACGTCCCTGCATATGCCTGTCCCTCTCATCTTGACTAGGCAGGTCTTGTCCAAAAGTCAACAATTTTCCTTGCTACATCAGAAACAAGGGCTGGAGAGCCTTGCTTTGAAGCGCGTGCAGTCTGACAGGAGTACAAACAAAACATGGAATCATGTATTTTCCCACAGTTACTCAGTAAGCCTAGAAGTCTCTAGGGAATTTCTTAAACACGCACAAGTTGTATGTGCAGGTACCCTCAGGGGAATGAAGAGAAACACAGATATTCCCTAGAGAGAAAATTCTCAAGTATTTGGTGCTTGTATGGGCAGACAGCAAAGGAAAGCTCCTCGTACTGGGACAGCCATAGTTTACATAGCCATCTCCCACTGTCATCCCTTGTTACACATGGAGTCTTCATTTTCCTTAGTGTATTATGCTCTTTAGCAGCAGTTTGATTACTTTATCCATCAGATCTTGGTCTTTCCTAGAGTTTCATCTAAACCAAACCTGTCTTGCACCTGAAAGTCATTCCCACCAGAGGAGGCTCAGAGCCACGTGGCAGAGGCTGTGGTAGAGAACAATCTCTGGAGAGTGCCATCCCATTGCAAACTAAAATCAGACTACAGCCTAGAAATATCTCTTTCTCTCCACCAGGTTCCTTTAATGCTTGTAGCAACTGGCTCCCCTGACAAACTGCCTCCAGGAGAGAAGAAGCTCTAATTGAACCTAATTGGTCACAGTTGCTTTAGGGTGTTGCAGAGAAGTTTGCTGACACAAGCTCACACGGCATGAATAGGTATGCCTAGTGGTTCATATTGGATCAACATACTACAGGATGATGTGGCAGTACAAAACAGGCTGGAGTCAGCCACGGGCACACCATTCACCATTAGCCAGAGCATCCGACAGAGATGTGGTGCACACTTTTTATTTACAGCCTGACTTTATGTCAGCCATGGAAAGACAGACAGCCAATACCTCATCCATCCCAGAGCCTGCTGGTACAAAAAAAAAGAAATCACACAGCTCTTTTGGCATATTTAAAACATCTGATGGAGGGGTTTTTAGGAGATCAACACCATGTGTCATTATGTCCAAGAACTGTGCAATGGTTGAAGAGTCATAGTGTTAGATTTACTGTAGCTTTGGAATATGGCTTCATCATGAACTGATTCTGCCTCAGGTCTTGTCTCATATGTATCATCTATTTTCCAGAGTATCACGTTCAGCATTTAAAAGGAGTTTCAGTAAGAAAGGATAATGCCAGCAGAGGTCAGTGCATCACCATACTCAATCTCCCCTAATCTTATCTGGTAAAAAAACGGTCAATTTGTAGATCATGAGTGTTATGTTTTTTAAGGGGGGAAGTGATTTAAAAAATATTTTTAAGTAACATCTTTTAAGAGGAATGGTCCTTGTCTCTAGCTCATCCTGAGAATAATAATAGAAGAACAAACAGGAAAACTTCCCATTTTTAAAGGAAAAGAAAGAACTTTAGTGAACCTAGCACTTTTTGACGCTGATTCCTCCCTCACTCCTCAACCACACAAACATTTAAAGCAGATGCTGAAAATAAATTAGAAGCTTATAAAATTACCATTTGTGGTTTTAATTGTAAGAAAATTCACTAACATGGCAGGAGATGTCCCTTATGAACTACGGTTCACCTTAAGACATTGTCTTTGCATCAATAAGCAACTATACAGGGAAATGTGCAGTTGGAATGGATAAAGCCATTTCTTAGAGTAAACAAGAAATTTGCTTTTGGTCCTATTGAGAAGTCCCTAGTGACAGACTGTAGAAAATGGCAACTCTTTCTCAGTGACCTATTTCTTATGGAAAATCAAGAGGAAGTTCCTAGGATGGGCACCCTAAAACCGCCCCTGGCAACTTTGAAGCCTGTGTGCTGAACAGAGATCATCTACACTGAAAAAGTGTCAAGAAGCTGACTCAAGTTACTCCCACTCACGCTTGTGAAAAAGGGTGCAAACAGACCTCATTGACATTGGCAGCGAGTGGGAGGAGGATGGAGCAACAGCAGCAGCAGCCAGAGGAGTCTGAAGGGTTTGCTATCAGCTTTCCTGGGCACTAAGGATTGCCTTTCCTTCTCTCAGCAGTTCTTCCCACCATTTCCAGTTACCAACTCCTACTGCAGTCCCCATGTCACCAAAACCCACCAGGTGTTAGCAGAGTAGAAGGCAGCAAATGGGGCTCTGCTGGGACCCTCCAAATCCACTAAAGAGTTCTTAAACAATCCTGTTTGTGCCTCAGTTACCCAGGAGTGAAGATGATAGTGCTGAGCCCTCTCTAACTTTTCCAGGAAGATGGTCTTTGTGTATCTGTACCAAGTTTTCTCAAACAGGGTGTGCCCAGAGAAGTAGTGACAGAACAAGGAGTAATGGGTACAAATTGAAAGAGGGGATAATCAGGTTAGGTATCAGGGAGAAATTCTTTGCTATGAGGGTGATGGGAGACTGGAAGAGGTTGCCCAGGGAAGTTGTAGATTCCCCAACCCTGACAGAGCTCAAGTCAAGGTTGGATAAAACCTTGGGCAACCTGATCTAGTGGAAGGTGTCCCTGCCCATGGCAGGGGGAGTTCAGAGTAGATGATCTTTAAGGTCCCTTCCAACCCTTGACATTCTTTTATTCTGTGATAAGTTGTGGATGCCCCATCTCTTGCAGTGTTCAAGACCAGGTTAGATGGTGCTTTGGGCAACCTTGTTTAGCGGGAAGTGTTCCTGCTCATGGCAGTGGAGTTGGAACTAGATGATCTTTAAGGTCCTTTCGAACCCAAATTTCTCTAGGGTTCTGTGATCAACTGTCCTTGGTGTCCTTTACACCCCACTCTTATACCAGCAGTGTAATGAATATCATGAGCTGCAGAGAGGGTTATTGATCCTGAAAAGGAAGCTCTTACCAAATGAGGGGAAACAAATTGAGCAATGTCAGGCTCCAGCATCCCTTAACTGGGATGACTCCGGTGCCAAACTGCATAAATCTCCTCTTGAGAACAGAGCTTAGAGAAGTTCTCCAAGCACTGGGAAGGTAGAAGTGACCACTGTCACTACCCATCCTTACTGCCCAAGGGCAAAAGCCTACACTGTCACTCAGTGATCTCACAGGTAATGTTTTAACCAAGTCCGGCTCACCAGAACATTAACGTGGGATTCAGCTCTATCAGCTCCACAGACACCTACAGCGTAGATGTCTACTGATGCACTACACAACTAAGCACTACACAGCTAAGACTCCTTTTGCAATCAAAGGGAGTAATTAATTAAAAGGTGCAATTCATCAGCCTCGAGTAGACATCTAAAAGTCTGCTGAGTTACAAACTAGAGCTGCCTGTTTCTCTTCTCCACACAGTGAAGAATTTGTTAGTTTCAAAGCAACAACCTTTCATCAAAGGTTATTGGGATCTGGAAATGTGTCTTCCAAGAAAAGAGCCCTGGCCCAGGAGGAAGACTGGTAAAAAGAATAAGAGCATGCCACCGTGGGCATTCATCCCAGGAGCAGTGCCTGCAGAGTATTAAGAGATTCCAGACTGGAAGACACAATTCTGCATCCCAAAGTGTTCCAGGCCAACAAAAACACAACCTTCCCCAAGCCAAGTTAGCCCAGTCAAATGTGTCCATAGTACTCTATTTTTTTTTTTGACTCAGTATTTTATGCTGAAACAACTCAAAAAAAATCCACTGTCCCTGAAAGCATTCATACTGCAGTATCAGCTCAAGCTAATCTCTGTATTTCACTCCTCTTCTCCACAGCAATATTCCAGGTCATCTGAAGCTTCCATCCTTGGTTTGTAGCTCCTAACAGAAATAAAACACTTTGAACCTTTCTGTACTCTTCTGTACATGTATTGAAAAGATAATTTTATGTCGTATTTCCAGTGATTGTGTCTGTACTGGCTTTACTGAAATCCCATCAGATGAGCAAGTCCAAGCTGCTCTAAAGGAGCATGTGCAAGTGCTGGGGGAGGGTAGGGTAAAAAGAAGACTGAAGGGGGATCCAGGTACATGCACAAAGTACAGCAGAAGGCAGGACTGGCTAAAGTTAGTCTGCCTTTTCCCTGCCATGCAGAATCTGGCAAGGCATTCAGGAGGCAGCTCGCATGAGTCTTATTTTGATGCAGGAGGAGAACCTGACATCAACACCAACTGTTTGTTTGACTTTCAGGTTGTCAATACTGCAACACACAGCACAAACAAACTCAATCAACCAGTACTTTAAGCAGGACAAACTGTCTGCAGTCTTAGACAAATTTAATCTACAGCTATTTCTGCCCTTCACAAGCAGCACCTAGAGTGTGTGAATAGGTCCCTGGCAGAAAAAAGAGGTAACTGCCCTGCTGATGTGACATGGCTTTGCATAGTTCACAAATCCTGTTGTTCTGCTGTAGGAAGGAAGTACATGGATATGATAATTTTGTATTGCCTGCTGCTCACATCCTCGTTGCCTTCCAGTACTAACAATGAATTTGTCAGTTGTTCAAAGATTTTCTGAAAGCAGAAATTAAGCTAGTGGCTAAGTCATACCCTTATCTTCTGTTCTCCTTATTTAAAGACAAACTCTGGCTTTTTCTTCATGAAACTTTCAAGACATTACCTGCTTCTCACATGTTCTAAAGTAAAACATTTGTATTCAATATTTCATTATTAAGTTCTTTAATTCCTTCATAAACAGACTTATAATCCCTTACTGACTTGAAAAACTCTAATCTCTAAGTTTTTCCAGTCTTGTTTGAAGTTAACATCTTTACTCATATCACTGGTATGAACTATAATACCTTTCAGTTGAAATTGATTATTCTTGTAAAGACCAGTGGAAAAAAAATAGTTATTACAAAATTTGACTAAGTATCATCTAGCAATATCTTTTCCTCTCTGCCGAACAGCTGACTAATTCACCCTTTCCTTCACCTTCCCTCTGCTACAGCTGCACTTCTAAAATGATTTAAAATTATTTATATCGCTTGACAGATGCATCTTGTTTTGAGCTTTGACTTTTTAAGATTTCGTTCCTATATCTTCATGTTATATTTATCACTCATCCTCAGTAGTCTGACCTAGTTTCTGCTTCCAGCTTGATTATTTCTTGTATTTAAGGTTCATACACAGTTCATGCTTTAATCAAGCTGACCTCTTACTGCATTTTCTCTCTTTTCTTCACAATAGGGTAGTATACCCCTGTGGATGGATATTATTTTACTGTGTGTATTTTTTGTAAGGCACTAATGCTCTAACAGTATTTTCCTTCACATGAGATCTTGCTTACCCGTTCTGTGAATTTATTGAAATCTACCTCCTACCCTCAGCTGCTATTCCTTCTTCTTCTCCTTAAAGCTCATGACTCTTTCTTCTAATGGCCACTCTTCAGTGGACGTTCCAGCCTCCAATTCTCATCCATTCCTCACAACTGTCAACAAATAAAAAAGTATCTCTACTTTACTTGCTTACCTTACATCTTGAATCTCTGATGCAATCCAAAATTTTCCAAGTGATCTGCTGTATTTCTTTCCCAGCAGATATTCTTCATTATCCCCAGTAACCTTGTGCCCAATATAAGGGTTCTTGTGACTTATAATCATCTTTTTACCCCGTAATTCTTTTCTGTTTATGCTACAAACCTTGGAAATAAGATGCAATTTAAAGCTATAACTTGTATTCAGAGACTGCATTTTGGGAACTTTATGTCTAGCATGTTTTGTTTGAGGCCATCTTTACATTTTCTCTTTAAAATGAAAAAGATAATGAAGTAGATAATCACAAGAAATAGATAAACATTATCATGGAAAAAATTATTATATCTTTTTGTCCAGGATTAAGAAGTATATTTGCATCTTTGGTACCCAGAGTCCTATGCAGAACAGTACCAGCCAGTGAAGCAAACCTTATAGCCCTGTATTTACCAATTCTAGACTGGTGAGAGCACATGGGATGCAGTAGCAATCTCAGCACAGCTCTGATGTTTAACCAGGTTCATTCATGTCCAGGCTGCACTTATGAATATTTGGAGACCCTTTGTTTAGATTGAATAGGTTTTCTCAAAAATATGTCTTTTCAAGAAGGCAAGAATCTGTCAGGTTCTTCCCAGTCAAAAGCCTATTCCAACCACATACAAGAGCATGCAAGAGAAGTAAGATTTACCTATCATGGTATAGGTTAAATATACATAAAACATAGCAAATACTTAGAAAAGCTTATAAAAGACAGGATGTACAGACCACTCCCTTAAAAGGGAATCCAGTTCCCATCAGTCTCTGCTATCTTGTTCACTAGATGGTTTATGTTCTGCCTGTGATCCATGCTGGGGAGATACTCCATCAGCAGGTTACCCCTCCCCATCATGCTTCTCACCATGTAGGGCTGACCCACACCAACAAAGTACTCAGCCACCCAGTAACCACCTCATAGTGTATCCTCAGCAAGGACTATAGGTACCATATTGTTCCCTAGATGCACAAAAGGAATTAACCCAGTCCTGTACTGCCTTCCTTCATGCTTTCGTCCTTTGCCTCAAGGCAAAGGGCCATTGCTCACTTTGGTTAAGTGAGGCTGAAGAATAACCCCAATATGGTTTTCATCACCACCTTTTTTTTTTTTTTTTTTCCGGAAAGCAAAACCACAAAACAGCAACTTCTGAAGTCTGAAGAGAGGCGAAGTAGTGGGCTTTGAGTATCGTCTTCAAACCATCTGTAGCTTGGGAAGCTGTGCTACAAAGAAAGAGTTCCCAAAGCACTCAAACCCTGGAGTCTGAGAGCAGCAGGCGCTGTGTCTCCCTTTGGAGATGGAGGAAGGAGTGGCTGTAAAATCACAAACCAGTGACCCTGGCTTGAATGCCTGGGAAAGCTCTAGACAAAAATTACAAGGATATTAAGGATTTCTCAAGTGCACATTGTTTCAAAATTATCTACTTTGCTTTTCTGGCAGAGCAAAGAGCCTAGTAGATAGGCAATTTTGCAAATAACTGAGTAATTTTTGTTAAACAAGGTATCTGCACTCACTTCCTACATTTTTTTTTTTTAAATTAAAGGTTGGGACACTTGACTTGACTCCAAACATCCTGCCTTCACATTCCTTCCCAGATGGGGTAAACAGGAAATCTTGCATAATTGTCAATTTTCCTTATACCAGTTTGGCATTGACATGGTGCCAAAGGGCATTTAGCACCTTTGCTCTTAAGAACCCCCAGCAGCTTAATTACTATTGGAATTATGACTAGGGAGAAAAACAACAGCCCAGATGTTGAGCAAACATAACAATGAGCTGAACATTTTATTTCTCAATCAAGTTGTCTTTGTGTAGCTCTTTGAACTCACCTCTCTTTCAAGGCAAGGTAGGAGTGAGGCAGAGCAATGGGCCAAGACCCTCTTATACTAATTATCTAGTCAAGTAGCACAGAAGCAAAATGCTTGCTAATGACCTAAAGTAATCATCTAGAGTAAATGTCTGAAAAGTATCTAAAGTGGGGTTTGCAGTAGACTTCAGGTAACTGCATTGAAATAATTCACTTTGGAAAATCCTGTTCAATGGCTATGCATATTCAATAGTACTTAGTGAACAAAACTTCCTTCTCAATCCTCTGATCTCATTTATTTCTGGACTGTGGCCCAGTTCAACTGGAGGGGCCAAATAGACCACCTCTTCTCCCTGTCATACCTACCTTTGAAATGGTTAGGACATTTTCCTGAGATGTATGGTTTGATCTGCTCTCTGCCTCATCAGAGTTCAGAACCAGATCTCCCACTTGTCAGCAGGCCAGAAGGCTGTCACATAAGAGAGTTGGGCAATATGGATATTTTTGAAGGAAGAAATCAACTCAGCTTAGTTCTTTCAAAACTGCTGTGAGGGACTTTTCGCCAGGAGAGGGATCCTGGTTTTGGAGAAAACAGCTAATTCTGGAGTCAGTCTGCATACAGACCCATGGAAGCTGTGTTTAACATTTCTGCATGGCTAACCACAATTCCTCTGCTCCTCCACTTTACAGGTTATTGGGGGAGATTGTCCTCATGAGGCAGAAAGTACTTTCTCCCTGCTCATAGTGGTTGAGGGCAAACTCAAGCATTTTAATAGCAGGGGTGAAAAGGTCAAATACCTCAGAGGAAGACACTGAAACTTCTGGTCTGGTAGATGAAGCATATTATGGACTTCTTTGTAACATCATGAAGTGTCAGCATTAGGGATCTGAAAATGTATTATGTGTCGTGTTTCTTTCCAGGCAGTAAAAATATAGTAATTTCAATGCAAAGGCTAGATTTCACCACCTATCTACAGGTCTCAAGCATTCTCAAATATTGAAAGGATCATAGTGGTTCAGCTAATCCAGAATAGTGTTGGGTCATTATTTGAACAGCCTCTAAAAATACACCTTTATATAGTGCTTTCTGGAGGAGAAGGGAGGATCTAAAGGGGAAAAGGAGGAAAACAAAAGAGGAGAGAAAGAGTGGCAGAAGAAAAGGGAACAAGAAGGTGAAGCCAAGAATGCAATAAGAAGATATGTAAAGCAAAGTCCATGTGTAAATATGACCCCTGACATGATGATTCTACTGAGCATTTGTTTTTGTTGTCACAGACCATCCTGGTAGCTCACAGCCTGTTTGTGTGTGGTCAGTGTTTTCATGGTAATATCTGAATGCAGAGTAAAAACATCTGTAAGCATTCTTTTAAATATAGTTGTGTAGTTTATTTTCAGCAGCCTAAATGGTGTCCTAAAGCCAGGACAAAGGCTAACAAGGATGTGAAAATGAAACCTGGATACTACAAATAGGTTTGATCATTAAAAAAACCCAAACAAACAAAAAAAACCCCAGCAAACCTCAGGGCAAGTCCCACAGCAAAAGAACAGTCCAGTTCAAGTCACCACTCTTAAAATGTTTATTAAAATCTGTCATATCTTTGCTGGTACATCACTGTAACATGAGGAGTCAGATTCTGCTTTGGAAATTGCACAGACTTGAAAATCCAGAACTAGTCATCAGAAAATTCAACATAACTATGCTTGAGCATTAAGAGGTTTATGGTAAGTCAGAAAAGCTATCAAGGTGTAACACAGATTAACTTTACCTTTCTAACCTATTGCATCAAGCCACGGGCCCACAGAAGAAGAAATATCTTCAATTCCAAACAAGCACACTCCCAAATGTGGGCTTAGAAATCCTCACACAGATAAATTCTGTAGCTCATTTGACTTCTCCTGGTCAGAGTTACTACAAGATGCAAGCATTTCTTCTTTGCTGTTCAGTGTCAGTGTTCAAGCAGCATAGTAATTCTGTGGGATCCCTTTCACACCCAGGCCTGTTATCTGTTTAAAAAAAAAAAAAAAAATTAAAAGAAAGGAAACAGATAAATCTCTGAGTATAATGAAAACATTCAAATGTTGTAGAACAAATAGCATTGCAGGGTACCCTGCTTCAAGAGGAGCCCAAAAGGAGTCATTACATGCAGTTCTTTGGAACTCTCTAAGATTAAGATCACTAAGATTATCAAGCAATAATTTTGCTAATTTAAGTATTTCTTCTGGTCCTTATCTCCAAAACAAGTCATAGTAATTTTTTACTTTCCTGTGCCCATTCAAGACAAATGTGAGTTTGGAAAACACCAGTTCCCTTATAGAACTGGAGAACTGAGGAACAGAAACAAAAACACAATGCTCATTTAATCCTCCTGAGGGCTTCTAAACTCTGCTGCTTGAGAAATCTGTCAGCTCTCAACCATGAGAAATCTGCTCTAAGCACTCCTTTCAACTAGAATGTCCCAGATCCCAGACCAGATCTCCATCCCTCCTGTAACATCTTCATCCTACTGCCAAAATGATAAAACAGTTTGATTTGGGTTGATGGCAATCGCTGAGTAAGAACTGCATTTTATTCTCCTGATGTACTTTTTGCTAATGGAATGAAAAAATGAAAACAGGAACAAGTTTCAGATTCAAGAGCCCTGGCCAAAAATGTTTCCTAAAATGTAGCAACCACTACTAAAAAGGCTTTCAAGCGCTCTCTCATATCTGCAAGTTTTTGTTTCTATTTCTCAAAATGGAGCAATACAGACTAAAAAAAATGCCCCAAGTTTTGGGATTGGGATGAAAAATTTTGCCCTGGTGGATTTACGCATTTAATTTTTAAAGGAGAAATATATGCTGTAAACATTCAGATTTCCTGGCACAGTTAAAAACTAAGAAATAAGAGAATGAAACTTCCAGAATTGATGAAAATATAGTAAGAGATAAGAGCAAAACCCAATTTCTTACAGTGTATTACAGAATATGCTACACAGGACAGGTCCAGATCCACTGGCTGCCTTCAGATCCTGACCAGCCAACTTTGACTAACCCAGCTATCAACACTATTACTGATAATTTCTCCAAATCCTCCTTCCAAATGCATGAGCAGCTGTGCAAAAGCAGCTGTGCCTGGCCAAGGCCAAGCAGTGCATCTGGAGCAGCACTGGTGAGCTGGATGAGCAAGGGCAGCCAGGGCACCTCATTCTAAGAACATGAGGCTTGGCAGGTCTGATGTATAGAAAGAAAGAAATAAACTCTGCTCACCTTGAAAATCTCTCCAGCATGAGGTTCCTTAGCTAAAGTGGCCTCATCCAGTCCGTCGTATGCAGAAGTCACATACATTTCTGAGTAGTCTTTTCCACCGAAGCAGCAAGAGGTGATCCTTGGAGTAGGCAGCCTCACAGTCTGGATTCTTTTTCCTGGAAGAAATGTGCGATTGTTTTCTAATGCCCATTTTCTAGGAAGTACTTAATTATGAATGTACTATTAGTGTACATGGTGCAGATGTGGCATTTACTCAGAAGGCATCTCCCCTTCAGATAGAGACCATATCCTAAAGGACAGTTTGTGGGAAAATCAAATTCTTTCATCTGCCTCATCTCTAATTATTTTTCAGGCTCTTCCCCATATCAGTGAGGCTTCATCTCCATTTCCCACAATGGAGCAATACAGTATGTGAGGCAAGGAAGGGCAGGGACACCTGGCCTGGAATGGCCCTCATTCCTTAACAGCATTTCCCAGTTAAAGATTTCAACACTAAGGAAATTTGTTGTTGTTGTTGCAATAGATATGCAGTACACTTTTTTGGGTTTTTAGTGGTATTATTAAGAGCAGCATTGTGCTGCATCAGCAAACCATGTCAGCAGGAGTACCTGGCACTGGGAGGCAGCACAGGGATCTGCACTCTTGACATGATTGGGGCCTGAACCAGGAATGTTCCTGGCAACCCATGGGGCAGAAATGGGCAATAAATTACACCTTCTCATCTCATCTTCAAGCCATTCTTCCTGGCTGCCATTCTTCTCATGTTCATATGCACATGCTGGTGGAGGTCTTACCTGTCTCTGGGTCTATACGAATGACTCTGCCGCCATCAATACAGGCCACCCAGAGCTTCCCTTCTGCATCTATGCACATCCCATCAGGCATTTGCTCCTCCTTTTCTAGATGGTACAAAAGTTTGGGGCAGGCTGCAAGAAGAGTTACAGAGCTGCTGTTATGTGGGCTGCTACTGGTTCTGTATCAGATCCCAGCCTAACACCTTCCATGCTCTTGCAAACTAAGTTCATTTTCCATAAGAAAGACATGCTGCAAAATGTACGTCACGCATGCATTTTGCAGATGTGTTAAAAGCCTGACTTAGCCTTTCTTAGGCAGAAACAAGCCCCCAGAAAAGCAATTGCAGTTTGGGATTGTATGAATTAGACCTCCTATTATTTTACCAAGAGAAGAGAACAAAATGCCCCCATCTCTCTTGTTAACCCACTTGCTGCCTGCTGTAACACAATTGCTGCCATTGCAAAAACTTTTCCTGGACTTTCATTGGTCATGGCACCTGGGTATGTCACATAAATAATGACCTGTGTTTAAACATTGGTGATAAGCAAATTCTCCCTGCTAAAGACCAAGAACTTTACTTTTTAGTGGCCAATGAATCAAGCAGTTTTGATTAAGCTTAGACACCGACTGCTAGTGCTCTAGGAGGCAGTGCAGATGGATTGGTGGGCATGTGCATGGTCCATGGAGCAGGGCCCATGGGCAGTGAACCACCTTCTCTGACCCAGCACCTTCTGGCCATCATCACCCAAAAACAGACCACCACTAGCAGAAAGCTAAGACTAGGAAGCGCAAATGCATTACATTTCTGTATTTGCAGGGGGGAAAGTTGCATTAAATCTTCTCTAGAAATCTTATATCCTAAAATCTGTAGAAATAGACGTAATCAACAAAATGAAATCTGAGTGAATGTAGTTATTCTGTGCAATTTTCACCCATATTTACACAAAGTCCACGCTCAAGGAAGTACAAACACAGATCAGACTTTTAAATTCCCATGGAGTATATCAGGCTGATAAAGCACAAAAATATTTCATGGAGTTTTGAAATGAGGTTATATGCATTTTTCTTGTGCTTAAATTTTCCTTTTTGCAGATATAATAAAAAATGTTTATCCAGAAAGTGAATTTAAGTGAAATTTGCCAACATCTGAAGGCAATTTTCACTGGGAAACCTCAGTCACAGTAACTTGATCCTCCAAATACATGTAATATACATGCACACATATTCTCCATTTGTATTTATGGAGCTAGTACAATCAAAGTATTCCAGCAGATGGCACCCAAGAATAAATAGCATCTTGCAAACTCTTTCTCATTCTGCAGTATAAATAGCTTGTTCCCTACAACTCCTTGAATAGGTCTAAATATGAGCCAGCTCTCCAGATGAAAGCAAGCTTAAGGACTGTCAAAAGTGAAGTCACCAAAGACACCTGATAAGTAACTAAATTTGAGAAATATCAAAGTCAACCTGCTGACAAGCTGTAACCAGAAGATATGAGAACTGTCAAATAAATCACTGTATCTCACAGACCCAGGTCTTGCTGCAGAACGAGCAATAGCACTACTTGTCACCAAATTTAAAAAGCATGTGTACCAATCTTTCCGGTGTGCACGTCATAGTTGAAGGCATGGACAGCGTATGTCAGGCTGTCAATGTGAAAGAAGGTCCTGTGGTCCAGGGACCAATCCAGACCATTGGAGATGTCCACCTGGTCTAACTGTTTTATTACTGAATGGTCAGGGAAGAGGGTATAGAGAGCGCCTTGCCGCCTCGCTCGGACCCCCGGTGCTGTCTCTTCAGCCATGGTACCTGAAATGGAAATGGAAGCACCAGTTAGAAAGTAGAAGCTTGTTCCCCATGTTTGATCAAAATCCTCCTCTAAGTTTTACCAAAAGGTCCTAGGGAGAATCACGGGATTGTGATATTATTATTATTATTGTTGTTGTTATTATTATTATTATTATTCCTAAAAAGAAAATATTTGCTTTGAGGGTTGTGAGACACTGGAACAGGTTGACCAGAGAAGTTGTGGATGCCCCATGCCTGGAAGTGTACAAGGCCAGGTTGGATGGGGTTTTGAGCAACCTCGTCTAGTGGAGGGTGTCCTTGCCCATGGCAGGGAGGTTGGAATTGGGTGGTCTTTATGGAACTAGATGATCTTTAAGATCCCTTTCAACCCAAACCATTATATGATTCTACAGTTCTACAGTTCTGTGATGAAGAACATCATTCTACAGTTCAGACTGATGAGAAGGAAAAGGAGCAGATTGGGAGCAGGTGCCTCCCATGTTGCTGATCCTGGCCAATGAAAGGATGAGTTTCTGAATTGCAATGGGATTTAAGTTGTAGACATCAAAGACCCAAAGGAGCACCATGACACACCACGGGTTCAGGTTTTGCTCTCAGGAAAAGCCAAGATGCAGGCAAGCACCATGTGCTCTTTTGTTGTTGCTCTTCAGAGGCTACTTCCATCATTTAAATGGACTGTGACCGTAAAATACAGGTGGCACACCATGTGCCTGAAAGCATTGTCAAAACACTTCTTGAACTGTGACAGGCTTGGGGCCATGACCACTTCCCTGGGGAGCCTGTTCCAGTGCCTGACCATCCCCTGGGTGAATATGCTTTTCATAACATCCAGTCTAAACCTCTCCCTTGCATTCAGGAGGCTGAGGATCTCTCTCTACATCTGTGTTTCCCACAGGCTGACCTGGAGAGGCTGCATGTGAAGGGTGCAAGCTGCAGCTTATGTTCTGCTCTAGAATCACAGAACATGCCAAGGTGGAAGGGACCCATAAGGATCAAGTCCATCTCCTGTCCCTGCACAGGATCACCCCCAAGAGTCACACCATATGCTTGAGAGTGTTGTCCAAACACTTCTTGAACTCTGTCAGGCTTGGTGCTATGACCACTTCCCTGGGGAGCCTGTTCGAATGCCCAGCCACCCTCTGGGTGAAGAATCTTTTTCTAATATTTAACCTAAACCTCCCCTGACACAACTTCAGGCCATTCCCTTGGGTTCTGTCACTGGTCAGCACAGAGAAGAGATCAGTGCCTGCCCCTCCTCTTCCCTTCATGAGAGAGTTGTAGACTGAGGTGAGGTCTCCCCTCAGCCTCTTCTTTTCCAGGTTGAAGCTGCATCCTTCTATACACCTCCAGAAAACTTCCCACCTACATAAGCCTTTCACTGGCTTTTCACCTTCCATGGAGGCAGGTGTTTGATAAACACCATCCACCAAATAGGAGAGCCTTCCTGTTGGATGGCCCTTGTTCAACAGCCTCTGTCCTCTTTTAGGTCAAAGGATGTGGGGTCCCTTGTTCTCCTTCATCAGGCAGTAACTGAGCAGAGCATTCACAAGATGGCTCATGCTTGTTACAGTGGGTTTTGTGGGGAACTCAGCTGAGGAATCAATAACATGGAATAAAATGCATTATATAAAATACACTGTAAGAAGTTTCTCTTTGCTCTAAGAGAAATTTCCACTGGGAACTTACCAGCAAAAAACCTCCCCTTTGGATCCACTTTCCCATCATTGAACCTATTGTTTGGTTTATCCTGCTCGAGTTCAAGGATGGTGGTGACTGCCTGGGTGTCCCAGTCAAGAAAGGCAAACCTGGTCCCCAGGGCGATGACGTAGCCCCCACACTGCCGCAGCGCCACCGAGCCGACACGGGCATCTGTGGGTGAGAGAGAGTGGAAGATGACAGGGAGCCCTGAGGCCATCAGTCAGCACCAAGGGCATCTGGGCTTGACTGGGACATCCCTGACCCAGGAAAGGCTGAGCTGATGCTAAGATCCTTCTCCCCTGGGATCGTTAGCGCATCTCACTGGCTGCATGTTCCAAAGATTTTTCTGCCTTCTGGGCAAACACAGTCATTGGAACTATACTTTTTCCTCTGCAGGTCTCAAATGAAACACGCATTCCCATTTAGGCTTATCAAGGACAACATGCACATTGTCTTCCACACCTGAGCACAGTCCCCTCTGCTCAGCTGGCTTGGGCCACACCGTGCTCAGCAGCATGCTGTAGGAGGACAGGGCGTGTGTTCCCATGGAAAGTAAGAGAGACCACCATGCTTCAGGACTCCTACCAGGACAGATGGATGAGGCAGACAGAGAGAACTCACAGGATGTATTGAGTACAAACTCTTACCCACAGACACACTCTGCACCTCATTGGTGACTGGGCTCCAGCGGCAAACTTTCTGTGAGTTAATGTCTACATAGACAAGTGCATTCTCCCTTTCTTCCCAGACAGGGCACTCTCCCATCCGGTTCTTCTCCTTCACAACAGATTCAATTCTGATGGAGGACATGGTCTGAGGGGAAAAGAGTTAATAATGGATTTAATTAAAAGCTTTCATGTGTATTATTTATGCCTACGATGCTTAAAAGCAGAGTTTCTAAATAGCAAAGCACTCCGAAGCCCACATGACAGAGTAATTTAGGAGGTCCCTATGATATTTCCATGGCCTCATGGCAGGAACTGAGCTTGAGGCACCAAAGCTTCTCCTTAGCAAAACTTTCCTGCTGATGAGGCACCTACCTCTAGGGAAGAGAGTGCTGGGGCCATGGCCCTGAGCTGGGACCAAGCTGATGTCTGGGGATCAATGATCCCCAGGGTCCCCCAGACCATGGGCTGGGACTAGTGGGCAGCAGCACCAATGAGTCAGAAGTCTTTTTGTGGAAAAACAAGGCTCTGCCCTAGTAATGCAGATGCATTGGCTTTCTCCATAGGAAGACATATAAACATCCGTAATACCAACTACAGATGCCCCCAAGACCAGACCAGGTGCCTGTTCCCACAGCAAGACAGCATGAATATGCAAACACTGAGGAAGGCTCCTGCCTTTGAAATTCTACTGCTTTGTTTTCCCTCCAAGCATTTCATCTTTATCAGCCCCCTCACCACCCCAGCTTTGTCTCCAACCCCTGCCACAGACTCTGAATTTTGCTCCATGCCAGGCTGCAGGGTGTAATTACTTCAGTTGCTGGTTTTGGGACAAAGCCTCCAGTGAAGCTCCTATTCCATGCACTTGCTCTGCCAGGAGTTGTTCATGTCCTGGCTACCCTGTCCCCCCAACCCCATTGCAACAGGATGCCCACAGGGACACCGGTCAATCAGCCACAGACCGGGCATGGGGTGCACAATCCATCAGGTTTGTGTTCAGAGCCCACTGCTGCCCTCCTAAATAGGGATCCTGGGCTTGCCCTACCCTAGCTGTGGGGTGGGATGTGAGCAATAGCCTCCATCATTCAGCTCTTACAAAGGAAAGAGGTCCACTCTGTGCCTCAGTCACCGCCAATGGAGCTGCCTCCGCTGCTGCACCCACCGGTCTCAGCACATTTTTTCCACAGACTGGGGTGATATTTCTTGGGAGGCAGCCAGTCCCTGACATAACATTAGTCCTATGGATTATTGTCTTCAAGCAGGCATTGTTTCCTAGTGGGTGAGCTGGTGATAAGGTTTACAGATAATTAATTAACACTAATGCATTTCAAAATACGTGGGAAGAGCCAGTCAATCACTATGAGCGGAAACTCCAGTGCTGGGTGTACTGATATATGGGATCTTTCCTGCAATGAGTCACACCAACAAGGTAAGGTTCAAACAACTCATCTATCAAATATACCCTTCTCCCTTCCCAAAAAATTGGCCACAAGAGTCTGGGCAGCAAGCTGCTCCACACAGGCAAACAACATCAGTGTAAAGTGTAAATGAGGATACACAGCAAGATGCCAGGTTTTAACCTCCTAAAACCTGTTAAACCATGCTCAAGCTGGAGGAGTGAGTTTCTCTTGGGTTAAAGCTTTGTGTCACATGGCTGCCATATGTGGGACCTGAGGCTTGGAGACACAGTGCTGACTTTATTGTATCATGGTCTGGAAAACCCAGAGCTACTCTCACCCCTGTGGGAAAATAGCATCCAACAGCAGCCAGGCAGCAGTGCTGCTCCCTCAGAGGCAGAAAGCCTCCATATCTGCAGCAGCCACTATGTGTTTGTCTTGGCCATTGTTTCATTGACCTGACCAAGCCTTATGAAACCTTCCTTTTCTCACCAGGTCCTGTTTCATTTACATCTTCCTTCTCCAGCTTCTGTAACACCAAAACAGGGGCCTGGCAGATAAGCTATGGTGAAATACTGATTCACAGACCCGTCCCACATGCCACATGTGGAGTACGCAATCATACTATTGCCAGCTGTTTCACAAGGCACAGGCAGGGGAGAAATCAACCTGCCTGCACCAGCTGCCTGCTCACCCCTCTCATGCCCCACCAGTGATGCTGTGGATACCTGCTCCCACGGAGCCTCAGCATGCATCTCTGTCTCCAACTGCACATCCAGCCTCAGTAGCTATCTCCTTCACCAAAGAAATAGCTCCTGTTTGTCACTCCAGCTGTGGAGTTTTTTCATCTCAAATGACCATCAGCACTCCTCATTTTTAAGAAGAGAGCAATTAGAAGGGAAGACTTCTGCTTTGCTGGCTGAGGTTTCACTAGATTTTACAAGCAGCTGAAAATGGAGGCTTTTAACAGGAAGGGACATCATACCATAAGAGGCAGCACTGCCCTCCAAGAGTCCCCACAAGCTGGAAGGGATGCAGCCCTGGTCCTATCGCATTCGTGTCCCCCCTCTACCCACTGGTCCACCTCCTCTGCAGCCTCCCTGCCCACATTCCATGGAACTTTGCAGCAGCAGCATTTTTCCAAACACAGCATCTCAGAGGGAAAAATGAGGCAATGACCCCAAAAACCCCGGTTCAAAATATCCCAGCGTAATCACTCCCCAGGCATCCTGCCACCTGGCACCCTTTTCTGTGGCACCTCACACCCTGCTTGGCACAGCACTGACCCATCAGAGATGAGCATGCAAGGAAAGATGAGAGAAATTCCAAACAAAAAGCAGCAAATCCTGTCATATTCTTCCAAAACAAAATCCCTGCAGAAAAACTAATCACATTCACCGTGCCTGTATCCTCCCTCCAACATTTGATTTGCTTTCCAGCCTTACGGGCTCGTACCTAAACCCCTTATGGAGACTAAAGGGCTACAGGTGTCACTGAAACATTTTCAAAATTAAACTGTTTAAATGTATCAGAATTTGGAGACCATAAGAAAAATTTCCTGTTAGGAATGAAAAACTAATGTCAAAACATCCTGTCTGCTCTACAAACTAAATCCTCTCTCTGGTAACTCTTTGAAAATAGCCTTTCTAAGCACATCCCTTTTCAAATGGTCTGGACAAAAACTGGTTATTTCAGTACCTCTAAAAAGATAAAGTACAAATGAACGACTGGCCTTAAAATATTTCTTTGCTGTTTCCCTCCCTCTCTCCCCCCATGCAAACATACATCATTTAATTTTTAGTGCCAAGCTGACGCTTCTAATAAGCAGGCAGACAGCTAAAACTTTTAATGTAAACCCAACAATCTGCATAAATCAAAGAATTTGAAGAACCCTTTCCCCCTCAGTCAAACAGCGAAACATTTTTACCAAGCTGGAGGACACCCATGCGAAACTGCGGTTCGCCACATCAACGCACCTGCTGAGGAAAATATTGCAAGACCTGGGTTGGTGACTCTTTTCCAGCACTGGTCCAATGAAACCGGCTGCTGTTTTCGGCGACGGTTAAAAATGTGCAACAGTTGATGTTATCTGCATGGAGCAGGTAACCTTTTACATTTTGTATTCAGTCAGCAGTCACATGAATGATGAGGCAGGGACCAAAGCCTTTCTGAATGGTCTGGTTTGCAGTGCCAGCAGCAGGACATGTGATAGGGAAAAATCCTTGCTCAGTATTTTTCTCATGTCAGGAGAACAGGAGAGGAAAACTTAGGGGTTGCACCATTCAGTTGCCCCAAGGCCTAGCCCAGTCTTCCCAAATTTAGGGTGATAAAAGCAAAGGTTAATGAAAGATACAGGGGAGGGTTTTGTAGTACTCTGCATGATAAGGAAAAAAAATATCCTTGTGATTAAGGCTTATTAGCATCATTAAGATTTGGCTCCTACTCCCATCTGTGCCAAAACCTTCTTGTGTGTGAAGTCACCTGCTCTCCTTGCAGGGCTTCTCACCTCAAACACACAAAGCGTGATCCCACAACAGCAAAGAGCTCCAAGCTGCTGCCCGTAGCACACATGGGGAAGGACTTTTACCAGGGAGCCTCAGCAATCACCATGGATGCTGCAGAATGGCAATGTCTTGCTTGGCTTTTAAGACCTTTCCCTTCTTCCTTCTTTGGCGTTTGCCTTTTTTTTTTTTTTTTTGTTTTTGTCCGCAGGAGGCCAAGCAGGAAGATGCCAAGTGCGTTCTCCCATCCAGCCCTGCTCAGCAGAGGTAGCTGATGGTGGGGCTGGCAAAGTGGGCAGAAGGGCAGGCTTGCCTGGGGGACAGAGTCCAAGCCAGGCCATGAGGCAGAGCTACCATCAGAGTTTTGGTGACAGGACCACACTCAACAAGGGCAGAAGCCACTTGGAAGGAATCAGCCCCAGTCCATCATGCAGGAGCAATGCATTTCTTTCCTCATGAAAGACTTTAATGAACTTTTTAATGTAATGTTCTAATGATTCACAAGATGAACATTTTTTCCTGATAAGCAGATGAAATAGACCTGGTATTATCCCTATCAGAGTCACCATCAATCCAGATTCAGAGATTAAAAAATTACAGCCCTAAGACAGATACAAATTCAAACATTTCTGGGGAAAAAGTCAGTGATATTTCCAAGTCAAACTCCTGCCCAAGTTGCTGAATTACAAGCAAGGTGGTTCTGAGCGTCTTGACGACCCTTCTCAGACCTCCTTGGCCTCCCAGATGGTGCCATTGGCTCCACCTAATTTCAGCACAAACCCTTGGTTTATACACACTCTTAGAAAAATTTTCGCATTACTCTCTGTTTGCTTTCTTTTCACCCAAATGACAATTTTGAAGGGAGGTTCAAGTGAGTTTTTTCACATTGTTTTCAGCTGGAAGGCATATTCAAAAGGAAAATTCTGGCTTACAATCAATTTCACTGCTTTCATGTAAAAAGAAAAGCAACTGAAAAACATAAGTTACCATGTTTCCTGCAAAATATTTCCTAAAACATATTTTCTAAAGGAAGTTTGGTGGAAAAACCCCACATTTTCCACACAGCTTTTATCTTCTGGTAACTTGACTGACTTCCCGACCACAGGCTACAGCAAAGTAAAACCAAGTCAGGCAGAGGGACAAAGAATTCACCTCATCACTACTGAAAAAACCAAACACACTGCTTTATGGGTGAGCAGCTTGGATGCTGGATAATCAATGGTGCTAGGAAGGACAGTAGCTGGGAAAATGCTACCAGAATACGTTTCTCTAATTTATTTATGTTGCTGTAAATGCTTTGGGGATGCCCCCACCACACTTTGCACCATCTCTTCTTCCTACCTCAATGACTTTTTAGGAAACCAACAAAAGTATCATGTTTCCCACCCTATTGTTTCAACATCCCCCATGTCTGTCTTTCCAGAAGAGGGTCACTTTAGGAGGAGACACATCTCAAAGGCTTTGTGGATGTTGTTGATGAGTGGTGCAACTCTGCAGTAGCAGGTGCATGTATTTGCTAGCCAGACAGCTATTCTGTTAATTGTTTCCACAACATAAAGAGCCTGGCCCTGCCATGCACTTTGTTTGTTTCTAATATTGCTGCGTTGCAAAGCAGAAGTTTCTAGTGAAGTTGGCCAAAGGCAGCCACGCGCCCCTATATCACTGGCTGACACCCCACTGCATGGTCTCCTTCTGGAGTGGCTTCCTCTTTCCTTTCCCACTGCTTTGGCCTCCTCTGATGCAACTTTTACCGCTTCTTTTTATAGTCCCTAGTTTTTATCAACATAGAGTAGTCAGGAGAGTGTATCAAGGTATTAGCGCAACACATAACGTGGTATTTAAATAATTGTATTTGTCTTCTGTTACCCACAGGCATGTGCTCAGATAATAGCTCAGAATTTGTTCCTGTGGCTTTGCAAATATTTAGTAAATCCATTGCTCCCCTTTGTTTGCCCACAACTCCTCAAAATATACTTGCATTGCTTATTCCCCTTGCCGGTCCATCCCATCTTTCATTGCTCTAGAAATTTGACTTTGCCTGTTATTTGATTGTCCCAAGCTCTTAAAGCTTTTATGCACCTAGACAGTCATCCTCCTTCTTGAGGATGACAACAGGCATGGTTAAAGTTAATGAAGACACAGATATTAAAAACCCCAGGCAGATACAGGTATAGCTACTCACCCCAGCGATACCCCACTCGACAGTGTTTTTCAAAAATGAAGCCAAGGCTTATCTTTTTGTGGCTTCGCCCTTTTGTAGGAAGGGCCTAGTCCCTCCCCTGTGCTCGAGATGGGAAGAACTGGAGCTCCCCAGGCAGTCAGTGCCGCCTGCTTTTATTTCAGCAGAGCTATTTTGCCAGCAAAGGATTACATGAGCTTTCTCCAGCTTGGTTGGGAATAACTACGTTTCACCTATGACTATAGATTTTGGTCATGAGGGTGAAGAAATCCTTCAGGGCACAGCAGCTGCTCCTCCTGATACAGTCTTTCCTGTCACTGGCTTCTTGCTCAACCCTAATTGAAATCAGTGCTGGTCTTTGATCAAAGAGGTGAGCGCCATTAATAAGCAAGGGATTAAACAAAAGTAAAGAAGCCTTCCTAATTGAGGGAACCGGCAACCGCTCAGCTCCAGTTTGCCAGATCCAGTGCTCTGTCATGGGACTCAAGTCAAAATATGCCGGCAGCACCAGTTTGGGCTCCTCAGGGCTGAGGTGCGGGTACAGCCTGTGCACTGGAGGCGCTCCCAGGGCATTTCGGCAACAGGAAAAATACAACTCTGTTGGCCCTTCCTGCTCATGTGAAGTGTGCAAACCCAGCGTAGCAAAGCCAAGCAGGTGATTTTACAGAAGGAGGAGGTGGCATTCATTTGTAAAATACCTGCAACAGCTTATTTTACCTGCCTCTGCTCCCACACTCACAAGCACAAAGACGTGTTATTTGGATGTTTACCCACTGCCACCCACCCACGGCATGGAGGATGACAGGCTCCAGCAGACACATCCTCTTGGCCAGCTGTGATAAACTAATCTTTGAGCAAATTTTTCATGCCTGTACAAGCTATTGCTCCTACTTTTCTAGGGCAGCAACTGCAACAAAAAAAAAAAATATTTGCATTTTTTTGTCTGTTGTGCTGGCAATGACTCTACTGCCATTGCAATGGTGTGAGTGAGGGAGAGCACAGGTGCAAAACCTCAATAGCAACAGCAGAGGGAGCTTATCTGTGTTTATGCTCGCTTATTTTCTGCTGCATCTCTAGATCTCCATTAGCCATCAACCACAGCAGCCCTTCAGTACAGTTCCTGAGCTGCAGTTATCACAGGGTTCATGACTCCAGTAAGATCAGAGCCCTAAACTTGCCACATTCATCATCTCCTTCAAACTTTCTCAATACTGTGCTTTGATTCTTCTTTGTAGCACAAAGTAACTGAAGGATGGTGGACACTCCAAAGAACAAGCCCCAGCTTCCTGCACTTTCTCATGCTCATCTGCCCTGAAGTAGGGCTGTTTAAACCTCCTTTTGTCCCAGCTGCTGAGACATACCCCTGCATAGTTAAAAGAGAGAAAACAGTAACTTGCACAGTCACCTTTGAACCCTTGGCTAAAAGCAGCACCAAGGCCTCAGTATGACCCAGGGGCCAGGCAGCTGCATCACCCACTGCACACCTGAGGGCACGGCAGACATGAGCCCATCCAGCAGAAACTGACTCCAGCCCCAAGGCCTGCAGAGATGCACTGGCAGACTATGGTGTGCTGATTCCTGGGGCTACCTGGAGAGAAAACACATGGCCACTGGCCCTCTTGGCAGTCGGTCACTGGGTTACCCTCACACAGCAGGATGGGCACAGAGCAAGAATCTGCAGCTTAAAATCTGACCAAGACACATCACAGTTGTTGCAGCACACATAGGCCTGATATTACTAGCAAAAAAAGCAGTCCAGTAAATAAGCTTTTCATTTACAAGTGCTGTGAAGAAATTATAATAAGACTTCTTTTCCTCCATGTTTGTAGAAGCAGTAGTTATTTGGCCTGCCTTGCCTCTCTGTGCTCTGGGGGAGTTTGGTTCAGAAGGAGGCACATGCAGGTGGTGTTCTGTGCAAAAATGGCCAAGAATGCCCGACATTTTCCTGTCATCGTGAATCTCCCCAGAATAGGCTGAGATTTCCAAAGGATGGACAAAGATGTGGTTCTTGACCCCAAGTTTGGGCTTATATTTAATAAAATGAGCAACATGGTGATACGCACTGGGGAAAGATGGTGATGGGTTCCAGCCAGAGATAACTTAAGCACAACCGCAGCTGAGGGGTCTAAGAAGAAAGCTGCAGATTCACAGTGATAGATATTAATGTTTTGGTTGTTTGGAACATCATGGGACAAATGAAGTTATAGTTAAAGCAGTGGTAAGACCACCAAAGGGTATTTAATGAGGAACTTCAAATATATGTAAAAGAGACAGTACAAGTAGTTTATTCAATAAACTAATATAGCATAAGTTGCAAATGAGATGGAAGAATAAACAATGAAGAGGATATTAAAATATTATTTAATCATAAAATAGAATTACAATAGTAGCTTATTAGAATGAGAATCTTTTTAGCACAAAAGTGTCATCATATATTTAAAGTAAGTTTAAAGGGAGAAAAAAGATCAGTTTTAAAATATTCCATGAATTTCAGTAGTTTTTAATCCTTTCCTGATTAAATATTATAATAGTGTTATGGTTTCAAAGTAAAATATGCTGAACACCAGAATAAGACCTTCAGACTTGTCTTGCTTGTGTTAGTCCTCTCAATACATTCTGAGGAGTGTGTATTTAACCTGCAAATGGATACGGTGGGACTCCTTTCACCCCCAGTCCTGTTATCTATTAAAACAGAGAGAAAAAAAAAACATTAGAGCAGTAATTCACCATTATCAGACACTTGCTTTCTTTGCACAACTAGACATGCTTTACTTTAGAAAATGATTGTGTACTCCAATTTGACATCCTACATTATTTTGCACACATCAGCTCACCACAGCCAGGAATTTCAACACATGCTCTTTCTCTAAGCTCTGTAATCGCAGGTCAGAGTCCATCCCCCAAAGGCCTCTTCTCTTAGATACTACTAAGCCTTAATTCTTCAGTTCACAATGTAACCTTCGGCATGCACTCACAGAGAAGAGCAGGACTTTAAAACAAATCCCAGGGTAACAAAGTTTTAAAGAGATAATTTACTTATAATTAACTAGAAAGTAAATAAAAGCAGATGCTTTTATCTGTCATTGATTAAGACAAGTAAGTATTGATCCTTTCTTTCCACAGTAAATAGAAAAAGTAGCGCTGGGAGAGGCGTAAAGAGGTGACGGCATAGAAAATTTACACTATCAGCATTGTTACAAAGTTTAAACCCAGAAGAATTTTCAAATCTCTAAACACATTTAACTTTCTCATACCGCAACAGGAACTGAAAGTACAAACAATAGGTTAACAATAGCTTAATATGACCGATGTTCTAACAACCATCCTTTTCCTGCTTCCCACCACTGCAACTGGTTTGCTACCTGAAAAATGCAGGGGCAAAAAAATTACATTCTAAAATGACAGGAAAAAGTATAATTCACCTTGAAAATGCCTCCAGCCTGTGGTTGTCGTGAAAGCCATTCTTTATCCATGCCGTCACTGGCAGAAGTTACATACATTTCTGAATAATCCCTTCCTCCAAAACAGCAGGAAGTTGTTTTGTCAACTGGAAGTTTCACAGTCTGGAGTCTTTTTCCTGGAAGAAAAGATGCATGATGATGCCTGTTTGTCTACTTATAATAACAAATTTAAACAAATTATCACAAATAACCATTGTGGAGCCAGGAAGTGGGAACCAGGGCAGGGGGAGGTCCCACACTGACTTTCAGTATACTGATCATTACCACGACAGGGAGAAAACAGATTTCTGTGAACCGTGTTGTTGATGATGTATCATTTGACAAGTTTCAGTTGCAGTTATCACAAACAAATCCCATCCCAATCCCAGCTTGTCCTCTAGTTAAATGCTAACATCCACAGCACAGATGCATATCTGAGCTCATCATCTAGGCTGCCTATGCAGTCAATGGAAATGGGATAAAACTCCTCTTTAAAACAGGTCACATGAATCATACCCTAGACCTGCTGACTTTTCTACTTTTAACTACAAAGGCAGCCTGGAGCGAGCAGACCTCATGCAGCACTGCGGAGGCGTACCTACTGCTACACCTCTAGTGCCTGCAGTTAAGGAAGATTAATTCCTAGAAGCTTTTCCTGAAATTTCAATAGCCTTTCAAATCAAGCTTGCATAAAATAGGGATCATGAGACATGTCTGAAGTTTACAAAAAGCTAATGCTGCCATAAATAATATTACTCATTTATTACACCAACAATGACACTAGTAGTAGTGAATAGATTGCCTCCAGCCCTAACCAGAAGGCTGTCAAGACGCCCTACACCAGATTTTTCTAAAATTCCTGCTGATCCTGATGCTTTTTCCCTTCATGACTGTTTTATTTACCTATTATTGAATTTCTTTTTCTAGAAATACACTAGAGCACATGAATCTCCTTACAAAGTGTGTAATTTCTCTGCTCCCAAAACTGCATGTATAAAAGGGCTTGGTCCCCTTATGGTAACTAACTTTACTGATGTGTTGAAATAGTAACTTTGATGTTGGGAACTCCAGAAATTGGCTGATCCCAAGCCTGGGAGAAAAAGGGTGGGAAGAGCATTCAAAGGGTAAAAACATGGACTGTAGCAGAAGAGGCATGAGCCCCAAAGACAAGAGGAGAGAGCCTGAAGTAACTGCAGATTGTTCTCAATGGACAACAGCCTGGACGATACCACTTAGAAAGTTCTGAGATGAGCAATGTATCCCTAGAGACTCAAGAAAATCTGCACCTGGATGTTCTACAATGTACCTAAAGTATTCCCCTGTGCTTAGTACCTATAGAAGAGAGAAACTTAGCAAGTCTTTCAGATACTATAAAAATCAAAGATATTAAAAACATTTACTAGAAAGAACTATAAAATATTTAATTTAAGTTTAGATTGGATATTAAGAAAAATTTCTTCACTGAAAGGGTCACCAAGCATTGGAACAGGCTGCCCAGAAAAGTGGTGAAATCATCATCCCTGAAAGCATTCAAAAACCATGTAGATGTGGTGCTTAGAGACATGGTTTAGTGGTGGACTTGGCAGTGCTGGGTTAATGGTTAGACTCGATGATCTTAGAGGTCTTTTCCAATCTAAATGATTTTAGCATTCCAAATAAAAGACACAATTGCATAAAAATAGCAGGTCACTAAGTGACCAGAAAGTATGATAAGGCTCGCCAACATGCAAGTTACTAATCCCTTTTGAGTCCTTTGCAAAGGCAGTGGGATCAGCCATCACAGTCTTTCCCTGTAGAATATCCTGAATCTAAAGGCCATGTTTGCTAAAGAAGCTTAGACCTGAAAAGCCGCTTCACCCTGAACCTCAAAACCTTCACTTGGGAAAGACGCCAAACAAACAAGTTTCCTCACCCCATTCCCCTAAAAATGCAGTCAAGCCTTTATCATCACTGAAACTTGAAAATCCTTCACATGTTTTAGATGAGCTCTTTATCAGTGGGTGTATCTGCAACTGGCTGACAGCCCTTCAAGCCACACTTAATAGCTCTTGTGCATTCAAAGAGAGGCTTTCGTGGAATTCTCTTCATACCCATCTTGGGTATCTCCCTAAATAATTACAACTCATTCAGAATTCAGCAAGTTTCAGATTTTAGGTATCACTTTAAAATGATAGCATGAGAGGGCAGGTAAGCATGAGATATCCACAGAGAAGGTGGCTCCTTTTGACATGGTCAATGAACTTGTGAAACTTTGTACTACTGTTCCCTGCAGGTGCTATGAATTTTACATGGGTGAGGGGAGGTAGAACAATTTCACCAAAGAGAAATTCACTGGCACCTATCAACAGGTCAGTATCTCATCCAGCTGTGAGCATAGATAGTGAGTGGGAGTGCATTACAGGTATGTACTCTGCTGCCAATATTTTTAGTATCCCTATGCATCTGCTTATGGCCACTATTCCCTCTAGCTTTCCAATAAGAAAACACCTCCAAAAGGAAGAAGAAAAACAAATGAAAAAAGGAAGAAAGTGAAGGCCAGTGAAGAAACAGACAGAAACAGTGAACCAGAGAGGAAAAATGATGGAGTCCCCTGCTCCAGGAGGGTATTCAGAGGGTTGGTGATGTCACCAAGGAGTGTTCTGCCCACCAAAGGGAAAGATGTAGGACCAGAAACAGGTCCCAGAGCTCCCAGCTGGAGCTTCCTTTTCCTGAGGCTGGGGTGCAGACTCTGCAGGACAGGTTGGCAAGACCTTGGATGAGTAGAGATCAAAAGGTGAGGGGGAAAGCACAGCCTGAGACTCAAGTAAAAGCTTCCAGGAGTCAGAAGTGAGGCCGCAGCCTGACCTGCCTGGTGCATGTGTGCCAGTGCCTCTGTGCACTGCAGAGGCAGAATGCATCAAGGGACACTGGCATCCCTGGCCCTGCAGGCCCACAAAATGCCAAGCCATCTACAAGACTCCAGATGCAGCCCAGTGCAGTTGCTCCTCTGCTGCTTTATGCAAACTTGTGCTGTCTGGGATTTGTCAAAATCACACTCCTATTCTCACCCACAGGTCCCCTGCAGGCACTGTGGGTCAGTTTCCCTTTAGTGCTTTACATGTGTTTTTTACTCAGAGTAAATCATCCCTGGCACACCACTAAAGTCCAAATGGGAGTAGGGATGAATGACGGGTTCAGACAATGGGCACACCCAAGACGTTACCATGCAAATGACAAAATGCTGTGGAATTCATTAGATATTTTTCAAGTATTTAAATTGGAAAATTTATTATGTAAATGATTTTCAACAGCAAAAAATGTTTATAGCATCATTGTCGTTGTAATTGTGTTAAAACTCAGTAGGCTGCTCAAAATAATACAATATGCTGAAGAAACACAGCTCAAAAATTGTTTTAGTCATCTTTGCTATTCCGTGGCTTACTCATTTGCATCATTTATCAATGAGGTAAACAGAAGTTTTAAGTTTGGAGGATGTAAGACCACGCTAACTCAAACGATTAACTCACAAGTGCAACAATGATCTCCTTAGCACCTTTACCTTTTCCAATACAATGGATGCTGGGAGCAAAGAAAACTGATTTACAAGGGTAATTTTTGAGAGTGAGACAAGAAACGGTTAAAAATAATAATAATAAAAAAGTAGTGTTTTAAAAAGAGAAAATATATCATTTCTGTTGGGGGGAAAAAAACATCTCTCATTCTTTACTTTTATTTCTTCTTTTTTTTTTTTTCTGTAAACAAAAAATTCCAGTTCAAGGACTTACCTGTCTCAGGGTCAAGACGAATTACTCTCCCACCATCATAACAAGCTACCCAGAGTTTGCCTTCTGTATCAATGCACATCCCATCAGGAATGCTCTCCTCTTTTTCCAGTTTGTATATGCTCCTACGGTTGCCTTCAGGGTAGAAAAAACACACAACTGAGCGAGACAGTTGTTAAAATTTGTATCAGTCACAACCCAGCAAGTTATTTATACTATTATTTTCAAAAGCTGTGCTGAAGCCCTGAGTTTTTTTCATATGAAAGAAATAGATTATGTCTGCTGTTCTGCTTTTTTCTTGAGACAGTTTCTCAGCATGAAAGGCTGTGGAGCAGTTTCTATCCATGGAAAGTATAATCCTTTTTTCTGGCATTATTTTCTAGTGCACCACTCATGTTCCCTACTTACAATATTAAATGAACAACTGAATAAATTAAATGTTATATATATTCATAAAATTAATTACTTGTTCTAAAAGCAGTTTGGATCGTTTCAAGTATGGGTTGCTCCAACTGGAAACTTTTCAAACAGATTACTGCAACATGCCAATAATCACTATTCCAACACAGAACTGACCTTCAGATCTATAAACTGAGAGTTTATACAAACACAGAGTTAGGAAAAGCACCAATTTCAAAGGCATAGTATCAACCTAAAACCAAACAAATCTATCTGAACTTTTATCCATTGTTGTTAAAGAAGATTAAATCCAAGTTTCCAACATTGTTTATTTTATGCTCTGATAACTTCAATGTTTCTCATATGCAGCAATATTTTTAATGAATTTCCTTTTTGCTCCTGGGGATTGTCAGATTGCCACAGAGAGAGGGAGTAAGAGAGTGTGAGTGAGAGAGAGAGGAGAATCACTTTATTTCCTAAAGAAAAATTCAGTTGTGAGCCATAGCAGAGACACTGGGACAAGAAGCTACACCCAAAATGACTTTAAATTCACAGTTTTAAAATTAAACATCAAATTGGCCGGGTTCTTTCAAAGGAAAATACTGCAGTCCATGTACTCAAAAGCAAATTGTTAGTCCAAGTCACTGGAATTTTTCTTTTGCCCAAGCTTGTAGAAGCCCTTAAGGCATTGTTTTGTTTTGATTAAATGAAGTTTTGAGTTACTGCTTTCCCATTGTTGCCTAGTTCTTTCTGCAGAATCTTTATTTAAAAGCTTATATTTTAAAAGCAAAACAGTGAAAAGTGAAAAAATACCAAGAGAAGCTGGCAAAGGTTTTGCACAAGACTACAAGCTTTCTGTTACTTTGCCAGTGCTCTCAGTAGCAAGAAACACACAGTCACAGAAACCTAGACATGTGAGAAACACTTTGCCCTTTTTACACTGCAAGATCAGATCAGCCTTGTGTTTAGTAACAGTAGTACAGATCATGACTCAAACCACCACGTAATTTAAGCAGTTTATAGTATTACCAACAGACCCTGACTAGTTTGAGCCAGGAGCCTACACAGGAACAGATGGGTGTTAATATGGCTTCTGCTCTTTTGCTCTAAAGAAGTTTCTGAAGAAGCGCTCCCAAAGCTCTGATCATCTCTGCGTAATAACCACAACAGGAACAGACATCCCATATCTTTAGGCACAAACAATTATTTTAGAATACAACCATTCATACCAATTTTTCCAGTTTGGAGGTCATAATCAAAGGCATCCACCGAATAGGACAAGCTGTCGATGTAAAAGAAGGTTCTGTGATCTAGTGACCAGTCCAGCCCATTGGAAATGTCCACCTGATCAAAGTGCTTCACCACTGAATGGTCAGAGAAGAGAGTATACAGGGAGCCCTGGTGTCTTTCCAGCACGGCAGGCTGAGTCTCCTCAGCCATGGTACCTGTGCAGAGCCAAAGGGGAAAGAGCAGGTTCAGAGTGAAGGGACTCTCCCTCAGGTTTGGTGGCAGCCCCTCACAATGATGATGATCACACTGCCAATGTAAAAGGGAGCAGTGCAGGAAGCTTCTGAAATTTGAGGAAGAAACTTAGTTAAAAGCAAAAGACAGATATATTTCCAAAGTGCTTGCTTTTAGCAGAAGATGACAGAACACAAACTTTGTTTTTCTGTTGAACTGTGGCAGAAATTTTGTTGAAATGCGGCATGATTCCTGAAAAATATTTTATTCAGTCATTCATATATTAAGAAAGGTGTGGCCAGCATTTAACTTCCCACAAATCTTAATGTCTTGTAGACCTGAGAAACTGGGGGAAAATTACCTCAATGAGTCTTACACTAAAGCCTCTTCAAAAGCAAATCTCATTTTTGCAACTTGAAGCTGGCAGCTGAGACTGGCTCTTGAGAGGTTGGCTAAGTGCAAGCTAAGGTAAGCTTGGGGACTCAACTACACAGCAGATGCACAGAATGGTGTTTCAAAAAACAGGAGGACAGGATCACAGACAGCTGAGGCAGGAGGGCACCTCTGGAGATCATGCTGCTCAGAGCAGGGTCAGACACCACAGGTTACTCAGGCCAGTGTTGGGTCTTGAAGATCTCCACGGATGAAAACCCCACAGCCCCCTCTGGACAGCCTGTTTCACTCTTTGCTCATCCTCAGTAAAAGTTTTCTTATGTTCATACGGAATGCGCTGAATTTCAGTTTGTGCCCACTCCCTCTGGTCCTGTCAGTGGGCACCACTGAGCAGAGTCCAGCTCCATCTTTTTTACTCTCTCACCATCTCCCCAAATCAGGTACTTACACACAGATAAGATCCCCCTGAGCCTTCTCTTCTCCAGGATAAACAGTCACATAGTCTTTAGAAACAATCTATAAATTCTGATTTATGAAGATCAAAACACACAATATAATAACTTTCTCAGTGGAAAAGTATCTTCTACTGGCACCCTGCCAGCATTCAAAACAAGTACCCACCAAGGAGGACAGAGAGCCAGTGTTTAAACTTGGCAGGCTCTGAATAGTGAGCCTCTTTTTTTAAAAAAAATAGTCCTGACTATATGGTACCCAGATGATACAAACAGATTTGTAAATGGGAGTAAACTCTGAGACAAAAGAAAATCCCCAACATTTAGCTATGAAGGAAAATCTGCTGCATCTACAACTGATCACTGCATCTTATCACCAAAACCTAACAAACACCAGAGGGAAGGAACCGCCAGCATTATACCTGCAAAATACCTCCCTGCAGGGTCCACCTTCCCGTCATTGAATCGGTTATTTGGTTTATCCTTATCCACTTGAGTAATGGTGGTCACCAGCTCCTCCTCCCATTTCAAAGCAGCAAACCTGGTTCCCAGGGTGATGACATAATCCCCAGATTTCCGGAGAGCCACGGAGCTCACAGGAGCATCTAGAAACAGGGTGAAATGGAAAAGAGGTGTGTGTTATGGAGAAACATTTCTGCCCACTTTAGACACACAAACTGAACTAAGTGAAACCATAGGCAAGAGAAACAACCTACTTTTCTACCAATCATAATGTGATGAAGTCCAAATACATAGAAACAGATTAGGTCACATGAAGAGGGCATACTTAGTGCATACAGCAAGTTGCTATGAAGGGAATCACAATTTATTGGGACATATAAACTCAGGGAACTTGAGTATTACCACTGCTCCCAGAAGCTACAATCATTACCAGCACATCGTTCTGCTAGGTACTTTAAAAAAAAAAAAAGGGGGGGGGGCATAAAAAGGGGGACAGGGCTTTTAACAACAGGTTACTGTGGGAGTTGCCCCCTCCCCAAGGGAAAAAATCAATTGCCACAAGAGCTCCAGAGCAATTGTTTAGCATTTTGTTTAGCATGGCTTCTGCATAAATCAGACCTACACTGATGGGAGCCAAGAGTATCTCTGCACTGGGACAGGTCACGCTGGGCAGGAGAGCCATCCCCTGCACCAGTCTGCCATGCACTTCAAACCTGCCTCCAAGCAGAACCAAAAACACACCAAGAAGTGGCAGAGCTTCTCAAGAGGTAAAGTGAAACAGGAAACATATATGCTCCATGGTTAGTTTACACTTCTTGAGCTATCATGCATAAAACCTCAATTGCAGGTTATTATAAAAGAATTAGCAAAAAAGCCCAGTAAGCATGAAAATAATATTTCCAATAAAAGCTTACAATCAAATGCAATATAAGGAATAACTTTAGGGAGGGCAATAAAGTCTGGCATAATATTTTATCTACATGGGACTAATCACCAATTTTCTAATTTAAAAAATAAAACATTTCCTGTATTTATAGCTTTGCAGGGGTATAATTAAGTAATAGTTCCACAAATGCTTATAACCACCAGCAGCCACCACTGTTGCTAAGAGGAACTGGTCCTTTCTAGCTGTTTGCTCATGGCTCAGGCTGCCCTTTCCCGATGGAGCCCTGGCAGTGGTACCACCATGCCAGAAATCTGAATGCTATTTACTGCCAACACTTGAGATGCACACCTCATTGCAAGCTCAACTCCTGCAGCAATTTCTGCTAGAGGTGTGTGACCACACTGCGGAGGCTGCTGGTGGTTTGGGCTCACACTGGGCGAGTGAGTGCCACTTTTTCTTGTTGTGCCAGCACAGAGGTCAGCAGAGTCCCCTCAGCCGTGTGTGGCACCTGCCACATGTTTTGCTGTTCTTTGGATTGCCATAACCACACCAATAAAAGTGCTTTTCTGCCTGTACCAGCAGCAGGGGCTTTGCTAACAGAATGTGGCAACACAACTCTCCATTTGCTCTCCCAGGAAAGCACCTGGGGCCATGGCCCACAGAAGCCCTTCCACCTGGGCAGTCCACAGGGCCTTCCTCCTACCCTGAGCACAGCAGCCCCCAAGCACAGCAGTCCATGTGCCCCTGACTGGCTGGACCTGGAGGTGTTGGCCCGCTCAGGTGTCCCTACAAGAGGACAGCCCCATAACCTTCCTGACAAAGCACCACAGTGGAAAGGAGTGTGTCAGGACATAGACACCTGTTCACTGCACAAATACAGTGCAAGCAAGTATCTCAGCCCTTGCAGCCATCTCAGTCCACTGTGACCCTGGAGGGCTTTGTTAAAGCAGCATCCACAAGAACTGATTTATTTGCAGCAACATTTTATGGCAAAAAGAAAACTGACAACATGGTCTCCCATCCAGGCACAGTTATGCAAGTAGCAGTGTTTTCCCTGTGGAGTTAAAAAGGGCATTTGAAATTGTTGCTAATTGTGGCGTTGTTGTCATTCTCTGTACACTCTAGTAATGAGTAATTTCTCATTACTTTGGAAACCCACTACTTTAGTCATATGGCACTCTTTGGCTGTTTGGATTTTTTTCTGGTATTTCCAGAGCCACAGCTATTAAACACAACTATTTTATTACTAAAGAGACAAAACAATACCAAAAAAAAAAAAAAGAAAAAAGAAAAAAAAAGAAAAAAAAAAAAGGGGAGCTACTTCAGCTTTTAACCCTTTCACAGCTCCAGAGGCCACATGTAAAAGACTACACCTTTGAGAGTAGGTCAAATTGCGGGAAAAGGCAGGGAGAAACACTCACTCAGCTAAGCTAAATGGAAATAAGCTTGGGAAGCAACATTTGCCAAATTAGTATCAGGCCTTCTCTCCTCTTAAAACTGCTAACTACAGTAATTTGAAAGGCAGATTAGCCCAGATCAATTTCTTGTGAATTGTGTGAGCAGCTTATGTGTAGGCAAAATTGATTTTCACCAAGCGTTACTGAGCATGAGAAAATAATAAATTGCACTGAAACCACTTAAGGACCTGTCTTCTGGCAGACAAATATTTACATGATCACATCGAGCAGTAAATCTGCAACTCTTTCTTTATGAGGGTTAGCACATCTCTTCCTTTCTGGAGTAAATACTTAAACTATTGAGACTCTAGCTGGTGACACTGTTACATTAAAAAAATATAGCAGCTTCTTAAATCAGTATTGGAAATCTTTTTGTAATATGTAAAACGTTACAAGCGTTGCTCGTTCAAATCAGAACAAAACCAACCACAGAACACAACAGCAGAACTTTACCTCTGGGACAAAGTGGAACAAAGATGTATATCAAACACAGCCCAGTAGCACAGAATCATAAAGAAAGCCCCCAGGACCAAGCCTGGCCTGTATGCAGTGTCTGTATGGGTTCCGGGCCAAGCCCCGGAGCCGTCCCGGCCTAGGAGGGCCGTGTTGCAGGGGCAGGTGTGCGGTGTGCGGTGTGCGCACCAGGTGCGTGCCGAGGGTGGCGGGGCACAGGTGCGGCACGGGCTGTCCCCGGCGCTCCTTACCCAGCGGGACGGCGCGGCTCTGCCCGCAGCCCGGGCTCCAGCGGCACACCTTCCTGCCAGAGATGTCCACGTACAGCAGCGCGCCCTCCCTCTCGTCCCACACGGGCGACTCGGCGATCCCGCAGCGCTGGCCGGACACGCACTCGATCCTGACGGACGACATGCCTGCGGCGGGGAATGCTCACCCACCCACCCGGCCTGCTGGCACGGAGTGGGGGGAAACAAAAAGACAAGGAGAAAAGACAGGGGGTGGGGGGGGAGTAATAAAGAGGAAGCAAAAATTAGTTGTGGGGTGCGGAGGGAGAGGCCGAGGCGGCTCCCGCGGCGTGCCCGCCCCCGCACAGCGCCGGGAGCCGGGAAAGGCGCGTGTGTTATCCACATACACCTCTGCCCCTGGATGCGGGACAGGGCAGTGACGATGGCAAACAACAGGTAACCAACAGCGATGGTAAGGCGTGCAGCACAGCACACCTCGCCCGCCGTACCTGCTTCCAGCGCCGCTCTTATAGCCGGGAGCGCCGCAGGGACGGAGGCGGCCGCACCTGGGACACCCCGGCCGGGCGGGCAGCGGCTCGGCAACACCCCCTCCAAGAGATAAAGGGGGGGAAAGAGGGAGGAGAGGTTTCCTATCGCCGTGGCAAGGTTTCTCGGCTCCCCAGGAGGCTGATTCCCGAAAGACCTGGTTTCTGGATCCTTATCCACAGCTCCTGCCGCATTTCCCCGGTTATGCAGAAATCCTGGGCCTTCAGCGTGCCGTGCCCTCTTTTGCTCCCTCTTTTGCTGTAAAGCCCCAAAAACTTCCAGAAGGCACAGGGCAAACAGCTGGCATAACAACTTCCAGGTGCAGTTCTTTGTTGCGCCTGCTTTTCTCTATGCTACAGCCACTACAGCTCCCAGGCCTCAAATCATAAAGCAAAGGTGCTTATTAAATCTCAGCTCTCCTCAGCACCCGATGACATACTGCCTTTTGACTTGGATTCTGTCATCCTCGTACGGAACAGTGTCATCAAGGGACTTCAGTCTCACTGCTCCATGCCTTGTGTGTCTCCTCCTGGCAACGTGGCAGTCACAGGCTGGCTCACCCCTGCATCCCACAAATCAGAATTAACTGGGCTGCTCCAACATTCATCTCTCCCCCATTCGGACTCTTGTTGGGAGCTGGCACATGTAGCAGCTCTGTTATTCAAGGGGCACGGCACACGTGATCGCACAGCACCCACCACTGGCTTTGAGCAGGTAGCCCCCTGCACAGCTCCTCTTACAGATTTTATCTGCTCCTCAACATACACCCTCGTCTTGGCAATTATTTCCTGTCAAAGATTTTTACACAGTTGCCTTTATTCATAAAGCAGATGCTCACCGCCCAGGCTTTATTTGGCCACATTTTTTTCTTCTAGGGGTATATTTGGAAAGGTCAGGAGCTACGTGAACTTACCAACACATGTTTCATGTAGGCTTCACTCAATGGCCTACTAATGTGATATTTATTAACTTATTGTTGCCTTAGCTGAGCATTTAGGCTTTCACTTTACCCGCTTGCATAGCATTACTTCAGTGCTTTGCATTGAATTTTCTGTCCCTACTGCTGTGTCGTGCAACAAACGGAAGGATTTAATCTCAACCCTGAGGCAAGCAAATTATTAGCAACTGCCAACACAGAAAAGCATCCAGAAAAAAAGCAGCAGATCTCTCCTTTCATACATTTTACCACAAGGAAAGAAGATCCAGAGGTTTAAAAAAACGTATGCAAAGAATTCATTAAGTACAGGAAAGCACAATTATCGGTCCTTACAAAGCTTAGCCGTGTTTGCTGCTCTCCCATTGTCCTTGCACACTATGAGGCCATTTGGGATAGGCGGCCAACACAACAGTTTACTGAGCCCAGCAGCAGCAGGAGATGCACCCTCAACCTACCTCAGCAGCCTCTCTGCTCCTTGCTGACTTAGGCATTTGCCAGCATGGTTTGGAGGCATCAAAACAAGCTGTGTATTGGCACACCCTTGGGAGAAAATTAACAGCTTCTGTGAGCACTGGGTTACAACACAAACTCTGCGCCTCATATTTTGATCTTGGATCGGATCGATAGTTACACAGGACAGTACTCCTGGTTTTGTCTTCTCTGTAATGGCTAATCCAGGCTTGATAAAAGGTAGAAGCAGGGAGGAATCCATGGGGGATGCCTTCACAGAGAGCATTAGCTGAGGTTTTCTACCAGTACAAATTCACTGTGGGAAAGAACAGCACAGAAGAGATGGCTGACAAAGGTTGTGCTGCCTTGAGCCTTCCCCACTGGCAACTTCCCACACAATGTGTGACTCTGTGGCCTCCAAATCTGACTGAAAGGGAGCATATACAGCACCTCCGTGGCTTCCAAAGGAAGTGGTTGGTAGGTCAGCATTTATTCCACGTGGTAGGACACATTGTACACTTACTCCTCCTGCTTTGCAGGGAGCAGGGAAGCGGAACCTTAACATCCACAACCATGAAGAACAGAAAGAGTAGATCTGAAGTGCAGGAGGCCCTATAAGGTGAAGTCACAACCCTCTCCCAGCCTGCAGGTTCCCTGAGCCTCCCACCCTTCTTGCCAGTCAGGAAATGCTCAGCAGTTCTGGAGAACAGTCCAGTGTTCCACAGAGCTGGAAAAATCCCCCCACCCCTAGAGACTGTGGGCGAGAAGAGGTGCTGGATCGTTTCAGGGACTGTAAAGAGACGACTTTTTGCTTATGCTCATTTCTGGAAAGTCACAGTTGTTCTTCTCTCCTTTTATGACCCCAATCCTGCCATTTTTTCATCTTTGGAGTATTCTTTTTTTCTTTCACCTTTAGTCTTTCTGTTTTACTACTGTTAGTCCTCCTCCCTGCTGGAAGGTGAGAGGGCTGTAGGCCTTATCCACATCCACGCATGGTAGGAAGTGCAAATGCTGCATATCAGATGTCAATCTTAACAGCTGCCTCTGAAGAGAGAGTCTGTCAGGCCTTCTCTTCAGATGGGCAAGGCACAGCTGAGAGCAGGGACTGCGCAGCCAAGGACAGTGGAGCCCAAAGAGCCACTGCCTCAGTGCCTGTTAAATCCATTTGGGCATGTGGGAATTCACCACTAGCAGATATCACTGCATTTGGCGGAGGGACAGATGGACAGACAAGCCAAGCCAAGCCAAAAAACACCAAGCATGAGCAGAGGTAGAAATACAAAACCAGTCACTGCAATCAGTTGGCTGAAAAGCAAGTTTGCACTGCCAGACACTTTTTTGCAGCCAAGGATAGTTCTTGGAATTGACTTGTGTGTCCAGACCAAGGTTTTGTTAGTAAGCAACAAGTCGGTCCAGGAGAGATCAAACTGATGAGAAGTCTCAACTGTTTACTAGTCTGGATGATCACCGTCCTGTATTTAAACACTCCTACAGTTCAAACATTTGCCAAAGTACTCCCTTTTCCTGTTTGCAAATGCCTCCTTGGGAGAAGGTGGCAGCAGCAAACTTGTGCCCATTGACTAAATTACTCATCTAACACTTCCTGCTGTCACACAAGTTAATGCAATCTCAAACAGGGAATCCTAAGAAGGATTGCACCAAATTAACATGAAGTCTTATTGAAGTATTTAGCTTTTAAAGTCCAGTTTGTCTCACAGAACCGGCAATGGTACCCTCCACTTACTACAGTAAATCCTGACACCTTAAGCTGCCTCACAAAGCTCAGACTTTCCAGCCTGTGCCTCTCCAGGCCTCCACTCTGCACTGAGAACAGTGGGGCAAAAGGGCACTTCAGAAAGCTATTCTTCAGTGGAGCACGGCCAATACGTTTTTCATTAATGCCTTACTTCTCTGCTTTCTGTACCCCACGTGACCTGGATTTGCATTTTGCTCGCCTCGAGATAAAAAAAAAAGAGCATTGATATGTGCTACAGCAGCTGCAAAATTACAGTCACAACAGAGGCCATGCAAGGGAGCCAGAACTTCAGGGAAAGGCAGCATCTCTTATTCAAGGAGCTGATTTAGCAACAGTGCTTTCAGTGTTTGTGGCTTACAGGCATGCGAGTTGTCCTAGCCCAAATCAGAAATAAATTTTAAATTAACTGCAGGTTTAGGGTGACTGCTTGGAGCTTAATTTAGCATGTTCAACCAGACAATTTGAGGAAAGTCTGGTTTATGTATTAGCCATTTGTAACGACTGTAAACTACAACTTGCTTATTAATATCTTGCATCACCTGGCTTATCCAGCTTTTAGGCCTCTGTGCTTCCTTAAGCCAGGAGAGAGGGCTGGCTTGTTCTAGAAGGAATAATCAGGAAAACATTAAGACAATGTCCCTACTCCATTTTAGAGACAACAGAACAACAGCTGAGCCATCAACTTTAAGGAGGGAAAGTACTTTAGTCAGACTCCATTCAACCAGATGCAAATGGAGCCTAAAATGCCAGTGACAGGGGTTCCCAAACTGCTCAGCACTACCCTTCTGAGATAAGGGAGATGGAACTACAAAGGAATGCAACCAGACACCGTGGTTTCAGGTGAAGTGAGTGGGCTAGTTTAGGGATGTTTTTCCCCCTTAGATGACTCAATCCCTCACTAGGGCTTGCACTTCCAAAGGTATAGCCAGAGCCATTTTCCCAAATGGCATATATAACATATATAGGTACTACTTCAGTGGACTCCTTGCAGTTGTTGAGACCACAGAAAAGAAGAACAGTGGCATATATTGAGGGCGGTGAGACACTGGAACAGGTTGCCCAAAGAAGATGCCCTGTCCCCAGAAGTGTTCAATGCCAGGTTGGTTGGGGCTTTGAGCAACCTGGTCTAGTGAAAGGTGTCCCTGCCCATGACAGGGGGATTGGAACGAGATGGGTTTTAAGGCCCCTTCCAACTCAAACCATTCTGTGATGATTATGTGATGTTTTGATGTCTGTGTCACAGGCTCAAGACTTTTCGGGATGACCAGATTTCCTGACAGCATCTTCCTTTATATGATGTTGCTGCACTAAGTTTTAAATTCTTCCTTAGGACACTGGCCAACCAATGTGGCCAGCAGAACAACTCTGGAACCATTATGGAAGTCTGTCAAAATACAACTTGTGTCCTGCCTTGCGCAGTGCTCTTCCCTGGCTGGGGTAAGGGTGGGTGGGGCAGCACCTGGGAAAAACAACAGAAACCGGAAAAAATGTCTTCGGGATGGTTAAGCCAAGAGAAACCATAAATATGTCATTATGGAGCCTACCCAGAGATTTAAAACAATGTATCAGATAAGGCAGCCTAGGCGAGGCAGATACCCAGCTTCAGAGCTGCTGAGAAAGCAATGGGAAGGCAGGGAGGGTCTGCCCAGCCTGGAACAAAAGAGGAATCCCAGAGAAAGGGCAGGGCAAGGTGGATCCAGGAGGTTATCCCAGACAAAAGATGCCTACTGGGAAAAGAACAATTATGTGGAAGCTGTACACAGAGAGGCAGGGAAACTAATGAGCAAATATAGGAGGCTGCTTCTCCTTACACAAACTTACCCAAGCTATTTGCAGAGGGGTTAACTGAGGAACAGAACAGAAATAGGAACACATATCTGCTATTTTCAAACAACTTACCCAATTGCTATGTAACATTTTCATTCAGAAAGCTGTGCTTGCAGTCACTTTAATCCTCTTCTTTCATATCCCTACAGATGTGCTGACTTGGTTAGGAGCAGAGCCCGGCAGCAGTTATCCCAGGATCATCTCTGCAAGAGGGGTATGTTGCAGAATTGCACCCCAGGAGGGGCCACAGCCATGAAGCTGGTGTAAAGGACGGTTCAGAAGCAGGGCATCTCTCATGAAACCAGAACTCAGAAGTTTGTGAGTCTTCCCTTCTTCCTAAAGAAGCTGCACTGAGGCACTCCATTGTTTTCCATCGCTGCCCTTCCCCGGTATTCCCTCTCATGCCAAGCTCTCAGGTTGTGCAAGCAGCTTCCTTTTGTTCCTTAATTCGCATCAAAAGCATGTTTTCCTAATAAATGTGTCAATTCCCTGCAGTGCTAAACCTTTACAAGCACTGGGATCATCAAAATTCCCAAAGATCAAAATGAGTGGTTTCGCTGGATTATCTTTGCAGCAAACAGAGGCAGGCTTTGAACACTTGGTAAGGCTCAGTCCCTCCCAGGTACCAGATACACATCATGTGTCTGCAGTACAGCCTGTACAACCAGGCCTAGTCATCAGAGGTACCACATCAAAATCAAGTGAATGTTTCAGGCTTACATTTAATATCCAAACTTTTGTAAATTCTCCTTCTATGGTTTGGGATTCATGGTGCAAAGAAAACATTCTACAAATGACATACCCAAGTTATAACTGAGAGGCATTTCTCTTAGGACAGAAACATAAATGCAGAAACGACGGTGTGGGAATCACCACACAGCCTGTTAGTGCTTGGCCCAAGTTACCATCAACAAGTAACCACACTTAGTTGTTTGAAAAGAGTCTACAAACCAAGAGCAGCTGTTTTCAAAATAACAGGGAGTCCAATTTCCTTCCTTGTCTTTCCCACATCCCAACCACAAGCAGATTGTATTTGCAAAGGGAATTAGAAGCCACCAATCAGAAAGTCAAAAAAAGGAAGTCTGTTGCTGGAATCTGTTGCAAGAACACCTTTAGGCAAGAAGAAATTCTGGTCCTTGAAAAACAGATGATCGTCCAACACTTACTGGTTCTTCCTAGTGCTGGTTTTCTCTTCTGTCTGCACCTTTACTGCCTTTTCCCCTTTTTTTTACCTCCTATTTGCTTTTCAGCTGAGGGACTTGAGCTCCATTTCACCCAACCCATCTCCAACTCTAGTCCCCATCTGCCTGGGGCCACCTACTCCATCACTCCTGCTGGTACACCAGGCCACAAGCACGTTCAGCTGCTCAGCTCTCGACCCACTCTGTCTCTGCCAGACCCACTGCAGGCAGGAGGGTCACTACTGCTTGCAACACCTGGATTGCAAATCCCCTGTCTCTCCTGAATGCTGCCAGTTGCAGAGCCAGTCAGAGCAGGAGGGATGCTGTGGGATCAGCTGTGCAGCTACACCTGCTCCTTTCCCTCCACCTTCCTTTTCCTCTTGCCTTCTTCCCTGCTCTAGCACAGGGAGCAGCTCCTCTCTGCCAGCAAGGTACATCACAGCACCGGCCTGTGGGAGCAGGGGGAACTACAGCAAGAGGCCACATAAAACCGACATGAAACATGAACTCAGGAACTTGCTTGCACTTGATTTGTCCTTTGCACACACATGGCAGTAGCGGGCTGTGTTCAACTATGCACGTCTGCTGGGATCAGACAGAAGGCCTGGCTACAGCTCTTCCTCTATAACTCACTTTGTCCAACCAGGGAAAACCAGCCATACTACAGCATAAGCAAATACATTGAAAAGCGAGGCCAGGGCAGCAAACAGTCTGTTACATTTGCTCAGCTAGGCAGAAACAAAAGCTAGGCTTGTACTATTTGCTATACACAGCAAATTAGTGCTGAGCGACTCTTTTTTGGGAAGCTGAAGGGGAAGGGTTTTCCTGAATACTTAACTTGTTAAAGTATTGCCAGATCTGCAGAAATAATTTACTCCTGATAGGCATAGTACTGATGAGTTTCACAACCTGCCAGACACAAAAAAGCCCTGAATAAATCACAACAAATGAAAATATTGTTAGCAGTTTCATAATTTAATGAAAAAGTACTTGTAAAAAGGGGACATCTGAAAAAGACCGAGTCCATCTTGGAAAATTGAATATATATATATATTTATATATATAAAACAAAATGCAAAATCACAAAAAAAAATTGACAAATAAGGTTAAGAGGTAATACTTCAAACAGTTAGCCACCGAACGCACAATAAAACCTAGCAAATGCACTTTGGGGACAATACTTGAGAACTACATAACCAAGGGCTCCTTCATATGTGTATTAAAATCATGTAAAAATTAGCAAAACCATTGCCCAGACTGGAAACAACTGAATTGATAATCCCAGAAGAGCAGAAATGCTGAGTTTTGCTAAAGCACCATTTTCCCTCTCTTCCCTTTCAGCCACAAAATAACATGAACACTTTGCTGACTTCCCAGATAAGTGTTCCCAATAAAAGCTTCTTAAAATTTCAAGACCAGTGAGAGAGGATTACTAATAAATATTGAAGGAGAACTAAGAGAATCAGAACCGGAATACAAATGAACTGACATTTGTTTACTTTTTCTGAATGACCCATGGCTTAGAACACAAAGCATTTCCCATTAAAATAAAATATGTGGAAACCTAAAATGCTACTGCATATTTACACCAAAAGAAATAATTTTGAAGATACAGCTCTAGAAAGATCAATTACACAAATATACATAAAATCAAGAAGTAAAAAAAAAATAAAAAAAAATAAAAATCAAGATGCATGAAGCAAACAGAGCACATTTGCCAAGTATACTTTTCTTTTTTATTATTTCACTACTGAAGAGTCCTCCAGCCCCTGACCTGCTAGTCCTATTGCAACTAGGGAGATTTCAAAGTTTAAAACAAATCTGAAAATGTTGTTGCCATTTCCCAAGCTAAAAGCAATAAATTAAAACCATGAAGAAAAAGAAGTTTTTGTTTGGCTTCTGCATAGTCATCTTCACACTGGGTAGGGAACACCTTTTGTTTCTAGACAAAATTGAACCCCCAATGGAAAGGAGCTGTATGATGTGCCCTATACAATCTATGGGCCACTTCAGCCAGTGATGTGGGGACAGAGGATGTTGTGTATTTATGAAATGTACAGCATTTCAGAGAAAAACAGTGCAGTTACTTTGTTGATCAACACAACACCATCTGGGAAACAAGAAGTTAGTTTGCATTCAAACAAAAATCCCCTGTCATTGAAACAAACACAAAGGGATTCTCTTCCCTTCTTGCTTCCTCAGTACTGGCTGAAATTTAATTACTACTTAACAATTGCTGATTTTAAAGGACATACAATGTGTTAGATTGGGAAACAGCAACTGATCCAGAGGTTGAAAAGCAGCTTCATAAAATAGTAGATTTTCAGCAATTAAAAAAAAAAAACATACTCCAAATGATGATTGGCTAAAATTTTACAGACCTAGATGCCAGAAGGCTCCTATGCCTGTGTTCAGGCAACTAGGGTTGAAAATTTGCACCTGCAAAAAGAATTCAGCCAAAATTATTTCAAGTTCAGCTGACTTTAAAAATACCAGGTGAAAACACTTAAGGATATGAAATCTCAGTTTCAAGAGGAACCTGGCATCACCGGTGATTGCCTAAATGTAAGTGTCAAATAGCATTTTTCTTTGAAGTAGTACATCTACTTTTGTAAACACTATCCACAAAATTAGCCATCTGTACTTGTTAGCTGGGTAAAATATTTACAAGTGCATCCCACAACAAGCAACTATGTACAGAGATTAAAAAAACTGAAGTACTAGAAGTTTTATATTTACAAAATAAGCAAATTATTGTGAAGAGAAACACAACCTTCAGCAAAAGCAGGGAATGGGGCACGTCTAGAGGTCAGCGAGTTTGGCAGCGCCAGCGACGCCTGCTTCCACCCTCTGCGAGGAGCCTGCAAATGCCACTGCAGTTCCAAGCCTCCTGCAGAAGGGGATCACTTAGTAGTCACTTACAGCCTGATCCAGCAGGGCACACACCGGCATGTGCTTGGAGATCTGAGCACAATCGTTCCCAGGGGAAACCAGCAGGACTTTTCACATGCTTAACTTCCTAACACATCCGCAAGTGCACTGCTGGATCAAAGCCATACTGCAGGTGCTGTAAGAATGCAGTTTCAGTGTCTCCGTTTGCAGTCTCTTGCAACACATGAGAGCAATGCAAGGCCTTCTTTAAAATATGTTCACCATCACATGGATGACTTCACATGAACACATTGTCTCGCATATAAGCTGGCAAGAGGGAGGTGGTTTCCTGAATTTATGGAAAGATTAACCACCTTGTGCTCTCCTAGATGTTGCCCTCTAGTAAAACACACAATTTCCACATGAGTTTGTGGATAACTGGACTAACCTTGCAAAGACTGCAAACCAATTCACAGTTGAACAAAACTACTCTGATTTCTCTCCCCTCCCCACATCCCCTACTGCAGCTCTTCCTAACATAGGTTCTAGACTATTTTCTGGAACCTTTTGATAACGAGCTTTGCACTGGTACACTGAAATACATAAAGGGTGAATTACCCCGTGGGGGCTTCTAATCACCTTTGTACCGAACTGTGAGAAATCATATTCTTTTTGTTTCTATTGTGACAATCTCTTCCAAAGTCCTTACTCGGGCTTTCTCTCTCTGAGCTACTTCGTCTTAACCTCACTTGCTCTTTGTTTTCATCACTTTCTGCTTCAGAGTCACTCAGCTCTAAGTCAGGACAGTACCCATCATTGTCCTGGTATGGAGCACCTTCAAGTGTCTGCTTGCTCCACAACCGATCTTTTGTTGCAAGTCTTCTTGTTGGCTTTTCACAGCACCGGAGATCTTCTGTGGTCCTCACTAGACTATTGGTAGCCTCTTTAAAGGACCGGCTAAAATGTTCTATGGTGGATTTTCTGAAACCGCTCTGGCTGGCCAAGTGAGTCGTGAGCACAGACTCTTGTTCATAGGGTGTCTGGCTGGAGCTGTCTCTCTGGCTCACATCTCCAGCCCTGCCCATTAGACCATTGGACTTGGACACCAGCCTTGAGTTCTCCTGCTGTACCCGCCCATTCCCAATGGAAGACTGTCCATGCAGAGCAGCCTGGAGCGCTAAAGGCTTCCCGGATGGTTGACCCCGGTGAAAATCCATCATCTGCGTGGGGCCAGAATCCTTTGCCTCGCTCCGAGGTTTGCCGATCCCTGCCAGCAACCCATTACTTCTGCTGTCATGCTGATACCTGGTGTAAGATTTTGCTTTAATTTCAAATGATTCCTTTGACATCGGCATGCTCCGTTTGCTGTAAACAGTGCTGTTGTTGTCAGGAGAGAGCGGTCTGTTGCCAGGCTTCAGCGAGTTATTTTTGCAGTCTCCTAATGCCAACTTGGGCATTTTTAACTTTAGGGTGATCCTGGGAGGTGGGTAGAACAGTGTGTTTTCTAGTGCACTTGTCAGGGTATGGCCTACAGGAGAAAGAGATGAGGGAGCAGAATTTAAAAAAAAAAAAATAAAGAAGGCATTTTGAAAAAGGGTAATTTGTTTTGTTATCTGTAACAAGTTTTATAGTCCATTATAAGGTCATGCAACAGCAAGAAGCATTTGCAAACAATTAGTGTGAAATTATTTTATGACATGAAAAAGAAGCTGGGATAATGAAAAATGTCCCAAATTATCAACTGTTCAGAATTTAGGTAAGCATTTAAGCATTTCCATTAAAAACAACAATGTGCCCTTTTTACAGGGCTTTCAGCCAGTGAACTGAACCATTTCTGAGATATGATTGAAGTAGTTCCAACAAAGCTGTAAAAAAGGTTCATATTCAGTTTTGGATGAAGAAAAAACAATGCTTCAAACTGAGTTTCAATTTGGACTTAGTTCAACTCTGCTTTGTATTATAAAATTCTCAATGCTTGAAGAGTCTTTCCACCCCAATATATTAGTTGTTATGATATTATATGTGTAGAGCACCCATTGCAAAGTAGCTATCAAGCTTTTCTAATAAGCATGAAAAAAATCACTTGTGTTTGTAAAGAAAAAATAAATTTAGTAGACATTTCTAATAAAATGCATTACACAAAACCAAAGTGCTTTAGAGTACTGCTGCTTCCACGAAGTACTAGTCTGATTTAAAACAGTTCAAAAAACCTATCTTATCAGTACTAACAAAACCTATGCATGCTTCAGAGATAGAGAAAAAAACCCCAGACTTCACCCTAAATTGGTCATTAAAAACAGTATGTTTCTTGAAAGACCAGAGAAATCTTAATTTCCACAGAAAAATAGCTGTACTCCCTATTAAAAACCACAGTAATTAAACAGTAATGCATACTCTCTTCCTCTTTTCAAATGTTGTGCTGCTTATTTCAAAAACTTGCTATAAAAGTGAAGGGCAGAGTGGAGTTTGGCACCTCAGCATTCCTAAACAGTTATCGGTCACTATAAATAACCAGAGCACTTAAACTCTTTTAGAAGGAAGGAGAGCAACTGCAGATGGCAAGCTACGAAATGTCTCTATGCACTACTCATGAGGCACCACAAGAACAGCAGCAAATTCCTATCAGTCACTCTTCTCTCTTGCCTTAAGGAAGCAACTTCTGACAGCAAGGAAAAAAGCTTTCTCAGCTGGAGGACCAAGCACCAGTGCAGAGCTTGCTATGGGGAACCAGTGCCATAGACCAGCAGGCCAAGGAAGCAAAAATCTAGAGATCACCACCAGCTCATTTCTGCTATCTGGATGTCACAGTGATTAATATGCAATAGGCATATATCAGAAACAGCCACAAAATAAAGAAATATTCAAGCAAATATTTTAAGAGATTAAAGAGTTCTCTGTGCTGTTACTTTCATTCATTGTGTACTTGAAGAAAGTTTTTCAAGGCAGTTTTAAATGCTAAAAACACTAAGCAGGAACATAAAGAGAACCCACAGTTTTAGTTTAAATACAGGCAGAATTTGTAAATGCATTTATATGATTACCTGCAGCAATTTCCTGATTAATGAGTTGGACTTGCAAATTGAAGACCTGTTCATGTACTTTGCTGTGGGACAATTTCAGCTTCTCTCTCCTGCTTACCATGTAGCAGAGATTTCTTACCTATGGAGGAATAACAGGAGACTTAACAGGTGTAAGAAAATAAATCTTGACAGTTTAAAAAGTTGAAAAAATGTATCATTAACAGAAACAAAACAACAGTATGTGCAAAATCCCTTGGCGAAGTTCTTGTGACTATTACTGAACATACATAACTAAGAATTTAAAACAAAAAAATCCTGTGGGTTTTTTTTAATTGCCAATTAATGCCTTGAATACATTTTGCAAGACAGCAGAATATATTTTCATTTTAGCTGACCTATTTAGCAGTTTCTTTTTTGACTACATTGCATTGATTCATAAGGTTCAATGAGGCCAAATGCAAGGTCTTGTTCCTCAGTCAGGGTGACACCCAGGATCTACGTGGGCTGAAGGATGAATGGATGGAGAGCAGCCCTGCAGAGAAAGACCTGGGGATAATGGTTGGTAAGCAACTGGCCATGATATGACATGAGCACTCAACAGTTCAGAAAGCCAACCTTACCCTGGACTACAGCAAAAGCAGTATGGCCAGCAGGTCAGGCAAGGGGATTCTGCCCTGCTACTCTGCTCTGGTGACACTCCACCTGGAGTGCTGCATCCAGCTCTGGCATTTCCAGCACAAGGCTGACATGATCCAGAGTAGGGCCACAAAATGATTAGAGGGCTAGAATTCCTCTCTCCTGAAGGCTGAGAGCTGGGGTTAAGCCTGGAGAAAAGAAGGCTCTGGGGAGCCCTCACTGCAGCTTTTCATTATATGAAAAGGGATTATAAGAAAGAGAAACTAGAGCCTCTAGTGACAGAGAAAGGAGTAATGTTTTTAAACTGAAGGAGGGTAAGTTTAGACTAGGCATAAGGAAAACAATTTTTACAGTGAGCACGGTTAGGCACTGGAGCAGATTGCCCAGAGAAGTTGTGGATGCCCCGTCCCTGGAAGTGTTCAAGGCCAGATTGGATGTGGCTTTGAGCAACCTAGTGTAGTGGAAGGTGTCCCTGCCCATGGCAGGGAGGTAGAACTAGATGGTCTTTAAGGTCCCTTTCAACCCAAACCATTCTGTGAATCAGTTCCACATAATTCTACTTTTACTATTTGAGTTAATAGCAATTAGTTCCATCTAATGTAACCAGAATAAGAAGAGGTATTGAAAGTTCTTGATAAACACTTAAAAGTGCTTTCAAAACACAGAAACAGTGTAGGTGCTAGTTGAAAAGAATCTACCAAACATACTTTCCCAGCACTCAGTGCCATCTGTTCAGAACTGGAACCTGTCTACACAGAAACAAAATTCCAAGATTCTCAAATTTATATTTATCCCAAGATAGAATAGAAAATCTTGCACACAAGAAGTTAAAAAACTTTGAGACAGGCATTTCAAATTGTGAATCACCTCCACTCAGAATAAGTACATCAATTTCAACAAAATTTGATGCAAATCAAACATCTATCACACAAAAGTTTGAAATGGTCTCTTGAAAAATAAAAAACAACCAACCCCAAAATACCAACCCTCCATCTGAAGCATGTTATGGGTTTTTAATTCTTTTTTAAAATAAGGTTCCATATCCAGACTAGTCCTGGAAAAGATCTGAGACTGATTATGACTAGATTCAAGACAACAGTTACACTGACAAGTGCAAATCCTGGCTCCCACACTCATCTCCCTGTATTTTCATGTTGTTCTTTCCTCAGTACTCTTTCCCCCTCTCTTACAGTACTACTCTCTTCTGCTTTTACTAGCCCTTCCTCATTGCATTTAGTATATCTACTTTATTTTGTTACCTTTTTTACATTCACTACCTATCTCTAAGCTCTTGAAAACTGCAGGTGATCACTACCCAACAGGCCAACCTAATTGGCAGCCTCTGAGTGGTAACAAGCCACTCCCCCATCAGTTGCCAGAAAAATGCACTCTGTAGGCCTTTGTAATAAATCTCTGCTCTGATTTTTCCTGATGAATTTCTTTTTTTCAAACTACTATCTAACTGGCAATCTGGTAAGAGCCCAGCTAGCTATTGATAAAAAAATAATTTCCCTGACCTCCTTCTCAGGCAAACCAGAAGCAGTGGCAGATGCAGTGGGTTCTGTTCAGACTGCTAATCAGCCGTAGCACCTGAGGCAGCTACAGGCAGTGAAAACATCCAGGTCTAGAGAATGACTAGGAATTCAACCTGCCCATTACCCAGGACAGCCTGACAGCAGAGGAAGAGATGTGACTAAGACTGCTGAACGAGATGTCATGGGAAGTGGCACGAATACAGGCTTCAGCATGTGTGGAGCCAAAACATCACCATGGAAGTTAACCATCTAAGATATCACCTACTTGACTTCAAACTATGAAGGTGAATGCTAAAAAAATTTTTTTTTTAAACATATACGCAACTGAAGTTGAAATCAGAGTCAGTTACCAAATATGTACACTGTGCATAGAAACATGCATCTTAAAATACATAAAGGAATAACCTTTCAGCAAATCAGGAAGCACTTCTTCCACATTGGATCTCTCACTGGACTGAGAGGGGACAGTTCCTGAAAGTCTCTGCAGCAAGCAGTGCAGCATATCAAAAGACTGGAGTTGAAGGCCTTACTTTTTTTTATTTTTTAAGTTATTACTTTTTAAATCTTCCCTTTGCTTTCCAAACTCCCACTTTCATCCATAAACAAAGGCCTTGTTCACCTGCAAATAGTTTTTCAAAACTTTACCAGTTAAATTCTTACCCTCTCTAGGTCCTGCCTCAAATGCATGAACATCCTCATGCGAGTATGGATGCTATCTTCTTTTGGCTGCACCAAGCCATTTTCTTCATCCTCCTTAGGAGGAAACAATGGTTTGTTAAAGTTACTTTTTCGCTTTAATTTCCAGTAATTGTAGATGAAGTCTACAGCAAGTTTAGGAAGGCCCAGCTCTGCTGCAACATCCTCCACTTTAACTAGTGAGTAAAACTCTTCTTCCAGCTCTCGGAGTTTTTGGGCTCGCAAACTTGTTTTCTCGCTCTCCATTTGCTTCTGTTCTGACACGCTCTTGGGGTGCTCCTCAACATCAGGCAGTGAATTCTGTTTGTTCTTGCTGTGCTTTAGACAATATGACTTGAACTTGACCTCATCCCCGTCATCCAGGATAGTCTTCATCTCTAAGCTATGCTCAAAGGCACAGGTGACATGAAAGGCAGTGATGCAGCTTTTCACGGAGCACTGCAGACAACATAAAACAAAACGCCTCAATTACTAAAACAACAAACCAGAAAAAAAGGACATAATTATTTTAATTACATGGAAGTCCATCCGTAAAAACCCCTATTTTCTACATTCTTAAAAATAACTGTTAATGCCTTTGAAGTTGGTATCACCCAATTTTGTATTTTCTTTTTTGCAAACAGCATTCAACAGGAATTTTCTGTCCATCTCTGATGCACATAGAGGCACTTAAGACATCCCAGCCTTATTCAAAAGAAGGTAACAAATTCCTAAATCTCTGTGCTAGTCAACTAATTTGATAGCAAACATCTATGAAGAAGCAGATATCTATTCAACAGTCATCTGCATTGTAAAGCACCTCAACACCAGAAGAAAACACAATACCAAAACTGCCCTTCTGACAGAGGCACTACAGGATAAATACATACCTGAATGCAAGCACCAGTTTTCAGTTTGCATAAACTACACACCAGAGCCCATCGACTTGGTGGAATGTGAGACACCTTTGTGATTGGCTCCATCCTTTCTGGGCAAGCAATACTAACCTGTAAACAGCATAAAAAAATAGCACAGAAAACAGTTATCAAGGCAGTAAAAACAAGCTCTCCATTAATACCAGAAGAAGAAAACATCCATTCATTTCTCTTGCTGTGAGATCTTCATGTGCTTATACTTCTCAGCAAAGGACCTCAAAAGAACCCACATGCAAACAATAGTGTGGAATATCAGTAGTTTAACCTGGTGACTCAAAGTTACAATTCTTTAGAACATTTGAGGCATCTACATCATTCTTTGTTATGAACCAGTGTCCTGGTTCTGGCCAGGACAGGGCTAATTTTTGCAATAGCCAGGGGAGTGCATGGCTATGATCCAGAGGTTATTCTGTACCACCTCACATCATTTTCTGGGGACAGGAGGAAGGGCTTTCTTCCAATCGGGGTAAACACAGTAGTTGGGTAGCACTGGTTCCCTCTGTTACTCATATTGTACCTGTTACTGTTTGTTTTTCTTATGCCACTGCTGTTTCCAATAAACTGTTCTTATCTCAACCAGTGACCTTTACCTTTTGTACCTCCAATTCTCCTCTCCAGCATGCTGGAGAGGAAGGGGAGGAGAAAAGGAGAGTGAACAACCAGCGCATGGTTTGGAGTGCTTCAGTGGGAACACTAAATTGGGGAATACCATTCCTAGACCATGACAGCCTTTATTTGGTGCCCAATGTGCAACATGAAGGGTTGAGACCTGCCAAGAGCGGGTTGGAAACAAGTTAGACCTAAGCATTTGCTGTATTGGGTACAGAGCCACTGGTCACAATGTTGTTTGGTCTGTTCATGTGGGTGTGGTAGCTAACGCTGTATATGTTTCTGTATATGCACTATATGCCCATCATGGTGCTCTTTTTCAGAGTAGAGAGAGGGATCAGGATTTCTTTGCTACTGTGCTGTGTGGTATCAGCTTATGACATTACAACATCGAGGGCAAGGAGAGTCATTTGGGATGTGTCTTCAAAATTGCTCTCCTACTCTTACCTTGGGCTTAACCTCTGGGAGTCCACTACTAACTGTACCCAGTCTGTGGGGAGAACAGAGGAGGATGATTTTCCCCACCTTTTTACCTCCTTTAGGCCCATTACAAGAGCTTTTGAGAATTTTTGATTTCTTTTGGATGTTAATGAAAACATAATCTTGTTGCTAAGTCTATGAGGTCTCCTCAGTGCAGTCCACACCACGTTTAGAGTTACAAGAGATTTTTAGGAAGGCCTTTCAGAGATCTGCCCCAAGGGCAGATAGTCATGAGTGGCATGGAATTTGGGAAACACGTGGGAAAGTCTTTGGAGAACTCTCCCCCAGTGGTTTGGAAGTTCACTTGTGAACAACTACAGGACCCTGTTAACTGCTAAAATATGTGAAAGAAAAATGCTGTGGCAGTTCAAGAGGTGCAAAGTTGTGCTGGGCCCAGGCTACTATTAATCAGACACTGCTTGTTACTCGACAGCACCCTCAGGGGGAGGAGGAGAAAAGCAGACCAACAGGCACTGGGGTCACTCAAAATTGCAGCTGAGTCAGAGGAACAAATTGTGCTGGTAGCAGTCACTCCTATACAGAAGAAGAAATCCAAGACCAAATCAGTTCGCATAGTGAGGGATGAAGAAGAAGCAGGGCCCTCAGAACAAGAGGAAGAGGCAAGGCCAGAGATAACCACTCAATCTCTAACCCCAAGCAGGCAGCAAGATATGTGAAAAGGTTTCAGCCATCAGTTGGGTGAGCCCCTGGTGACCTGGCTGCTCTGATGCTCAGGTATCTCAGGTATCAGGCCCACAATACAAAACTAGATGGTACTGAAACCAAGAAACTGGGATCACTGTCCCAGGATGTGGGCATTGACAAGGGGATTGGGAAGATGACAGAAACTCTCAGCCCCTGGAGGTAACTCCTGTCAAGCGTTACAGAAAGGTATTCCCTCAAGGTGATCTAGTAGTGCACCCAAGCAAGTGGAATACCATACAGAAAGGCATCTAGTACCTAGAAGAATTGGCTGTGCTGGAGGCAATCTATAGGGGTTCAAATAATGCATAATCCCCTGTAGGTCCAGATGAGGTCCAGTGTACACGATCCATGTGGTGGAAATTTCTATGGAGCACACCACTGCCATATACCAATTCCTTGGCTCATTGTGATAATTAAACTGGTGACTTTACAAGAACCAGTGGACAAAACTGAACTTCCCAGTTTCCCTTTGGGGGTACATCATCAATCACTTGATGCACATATTCATTTTAAAACCTCCTTAATCCCTGAGGAGGAAAGGCTTTGCTTCAGCAGACCTCCTCAGTGAGGTACACTCTCCCAAAGATAGCAGTGCTAAGTCATAGTTGCTATGCTCAGAGTATTTTTGCTACTCCTTCCTTATCATGCATTGCTTTAAAGATCATTTAATTAAGTGGAAAAAACAGCTTTGCAAGAGATTACTTTGTTTGTCATTTCCACATTTAAAAAAAAGTTGACCAGCAGTTCATGAATTAATTACAGGAATTGACTCAAATATATTTATTACAGTACTTCACCCCCTCACCTCCCAACTGCAAGCCCACATCTTCTAGAATATACAAGGTCAACCTGCTGCATGGCATTTCCTGAAGTCTTCATTGGGAAGATAATGAGATGCTTCATAGAGGGTTCATGTTTTACCATACAAGGAGGAGAACATGAGGTAATATGTGATGCCCTGATCAGGTAGAGATGACAAACAATTGAACCTGTTGTGCCCTTCCTATAAATCAGTGGAAAAGTGACAAGGCTGTCCCTGAAACGCATATAGTTCAACAAATCATGTTGAACTCTTAAACATTATCAAATGTAGCCTTTTTTACTTTTCAAAAGAAAGAGCTTTTCACGAACCTAACTTGACCTTGCTCAAAACAGAGCTGGTTACAAGTCACACAGGTATTTCTGAAACTATACTGTAGAAAGACTGACTGTTACCACTACACTGAGAGGCAAGACCTCCTTTGGGAATTAAGAGATTGCATCAATTTGTCAGGTTGTCTATATTCTTTTCAAAAAGAAAGCAGAATCTTCAGTGATTTTTTCTGGAGACTGAGTAATGGCCAGCTTCACACTGTGCTTCCCAGCAAGAGCTGGGAATTGAGACAGACCTCCTCTCAGTCCCTCTCTGCCCTCTTTAATGCTCTCCCTGCTCCTTTCCCAGAGGAGACTCATAAGGTCAGGAAACATTTATATTGGAAATACTGTCCGTTCAGCTTGCAATGCTGACTGTTTGTATCACCCCACTTTGTAAAAGCACAAAGAGGCACTTAGAGTCAGGTGCAATTTATTTATACTGGTCTGGTGCCACCTGCATGTTTCTGATACTCAAAGAGAAGAGTCAAGGCAAAGTGTGTTTGAACTTTGCTACTCATGAGGGATCCAGAGAACAGAAAGGCCAGCTTTTTCATCCCCCAGCAACTCCCATCCCAAGGCAGAAATTATCTATCTGCCATAAGATGTAGCTGTTTTCTCTATTTTTTCACTTTGCCTCAGGTTACATCTTGACTGCTGTACCCTAAAGAAGCTTTAAGAGTGTGAGAAAGTGAAGACAATGGGTTGGTAAAGCCTATTATATGCAAGCGGTATACGATCATCACCCTGCTGTCCTCTGCTTTCCTGCTCACCTGCCACCAACAGCTGCACCAGTGCACAAGGATCTGCATCAGTGGCTGGGAAGGGCAGCCCAGTGACCTGAGCACGGCCACTCACAACAGGATAGTCAATTTTATCTTTCCACTATAGCTGGGGGGGTTATAATTTTCTGCTTCAGCTAACACCACATTGACTGACAGAAGACATAACTGTATTGCATTATCTAAGGCAGAAAAGGACCTTGAATTTTAAAACACTCAGTATAGATTTTCTGGTATCAGTGTTTCCTTTCCTTATTTAGAAGAACGCCTTTTAAGAAAACATGAAATAGATCACACACACTTAAAGACAGTAAAGGCAGAAGAATAAAATGTTGTAAACCAAGAGTGAGTACACTTTGGAAGCAAAAAACCTTCAAACATCCCAGTCAGTCAGTGGAGGGTCAAGAAAGCCTTTCAACAGCATTAAATCACAAGGAAGGCAGGGAAGAAGAAACATTTTCAAACAGTGCTGAATGAGTTCATGAAGGAAAATATGGGGTGCAATTGACTGCAATAATGCTAGTCTACACTTGGTGACTCATAAAGCCTCTTTGAACTTTTTGCCACAAGACACAGACATGTTTATAGCCCCTTCCTCTCTGCATTCTGCCTTGTTTCACTTTTTTAGGGCCACAAGAGGAAACGGCAGTGACTTTATAATTAACCTGTTTCTCTTTAGGGAGTTTCCAGCATGCTACTATCTTGAGGAGAGGAAAAATATGAAAATACACGTTCTCCCCCTAAAGCATCCATACATAGGTCTTCAATCTCTAGGTCTTTCTTCCCCTCTACAGTATGTAAAGCCACATTGACTCTCCAGACAGAAAATGACCTGCCATTTTAGCAGAGATTCAAAACAGTTTCTCTGGTGATTGAACTGTTTTACAAGTGACAGTGCATGAGAGAGAGAATGGATCCAAGAGGCATTTTGCATCCCTACGGGCAGGTACCACCTCCTCACTATGCCCAACACACTTGGCATCGGTGTGAAGGGGAGGAGATCCCAAGGCTATAGAGTCACTAAATGGGCTGTGTTAGCAGCTGGATTCAAGCTTTCCCACCTGGGTCTTCCCCCAGCAGCCTCTCTCGCTCATCAGAAGAATCTGTCACCTGCTTCCCAGATCTGTTCCTCTTCTGCTGGCAAAAACAGCAAGGCAGCCACATGCAGAAAGGACCTCTTAGGAAAATCAATCTACTCAGAGCCAGGAGATCTTCCAGCCAAGACATTTCATAAATACAGGAAAAGTGACTTTTATTTTTTTTTTAAATTTGAAAATAAATCTTATGAATTTTCTTTTTCCACTCCTCTCTCCTTGAATGTGGAAGAGATGCCAGGAACTACAAGTAGGCCCGAAAGGAAGAGTGTAACTTCAAAGATAACATCCTTAAAAAGCAGATATATACCCAAGATAGCTAGGAATTACATGCTGCATCTAGTTGCTAAGTGAAAAAAAAACCAGAATCTCAACCTCTTCCTCAAAGTTTTGCATTCATGAGGCTTGGCTGCACTTGGGAACCAAAGGTTCAGAAAATATGGCATCCTTGATGTCACAGTGCTGACATATCTGGCTACTGCCTCACGTTAAATTACCCACCAAAATGGATTTGTGAATCTTACCAAAAAGAAAGCACAGATATACCAAGTGCAAATTTAAACACAAACACTATCTATACACAAGTGAACGTTCAATTTTACAGAATTATATTGTGATGCTAAGCTTGATTCAAAATGAAGAAAGTGTAAAACTTCATTATGAAATTCTCCATATATGAATGCACAGATAGATCATAAAAGCCTTTACTTATAAAATATAACATAGAAAAAGTCACATCTCCCACCATTCAGAAAAATTTTAGTTCAAAAAAACCTTACATATGAATCTTAGCATACATCCTATAGAAATAATGCAAAAGGGGTGCTCTTTAAAAAAAAAAAAAAAACCACAGAAAAAAGTGAAGCTATTTGTGCAAATTATGTATGTATCTGAGCACACAAATTCATCAAAAAATAAGAGAGAGAATAAAGCTGCATTTGTAAGACAGAGCTTACATCAGTAATTCTTTCTCACAGCTCACTCAGGTACCATAATGACACCAAGAAGTGACTGCCGAGTAAATGGAGGTGACAAAGTGACTCATTAATAGAACATAAGCTGGACTCTTTCCTGGTCTGCACTGACTGTGCAGACTCATCAGAGTAAAGCCCAATATTATGCCAGACAGATACCTTAAATCACGAGACTATAAAAAAAACAGAGGAGGGACTGAGAAGGAGGAGAACAGAGTCAGAAATTAAGTTTTTACCTCTGGAATCCAAAGAGCACAGCTCACATGTGCCCACTTGGTCCCTGTCCTGGTAGCTTTCATGGCACCTCCTCTTTTGGGACAAAGAAGGCATTGAGGATGTATTCCCAGGACACAGGTGCGACATAGCCAGCTCCCTTCAGGTACTTTTAAGATTCCATAGCATGCCTTGGAGGAAAGCAGATATTGAAATCATTGTGCTGAAATGATTTCACACACAAGCATTAATATTCACACAGAGCAAAGCTTTCAAAAAGTACAGTCACAGTATGGCCTTCATTTAATCCCTCTGTGATTTCTTCACCTTAAAATGAGTCAAGTGATCAGAGATAAACTGCCTCAAAAGCAATCTTTTTACTCTTGTTTCTTTTCAGAATGTATGCTGGTATTACTTGTTTACAGTGTAAAACATATCCATTGTGACTGCACAGCAGCACTGGTGTCAAGAATCTTTGCTTTTTCTTTTATTTTTAATTGGATTTTTAAATTTCTGAAGTAAACAACAGATATTTCTTTAAAATAGCTTCTGCATTTAATACTTTTTAAAATCACAATTTTCTACTGCTAAAAACTTCACACTCCAACATAATTCTATCTCGATGGAAAGGGATATGAATTGTTTGACTAAAGAAAGTTTCCTGCAACATTAAATTACTTTTGTGGTTACAGTTCTGTGTATTGTTTGTTACTTCAAATATTTATATAATATTGCAACAAAAGTTACAGCATATACTGAAATTATTGAGGTGATGGGTTTTGTGCCTATTTCCCAAGTATTGCTCTTAACCATGTGGAAAATGAGAAATCTCTTAAGTTTTGCTAGGTTTGAAAATTAAAAAAAAGAAAAAAAAAGTTTGCTTTCCAATTCAAATTCCTCATGGTCGGTCCTTAATGGAGTCATGATGGATCCTACTGTACATACACACACACCTATTAAGCTGAGCATATCTGAAACCCCAGGCTGCCACCAAGGCCTAATTCCACTCAACCGCTCCAAATCAAAGTTTTATCAAAAGTATGGATTTCAGAGGAAATCTCACCATTCTTAATACCATCTCTGGGAAAAGTAACACTGAAAGACTCAAAAGAAAACAATCATCAGTCGTAACAACTCTTTCAGATTAAATCTAGTATAAAATTCCCATGCTTGCCCTTCCAGCCTTCTGACTTTAAGATTTCAGCATTTAACATGCAGCAATATAATAAAACACTGCACATTTATGTCAGGCTTGTAGAAGGGGGAAGTTTCCTAAATTAAATTCGGCAAGACTGACTAACCTAAATGCTTTTTTTATGTGACAACTGCTGTAAATGCCCAACAGGGGGAGCTGTAATCTAAATTTTAAAAGTGTTTTTTTCGTCTTCTGTGGCACATTACCACTAGAATTCTTTCTGCTACTACAGCAGCAGTGGCATTACACCTAAGATCCTATTTAGGCAGTTGGAAATGGACTGAAACTATTTTCTAATTTAAACCAACTAATAAGTGGAGGATGCCCAGACTACTAAACCAGTAATTTCACATGTTTGAGCCAGCACAAGAGGGTACCACAAAACAGGAATTTTCTCACGCTCCTCCTGCCTTCCACCTCCTAACTGTGTGATGACAAACAGATCTGAGGCTACTTGTTGAACCACAGCTGATCCAGAATAAAAATCAAATGAGCTGTTGTTATTGTTAGGATTAGCTCTAGCCCAGACATGCACCCCAGTTGGTTTCAGGCAGATCCAGCATGGGGAAGAATGAGGAGCCAGGAGGTAGCAGATCATCAGCTCAAGCTCAGCCATCAGCAGGCAACCATGAGCCTTTGACTGCAAATCCATCATTACTTCCGAACAGGCACAAGCAAGGACTGAAGCAGGCAGCCCAAATGCCAGTTGTAATCCTGTCACTGGCCACCTTCTTACTGGCAACTCAGGCTCACGTGGCTGCTTCATGCAGTGAATCAGATCAGGAAAGGAGCCGGGCTGGAAGCCAGCCCACTGTGAGAAGGGAGCTGACAGGTCCTTTTTCAGCCAGATATGTTTTCTGAATATTACTTACAGTCAGTACAAAAATACATTTCAAAAAAAACTTCTTGGTCTCTTTTCAATTCATAGTAAAAACTCCTTCCAGAACAGGATGCACAGAAACCACAGGATTCATATCCCTTTTCTGATTATAAGGATATCTCTGCCTGACTACACTGAGTTCAGTCAGTGTAAAGTCTTGGCTACCTCTGAAACACTACAAACATAAGCAACATTAAGACTGAGAGCATGGTTATTGCAGGTGCCAATGCCTTCTAAAAAGGATCCCTCTGTAAAGTGCCACATGTGGTTTAAGATGGTTAAATTTGGACAGTCCCGAAACAAATGATCTTTAGATTTCTAACGAATAGGCAAGTCAGTATTTCCTGCCCTATTCATCTTCAAAAGCAGGTTTAGTCATGGGGGGGGAAAATTGCTTACGGTCACAGAGGAAGTACTTGCAAGTCCCAAAAACACACTTTGCATTCCTGTTAGACTGTTGTTGTCCACCTATTAACTATGCTAGGTCATTTTATCTACTTTAGCTGTTAGGGTCCAAAAATTCACCTTAGTATTGCATGACCCTTCATATGTAGAAAACTAAAAAGTCCTCCAATTAACATTTAATACCAATTCAAATTCCACACTTGCCTAGGTAAACTTAGACCACAGCAAGGTGTCAGTATTTCTGCAGGCACTAACCTGATGGACACAAATATTACACTTGTCACAAAACACCATGTCATTCCCATCTTCACTGTCAGGGGACCGACACACATCACAGATGACATCTTCATCATATTCAATACCCAGCCCTTCTTCAGTCTCAATGGCATGATTCATATTCTCATGACAGTGCCGTTCCAGTACTTCAATTGTTTTTTCCATTGTGTTTTCATCCAGAGGCCCACATCCTAAAACACAGAAAGGGAAGGGGAATTAGAGAACAGTCAGGTGCTCCTGATTGAGTCAGAGAAGCAGGAAGAGAAAAAGACAATTTCTAGCAACTAATGCAGTAGACACAGTATCTAAAAATAAAATAAAAATAGAAAAGCTTTTTCACTCATGGACTATTTGTAGCATTGTTTTTTAAGTACAAGTAGAACTACTACTGAAATAGAAGTTTAAGTTGTATATAAACCACAAGACTGAACCTTGAAGAAAACACTACAACATAGCAGACAGCAGTTGCTCTAACTGCTTACTGTTCCCGTACAACCCTTTCTACGCCTCCATCACTTTAAGAAACACTACTGATGTCCAAAAACCACACACTATGTTCTTCTGGAGACTAACTCCCTAAGAAATAAAATCTATCAAGAATACTTCATATCTTATAATGATACAGAAGGTGCACCACCCAGTACTATCTAGTACACTACTGGAGTGATTAAAGCATGACAATTATGAAAAGTGCCTTTTTTTTTGCTGGGTTTTTACAAATAAAATAGCAGATAAATATACCGTTGCAATCCATATTATCTGTTCACTTGAACACTAGACATGCTGTATACACTCACCACTAATCAAACTTAGTGTAAGCAGGACCACTTAAAAAGGATTTGGTATCAGACTGGTCCTCAACTTGCAGCTTCAAGACAGGCAGTAAGTAAGAAACCCTACGATATTCACGGCCACAAGAAATCTCTCAAGTGCATCTTATCAAAATCCTCGGTCAAAAATTATGATGATGCTCACAGCTCATTATTTACTCAGACCTTCAAATGCTGGGATATTCCTGTAATATTAATAGCAGAGGCTAATATTTTAACTAAGGCTATTAGTCCTGATTCCTTGTTACAAACAATAAACAGAAAGATGGAAAAGATAAATGACTGCTGTTAGAAAGTGCCTTCTGCTGTTAAACTGTTCTCTCTCATGCCCCAGTATTTTCTCACTCCCAGAATTAAAACAATTACAGAATCATTCAGGTGGGAAGGGTCCTTCAAAGAGCTTCAGCCCAGTCCCTGGCTCCAAGTAGAGTCAACAATAAATCCAGCAAAGGTTGTTGCTCAAGAGGTATGTCTAGTCACATCTTGAAAATCTCCACAGATGGAGATCTGCTCCTCCTGAAAAGCTAAGAGCTTTTGCTAACAGCTCCCTCTATGCCCAAAAAGTTTGTCCTTGCTTCTACCTCTTACATACATCCTTTGGCACTTCAGAGATGCCTCCCAGATCCCACCTATCAGTTACCTGACTAAGTAGAAACCTGCTCTCCTGAAGTCCAGGACCAGAAAAACTAGTTCCTTTCCTCACTCCCCTCAGTCACCACCAGGATCTCAGTCACCACTATTTTATAGCTATTATGGACAACGCTGCCATTGATTATCACATCCTTACAAGTTCTTCCTTTTTTGTTAACAGCAAATCCAGGAGATGCTAAATATTTTCATCTTTTGCTAACCTGTCTTTCCTAAAGGATCTGCAATCACCCATGGAAGAATACTAGACACACAGGCTACTCCACCACAGTTTTGTTATTCTAGTGATAATTCCAAATTATTTTCCATAGCTCACTCCTGCTCAAAGCCCTCTATACGGACAACTTGCATGGAAAAAGAAAGTTTACTTAGCTGATTCTAAATGGGCTAACTTGTGAAACTTAATTACTCTACTGAGAACCCAGCATGCAAGCTCCTCAGAACTCTGAACTTGTAGCAATAATATGTTCAAGTTTAAGAAATGAAAACATCTGCTTTCCTTACAAAAAACCTTTAACTTTTGAAGTCCTGAAATTAATTCTACCTGGTGTGGGCTTTTTCTCTCCTGCTTCAGTCTGCAGAAGTTGCACATGATTTTGGACATGAAGTAGTTTTTAGGTAAAATATAAAACATTAGCAGATCAAGCAAGTAATTACTTTAAGCATTTTTACCACCTGTTATTCTTACCATTTGTATTCATTTCTCATTCAGCAATCTTTAAAAGAACTCACACAGCAGGCTACAATTCAAACAGCAGACATTAACTCTGCTTTTAAAATTAGAAATGTTGTGAAATTACCCATTTCCGTAAGCTCTTCATTTAGCTCCTGAAGCCAAAAGATGTCCATGTCATCCAAGTCATAGCGACACATAGATTCTGCTAGTTCCAAAATGTTGATGTAACCTGGTTCTGTGGGCTCTTGGCTGGAACAGTGGATGTATTTCCTCGGTCGTGTATACAGTACTTCTTTCACTTTTTCTGCTACAACTCTAGAGTGAAAATAAAAAAAGAAATAGTTACAGCTTTTTAAGATCCATCCTCAAACAACATGAAATACTTGCTTATAAGGGGAAAGAAACCTGGTTTATCACAGATTTTAAACTATCCAGTAAGTGTAGCCAGGCTAGGGAGACAAGATTTTGTAAATGTAATTTTTTCACACAAAATGTTCCACGGTTTGCTACATACACAGAATCCTTTTTAAAATGTACCCCCATGCATATGATTTTCCATTTAACAAATGCTACAAGTGCAATGAAGCAAGTGCTTCTGAAACCCACAGAATTATGCACTAACCACTACAATCTTTGCTCTATATTCTTCCCAAATGATAGAATGAAAGCTTGCCAAATGATTTCTTGAAAATGCCAGTTTTTTCATGAAAGCTTAATTTATTCTACTGTAGTGTCTGTGTGTGCACGAAAAATCCTTGCTCTCCATTTGGGATACACAGTCTACACTTATTACGTAAGTGGCGCTTTTCCGCAGTACAAATCCATTATTTTTGTTATGCAAGAAATATTCTGATGCCAAGCAAAAATGTAAAGGGGAAAAATCATCCAAGAAACAAGGCAGAAAAAGATTTGTGTTCTCAATCTTTCAATTATTTTCAGAGATAAAACTCAGTGTTTGACTAGTTTGATTTTGGAATGGAAAGAAAAATCTTAACCAGATAAAGTCAATCTTTGAATTCAATGCAAAAAGCCCTACATATGAAAGGAATCCAGAGAGATACAGAATGGAGTGGTGCCATGCATGAGCAGCTCTGCCTGTTTTCTGGAACTAACCCTCCACAGGACAAGGAAAGAGAAAAACTGTGAAAAATGTGGCAGCAAAGAAGGAGGAGGCAGCAGTCAAGCTGTATTCCACATAATTCTTACTGGACACTGTGGGTTGTCAATGTTAGCACAAACAATCTTCTTCCACCATTCTTCCTCCCGCTTCACCCTGCTCATTTTCTAACTCTCATTCCCTTGTGAGCTTTTCTTTTCTCTAGTCCAGCCAAATCTATAGCAATTTCTTCCTCTAATATAATACTGCTGGTATGAGATGCAATATATTTATTTTTAATAACGTGATTCTGACAATACCCTCAGTGGAAATTAAATTATGCTGGCATCAGCACTTTCACTGGACAATTCATTCATCTTTGTCTTGAAAATCATGGTGGCAATAACATTTCTGTGTTGAAACACACACAGAAGGGTTGCAGGACCACATTGCTATGTTCTCCTAGACTAAGTACAGTGTGACAGAACAAAAGACTATTTATATATCTTCTGAAACTGAGATCACTAAATTTCTATAACGTAAAGCAGCCATTTGTGGTGAGAGAAGGCAGAAAGGGTTAAAGATTTGGTAACAACAGCCCAAATTAAATTATATGAAACATATGAGTAACTTTAGCAGATATCAGTAACTACTGCATGCCTAGTGCTCTATATCATCAAGCTTTATAGGGAAACCCTTCAATAACACGTACAAGATATGGGTTTATTTTTAATTTATTCACTCACCACACTCAAATCAAAACACAGCCTTTTATTTGGAAAAAAGATCTTTTTAAACTCACTATGTACATACCATAACAGTGTACAGACAGAATGAGATCTGGGCTGAAGTGCCACAGAACTGTTTTCCAAATTGGCACTTGGGTGGTTTAAGAATATCTGAAGGCTGCTGTGTTGAAGATTTAAATGTAACAACAGAGAAAAGCTGACTGCGTTTAGACAACCTGTTTTTGAGAGACCATCTTCTCTGAGCTGACATTTCATGTACATGATCTATGTCCAATCACCATTACCTGAGAGAAGGCTGTGGAATAGTTTCTGGACTGGCTGGAACTTGAACCCCTTTCTCCCATTCTTGTTTCCACGTGTCAGCAAAGACATAATATTCATCAGGGTTGACATGGTGAGAATCTGGTAGCTTCATGGCACTAATGAGATCCTTGCGGAACACCTGCAGGAAACACAAGAGCAAAAAGAGTGATTTGAGAAAGAGCATTGTGCTAAAGAAAGCAATAGGTATTCTTTTTTTTAATCTACACTGAAACAATGCACATACTTGATAATTTTTTTAGAGAGTACCAGCACAAACAGGTTAATTTGAAACTACCTAGATTATTAACTTTTAACCTATTAGGTGCAGTATGACAAGAAGTTGACACAAATTCTAAATGATGCGCTTCCCCAGAGGCTAATCAGAAGGAAGGAGGTTGTTACAGGTGACCAGGAAGAGGGAACAGGATGCCTGCATCTGACTCAAGACTCTTCACCCTATCAATTTCAATCAACTTACCCTACTAGTCAAGTCTGTAGGTGCTAGATACAAGGCAGCATATCCATTTCTTTCATGCAGTTTAGCTGCTTTGTCATATTCATCATGAGCTACCAAACAGTGGCCATGGCAGAATTGATGTATAGGCACTTGTTCGTTTATTAAAACTACTTGAAGTTTTACTGGTCAGGATCTCCAAGAACAAAGATGAACAGCTGCCTTTGCTGAAACACAAGACCTGTGTTGCTCTGTGCCTAAGCAGTCACGATGCAGGCAGAGCGACACAATCCAGCTCAAGCATCATTTAGCACACCTAGACACTGAAACAAAGCAAACGCACCAGTGACAAATCTCCAGCCATTACATTCGACTCTTGGCTCAAGAGGATTAAGTTTTTACAAGCACACAAACATGATCATCAGTCATCTCAAGACTTACTTAATGTCAGTGTCTGTCTGCTACAGGTGCATATGATTTAACTAAAGGGCATATGCATCCTTTGTGGGTTTCCTTTTTTTCTCCACTGCTACACTGCACCAGTTTAATGTTGATAAAAGCAAAACAGTGACTGTGGCTTGGTGTTAGGGAGACATCACAACTAATTAACTGTATTATCATAATGAGAAATCATATCCTCAAAGGGCAATAAAATGAAATGGAAAATATCCCCGCAATAAGCTGTGACAGGTTGAACTCTCTTCTTACTAATTCATTTTTATAGCCAGAAGAGTAATAAAATATCTCAGAGCCAAATATCTTCGTGTACCCTTTTCAATTTGACAGCACCAGACCGGTTATGCCTACTGCAAAAATTCTCAGCTGTTCTTTGAAATCATCAAGTAAACATTATTAAAAGAGGCTCTGTACTAAAAACAGGTATTGAAATAGGCTGGTGGTGACCTGGAACTCAGTGTTACTTCATTACATCCAACAACTTCAACTCACAGGGACTGCCAAGAGAGCAAGCTGACCGAGAGAACTCAAAAACCAGACTCAAGGCTCTCATAGTTGCTACTAATGTGTTATCTGCCTTGGCTCATAACAGACTATTCACTGCTGCCTTCTGTGTAAAACTCCTCAGGTACCTAGCAGGCCTGTATTACAATCTGAATCACAAGACGAAAAGCACTGAGGCAACAAGAATCCATTTTTTTCAAGCAGTTTGTGTACACACCAAAAATAAAATGTAAAATTATTTATGCCACTTAAAAAGCATCTTAGTTTTCTGTGTTACAGGTACAGAGCCATGATTACGAGAAACACTATCATGGCACAATTCCAAAGAACACCAGGCAGAAAAATAAAGTCTGATTAAACGAGAAGTGCAATGACTGGTTTAATTATCAGAAAAGATATTCCTCAGAACTTATCTGAGCTAAGTGCTTTACAAACTACCTTTTAAGCTACTGACAGAATATAGAAGTGGAGTACTTCATATCAAACTCACTGTTTTTTAAACACTAGATGAAAAGTGCTATTAAAGGCATCAGTATTCTAACTACTCTGCTTAGAAGCAATCTTCTGATCATCCATTATGTATGTGAACTGTATCATCTCTATTTTTAGAGCACAAGCCCAATGGAGCTTGGACTTCTGAGGTTCTTTTGACTGTTGTACAGTACTGACCACACTATCACTGTGCTGCAACGTTCAGTTCTCCACTTCAGATTTCTCAAATTTACAATACAGGTAGCACCGAAGGTCAAAGATTTAACCAATCAACACATAACTGCTGAAACCTTAAGGGATGGATCCCAAAAGTCTGCTTAGGCTTCCCAAGAATTGCCTGTTCATACTTGTGATAATAGTGCAATTGAGGATTTCCTGCAGACACTTGGAATCATTACAATCTGTAGCTCTCATCACTCATAATTTCTTCACGTGTGGCCAAGCAGGGTCTTCCAACAGCAAAATACTCTCAGAGGACAATGTATGAGAATACTCGTTCTGTATTTCCTTTGTTGGAGAAGTAAACCAAAAGACCCAGGGGACCCAAAGAGAGTTTTCTAAGAAATCAAGTAAATACTACTTCAGCAGTCAGCCTCAAGGCTATGAACTAAGCCATCTACACAAAGAGCAGACACACACCTTCAGGATTTAGACAGCCAGCTTTTCCTCATGGCTGTTTCTTTTCGGACACTTATTTGAAAAACAATGCAGCTCCTTCACTAAAAGTGTCCATAGAACAGTTAGTCCACTCCACAGCACATACTCACTCTCCTCTTGGCAAGCACCACCATCACTTCCAGCAAGTCCATGAAGTGCAGCAGTCATCTTTCAGTCACTCCAAAGCAGTTCTACTTCTCACCATACATAAAGCACAAACCCTCAACTTTATTTTAATACCTGTAATATCATACATATTGGAAATACCTGAAAAATGAGCATGCCAAGTCTAGGCTAATAAGGTATTTCCATCTAGACACATCACTCCTCAAGAGTAGACTCAGCTGATGCCAAGTGTCTTTACCAGGACAGAGAAGGGCCTTGCAGAGGTGAGCTACAACCAACCACAGCTAGCAGAGCCAGCTGTGTACACACAGAACTTCCCACCACCCTGAGCATTCCACAGAGTTGCTGTGTGACAGCAGGATTTTTGAAAATTACTTTTAGCAATTGAAATCGTGAAAATACAGATGAGTTTTAGCCTTGCCTACCATGCAAGACTGCTTGGTCTGAACTTGCCATTTCATTTTGCTGCCAGGAATTTTTACTTTCAGATGAAAATTGTGCAGCACTGAGTGAATGACATAAATGAAAAATGTGTTTGCTTACATCATTATTGTCATCATCATCTAATCTTAAACATTTCAAAGAGAACTTCTATTTATATCATGCTTTAGAACTGGGGCTTAAATCTAGAAGAGAAGATCTTGTTCTTTGGTCAAGATTAACTTCTTGCTCAGCAGTAAAAGTCTGCCTGGATTTGCTGAGGAAATGAGAACTTCCTAGTCATCTCTGCAGAGACACACTGCCATCTCTAAAGCCTTTAAAAGCTAAATTCTACAAAAATTTTCCACAAATACTCATGCTCTGCTCCCTCCATGGCACGCACACACCAAGAAACAATGATATTATGGAGCTGTGGAAGGAAGATATGGTCCATATGTTTTATTTGGTTTTCAGACTCCCAAGTCCTATTTGGAAATCAGGCTAGAAGAGTATGCCCAAGAAAAACGTACTTCTTAGAATCCATTTATATGTGCTTCACCAAAAGTAGTTTGTGATTTGAACCCAAACTCCTTCTGGAAGCACTCTATGAAAATCCAACATATAATCTTGCTCATAGGACCCTGCTGTGCTTACTCTGTGAATAAATCAAGCTTATGAAACCAACAGTGAAGTATCCTTATCCTCTAAAGATCTCAGGGAGAATACAAGTAAAGCTACAGAGAATTACAGTAAAATACTAGCATTGAAAACAGAGAATGGGTCTTGATGGTAAAACATACTTCTATACAAATCTTATCTTCAATGAACAATTCAAACATCAGATCAGCACAGACTGTCAGGCATCTTTTGTTCATGACTACTGCAAACTTGAAACCACATTAAGAGCAGAAAAAATATGAGTCAAATACCTATTCCAATACCATTCTGCAAGCTATTACTGAAGCTGACTGATGCCATTGCTCATTCACTTTGTCTTGCCCAAATGCATGTGTGAGGAAAAATAAATGGATTGTGTCATCTCTTAAAAATGAAAAGAAAACGTGTATTTATTCTTGTGACATTCTCTGAGCTTTCAGGTACTTTGACCAACTGCTTACAAACTCCCAGCAAGGACAAACCAACCACTTGCCACAGATGTCTAGGCCATAACTGGAAACCACACCTCCGAGGCTTAAGTAAATGATGAGTTAACTGCTCTGTTCTTTTAATCAAAACCCATTTCTGCTGGATTGTTTCTAATTGCTTCAGTCCTAAAGCCTTCCCTGCACCCAGCAGAACCCCCAGCGAGTCAGCAACAGGCGTTTCAGTTCTGCACACCCACTGCTTAGGAAGTCAGAAGGCCAACTCCCCCAGAAACAGTAAAGTGTAAATTACACAAGAATTTTTTATCATATCAAGAATTTTTAATCTCATTCAAAAGGATCTAATAACTTTTTTAAATCCTATAAACACCTGCAAACTTCCTCTACTATTGTAACTCAAGTAGAGGCCCTCAGAGAAATCCAAACACACTTAGAAAGCAGCAGGCTTACCTCTAAAATGATAAATCAAAAGTTACATTCTGTAATAAAGCAACACAGTATCTGAGCAGAGTTTAATTTTTCCATGGATGTTTCACAGTATGTGCAAAAGACTGCCCATTTGCAGGGGATGAACTGAATGTGATGGGCTCATCCTGCAAAGGTAGAATTTTTCTTGTAAATACATTGCAACCTTGGCATGAAGTTTCTGAACTAAGGCACCTTATTGTAGAGAAGTGTGGGAATTTAAGACAGGTCTGCTTAGGTTTTGGGTTGGTTGAGGGGGTTTTGGCAGCAAAGTAAATAAAAGGCAACATAATTTTCAAATTGAAATGAAACTACAGTTCCAGGCACATATACGAACTGGACTGAAAAACCTAAGATGTTAAAAAAGCTGTGATAGACAGGAATAAGTGTAGCATTAAACTTGTAGTTTTCAGACATCCATATAATATGGACAAGCAATGCTGTAAATCCTAATGTTAAAACACCTACTCCCTAAAACTATTTATATGGATTAATCAGGACTCAAGCAAATGAAATATTGTACTTTTCTTTTAAGTAGCCATGAATCTTCCTAGCCTCCTTTTACAAGCATGTATAGGAAAAGCCAAGAAATTGGATACTAAATCAACCCTACCTAACATCATGTCTCTGACAGTATCTCACGAGCCAGAAGAATGTGCAAGAACACGTCAAGTTTCCTTCTGCTTGCTAATCAGACATAAGCTTTGGATTTGGGGATTAATCCTAACAATCAATTTTTAAAGCGGGTATTAATTTATACAGATATTTAGAAAAATCTGTCCTAGCTATCATCTGTCCAATTCCTTTTTTAATCTTGTTTAATTCACAGTCTCAACAACTTCCTGTTGAAGCAGATGAGCTTCACAGCCTAATTACATGATGCATGGAAAGGATATCCTTTTAATTGCTACAGATTTTATAACTTTTGGCCTCATTTATCAAATCCCGTCCCTCCCTGATGCCTTTTCTCCCCAGTTCTTTCATCACAAGGACAGGCAGGACTGAAGCTCTGTATCTCTGCTGTTTTCAGACCATTCATACTTGACTGTTATGCCTGCTCATTCACTTCAAAGGTAAAATAGCTCAGACTTTTCACAAGCAAGCTCTTCCACACCTTTTTGCATCTGGGTCACCTCTTCCTAAAGAGTTCAAATAGCCCAAGACAGTACTTCAAAATAACTGATGAGTCTGAATCTCTGACTTACGTAAAAGTATTGTAATTTATTTTTTTAAAATCAACTAACCCAAGCAGGCTAAAAAGCAGCCCATGGGTAAGATGTGTTCACCAGAGGGCTTGAGAAGCCTGTACACATGTCCAAGTTAATTCAAAATTTTCTAAGGTAAGCATATACAAAAAAGTAAGAGTCTCTTATTCTGCATGGTACATGCAAAGCAATATAATTTAAGCACATTGCCCATTCAGTCATAGAACAAACCCAGCCACTTTCAAACTGCAGAAAGAAACCATTTTCTGCCAAGAGTCTAGTCTTACAGGGTGCTCCTCAGGAACAAGACCTATGATTTAAATGGCCACTAAGAAGAGTTTCACACACCCAAGTAATGAAAGCAGACCATTTACTTCTGGAAGACAAACTGCATTTCACATGATAACACAGCTGCCACAATCAGCAATAAGGAATTAAAAACTACTCTTGCTGTGAGATTCAAAGCCCTATTTGCAAAGAGAAGTAAATGCTAGCAACTTCTTTACAGTTTCAAGAGGGAGACAGGGTTGGGGAAAAAAAAAGAATTTGAGTATCATAAAGATCTCTTACACTCTTTTGTGACCCCCACTAGCACAAGGGAGAAGAAATGGTTAGTCATTCAGGACAGTTCATCTAATATGTTTTCCATGCAAAAATGATTCCCATTACTCTGTCATCATTTTTTGCTGCAGCTTTCATAGAGACAGGAAACTGTTAAGTAGAGGTTTCATGCTGAGCCAGACATCCAAATGCCTCCTACCCTGCTACTCCCACACAGCCTATTGCTTAGGCTTGTGAGCACCACCCCCCGCTCCAGTCTGCATTTAAATCCATTGAGGGGCTACACAACAAATAGCATGTGGCCAACATCATCACATAAAGGTCTCAAAAATGGCTATGACTTTATACTCCAGGTGTGCCTGTAAACTTCACATAACTTATTTATTCAAAATAAATGCTAAAGCTAATTGGATAAAAAAAAAAAGCACTGAGAAAGAGATGCAGCCTTGCTTTTGACATCACACAGAGAAGCACTGTGATCTAAAGAAGCATTATTACAAGCTTGCCTTGTTCTCACCTTCTTCTCCAAGTAGGAGACTGGAGTAAGTGGGCACTGTGTCCAACCCAGTAACATCCCTTCTAGATTGATACAGGCTCTGGAAATGGTCTTTGATGTTTGGACTGTAACACTGCACCTCTTGTCAGCCTGGCAGTAATACCAGATGACCTTGTTACACTGAGGCCATTCCCTCACCTGCCTCAATTCCATAGCACCGAGGAGGCAATTCAAGGCAGAGCAGTCCTGAGCTGCAGTCAGTTGTCACTTTTTACAGGCAACCGCAGAGGACCATGGCATATACAGACAAGTCCTGTGAAGTAACACATTGTATTGGATTTCTGTGGCCAGGTTGTGGTTGCAGGGGAGGCTACAGGACAGATTTCCTCCCACTGGCCAAGGCTGAGCCAATTAGGAATGATAGTAACGTCACCATGACAACAGCTTTAAGATGGGAAAGAAAGTTATTGTGCAGATGAAAATTGAAGCAAGGGAAGAGCAGAGTGAGAACATGAACAACAATGTAGACACCAAGGTCAGTGCAGAAGGAGGGGAAGGAGGTACTTCTGGCACTGGAGCTGGGATTTCCCTGCCTCCTGCGGTGCAGCCCATGGTGGAGCAGCTGTGCCCCTACAGCCCATGGAGGACCATCAGGATATGGAGATCCACCTGCAGCCTGTGGAGGAGCTCACACTGGAGCAGATGGATCCCCGAAGGAGACTCTGACCCCATGGGAAACCCATGATGAAGCAGGGTCCTGGCAGGGACCTGCAGCCCATGGAGAGAGGAGCCCATGCTGGAGCAGGTTTTCCCTGGCAGAATTTGTGGCCCTGGGGGGGGACCCACAGTGGAGCAGGCTGTGCCTGAAGGACTGCACCCACGAGACAGCAGTTTGTGAAGAACTGTTGCCCATGGGATGGACTCACACTGGAGAGGTTCATGCAGGACTGTCTCCTGTGGGAGGGACTCCATGGGGAGCAAGGGAAGGACTCCTCTCCCTGACAGTGTCAGAAACAACAACTGACCATAACTCCCATTTCCCTGCACCGCTGGTGGGGAGGAGGTAGAACTTGGAAGGAAGGAGGAGTGGGGGAAAGCTGTTTTTAAGATTATTTTACTTCTCACTCTTTTGCTCTTATCCTGTCAGTAATAAATTTAATTAATATTCCCACTTTGAGTCTGTTTTGCCCATGATGGTGGATCAGTAAGTGACCTCTTCCAGCCCTTATCTCACGAATGCTTCGCTGTATTTTCTCTCCTCTGTCCAGTTACAGAGGGGAGGGAGACAGCAGCTTTATGGGTACTTGGCATTCAGCCACGGTCAACCTGCTACACACATACACTCACTACCCAAGCCTTTATTTGGAGAGAAAACTCAGGTACTTGGGTTGGGCTGGTGATGGCTGAGAAAAGGGAAAAAACCCTGTGTATTCATATGTAATTTAATTGAATAAGCCAGGTTTGCTGGCATGAAAAAAAAATTAATGTATGAAGACCATGAACAAAAATATTCCCAAACAACTATTTATAGCTTTGACCTTCTAGATTTTCTGCATCACTAACTCAAGAAACAGCCTGCTGCCTGGCAAGCAGAGGTGAATGAAAGGAGAGCAATGCCAATTTGTTAAAGAGAGGCCTTGCTAAAGAGATACTGTCAGCCTGAAATTTTTAATTTCTATCTAATAGATATTAGATAATTATCACTACAAAAAGATTGCAGGATTACAACATGATTTTTGGAAGGGTGTGTGGTGGGGTCCCTTTTCAGTCTTTGGTGCATAATCAATTTCAGTGCTCTGCTGACAACAGCATTTCATGTAATACACTCTCCAGTATAAGCTTTTCACGGGGTTGGAAGGAGTGAGTGCTTGCTTCTAGAAGAAAAGGAAAAACTGAAAGAATAGCTGAAAGTTTTATGTACAAGTGTTACTGTTTATTACTGTCACCTTTCCCTTCCATTTGTTTTCCCAGAGGACTTATTTTGTATTTCAGGGTTCTCTTAAATATTGTACCCATGACACTCCTCCAGAAGAGGACATATTCTAAAGTTTGAGATTTATTTCTCTTTTTTTTTTCCTGTGAGGGTATCTTATATGAAAGATGACAGATTCCAGTATTAACGAAAGGATTACATTATGAAACACACTTTTTAAATTTCAAGTGTATATTCCACATTTTTTTCTTCCAAGTTTCATATTTCCAAGCATTAAAGGGATCAAGATTTTGTCTTGGAACAGGTAGAAAGCAGCAAAGATCTCAAAAGGAGGAACGGAAAACATTGCACGTTTCAATTCCTAGACATTATGTAAAGAGAACATTTGTATGCTACATACAAGCACCATATCTCCGTAATTATTGTTTATAAGGTACATAAGCACATAGAGACAGAATGGAGCAAAGCCAAAGAAACCTGTAACAGGACAATACATAAGATGAAGAGATACAGGAAGCAAGCTGGATGGCTGGGCAGAAGGAAGGGATGGGTAAGGCAGTAGCACTGTGGTGTATCTGAAACAGCAACAAGTCTGGCAGGGTATGTGCTTCAACTCCCCTTTGCACAGTTTGGCTAGTAACAAAGCTATTGCCAAGACACACATGAGCAACACTTACAAGACCTCAGTAGCCACAAGTTGTTTTAAGATTAAAATTTTTACAGAATCATAATCTTCACAGGAACATTTTAAAGGTAAAAAGTGTAGTAGGTTTTCTTTAACCTTCTTGGTGGCTGCAAATAAAACCCTACGTAGCTAGTTCTAGCCAGTTTTACTTTTTTGAAACACTCATGCAAGATTTCTTTTAGAAATGAATTTGTGAGTTTTCTTCAATTAACTTTTAACATAAATTAAGCTTCCAAAGACAGGACATATTCTGTACCATTTACCTTGTTCTTACCAAACCAAACCCATCCAGTTAGCAGCATTTAGAAAAGAAACTGATGGGACATAACTTTAAATTCTATGGAAGCAAAGCGGGTTTTGTCAGTCTGTTTTCAGCAACCTCAGGCATCAACAGTCATATTAAAATTTTGAAGGACTCATTCAGAGGGAATGTGATAACAAGGGGAATTAGCTACAAGAAATATTTATCCTATTTGCAGTTAGTATCTGACATCAGTCATTAAGGAAACAAGTATAAAATCTGCAGAAGGCAGCCAACAAATCTTCCACAAAGAGAGGCTACCAATGGAATGGCTGACAGGATGGCTTGGAGCACTGGATTGTGCATAAATGCCCATTTACTGAAGAGGTCAATACAGATCCAGTGACAGTAGTGATAGGTGTTGAGGTTCTAACAGGTGAAGATGGCAGAGTGAAAAAAAACCCAAAACTTTATTGAACATAAAATACCAAAAGTAATAAAGTAGCAAAAGCTGAGCAAGCACTGCTTATACATATTCTGCACACTCAAGTGTCCTACCCTTTCATTCTAAAGCAGAAAGAAAGTATCCTTCCCAAACAATTACACATGAACCGCTTTTCTGTGCCATGCTCTCAAATCACAAGACCATGACAGCTCTGACCAATTTCAAAATGACACTAAATTTCAGGGGAAGATCGAACTACATGTTACTGTCTGCAAGTGCCATAAGTCATTTTGGGATATCAAACACCAGAGCTCCTATAATACTCACACAGTGAGGAAAACATGAGTTCACAGAGAATTTGACAGGTGACAAAAGGCCTCACTGGCAGTAGGTTCAAAGCTCACTATTTCAAGGTTTAGAAACATGAAAACTACATGACAAAAAACTACCAGCAACCAACCTTTAACCCCAGTTCTTACCTCAGCAGGCTTCTTTTGTTCATTTGCTGGTGTTTTTGACTTGCTCCTGTATTTAGAACAAGAAGAAAAGGAAGTGGAAGGACCTGTTTAAAAAAAAAAAAGACAGGAAAAAAGGACCATTATAGCTCAGCTCAATTCATTTAACATTTTCAGTAAAACACAAGGCACTCCAATATCTTGAATTATAATTTTTGACAAGACGTGGGCAAAAAAACCTTCTTAGGCAGTCTGTAGGCTTAATTACAGCTCCTCCTGTTCCACTCGTTCTTTATAAAACCACAGCAAACTGAGTTTATGGGTACATTCTGCTCTGCCCAATACAAGAAAGAGTAAACAGAAACAAGTAGGCAGACCACTTTCCTTCATTTAGTACCCTTCTAACAAAGTGGAAGGAGGAGCAAAACAGAGGACAGACCTTGCAAGTGCTCAAAAAAACCCCTAAAGAACAAAACAATACTGAAGTGTGCTGATGAGATATGCAAAAAAACATAGTGGGATATTTAGACGTTTCTGGGCAAAATGTTATTTCAGTAGAGGATACATTGATGGCTTGCGGGGAATATGACAATGAATCATCATTATGTATAGAGCTATTAGATAGGCAGAGGTTTGTATGAAACAAATAAAACCATGTCATACAGGGTTGTTCTGGTTTGGTTCTTTTGCAGATAAAAAGGGAAGATCTTCAGGCAGATGTGTGCCAAGGAACACTTAAAATGTGACTTTACTAAATTGTTTAACAGACCAAAGTGGAATAGATCAAGAATCAATACAAGTTAACAATGATCAATAGACTGGTTATAACTCTAACATATCAATGCTCAAATAGGTTACCACCCTCACCTATTTTAATGTTGAGGCTCTGCATGAGACAACAGGATTCTTTTTTAAAAAACAGTTATAGAATGGGACCCTGAGCAGTAAAATTTCTCTTGAATTACAAATTTCTTCTTGGGAACTCTGAATGGAAAAGATACATAAGTTTCTCCTGAAATTCTAAGTAGACTCAAAAACTCCCCTTAGATTTATAAGATCCTTCACCTCATTTTCCTCCTGTAACACAATTCAGAACACCAAAGACCACAAATGCAAAAAGAAATCAACCAAGAAACACTTTTTTTTTTTTTGTAATTTATAGGAGGTGAAACCGTTTGCCCTCAAACCACAGAGGGAAACCACAAGGGGGTGATAGAGCAAAAAAAACTAGCAAGTATTACTTACTCTCATTGTCTGAACTGTCACTGGTGCTTAGATGCCTGTGGCGTTTCATCCTGACGCATCCTAAAGAGAAAAAAAAAGTTGATGGCAACCATTCTACCAGAAAATCACCGGCTGCTGGCTGATGCCAAGTTCTTTACACTAAAGGCAAAGCTCTTCTGAAGAGCTTTCAGACACAGAAATAATCTCAGTTCAGTCACTATGTTTTATTTCGCCAAGTGCGTGTTCTGACCGTGGTATTATTTATGGAACTGAGCACCCTCAAAACCAGCATGCCTCTGCTGGGCAGAGCTTGCTTTTAATTTTGCAGAAAGAAGTGCAACCTGCCAGCTGATTCCCGGCAGGGCGTGAGTGGTGCTCTGCTCTAGGAGGAGACTCAATGTCCCATCTGTTCAGCTGGAGGAAGAGTTGCCATGGTGGCAGTCACTAGCTGAGAGATGGGTGGAGGCCAGGAAATAAGGTGGATGCACAGGAAGGCAAGGATTCAGAAATATAAGCCACCTTAGAAAGCAAAACCAAACAAACAAACAAACAAACAAAAAACAACGAACCCCTAAGGCATCCATGCAAAGCAAAAGACGAATTTTCAATAAGGATAATCACAGAAAAGAGCGACTGATGCCATTTAATTTAATCACCTGACTACTACTTAGTTCACAAGAAATGTGGTTTTCAGAAGTTTGAGAAGTGATCAACAGCATCACTAAGAAATATTTCTGTGATGCTGCACTAGTTGCATTAAATATAGGTATTGATCTTTTCATTTTTGAACATGTAACATATACAGAGAGCGGGGAAGAAGAAATTTCTATACCTCTACTTAATAAAAGAAAAATCAAAAGAGCAATCAGCTATATACTCTAAACAAATGCCTACAGAAATCCATACACATTCTTATTTGTCCTCCCATTCTATAATATTCAATGTTATATTTGTTAAGTAAGGTTCAATAACTGTTTATAATTACTAGCAGTAAATTAAGATCATCTCTATGTTTTTAATGCGCTGAATGAGAAAAATCAATAGAGAACAAAAGTAAAAAATTATTCTGCAATAGATGAGAACTCTATATTTTTTGGTTTTAAGCAGAAGATATGCACAAGTAGGTTACAAACAGCTGAACCTGAAATGCCCGAGGTACTCTAAGTGCTAGCCTAGCCACACCTGAAATGTAAGCACCTTCATTTCTTAAACATAACCACATGCCATTAAAAAAAGCAACACAGCTAAATAACTCATTTGATAAAACCTCCACATTAGTTACTGTACAATGGGTCTTGAGATTATACAAATACCATGGGATAAATAAGATTTTCAGATAAGAGAAGCCTGCCCAAAAGGCTTTGACGAGATTGAAATTGAATTGTTTGCAGCATAAGTGTTTAATTTAGTGGAAAATTTCAGCAGTCTTTGTAGTTAAGAGAGTGAGTTTACTGAATCCAAATGCAATGATCACTCAAAGTTTAAACCAATCTTTTCAACCTGTTATAAAAGACACTGCCCACACTCCTGAAAACTGAAAAAGGAAACAAAGCATGCAATTTTCAAGAAAGCAGATACAGAACTTCTGAATCAGTTATTTAACCTGGGGGACAAGACAGACACAGGACTGTGGACAGGACATCAAAAGTTGTCCTCTGCATCATTTAAGCAAGTTATAAAATTCCATTACATAACAAATAATTTTATATTAATTCACCTTCTCACAGCTCAGGCAACCTGGAGGAGGCAAGGTAGCCATGCTGTACATGCAGACCAGTGAACAAAAAAAAGAGAAACATCAAGAAAGAAATGCCAAAAACACCACAGGACTTCACTTCTAGCTAGCAACGGAAGGTGGCTTGTGCATACAAAGAAACTTCCATGAATCTCTTGGACAAAAGCTGTGTGACAGACAGACGGCAATTGGGTCAGAAGGACTTGTCTTCATACATGTTTTGGGGACACCAGACTTGAAGTTTACTGCAGGGCAGCGAGGTGAGGTCTAGAAGACTACTTTCATATTGCCAGCCCATGAAGTTTAAAGGCATGGATTTTAATCAAAAGTAAATAAAATGGTATTGCCTATTTGAGACTTTGTACTCTCCAACAGCCAAACCCAGTCCCCTGGGAGCATACGACTTTCTCTGAAAAGAGGAGGTTCTGCCTGTTGAAAGCAACACCTTCTCTGTTGGCAGTCTTCAGTTCCAATCAACCTGGCTTACAGACTCTCAGGCATCTCACAAGACCTTAGAAGACAACAAAAAGATGCATATACGTGCACTGAGCAGTATTTCCCACTTCAATTTCTTAGCAAGAAGGCAAGTGCTTGATACTTGCTTTGTTTTTATGTTCAGATGAATTTTTGAGCGGTTGTTAAAAGGTGCTGAAAGCTTATGGAAGGCAATTCTCCTCTCTTATGGTCTATATAAACATGCAGCAATAAAACTTTGTCATTCTGTACTAAGGACAGCTATCTGCAGAGCACAACATGAGCATTCAATTAAAGCAGGGTCAAACATGAGGTTGAGAGAGACAAGTACAAGAGGGAACACCCAGGAAGACTGGACTTCTGCCTGGGTAACTGGGAGAGAAAAGCCAAGATGGCTACTTCAAAGACACAGAAATGGCAAGTGTAACAAAAACTTCAGAACAGAAAGCACACCTCTGCCAACAACTCCATAGGGGTGGGAAAAAAACCAAAGCAAAACTAAACAAAATTAAAAGGCTGTTATTTGAGAACTGGATTTGTAGCAGCTCAGGCAAGAGATTTACACCTCCATCATAGCAGACAGAAACAAAAAAAGCAGTCACTCACAGTTAAAAGCCCTGAATAGCAATAGCACTGGATTCCAGACTGATTTTTTTTCAGCAATATTAACCACAACAAGAGTGAATAAAAGCCCACAGAGCTACAACAAATCACAGGTGTGCTGTGCTCATTAAGACAGGTTATTAGAGTGGCCAACAGGCTACAAGTTCACCATATGCCCCCACATGATGAAGGAGGAGTAAGAGCCTCAGCACCATTCAATAGGATTACCTCTACAAGGGGGCTGCACTTTTGTTTTTAAAATGGACTTTGCTGTACCCTTGGGTACACTGGAACTGCCACACAGACTGCTGACACTTCCATCCCAAAGCAGGACGGTTCATCAGAAAACCTCACTGATAATGATGTTTCCACTCCCCAGCCACTACAGAGGGATCCCAAACAAATATTCACTCTGTGGTAAAATTCCCACCTCACTTCACCTGCCTTTTCAGAATGCAGAAGAATCAGCAGCTGCTCAGTTCAGACATGCAGGAGATGCAAAGCCAGACTCTCCCACAACTTTTACCTGCTTCAGTTCAACTGCCCCCAAAGTTGTCCAGCACCCTTCAGTTTGTCCAGGCGTTTTGCAAATGTGCATGCTGAACTTGTTTCAATTTTTAGAATTTGAGTTTTAGTATTTAAATTTTCTAGCAATTTCAATATAAAAGCTACAAAAAAGAGGAAGTGTAAAGTAACTCAACATTGGGATGCTGTCATCAAGCAAAAGAGCTAAGTGGCTTCAGCCCTCTCAAAATGCCCCAAGAAAATCTTTATTTCTCAGTCACTGATTCACGATCCTCATTGTCTTAGAAAGTAAGTAAGGGTGCTTTAGCTGTGGATTTGAAGAGTCCTCAAGCCTTCTAGTCAAGCACAGATTACCATTAAAATGACCATTAAAAATACAAACATATACCTTGATCTAAAGTGCTTTCCCCCCTGCCTTTTTTTTTTTAAAATCACAGGGGAATTAACACCTTATAAATCCCTTGTATGACAACATACACAAATTTCAAAGATGCCTACATTCAGGGATCTTACAAATGAAAACTGAAATTAAACAATCGTCGTATCACAAGGAAAAAGATGCTCAGCTCACCAGGCAATTACTGCAATGGAGCATTTGTTGGCATAATTTTTAATATCAATTTCTAAAATTATTCCTAAACTTGAACTATATTCCACACCTGTTGCACTTCTGACTTGTCAAGCCATGGCTCTGTGGTTATCCCCCATCTGCTAGAAACAGCTTAACACAAGAACCACAACTTTAAAAAAAGAGAAATCAACCTCATTCCCTGCTGTCACATCAACACTCAAAGGCAGCTCAAGATGCTCTGAATCCTTTTGGGTGTTCAACCAAAAAACAATCTCAGGAAAACCTCAGCCACAGACAGCAACACTGTGCTGCCAGTTTTCCCTGGCTTCTGGAAGGCTACTGTACACATTGGGAATTTTGCCCTGGAGCCAGAACCAATGCTTGTATCCAACATATCACTGCCCTTTTAGGGAAAGCCAGGAAAAAGCCATGCTGCACTCACCTGGCTGAAATGAAACATGGATCCCAAGCTAAGAGGAATCAGTATCTCAGCCACCACGTGCAAGAATCTGACTAAGAGTGTAATACTGAAATTTCAAAAAGTCTAAGTGATATGTTTTATAATTAATGATTTCTAAAACATGTTTGCTCCTTTTTGCTATTCACAAACATCTGCGCTGCTGAAGTGAACAAGAAATAGCTAACTTGCCTCTACCACCATTCTCTCCTCTCCCTGAGGAAAATCAATGTTGCACTGACTCAAGGCACTTCCCATCTCTGAAAAGCTAGTTATCATGCATTACTCAAAAAAAAACAAATCAAAAAAATCCATCAAGCAGCATACATAAACAGCAGACAGTTAACAAAACTGCAGAGCCTTATCCAAAGCAGAAACCCATTTGAAATACCTACAGATACACCAGCAACAAACAGTTTGCGCCAGAGTAAACAATTAGGATTACCAAATAAACTATTAAATTTAGCCTCTTTTTCTGACACATCGTCAGTATAGTTCATCAGTTAGAGCAGAAATAAAGATGAGATATTGCCGAGTCCGAATTTGTACAGCATGTTAAGACATCAGTGACAGGCACACAAAATGAATCCTTAAAGTCAGCCAAGACTTCTGAACAAAACAGTATCTCCAAGGAGTAGCAGTGCTTCCTGGCTTCAGTTTGTTGCAGAGAAAGGTTAAACATATCCATATGCTACTCGGTACCTGTTAGGATCTATACAGAAAGAAAAAGCAACCAAGAAATTCAAGGAACTGTTAAGCAAATATATCCTAGACCTGTGAGATTTTATTTCTTCTCATCTTAAAATAGCCTGACAAAAATGGAATTGGCCACAGCACTATGGAAATTTTCAAGTGGGACAAAAAATAACCTACTTTCTTTATCTTATGAAAAGAAAAACAGCAACTATGTATGAAAACGAAATGACAAGCTACATGCAAATTTCAGATTAAAATTCTGTACTTATATTTTTACAATATGGCTTGTCTACAAAAAAAAAAAAAAAAAAAAAAAAAAAAAGGCAGTAGGTAGCAATTTCTAAGTCTCCAAGACATGGTTTATGTAACTGTTAAATTTAGATTAGGAAGCAAATTATCTTGAAAGGTCTCCAGGAAATGTAGTACAGTAAAACCATTTAAATAGGTCAGATTTCATAGTCAACTGCCAGGGAAATTATGAGATATGAATAGAGTTAATACAACCTTTCAAATAACTAGAGGAAGAGAGATCACTTGTGTTTGGGGTTTTTATTATTATTTTTTAATATCCTATCCAATCTCAAAAAAAGGCTATATAAACTGAAAAAAACACCCACTTGGAACCTGGTTTAGCAATATTTGCTGCACTGAAAAGGCTTGAAAGGTTAAACAATTCAGAGAAAATGATGTTCAGCAAAAAGAACAACCTTAACCATTCTGCGATTGCTTCTTTATTTCACTCTAACCAGAAAATTTTTAAAAATTAGTGATATACCCCCACTCTATTTAAGAATTCCTAAAATAAAATATTTAACTATTCTCTGAAGATTGTACTGGGCCTAGTACAAATAAAGCTTTTCTTGCTACTATTTCATACTAAGTCTTGATTACTGTAATAATCTGTAATTCGGCAAAGGAAGAATAATGCATCAGTTTTTAGAGGCAGCAGTACCAGCAACAGCCAATTTCTTTGTCATTAGGCAATAAATAATTGCAGCAGGCAAGGAAGCACACAATACAGAAATCTCGCTAATAACATGAGTCTGTATGAAATGCAACAGCAAAAATACATAGTCTTGACCTGTGTTTTCCTTTTTATATAAAGCAATTTGGTAGCTACCACAAAGGTACTGTGGGTTTAAAAATGATAAGGAAAAAAAAGTCCGAAACATCATCTTCTAGCATGACTTATCCCCTGAAATAGTACAACTCTGGAGTCAGCTGACAGATCATAAAAGTAGGATGAAGAAACCCCAAACATAATCCCACACACACATTCATTCGTGCATTATGGTTCAAAAGGGAACCCTGACATTATTTTGTGTATCCTTCTACCATGATGATCCATCATTCAGTCTGTTGCAAAGCACTTAGTGCCCATCATTTTGCCTTTGAGTATAAAAAGAAGGTAAGTGATGCTACTTCACATTTATAACATGCTCTGACAATGCAATAAAATACAGCACACCCCAAGTTCAACTGCCTTTCCCACCTTGAAAACAGAAGTGCAGCTTTTAATTCCCAGTACGGCAGCTTTTAATTCCCAGTACTGCATCCATGCATTGAACCACTGCGAGGGCAGGGGGGCAGATTTACACCAGAGGCCTTCAGCTAAACTGCCTCATGCCAAGCAGCTTGTCAGAAATCAGAAACCCTTCTCAGAATAGCAAGTCACCAGCAACACATGCAGTGCTACCATTACCTCAGCAGAAACTCTCCAAGAGGCTAGAAAGAAATTAAATTGTGCTGTCTTCCCACTGCTTTCTTGACACCCGGCAGTGACCCAGCAGTCTTATTTTTCTCTTTGAAGCAATCTGCACATCCGGGCATGTACACAGAGCAGCCAGGTGGGCCAGGCTGACATGCAAGTATTTCTCGTCATTAAACATTGCAGCTTTTTAGCATTAGCATTGTAAAGAAGATACCGATCTGGGCAGAATAATTTTTTTTTTTTTTTTAAAAATGAGTTACTCTGCTTCAGTCCTCATTATTAAATTTTTTACTCCTGAACACAGCACTGGTTTTATACCAGCTGTTTATTAACAGGACTATTGTTTTCCCAAAACAGCAGTAGAGATTTGGACACAAAAAAAAATTATTTCCTTCAAAATACCATATTGAGTTTGAAAGAAAACCTGCTTCTAGCACAAAATAAAAAAACAGAAGAAAAAGGCACTTCCTTCCCTAGAACCACAACCAGCCCAATCTTGCCTGGCATAGCTGCACTTGCATATCTGAGGTGTGCCTGCCTGGCTGCAGCCTGGTGAACAGTCCTCACCCACCTCCCAGCATCCCTCCTAGGCACGAAAATGCTCCAATGAGGGCACATCCCTTAGGAAAGGGAGCCACGGCCCTGAGCAGGGTACTGTGCTCGGTATGGCTGCCTGCACACCAGCAGGTTGTCGTGCCCTTTTCTGCCCACTCCAGCTAGGCACATCTCACCATCATGGGGCCCTTCCTGGGGCAGCAACAAGGTACCCAGCGTGATAAAACAAGGAGCAAGTTCCCAGCAGGAAAATCAACCACAATGACATTAAACACATGGGCACCGCCATCCCAGCCGTCACGCAGCAGGTCAGTGCCAGAGGTTGAGATGGCCAGCAGGGCAGGCAGACCCACGGGGCAGGGAGGAGCACCAGGTCAACAGAGAGAAGCCATCACAGCTCTCACTTCCTCAGGCTAGCACCAAACAAACTGTCTTCTGTCAGGCTGTTGGAAACGCCATGGCAGCTACGTGATCCTTGAAGGAAATACCAAAGAGGAAGGGGCCAACTTGTATACTGCCCTCTAATTACACACCTGCAGTAAGTGCCAGGGAAAAGCGCCTACCCCAGTTAGTGTGCTCGGGGTGTTTGCTTGCTTGGAAGAACCCCCAGCAGGGGAGCCACTTACTGATCATGTTTTACACGGTTTCCTCGAAAGAAATCTCATACCTGAGTTAACACTGAGGCAACCAATAAGCAAGGGACAAAAGAAAAAAACCCACAAGCCCACTTATTCAATGAAGATGAAGCTCATGACAACATCTGCTTTGAAGAACGACTGATGTGGATGTACTGCTACTAAAAATGGACTAGCACCAGGTCATCACACCCAGTGCTAAGCCGAGCAAACAAGGAGCTGGCTGCCCAGGCGGTTCAGCATGTGAAGAGAGTCGTGTTCCCTATATCTGCAAGGAGACTGCAGTCATGGGCGCGCCAGGCAGGAGCAGCACGCACACGTTCCACCAATATGAGTGAGCAGAAAAACCTCTGAGCATTTAGCCGGGCTTTCTATTTTAAGAACTGGTATGATTCACGTTACCTTGGCTCTAAGTGTTTTGCAGTCTTTACCGTATCTACCCTCACGATAAGCTCATGTTAAGCAAGCACTGAAAGCCCTGACATTTCAGAGCTGCAGCACAGAGAAGCCATATATCACGCAGAGAGCCTCCAGCACAGCAGGCAGCTACATCCAGGTCTTCCAAACACAAGTCCTGTGACCTTACCACTCTCTGCCCCTCCTGCTGATGCACGTGTAGAAACAAATGGAAGAAAAATCAGACAAATCTCTGTGATGCACTAAGTTGCTATGTATTGTTGTGATGTTGTGCAGAGACGGGAATTGAAAAAAACCAACAAAACCCCAAAACAAACACAAAAGTGTCACTACTAAATTGAAAATTAAGCAATAACCAGTATTAGACAAGCTCAAGTGAAGCCCCACTTTGCTCCATCTGCCTGAGGTTGCCAGCAGTTGCCCACTTGTATCTGTTTCTCTGCTCTTCAGCTGTACTAATGCATGCCTTTGTGATAAAACACAGGTAAGGAACTAGTATTGCAGCTAGGAACACAAACAGGAAATATTATCAAAAAAAGGAAGGATCTAGAAATGTATACCCTATTTGGGATTATGAAAAACAACTTTCCTATTAATATCATAGGCAAAAGTTCTCATAAACTACAAGATACTTACTTAAAATAAACATTTAATTTTTTTAGTACTCACTAATAAATATATTGCAGTAGGTTTCACTGTTCTTGTTTTGGTCTTCCCAAATCTCAAACAATAAAAGAATCAACAACAGCAGCCTACATTAAATATTTTATCTGTTTCGACTTATTTGTTTCTTACTTACAATGCTTTGAAGAGGCCAATCACTTTACTGCAAGATTTTGCATTGCTAACAAAACCTGAAGGATTGCAAAAGGCAGAAAACATCAAGATGCATCTTTATAGTCTACTCAAAGAAAGCAAGAATACACAGATTTTCCTATAGAAAACATTAAGTTTATAATTTCTTTCCTTATCTGACAAGAAATGATTTTCATTTACAAGTTGAAATAAACACTGGATGCTAAGGATTTCCTTAAGCAAAAAGAGTGCACTGAGGGGATCATTGGATAGAAACAATTAAAGGGAATGTACTGTCACAGCCAGAACTCTAAATAGTGTCTGCAATATTTCAAATCACTGGTTGAATACTAAGATACTATTACATTTCCTAGCACTTCACACTACACATACATATGTGGTTGCACTATTATTTTGGTTCTCTGTGTCAAAACATCACAGCATGAGCAAACATTTACTATAAGATCTCTGAAAATACTTTTTAGTTTAAAAAACTTTTTAAACAGACAACAAAACCTCTCTTAATAACCAATTAATTAAAAATAATTTTAATATCTGCTCAATTAATTTAATGTTATGTGCTACTATCTGTAATATACAAGACACCAAGGGACACTAAGGGGTCTTTTAGTCAGAGACTTAAAATAGATTTGTAAAAACACAAATATGATTCCGGGTTTCTCTAAATCACCAACATTATGAAAGAGATACTGTGGTCAACTGATGTTTGTCCATTTTCACGTAAAGAGTTGAGGCAAAAAAATTACTATTTTTTTTGTCATAATGCAAGGTGCAGCATTGACTAAATAAATAGCAAACTTCCTCACTGGGTCTGATGCTACCCTTCAAAGAGGAACCAAAGGATGATTATATTTGCCCAAGGTTTCCAAAATGTCATGTCTTGTTTGGGAAAGCAGTCAAGAGACACATCTTGAAAAACTACATAAGATGCAATTCCTCATCAAATGGCCAAGTTGAATTAAAATCATTAACATTCCTCTAAATGCCTCCTTCCCCTTCCTTCCTATTGAAATAATAAACAAGATTTAAATGAATAAGACTAGACCACCACCCTTCTACTGTTCCTAGTAGAAAGCATGTCCTTCTTTAGCTGTGCTGAATCTGATTAAGTAGATGGTGGTAGCTTTTTTGGCACAGGAGAAAAGGTGCCAACCCACAGAGTGGATCACAGAGCACGGGGACTTGAACAGGTGGGAGTTCGAAAGTACAAGAGAACACTGTCCTTTCCACCCTGTGAAGATAAGAAACTATCACAGATGACCTTTCAAAGCTGCTGGGTTGCAAGATAAGGACTCTGACTCCAAAGCAGGTCCCTCTGTCCACTCTGCACTCCTGTACTGGGAAGAATGAAAATGCCCACAAGTCATGGAAGTAAGGAGGAGCTTCACCACATGTGTATTCGTAGATAAGAGCTACAAGACGCTGCAGCTGCTGTAAGTGAATCCCACGCTGCCAAGAACAGTAATAAAATCTCTGCTGAGAAACAGAGGGAGAAAAGAGGTTTCAACTGGAAGTACAACTATAAAATTGAACAAAACAAACAAAACCACCTTTACAGAAGCATCACTCTTAAGACTATGGTACAATGCAAAACCTGCAGTTGACACATTTTGTACATGCAACTCCACCTGGTCAGTGAGGTTTTCATAAAGCTGTAAAGAGGCTTCCTTCTCTGCCAGCTCTTACCTCGCACAGCTGCAGGACAAGGGACAGGCTGCAGCTGTATCAGTTATCAAGGGCTTTGTACTTGAGGAAAGGTACAACCAAGCCTGTGCTTGGACTGAGGCAGAATAAAGCCACCCAAGGCTTCTCTTCAGCCATCCACCTCCCCAGCAACACCAAGTGACTTGTTGTTCACACTGAAGCTGCAATCCAGAAGCAGCTCAGGCATTGTCCATCTACTCCCTTAGACATCCCTGCCAGGGAGGCCAAGTGCTGTTGCCTATCCCAACAGCAACTTTGGCTTCCAGTTAATATATGCACAGCCACACCGCAGCATCTGCGAGACACTTTTGAAAGGTATGAAGAAGATGAAAACGTACACATTAACTGAATGTCTTTAAAATAGGGTACTTGGGCATTGCCAAATCACCTGTAGCAAAAAGTATTGTCAGAAGAGAACAGCCCTGAGATCTGTGCACTGATGCAAGAGGGGCAGCCCTCTGTCAAAGCCCAAGAGCAAAGGTGACAAGCACCAATATGAGCCTGTCTGGTTTCATTTGCTACATCCGCTCAGCCATATGGACAAAGCTTTGTGGATGAGCAACACTAGATCATTCATTCAGGCTAAGAGCAAGGGAGCATCTTGTAGCTCCCCTCAGCACCACTGGAGAAGTATCTGCAGAATGGGAACTTCCAGCTACAGCTGTAAGGAAAACATGCCATGGCTTTAGAGTAAGATTAAACAGACAGAGTAGCTGAAAAAGGAGGATGCAGAATAGGAGACGTGTCATAAGTGGCAAAGAGAAGCAAACAGGATGAAGAGACTAGTCACTGTTTTTCAAGGCCCAGAAGACAAGGGACACAAAAAGTTATGGAACAAATTGTAAAGGCAAGTAATTAAGTGAAGAAAAGAAAGCGCCATTTTGTACAAAATTACTTACAAAACCTCTATGCTACAGGATATGGCAGAGGTTGAAAAGCAAAGAGATTGAAGAAAAATAGCCAAATGGAGTACAAGGGCTATTAATCACAACACATCATGTCAATCTGCTGGAAATCCCAAAGTAAAAATTTTACAAGAAACAGAGTCTATATGAGCTTTATAATGCTTTCTTTCCCTAGGTGTCCACCGTTGGCCATTATCAGAGACAGCAAGTGGCCTAATTCAATTAGGGTACTCATTTGAAACCAGACATACTCACAACTCTTAATTCATCCCTGTGTGATTGATTTTATTGTTTTTTAATATATCACCTCCTAACCTGACTTCTGTGGACTACAGATCAGACAAGTGGTCTATAGGGCCATGATAAATACTGAAATGAGTATATTTATCAGACAAGATTTTGATTATGATGAGCACAACTAGCAGAGATTCTGACAATTGACATACTGTTGCCCTGAAGTGTTTGTTAATTGCTGTTCACTGTAAAGAGTTATTTTGGTCAAAACTGTTAAGTAAAAGATGAGATCATTCCCAGTGTGCTTGAGTTGTTGATTTTTAATTTTTTTTTTTTTTTTTAAAGAGAAATCAAATAAATATGTTGTAACAATATAGTTTATATGCAACTTAGGGTACTATCCATTCCGGATTTTCTTTTGGGTTCTTTTCTACTCTGCAGAGATTTAAGCCTTTTAAAACCTATAATTCCAATTCCATGTCTCAAGTTTAAAAATCCACTACACTTTCATTTTCTTCCATTTTTCCAAATCTGGATAACTAGCACAGTGTCCTCATGTGATTCTTACAGGTTTATTATCTCAAACCTTTCCAAGATACACATCTGAAGTTATTCTGTCTCTCTCCTCCCTCACAGTGAAATAACCCAAAACCTCCAGCCAGCATTGTACTGCTGCATGCTTGAATTCTGCAAGCTAAACTCTTAGAAACCTATCCAAACTAGTCAGAAAAATGTAACCATGCTTAAACTTTTGCCTGTAAAGCCCAAACATGATAGCGATCCATCTCATCTGAGCCATTAATTTCCTCTGTCTGAAGTCACATTTTCCAACTGCAATGGCAACGCATGATGCATCTTAGCCCTGCTAACAGTATAGAATCAGGTGGGAGGAGAGGCTGATGCTGGTTTTGTGTAAAAAAGAATTGCTAAGCCCTGACCCCTCAAAGACAAAGAGATGGTTCAAGAGTAGTCAAGGCCAAAACTCTATTTGCAGAAAATCAATGGGTTATGCACAATAGCAGCTGCACTCAGATGTTCACAGCTCAGCTGCAATCTGTAGATCTCATCTCTAAATTCAGAGTTGAATTCTGACATTGAAAGCTAGGAAAAAAAGGGAAAAAAACCACTTCCCCCTCCTTTTTATTTCTTTTTAATTTAAACAATCAAAGCAGATGCAAGCTTTGAACTAAAAGTCTTGAAATTGAGATGACTACGTCCTTCTCTTTGCCACTCCTTATGATCTTTGTTAGCCAGCCAAATGTCTCAGCTTAGGTTCACTTTCCACATCAGTCCAAAAGTTGAATAAGTAATAAAACTTGTATCAGGAGAGGGCTTTATAATCACATTAGAGACATGTAAGGGAGACTGGTTACCTCGGTTCACCGGACAGCTTGAACGAGGCTTCATAATGAGGGACAGGCGTTGGCACCAATTAGGAATACTCAGCTCACTGATGACATCGGCCCCTCAAAGCACTGACTGCACTTTAATCCTCTAAGCCACATAAAAGAAAAGCACAGAGTGGGCATAAAAAAAAAAAAAAAAAAAAAAAAGAAAAAAAGAATCTCTGAAAACGCCTCTGCCGAGGATTGAAATATTTTTGCTTACTTAAGGGAAAAAAATAGAAGTGTCACAAAGCTGCAAAAAGTTCACCAGAAGTATCTTGAGTACATAAATCTAAACCTTCTGCACAACCAGAGTTTTTAATTTTAGGAAGGATATCACTGTGTAATTATGCATTCATCACAACTACCAGATTTTGTATCCAGAAAAGAAGCACAAAATAAAAAAGAGTAGAAGCAGCACATGTAAATATTGTGGTAAGATAAAATTATTCCATCTATGCCTAGCAGCTTTCCAAGTATTATGGGATACATCAAGGTAGATTTCAACTGAGATTATTACAAGAGTTCTGCAGGCTGGAATCTTACTGTTAACAGCTTCTTTTATGACTTCCTCCCTTTTAAAAGACGTTATATTCCTTTAAAATTTTAAAACTTTCATTTAGAAGGTGATATTTGAAAGTTGAAGGTACATAGGTTCAATTTACACATTGTAAACACCAATGCACACATTTATTTCTTTTTAGGTATCAGTTCCTCCTTCACTTACATGCCAGGTCATGAGGTAGATGTTTTCACTTCAGCTGATGACATCACAAGCTCCTAAAAAAATGAAAGGAGTGCTATTTAGGTAGTAGGAGTGACACTAGGCATTTCAAGTTTGAGCTACAATTTCATTTTTGGCAAGTAAGTGAAGGGTGTTATTTTATTTTTATTGTAACTTTCACAAGCAAATGACACATCCATAATAGAAAGCCTTAAATTCCATAATTCTTACTTGAATATGTGGAAAAATGAAATTTATCAGCTGTATGTACATATACTACAATATAAATGTAGTAAGTACTATGATTAAAAATAAATTTGTAAGAATAATCTCAAAGTTGATTTTGTCATCCTCTTAACATGAATGGGAACCAACATCAACAAAATTAAATTTTAATTAGTATTTTCTCTATCCTGTTTTGGAAATACAGAAAAACAAAAAAAATCCAAAACACCAAGCACATTCACATAGCTGAGATAGCTGCACACTTATTCATCTGGCTTATGGGGTTGATTTCTCCAAATATACTAATGCTTTCCTCATTCAAGAGGGTCTTCTATGAACAAGGCATGCTTATAAATCCATGAGGGCAAACATAGTAAGTATAGAGGGGAAGCTCCATGTGGCTCCCGGTTTAGTTCCTCATGACATTCCTTCAGACCTCTCCTTGACAATCTCAGATAGCTCAGCTTCCCTGGCAGGGATTCTGCTTACTCACCCTTTTTAATCTAGTCCCAAGCCTTGAGCAATGTTAAGTATGGGAATAGCAGGAATTTTTCTCTCCACCAACTGCCCCCATTCCCTTCCTGCAGGATCACACACATATATGTTTTGTGCCCTATTGTAATGCACATGGCAAAAGCATTAAAGTCGTTACACCCAACAGATTAGTTGCAGCTCCTCAGACATGTCAGCAGCTCGACCAGGGTCTGTCCTGGCAGCTAGTCTGCCCCATGCCTTGGAGTAAAAAGTTAACAGAAACAGGACAACTATGAGCTGGGGAAGAAAGTATTAGAGAGCAAAAAATTCAAGTAAAAACCAAGGAACCACTAACTGTATACCCTGCCAGAAGAAAAAGAATAAAAAAGGGGGCAAATGACAATGTTTTCCTAACCAAAATCAGGCAGTTTCTGGCCAAAGTGTCAGCACCATGCTCTAATATTTGTGCTTCTCCACCCATCTGCAGTACAAGAAAAGGATATAACCACCCATCCACTGAGGAGTGGCACAGATCCCATTACTTATGACAACTATTGTTGCTCAACTTAGGCTGTGCCATCAAAGGAAAACATTTCCTTACAATCTGAGGTGGGGTGGAGAAGAGAGAGAGAAGAACACACAGTGTATTACAGCTCCTGTATGCTGACTGTACAAAATTTTAAAGCTTTGGATATATTAACTTTCTTTGATTTAGTTTTGTTTTCGGGGGTTTTGTGTTTGTGTGTTTGGTTGGGTTTTTTGGGGGAGCAGGGGATGTTTGGTGGGTTTGAGGGGTTTTTTTTGTTTTTTTAATCATCTTAGGTTCCTCTTCCCATCTCCTTGACACTCGCTGACTATACCCCACATTAAGAAATTAACTTTGAGCAATGCAAGAAGATGTGTAGATCAAAGCAGTACCAGAGCCAAGGTTGCTGAAACATGAATCACGCTACGTGGGTCGGGTTTTTAACTTAAGATAAGCAGATATACCCTGCCATCACCACCACCACACACACAGCCTGAAGCAATCCACAGTGTCCATAAGCAGGAGACGCAGTGCACTTGGCACCAGTGTGGATGGGAGCCTTCAGGCTCCATGCAGAGGCACCCAGCTCATGCACAGCAGAAACACGCTGTGCCCTCACACAGTGAGTGGGGGTGACCAGACAGACTCGCTTTAAAAGCCCAGCTGGTACTACTCTGCCTGGTACTCTGCCTCTACCCTCCAGCTAAGAAATGCCAAGAGCCTCACCCACAAAATGCACTGGGGGAGGGAGGTTAAGCAAAGAAAAGAAGTAAATAATTAATAAATCCCTGTCTAAGTTTTCCAAACATGACTTTGAACAAATTTTTCTTATGAGATATTTCATTATGGGATAATTCTTTAGTGTCCCAATTGAACCCGTTTAATGTATGTTTTCCACAGAAACACAAGCAAAGCCCTGGTTGTGGCAGCTCAAATGGCATCATTAAAATGCAACACGGCCTACAACTTTTAAGTGTGAACAAAACCACAGCTTTTGCCTCCCAGCTGAACCACAAAACTAATACATTTTTGAACTCTTCATTAAAAACACATTTATTTGCTCAGTTAAATGCCAAGATGAACCCTGAAATACTTAAAGGTTCAGCTAAATTTTTTTCTTTCTCTAATCCTTATAATATACAGTCACAATCCTCAGTCCCAACTTTACTTATTTCACAATCAGGAACAAATATACAAAATAGGATGAAAAGCATAGTTGTCCCCATGAAACACCATTTGCTTACTCCTTTTTTGAAAGCTAGTCTCAACATATTGATTGAGAAACATCAAACTAAGTCACCTCAAATTAATTATCTTCCCCAGTAGATAAAAAAAAGGAAGAGCACCCTCCAGCCTGGAAGGATGTCAACCTCTCCACGATCAGCAAGTTCGGAAGCAGAGTAAAGAACGCACAGGAGATGCTCACCCTCCCCTTGCCAACAGACTCTACACTTGTACTGTCCATTTGAAAAAGTTAAGGGGTCAGCAACAGAAACTGTGTGATGGAGAAACAGAAAAACAATCAAAAAATTATAGGAAATAAAGAACAACTTAGATACAGAAAACAAAACTTAGAAATGCACAGTAGCTTTACATAAATACTGCCTAGAAACTAAGCGTCACCAGGGAAAAAAGCATCAGCAAGATTTATTTCTTAAAATACAACTTTTAACAACAGAAGGCCATTTGGAACATAGATCTATTTTTGCAGTTATCACTACTGTTATACTATCACTCTCTCTGTAATTTACCACAGTACTTACCAACAGCCAAGCCACCAAAACAAGAACTGCGCTGGTTGAAAACAGTGCTTCATGTTTTTCTCTTCAACCATCCCACACACCGCACTGTCATTTTCAAAAAACAGAGATGGTCTCTGAAAAAAACAAACGTGCCAGGGTCCTGGAAAAGGGCAGCTAGACAGGACCAAGAGCTCAGACTGTGCAAACAGAGGCTCTGCACCCTCTCCAGGGGAGCCTTTTCCACTCTGCGCAACCCTTACTGCCAGGAAGCTTGTCCCGGCACTTAAAGCACACATCTCCCTCGATGCAGCTCAAGCCCTTTTCCAGGTCTCTCTCTGCACTGGACCCTGAAGAAATAATCCCTTTCTTCTTTACACAGCTAAGCTTAGTGTTCAAACATGAGGTTAAGTCTTTTGTCAGTATGTTCTTGTCTTTTCTCCAGACCAAATAAAATCCAGTTCTTTCACCCTCTGCTTATACGACATGTTTTCTGCATTTCTGATTCTTCTAGTTGCTGCTCTCCACATGAAACCAGTATGAGGTGATGCCCAAATCTGGACAAAGTCTCCCAGCTGACTCCTTTGCTACACGGAAAAGACTATTTTCTTGTTACAGAAAAACATCCTTTACTATCAACACCAATCACAGATAATAATGCTACGTACAAACTCCAGTGCCTTTGCTTTTGCAACAGCATGACTCTGTTGCCTCATGCCCTGGCTGTGAGCAGTTATTGCTGCTGGGCCCACTGCTTGCAGCCTGCAGGCGTGCAGCCAAAACTTCCTGCCACCGAGCTGCCCCTCCACCCCCTGCTCAGCCCCATCCAACTCCTTTCAGACTCCTTCTCCAATATGTAAAAGTAACTAAGTTCAAAATATCTCAGAGACGTGCAGCTCCATCCAGCTTCATCCAGGAAAGTCCTCATTCCTGCACCTACATAAATTAATAACAAGTATTAATCCACCTGTATTTTTTGAAACTAATTAGCAACTATCCCCTCAGTTTTCTCAGCAGTTACAAATATTCCTGAGAATATTTCACATAATCCATATATCCTTAGCTTCATTCTGATAAAGTGTGTTGTCTGGTAACTCACATCATCAACTATGCAATTCTTACCTCACAAATTACTTTGAAAACTGAATTAGAAAGCCAGTCTTGTGATGCTTTACATCTCCTTCTCCATAAATAATCCCATAACACTGCCTATGTGGGAAAGGTATTAGAAAATTATTTTATTATTTCCATTTTTTTCATAGACTTTCAGATATCTAACACATACAGGCAGGTCCCACTGGACTACCAGTAACACAAGGCAGACCTCTTACAAAAGGCAGATCAAAATTTTAATACTACCAAGACAGCACAGGAAACAGAGTCAGTAGTTTTTGAGATTATAAATATAGCATGAAGCAGAAAGGTAATGATACTCTTTCCCTTAAAGTTCTGGAAAAATCATAATAGGAACAAGTGTCCAAATACCAAAACAGTATCCATCATATTTAACTGAAGTGCTATTTCCAGGCAATACTTATCCTACAGGGACTACAAGCAGAAAAGAAAAAGTCGCTAAGCTTTAAGAAAAGTCTTCTAAAATCCTTACTAAGTCTCCATAGCAAACAGTGTTGGATTTTTCCTTGTAATAAACTATGATCTGTTGCTTATTCTTCTTCACAAGCTTCTAACAGGTCTAACTACAGTCAGTACTCTGCAGCTTCTCAATTTCTACCTCTCTTCCACAATGGCTTAGCTAACAAAGTAGTTCAGTATAAATTTACAATTTCATAGTAAAAAATCTAAAGATAGTCCATCTCACCTTTAGGTAGGTCAGAGACACAGAAAGCATCTAGTAAAGCCTGCAACTCTCTAGCACCTTCACTTTCTTTCCACCATCACAAAAATATTCCATTACACCTCTACAGAGCAACAAACCTATTCTTAATAATAGCCAATGATTTAGTAATTCCTAGCAAACAATTAAAACTTGCTGGGAAAACAATTTCCCACAGTGGCTTACCCCACTTTCAGACAAACAATGCAGCAGGATGTCTAGAAGGATAGGTTTCATAAGGCAACTAACAACTAACATCAAGACCTTTTATGAAACAGTCTGAAGTTGTGGGCCCCAGGCACTCAGATGGTGACCCAACACAGCAGTAGTTATTTAGTGCATGTGCAGTGCCAGCCATCCTGCAAAATACTCAAAACTTCTGATTCATTGTTTGAAATTGCTTGTTACACAACATAATTAACATACACATGCAAAAATGCGAGTCAGAGGCTGAAACAACTACCCTTACAAGGAAAGGCTACCAAGATGAACAGGATTTAACTTAAACACCTAACCTAAGGTGCAAAGGTGTTTACATTCTTCATATACCAGTAGGATATTAGTATTAGTATGGGTCTGTAAGAGATGAGACATAACAGGATAAATTTAAGAAAAACCAAAAAGTTTAGGCTTAACATTAAGGAAACATCCTGAGAGTCAGAACTGCTGACCCACGTCCCCAGGGGAATGATTGGAGGCTGCAGCTCTTGACGTTTAAACAAAGATTGGACAAGACTCCTGGCTGCTGCACTGCCAAGAAAACATGCTCCACAGAGCTCAGCTTTTCTCAAACCAGCCGGAGGGCAAGGCAACAATAAATGGGACTTGAATATAAAGAGGACTGCACAAAGTGGTTTGTTCAGCCTGTCTGCACTGAGGACTGCACCTCACCATGCAGACGTGTTGCTGTGGGGCAGCAAAGCAAACCCCGGCAGCTATTCCACCGTTATGTCTCCCCTGCAGTAGAGACTGAGGCATATATATCCTGATGGATGCTATGGTGTACAGCTGCATGTGAGGACAACTAGCTCACACCAGCTCAGGTACCTGCTACTCTTTATCTGGACAAAATGTGTTACTTCAGTCTGGTGCAGGATGCAGCTTTTTCTGAAGAATGGGTATTCCCTGCAGCAGGTTGCATTTCAACATGGAGGAACGTAGCAGAAAGAGACCGCAAATGCATGTGCGACAGAAGGCTGCAGTAGAAGACCTAAACTGAGATAAAAATACCAGAAACTAGGGGGAAGCTTTGTGACCCACAAACCTGGAATGGGATACAGGCGGAAACAACAAACGTACTTTGGTGATACCTACTACCAGGAGCTTGAAAACAGGTCTGTGAGCCCCAGTGCAGCAAAAACAAACTATTTATGAAGATCTGGAGCAAAAAAAAATAGGTTTTGTTTTTGAGGAAGGGGAGCATTACGTGTTTCACTGTTAGCCACAGCCACATGTCAGCCAGTTGGATTTTAACTATCAACACACCCCATTCAACTTGTACCACCTCTACTTAACAGACATGCTTTGTGTGCATTTCCTATAGCTGAGTGATGGCAGTACTATTTCATGCTATTTTCTGAAGGGAGGTTCAAGTGAACATTTCAGAAGCCATAACCTAGATGACCTAGAAGCATCTTTTTCCACAGCAAAATTCCATTATTTAATGCAACTATATTTGTACATTGTTACAGACCTTCAGTGGAGATCTTAAAAATAAAACTGTTCACCAAATGGGGGAACTTCTAAAGTATGGTATGATAACAGATGTTATGTTTCTGATGGCACAGTCATGCCACTCTCATACTCTCACAGCAAGTCCCATGACCCTACCACACACACAAGAGAGTCACAAATGCTAACAGCAGCATGAATCCTTCGCACACTGACAATATAAAATATGAAGGGACGGATTTAAACTTCAGACTGAATAATACTGAACTGTGCACTTCGATGCCTTCAAGTTAGATCTCTTGCTCAGGAACATAAAACAGCAAACCCCATAAGGCTTTGACTCCCCGTGCAGCAAAGGGAAACACAGCAAAGAGGGAATGACGCCAGAAATCTCTCCTCTCACAGATTCAACAGCTGATTTGCAGCCCTGTAAATGGATACCTTCAGGCATCAGACACATGCTTGGACCTTTCTTCCTCCTCTCCTCACATGCACTCTTCAGGCATCGAATTCAAGCATCACATAAGATGTCAGTGGTTGCTACAACTGCAAAAGCTGTCCTTCATTTTGCTCCTCATCTTCCCAGCCCTCTTCTCTCATCCACAGAGATTCAGCCCCAATGCTTTCTTTCTTCCCCTCAACCCCTTTCCATCACAGGACTCTGTCACCTACCCAAAGCATGCAAGCACCTATGGTCATTCCCATCACTCCTGCCAGAAGACCACTCTGTGCACACTTTTCCTGTCTATGTTGTGCTACTTTGCATCAACCACTTACTTGCAGGATGACCACCAGTTGCCGGGTAGTGTCAGGAGATCATGCCTCAAACTACCACCAGCTTTTACAAAACAAATGAGCCTGCTGAGCCTTTGTTCTCATCAGGTCAATGCAACTAGGGAAAAAAAAAGAAAAACAAAAACCGCAACCAACCACCACCAACAAAAAACCAACCAAACAAAACACACACCCCGCCCCCCCCGCCCCACACACACACACCCTCCCCCCAAAAAAACCCCCAAAAACCAAAAATACCCTAACACAAAAAAAAAAAAACTAAAACAAAAAAAAACACCTATAACTGATTGACATCTATTACCTTAAAAAAAAAAATATTAAGAATCATACATGTCTGGATTACAAGAGGAAAGTTATCTCTGTTTTATCTCCCAGGTGGATGACAGTATTCAAGAAAAGAACTTGTCTCCTTAATGTATATATTAAGTTGTGACGCTCACCAGTGCACAATACAGGGATTCATACATGCTACAGAGCATGCACTTTCCAGTTTCTTCAACTACTCTGGCTATGCAGAATTTCAGTAGAATAGCATGGATATACTGGATATTCCTGGCCCTGAAAGGAGTCTCAGTGGCCACAGAAAAATAACCCTCATAAACAGCTCACCTCACATCAAAACCTTTAGCCAGTATTTAACTGAATGACAGTTCCTAGAGAAAAAAAAGCAAAAGGGTATGAAAAAAGTAACAATGTTAATTTCACTTGCTCATCACAGTAATGTAAGGTACCTTTGACATCCTTTGTCAAACTTGGGACATTGGTGTTTGTGAGATTTCATAAGGAAAGCCCCTTTGTTATTTCTTGGCCAGACATCATACTAGCACTCAAACTATCACCTTCCCCTGCAAAGAAATTCTATAAATAAATAAGGCATCAAGCTTTGCACTTAGACCACAAAACACAAGGCTTGGAGCACAATTAAATGACAATTAATGAAGCAGCAGACACGAAAACACAGTAAACAAGATTTCATCAACTTCATCCTTTGTGGCTGCAAACTCCACAGCAGCAACCAAAACCAACTTCTTCCTTGAAGATGATCTTTAACGGTTGGAAAGGGTTGTGGTTTTTTTACTGCTCTGAAGGAAAAACCTGTGTCAACTAACTAATCTTTTTCCAAAGCCATTCCCACTCAGTCAGACAAAACACATGACAAGCTCTGAGAAACAAACAAGGAAACTTTGGTCTTGGTAGAGTCAGTACCAAAACAAGGCCAGAAATTGCAAAGCATTTATCTGATGAATTTGTGAGCAGAACTCAAAAATGACAACAAAATTGAGTTTATTTCTTCTCAAAATTTCCTGAAGCAAATACACTGGGGAAGGATGGGAGGTTGCATGATTAAGTTGTACTGCAAAAGAACTATTCCTTTTAAACCACCTGCTGCCAGAAAAACTTACTGTCAAAAGGAAAAACATGACCATTAATACAATTGTCTAAAATATTCAGACTTTTATGATTTCTTGTAGTTTATTAACTTAAGACTTCCTCTACAGAATGCTGTTTCATTTACAGAGGCAAAGCTTTTGACACTGTTTAGCAAGGGATAAAACCAGACATAGAGAGTCTCCCACTCACATCAGTATGGATGAGCTTTCGCCAGTTCTGAGGACAGCAGGTAATGCTGCCTCGCACAACACACTGGTAATTAATAAAAAATAAAAGGGAAAACTTGCTTTAATAGGTTTGTTCCCTGAGACTTTTACATTACTTCTGCTTACCTGAAGCACAAAAAACCTCTATAATCCTGTCAGACCTGGAAAGCTTAAAAGCAAAACTAAACAAAGGAGCTGAGCTTTTTCTCCTTTGAGATCTGCCATCATGCAGTTAAACCCACATTTTTGACTGATTAAATTTCTAAGAGCCTATAAAAGTCCTCGAATGGGCAGAGGTGTCATAGAGCACCCTAACGTGGCATTAAAAGCTCTAAAAGATAGATCTAAAGATGCTTTATTATGGCCAAAGGAGTCTTGAACACGAGTGAAGCAGGCTCAACTTCTACAGTCCCTGTGCAAAGGCTGGAACTAACACCATTTCTCCAGAATTAAACATATATGACCAGTCAGATCATTATAAGAGTTACACCAGTGCAACACCTTCAAATTGTTATAAAAGCTGGCTTCTTTGATAGAATGAGCTTAATATATATTCCCTAAAATCATTTCAAGGAGGAAAGAAACAAAAGTATTTTGTCAAAAAAATTATCATAGGCTAGCAAATGGTTAAAAAAAGATTTGATAAAAGTAACCAGGATGCACTTAAATGTTTCAAAACCCACTAAACCAATGCTTTGCCACTGTCTTATTTTTCCAGCAGTTCCTGGATACACAAAAGCAAGTTCTCTTTTGAAACACGATTTGCTCTAAAGTAAATACAATTGCTGATGTGTGTTTAAGTAAAAAATGCAGATTCAAATTACTTAACCAAGCACAACTTATCTATGTACAGGCAGAAGTTGGGGGTTTTTTTGTTTGTTTTGGGTTTTTTTTGCCAAACACTAGCTAATTACTGATCGCACCAATATCAGCATTCACCAGAAAAAAACATAACAGGATTGCTTTATTTTTATGAATATTAAAAAACATAACTTCATTTTTCAGTGGATGGTGCTTTTATATATACACATATGTAAACACTCACAAATGTACCAGCCACAAAAAAATAAAACCTCACACAAAAACACTGATGAAGGAAAAGGCCCCCTTCATCAGACCAAGCAGGCCTACACAAATCTTATTTTAAAAATAAACAAACAAGTAAAACAAAACAAAACAAAAACAATCCCAAAAGTCTGCCAAAATACATTCAGGCTGATTGCAAATAATCTGAAGTCCATACTGTCTGTAGTCTGGTAGAGAAGACAAATTTAATTTGACCTAGCTGATTTACAGAGTCCCAAGAAGACTGTGAGACACTAACTAGAAATGCTGTTTTTTCCAACAACAAGGAAAAAGTGGGAAAGTTAAGGCAAAAAGAAGAGCAGACAGCTGATAGGAGACTACAAAGGCATAAAAGACATGGGTGGGAGAGGTCAGTAGGAACTACAAATCACATTCAAGTTGGTTGTCATCTGCAATTTAGGCTTTATTTTTTTCCCTTTTTCATTTACTTCAGAGGGTTTTTTCCAAGTCTTAACCCATTCATACCTCAAAAATGGGCTGCTTGACATGTGGAAGTGAAGCACAAGTGAATGCACAGAGAAACATTTATTTCAATAATCTTAAAAAGAGAACAAAATGGCACTTGCAAAAGCTATTAGATTTCGGTAACCTAAATTAATGCACATCCCTGTTTGCTGTTACATATAGGGCTTCTGAAAATCTAAAACAAGTATATAGAAGATGCCAAACAAAGAATCTAAGACAGCACTTAAGACAGATTAATCCACGTAATGGGAGTCACAGGGCTCTGAGTGACACTGAGCTGACTGGCAGGAGTGTAAGCTTTCTAATAACTTATGTACCACCTTCTGAAGTTTTATGGCATTTATAAGGGAAGAAAAATGAAAACACCATACATCAGATCTAGGAAAGAACCATATGTATTCAGTTTTAAGCAAAAGAGGAAAGACAGAATACTGAGTACTGAAACAAAGTGATGTTTAACCTCCATCTCTTTCACAGAGCTCAGGGAAGATTCTTTGTATCCTGCAATAGTACTCAATCTGCCTCTGTATAGGTGTATACAATCAAATAAAACAAGTCAGATCTCCATCAAAAGCACAGAAACCTACATGGGTGACTTGTCAGTCACTGGCAAAATCTCGTTCAGTTGCCATTGTAAGTAAACTCCTTGGACCCTAGTAGTATAAAATAAGTATCGGGATCAAAAATATGCTTACTACTAACTTCAACAAACTTAGCTGAATACAGAAAAGCTTTCACAATTTTTGTAAAACCTCACTGGAAATTACAGTATGCCATTGTAAAAAGTAAAAACCCAACAAAATTCAAAATGAAACCACCTAAATTGATGAATACAGTTGCAAAGAGCACACAGAATCATCTTGCATCATTTCTATTTATATGAAAATATGAAATTATTTCGTTCCACAGGTTTTTTTAATCTTTTTCCCTTCTTTTTTGGCCCAATATGGTGAACAAGTGCTAACCAGAGAGAGTGCAGAAAATTAATATCTGTAACCCAGGCAGAATATTTGGAAAAAAAATAATTTCCATGAAAGAATCAATACCATTAGGCAGGAGTGCATTTTATATCTTACACAATGGCCAACAGCCATTACGATATTGTTTTTCCATGAACATGCATCTTGTATTAAGATCACCTTTTTGGTTCTTCCCTCATCCTTGGCACATTCTGTTGCAAAGCTGCAAGTTCAAATTTGTCAGACAAAATGCTTCACTTACTTCTTAAGATTGCTCATTTCATGCTACGCTGGAAATGATTATGTTGTTAACATAAGGAAGGCTACAACTTCATTATCAGGTTTAAGTATTTGCCTTTCAGTTGCCTAAATGACAGGCAATTCGATTTTTGTAAAAGAAGACAACCGCTCTTGAAATTAGGCCCAAGCTGAAGAGATGCTAGAACTCCCTCAAATAAGGTTAATGCTATCAAAGCATAGCAGCAACACTGACAACCAGTAACCTTTCCCTCTTCAGAGCACTGGTCAGCAATTCTTTTAAAAAAAAAATAAATAAAAAAAGGAAATAAAGCTATTTTCTCTTCTTGAACTGAGCATTTCTTCTCCTTCCTATCAGAAAACATCTAACAAGATTTACCTTGCACTGCAGAGTAATCACCCATTATCACTATTTTCCTGCTGGGAACAAGAGTCTATTTGTACAAAAGCAGGATGAGGAGTACCAGTTTATTCCTCCTATACTAGCAGAAGTGGGAGAGGTATTACTCCTACCTCTTCTGCTGAGGCTCCTCTCCTCACCAGATAATTGCTGAGTCTACTACTCTCCTGTGCGTCTCTAACTCACTAACATACTGAGTATTTTAGTTCCAGAAGGTCTTTGGTTTGGAGTTTGTTTTTTTGGGGTTTTTTTCATTACAGCCAAAACCTGGGTGAGACATGGCATTGTTTCCAGTGATGAGTCCTTTACAGCCACGCTGATATCAAAGCCTACAAATTAATACTGACAGAATATTAAAAAACTACAAGCAGTTTAAAACAGCACACAAAAGAGAACTAAACAATGCAAGTAATCCCACTAGGGACATTTTTTTCATCCCTTGAAAGGATACACATTTCTCCTATACATTTTTGTATCCCGCAGTTCAAGATGTCAGGTTTTCTACACATCAGCAGACTGAAAACACTGCCATTTTATATTGCTATACTTGATACATAGAGAAGATTTAAATATTTGCACACTAAAAGTAACAATTTTCTCAATACCATCATGGTCTTTAAAGAACACATTATTTAAAAATTGTCTGGTGTGTTAGACCAATACTTAAGTAGAATGAATGAAAGATCATATTTTAGTTACTGTTTTCAAGTGTTTATGAACATCATGTTACTGTATCAGTCTACCAACCAAACTGCAGCAATCTAACAACCAAAATATCTCTGGAAAAAAAAGCCACTTTTGTATAACATTTGTTGCAAATACATAATTCATTTGCATATTTAAAGAATTTCAATCATCCAGTATTACATTATAAACTACATAGCACAATTAAAAGCTAGTTAGCACACAGGCAGAACTTCTCCTATGCAGAAGTTTTCCTCTCACTATTCTGTCATCAACCCAGCAGCATATTCCAAAACAAGAACTGCCTGAAAATTTAAAACACAGCTTGGAAAACACTCCATTACGCAGTCTCACAGAACTAACTATTTCCAATAAACATTCTTAGTCAGTTTTTTCACTTTGCAGAGCCTGGTACCTGAAACACCACCAGTCCCTTTGGAGGATCCCAAACATTCCCACCCTCTACTTACCCACTGCACAGCACTAACCCTTGGAAGCTGCTGGGACTTGCTGTGCATCAAACCACTCGCACAGGTGTGAAACTGCTTTCTAGGACATGAGCAAGAGCCTGAGCCTTTCATCAGCAAAGTCTACCGCACAGTCAGGAGCGTTTAAGTAGATAAGGCAGACCCTCAGAAAACATTCGAGCAAGGATGTTTTAGAGTGAGGGGAGGAAAAAAGGAAACTTAGAAGGGGCTGGGGAAGCCCTAGACAGCAGATTAGCAAAATAATACACAATTCCCTCAAGACTGTGCGACAAGCATATTCAGTTTAGCAACCAGTCAGGTAGGTGTATAAACCTGTTTTTTTAACATCATCCTACAGCTCTAATTAAAACACACGGAGACATTAACAACACGATATTATGTTCAGCACTCAATTCAAAAAGCAAGAAATACAGCTCTGCAATCTAACGCTGTAACAGGTGTACTTTAAAGAAGGAAAGCACTCCAAAGTTTTCAAAGTTTAACAAGCTAAGGCAAGCATCCCAGCGTTTAATCCAGGAGAAAGTTATAACAAATAGCATCAGCAGTCACGAGCTTATCCTCCCACCTTCTCCTGCTCCTCTGAAGAGGGCGACTTAGCAAGTGCCAGTGGAGCCTCCGCAGTCATGCTCACAGCTCAGGGTCTCTTCCATTTCTTTAAATCCAAGTAAAGCTTGTATTATAGCTCTACAAATGCAGGAGCTTTCATTAGGTCAAACATCACACATCCCAGACTGCTCTAATCCCCAAATTCCTGGTATACTACACACTGAAATAAAATATTAACTGCTGAAAAAAGTTCAGATGCCATTTAGAAAAGTGACTTGGAAGCAAATAAATATGAAAGTGTGAACAGCGCAGGGAAACAGGGAGGTACTTGGTAATCACATCGGCATCTTTCCACAGAAGGGAACACCCAGACTGTCACACTACACTTCTGAAACTTATTCCCGAGATACTTACTTGTAGCCAAAATAAGTTGAAGTATCAATAAAAACAGTATCAATAGACATGCTTTTTAGGGATTCTGAACATCAGATGTGCAGCTGTAGCTAGAAGATACTACAAAGAAAAGTAATTTGGAAGTGACAGATGTAACTAAACAATCAACATGAATAAATATAAAAGAAATCAATTCTCACACTTTTTATTAGCAGCATTAAAGGAAAGTCATCTGTGTGCTAAACTGCAAAATTCCATATAGTTGTCTCACTTTTCAGAGGTGCCATCAAGCCCTACAGATCTCCATTCTCTCCCACTCCCACTGACCCAGCCTCTGCCAGCACAAAACCTGACAAGGCCCTGACATAACATTTTGTACATCAGCTCTTCAAGATGCAAATAGCATCTGTTCGCTTCCATTACATAAATATCCCTGATAAGAGCTATTATTAACTTCTTAGTTTCCATTTTAAGTAAAGTATGTAAAAATTGTATTTATGTCTCCAATTACACAAAGCCTCAAGCGTTACAGGCACTTCAAATCTTCAGAAAAGAGAAACACCATGTGATTTTGGAGGAAGGGCTCCCCTCTCCATAGAATTCAGAAGCTCCCACATCCACTTAGCTGTGGCTCCCACAAAAATCGTGGGAGTGGAGAGAGATTAGGCAGCACATGCAAAGAGCAAGTCCTGGCTCAGTCCATTTCTGTCTGTAACGTAAGAATTCACCAACCAAAATGCAACACCACCAAATGATCCTGACAAAACAGCAAGTTTCTGGTTATAAAACGCATTGAGAGAGTGATACCCATACTTTACAAAATACTAACTTTTAAATTTCAGTTGAAAACAACATTCTTTGCTACTAAATTGCCTGGTATTTTCTGAAAAATGGGCATTAACACTGCACTACCAAACCTATTTGGGTAATAGCCCCCCAAACCACATACCAACTTCCAAAGGTCACTTCCAGGGACTAAAGGAGAAAGACAAATCACAGAAACAGATGTTTACGTGACATTTTCATCCACGGATCACAAAAGATGCACTACAGAAATGGGTACACACTTATTTTCCAGATACATTTCATGTCTTGCCAAGCTAACCGAAGACACCCAGACACCATGACACACTCCTCACCCACTGGAGTATGATGGTTAGAAATTAATTTCAAAGATTGAAATGAGCTACATAAGAGACCACAGGGTACCAATTTTAAACTCAAAGCAGTTTGTGCAGGGTTTAACTTCACTTCTCACCAGCAGGTCTAATAAATCCAGTCATCTTCCCTGTGGCCTTAGGCACTTGTTGTCACACCAGCCATGTTCAGGTCACCAGTCAAGACACCCTCCAGGGCAGCTGCAGCAAGCTCTTTGGGAAAATGCTCTACAGGACTCAGTACGTGGTAGCTACTACAGGCACCGTACACATGCATGCTGGCCCATATAAACATATATAAAACTGTACAGGTAAAAATACTCAATTGTAGCTAAGAAGCCTTTGTAAATTCTTCTACATAAGCAAATCACCCAGTCCTATGAAAACAAGGTGTATATTAAAAAATCAAAACTAAAAGCCCACAACAATCTCAGGTATCCCAATAAAACCCAAACTTCCTGATTTTCTGCTGCTGAGAGGAAGTCCACAGAACGGCAGAGAAGGAAAAAGCTGGGTTTATTCTAACACTACACTGAGATTCTCTGTCCCAGGCTTTTACATTCACAGTGGATTTTCGTGGGTTTAATGAGATTCCAAATGAACGTGCATCCTTGCCAATAAATGCCACTGCATATGTTCCTACATCAGCTCTCTAGCAAACCTTTGCGGCTATCTGCTACATGTACTTAAGCAAATAAAACAAACAAAAAAAGACCTACAGTGTGACCCAACTCAGAGGAATTTTTTCTGCTGGCAGAGAGAGGAAGGCCTGTTCTGTAAAAGGAACTTAGAAAGAGGAAACATCAAACGAAGGATAGGTAATAGAAACAGTTCTCATTATTTTGATTACATTTACTGCATCTAAAGTCCAAGTTTTGTAAAGAAAGCTTTCTTCTCCTCCTCTTGCAATAAAAACAGGGCATGTCACGTCTAGTCTGGAAAGAGGTCAGAAGTTCAGTTTAAAAAAAAAAAACCAACAAAACCCAACAGAAACTTTGGATCCTAAAAGTACTAACTTGCTTTTAATGTGAAAAGGTACTTTCTTAACAAAAGCAACTTCAAATTGCATTTTCTCCCTTTGGTAAGTGCAGGTGAAGACTCTTCTGATGTCTCCTTAAGGAACTCTGTGGCAAGCTTGAAAGTTACACAAACGTGCCTTCATCCAGGTTATCCTTTCTTCTCTAAGTTCATGTGCCCCTTGCACTTTCAGGTTAGCTCTCTAACCATCACTAAGGTAGGGTCTCGCTGTGTATAGAGATGAGCAGGTGTGCTCGGGATGCTCTACAGAAGAGTCCACAACAAGCACCAACATGATGTAAAAAGTTGGCTGCTGATGAAACATTTTGCAAGCACTAGGACAAAATACAGTTCTCTCAATCACTCAGTTTTAGTGCAAAGGCTCTTTTACATTAAGACAGAGGCACAACAGTTTTCAAGTATCTAGAGTATCTTAATCACAGGTTTTCTAACCACAAGTGGATGTTGCCTCCTGCATACCTTTTCTCCTGAACACACACAAAAAAAAAAAATACAGAGCTTTAAAGTACAGTGCTAATTTAGTGATATTTTAATTAAAGTACATAGCCACTCATTACAATAATTTGCAAAAAACAGCTGAACTGCTCAAATAACTACAAATGCTTTTCACAAAATAATTGTAGTTTTTTTAAAAAAAGGGAAAAAAAGCGGTGTTTGTTCACCTGCTAGGGGGTATTTTAGGGTGCCCAGTACCCAATTCTCCCACTAATCAGTCGCACTGTTACTTGCAAGTGTTACTTGTGCTGCCCCCCGGGCCGCCGTACGCGGGCGGACCGAAGCCATGCCTTTGCCGGACGCTGAGCAGCACTTCGGGGAGCACCAGGGCAGGGAGGAGGGTGTGCTCTGGTGTGGAGATGTGCTGCCGGGACGCTCCTGCTCCCGCAGGCACGGCGGGCTCGGGGCGCCCCCCGCACAGAACTTACCTCGGCGGCGCCGCCGCGCCGGGACGGGCGGAGGGCGGGCGGGCTGCGCTAGGGTTTCATTGTCAAACTCAGTTCTAGCAAGTTCCTCGACACACCGGCGGAGCGGTGCTGGGCGGCGGGCGAGCGCCCGACTGTCTGCCCTGTCTGTCTGTCTGCCCTGCCTGTCTGTGTGTCTGCCTGCCCGCCCGCCACGCCCAGCCGCGCTCCGCAGGGCCCCGCCGGCCCGGGCACCGCCGCCTCGCCGCCCCGCCGGGCTGCGGCGAACAAAAGGGCGCTCGGCCGGG
>JAWWEE010000001.1:85460629-85758300 GCA_035221455.1 Xenops minutus
GGCGTGGGCGGCCGCGCCGTCAGGGCTGGCGCTCCGGCCGCGGCTGCTGCGGGTGCTGCGGGTGCCGTCCCGCGCCGGCGCGCATCGCCCCGCCCGCCGGGCCCGCGGCCGTGCCTGTGTCTGTCCCTGTGTCCCTGCCCCTGTGCCGGTGCCTCCGCCCGCTGCGCGCCCGCAGCACAGCGCGGCCCGCTCCGCCGGCTCCTCCGGCGCACAAGAGCCCTATTGTATTATTGACACTGCTGCGCTCCAGGCCCCGCCTCTTCCCCTTCCCTTCCTGCCCGCTGCGCCCGCAGAGCCGCCCCCGCCCGCGGGCAGAGCGGGAAGCGGCCCCAGCCCCGGGCAGGAGGCCGGGGCACAGGAGGCACGGCGGGGAGGCCTCATCGCTCAACGCAGAGACCTCAGAGGAGGTGGCAGCCACGTGGGGATCGGTCTGCTCTCCACGGCAGCCAGGGACAGGAGCAGAGGACACAGTCTTAAGCTGCGCTGTGGGAGGTTTAGGTTGGTCATCAGGAGGAATTTCTTCACAGACAGGGTGACTAGATAGTGGAATGGGCTGCCCAGGGAGGTGGTGGAGTCACTGCCCCGGAGGTGTTTAAGGAGAGACTGGACACTGCACTTAGTCTCGTGGTCTCGTTACGTGACGGTGTTTAGTCATAGGTTGGACTTGGTGATCCCAGGGTTCTTTTCCAACCTAATTGAGTTTGTGAAGGCGCTGGAGAGAAAGGCCGCAATCCCAGCCTTTCCAGTGGGCATTGGGCAGAGGAGAGCGAACCATGGCCAGCCAGACCTGGGTGAGGCAGGAGGTGGCTCCTGCCACTCCCAGGTGTTACTTCTCCCTTCGAGCTGCCCAACACAGATGACGAGCCAAGGAGCAGTGCCTGGCCTGCACCCCTGAAGCCACCAGATACCAAGACCCAAGCTTGGGCTGGGCAGCAGGGGCAGAGATGGCTAGGTGCCTCACCACATCTCTCTTGCTTGTCCAGCAGCTTCTGAGGGCACAGCACACCCATCTCTGCCCAGTCGAGTATTAAACTGAGAACATTTTGTGTAGGTGGCACAACTTGTAAACTGATGAGCATAAAGTTTACCTTAAGGCAGCATTTATCCAGCCATTGGTGTTAATCGTTTGGCCCACGACACAGTTCCTCATTGAAACAACATTTGATAGAAGGCACAGTAGGCGGCATCAGAATAAAGGAAAAATTCAGCAAACCTCCATTACTACACCCACACTCATTTCCCATACTGTTTTACCACGTGTCACTTGTGTCAAACACACTGGAAACCCCTTTTGGCCTTCTTACCAGAAAACTGCTGCAAAGAGACTTAGCTGCAGATCACCCTTCGGCTGCTGCAGCCCCATTCCTCCATGCACACAGTAACGGGGGCATGGAAGGGCTATGGAAACTCAGCAGAGCAAAAAAATGCTCTCTCTAGGCCAGGCACAGAGAAGAAACAAGATTATAATAAGGACTACAAAGGAAAAAGAATGAAGAGATGAGCAGCAAGCAGGGATACTTTGGCATGCCTGAGCTGCACTTCTGTAGTGTTTCCAGACCGCAGCCATAAGATGAGGAGAAACAGATCATAAGAAAGGAGGCACTGTTTCAGGCCAAGGTTCCATCTAGCTCAACCTAGTCTCCTACCTGCTCTATCAAGCAGGTAGGAGACTTCCTCCCTCCAAGTGGGAATACACATTAATATGCTTCCCCCCAATACTCTACAAGCCTCCAACTACTTAATCAGATTTTCCAAACAGTATGTGATGCATCAGTTTAGTAACCCTCAACAGATCACTTCTCCAAGTATTTGTCCAAGTCAGCTTTCACTGAATCACAACTTCTGCCTGTAAATCACTGCTGGCATGGACTTCCCTACATCTACTACCTGCTGCAAAAAGAAAAAAAAAATAGAATATTTTTTCTTTTTAATAACTGGTTAATATTCCTGAGTGTAATATGAAGTGTAGCTTTCTACAAATGCAGTTAGACCACAACCAAACAACAGCACTGACATGTATGACTTCCTTCACACATCAGCAATCACCTCATTTGCCTTCTGTTCATTAATATTTACCTGCCAGGAAAGCACTCTGAGCAGCTTCAAAAAACCACAATATCGAGTAAAACACCAAGAAACCTTCTCTTACCACTGCCACTTGTGGAATCCTCTATATCAAACTGAGTAGACCAGGCAGCAGGACAGAAAACACTGACTTTTAGATGAAATCTGAAGTCCAAAGTGAAGGCAATTTAGAGTGATAAAACCAAGTTCATGATCTAAAGACCTGTTATCTATGCATAAATTGATTTAAACTAAACAAAACCCATTTTCAAGTACCAATATATTTATTCAGATTTTAAAACAATTTCTATTTTTTGTGTGTCCATGAAACCTGGTAAGTAGAGTTCATGCATACATATATGTGTATAGTGTTTAAAGTCTCCAATATTCTAAAGAACAATAAAGAATATATATTCCCATCAGTGAAGGAAACATTCCTATGAAAAGGAGCAGATGCAGCCCAGCCCAGAAAGGTGTTTAGCACCTATCTTCATTTCCCTTGCCTGGAATCACACATGCCTCCCTGCACTGGCTGTCACATGTCAGGAGAAGATGACACCCAAGCCTCTAATTCTATAGTAAATCCACAGCTGTACATGGTGGGCTCATAGCCAAAAGATAAGTGACATAGGAAAACCTGTGGCAGAAAGTCTGCAGAGCTACGCATTTCAATAAATGCTTAATTTTGCTGTGCATTTCTATAGGAACATGAAGCAAGATGAATTAATAGGAAGCAGAGTGTACACTTATGTTCTTTTTAAAGACATATGCAACACAGTTTCCACATTTGCTCTCAAAAGGATGAACTACAGATGCTCTTATGCACCTGCAGAATATAAAGAATATAAAGAATTTACAAAGCCAGATGTTAATATGTTGACAAAATATAGCACCAACAGGAAGTCTTCCCAAGGGCAGAATGCTCCGGAAAGTAGAAAAGGTATGATCAGGGTAAAATAATATATACATTCACACCATACTCAAGCTGAACCAAGTCCTTATTCAGCCATACACAAAAGCTGCCTGTGGTATATTAGGATATTAAGAAAGTTACACTGAAATAGAGTTTAACATTTGTGAAGTACAGTCATACAGAGTTAACATGCATCTGAGCCACAAATGAAGCATCTCTAAGTGAAATATCTAGAAGTATTTCAGGGAATTTCAACAAAAAAAAAATAAATTCTACAACATCTACTATCAATGATCAGATGCCAGAAAATCAAAAGATAACAAATACACCATAGTATCATAGAGGAGTAGTGGGGGGACATAAGCACTGGAAAGGCCTAGGAGGTTAATTCACATGTCTTACCTCCATAATTTTGTGGTGTTCCCAGCCTGCATGTAGAAGCCTCCATGGCCAGCGATTCTAGTTGACCCTGATAAAATACACAGACACCAAACCCTGGTATACCACCTTTCTTTGAAATGTGCAGATGACGCATAAAACTTCATCAGCAGAGCCGATACCACTGAGGAAACCTTGATACAACGTCCTTGAAACCAAAGCAAGCATTGGCAGCTACTGGCAAGAGACAGAAAAGCTTAACTCCCTTATTTCCCTTTCACAGTGAGCGAAATTATTGAAGTGTTACCAAAAAGCACAAACACACAGCTGCAAACGAGAATGCTAATTACCACCGTGGAGAAACCTTCTTCCGTGGAAAAAAATGCAAAGCAGAATCTCAAATAAGGACTAAAAGTGTTTCTGATACTCACTATTAGAAATAGAAGCAAAGAGCACTCAAAGCTTCAAAAGATTGTCTTTAACACTGAATCCAGTCCTTTAGCACCTGTTGGGGCAGCTATCAAAAGATGCCCTCAGGTCATAGCACAGCGCTTCCATTTAATCTCCAGGACCCTTTAAAAAAAAAACCTTAAGTGTTTGGGGGGTTTTTTTGTGGTGTGTGTTGGGGTTTTTTTTTTGTTGTTTTTGTTTGTTTGTTTTTTTGGGTTGGTTTTTGTTGTTGTTGTTGTTGTTGTTGTTTTTTATGGAGGCACTTCAGAAATGGAGGGGAAGGTTTCCCCTAATAAAAAGATCAGCACATTCAGACAAAAAAAAAAAATGTACTTCCACAATCATGAACCATTTATACTCTGAAGAGCAAAATGTGCCAGCTTCACTTCCCAGGGTTTGACAAGTTCAAAGTTTTGTGCTTGGAGAGATCTTTGATTTATCTTTCTCCTTCTAAGACAGTAGCACAGAATGGAGAGGGCTGTCAGTAGCTTTCAAAACTGATTAGCATTATAGCTCTGTACCTTAAATACATGGAAGTAAGTACCTAACCAAAAAAGAATGAGAGAATACATTTTATGCTTGTATTAAATGAGGAAACAAACTGTGTATCTTGCCTAAAAGACCTGGAGAGTCAGCTGCCTCTATGGTGCTGTACATGCAGTTTGGGGGAAATACCACCTACAGCAGACAGCATTCATGTACAGAACAGGGAGTAGGGCTGCTGCTCCCTTCAGTGCTCAGAAATCACAGCTCAGCAGTCACTCCACCTTTCCTCATCCCCAAAAAAGTGAGTGTGGATTCCTCATGACTCTATGAACTGGAACTTCATCACCACAATACTTGTGATAAAATGGAGTTGGAAAATCAGAGAGACACATACCACTATCATCCAGACACAGTCCTTTGAGATTCCAGTACTCCTAAGGTGCCTTGCCTTAAATTTAGCCTCATCAGAATCTTTAATAGCACATTGCTTTCAGCCTTTGCAGTTTGGGAACATCAGACAAACCTACATTTAAATACTGTCCAAGAGCCTCTTAACCTCACTGTAATTTCCTATCTATCAACTTTACTTAATGTTTTAAGGACAAACTTTCTACAGCTAGCTAACTTTCTACATACATTCCAGCAAAAGCACAGGAGTGAAAGCCACTTGTATTTCAAAGATCTCTTAAACCCTTTGCAGCACTGGCAATTTTAAAGCTTTGAGCAATCCTCCAGAAAGAGGATGACTTGTACTTGACAGATGCTGGTCACATTGCTCAATATATGTTCTGGGAAAGCACTCAGATACTCTCTCTGGCCATGAAATTGCACATAGCTGGGAATTATCACTAAATGCATTAAAAAAAAAAAGAAGAAGAATGAGCAGTTGAACATTTTTCTCTATGTACTCAGAAATCTTCAGAGCTTTTTTAAAAGCTTCTCTCACTTCCCCCTCTTTTCCTTCTTAGAAGCAGTGATGTGATGTCTACATGTGCATCAGGAAGACTTCGTGACTACAAGCACTACCAGCTACAGTCTTGTGGCATCCAGGCATTCTGAAGACATGAAAGCTGTAAAAGGCATTCTTCTATCAAACTGGACACACACCATTACTCTCAACAATTTAGTTAATCCTCCTGTACATCCTGCTTTTACCAGGTCCAATGCTTGCCAAGCTTTCCCATATGGAGATGGTTATGTTGAGAGACAGAACTGAGACTTGATAGCTTTAAGAAAAATTTCCAGGCTGGCAATACAGCAAATTATTGTTTTTCCGAAATTGTTATCCTCAGCAAGTTACTATAGCTTGTACTGCAAGCTCTGCAATGTCCATGGAATGAGATGGACCACTAGAGCTAGCTACCTTCCAACACATACTGCAGCAAAATGTAGGACTACAGCACACAGCCTAAAGAAGTGCTATATCCAGTTGCACTATCCCGCTTAAGTCCACGCATGCTAGAGACAATACTTAAAATTGGCACTTATTCATAGTTTTTGAAACTGTTGGGATAGAATTTACATGTTTTGGATCAAATTTAAACATGCCTTGGAAGAGATGTTCCTGCAGACCTCGAAAGACTTGTGTCACCCTAATGGATTTACAAGGCTTACTCATTAATTCAAAAAACAAATGGCACAAAAGTCCAAAGGAGTCAACATGGAACTTGACAGCAAAAGACCTAGAGTTTAGGAACTACTCAGGTAGGCACATGGGCTGCTACTTTGTCTGAAAAGATTAATTTCACAATGATTGGCACTAAATCTTTAGGAAAAAAGCCTGGGAAATCAACACCTTCTAGAAGACATTATCATCAACACTAAATTTGTGCAGAAAGATGAATTCTGTATGAATAAACCTAAATGCTTAAAACCCATCCTTTAAGAGAAGAAAATATTCAGCTACAAAATTCCCACTCACACTTGAGTCAGAATAACACATTTTTTGCCCCTATTAGTCAAAATGACTGAAGCACATATTTTGTAATAAAGTTTCAGTCTGCTTTTTGGAATTAAAAAAAAAAAATCTGTCTCAGTTATGTAAGTGCAGCCTGATACGTGGATTACTTTTAAAATCATGCATAAAATGCATGTGTATTATATATGACCAAAAAAAATTGGGTGATTTCCTAGTAATTGGGGCACAGATACAAAGCCTCTGCATGTTATTATTTGAGGATATGATTGGTAAAAATACTCAAAAGCAGCTTTGCTATGACTTAGACACTACACAAAAGAGATTACTAGGGAACTTGGATCCAACTGGGGTAACAAGGTTTTTTAAACTGTAAAATTCCACGATAAAAGCTAAGGGTAAACCAAAAGCTTTGATTCATTAAAGCTTCACAATTTAACTCAATAGATTAAAAAGAAATGTATATTGATACAGTGCTTCATGTTCTTTCCAAACATTTAGACTACATGAGGGTTACCCTAGACCATCTCTACTTGGAGGATTCTAATTTCTGACCAGTTTAAAGCCAAATTTGGAAATGCATTAAATGTTTACCTGTTTTCAGATGTTACACGGGATACACAAAGGAACTGCCTTCTAAATGACCAATTCTACAAGTATAACCACCACAATCTGTTTCTGCTGGGACCACATCCACACATCTAGTACCCAAACAGGTAAACACAGTTAAGAAGTACAAAATCTTTAGAAGTTAAAAAACCCCACAAAAACAAAACCAAAAACCATCAAAAACAACAACAAAACAAAACCCCAAAAACCAACCAAACAAACAACCCCAAAACAAAACCAAAAACCCAAAACCAAAAGAAAAAGAAACAACCACATGTACCCAGAGATAGGGAGAAGTCCTTTAACTGTCTCCATCCAGTAATGTCTGTACTTATATCTATACAGCTAGATATATGAACACCTTCTTCTATATTTTAATAAGAAAACTGAAATGTAAAATTAATCATATCCTCAGTGACTGAGAAAAAATCCCTTCTGTCAAAAAAATCACCTTTTTTTGAAGATGGATAACTACAGAGTTAATGTTTATTTTCAATTAGCTGTAAGTATCTAATTAAAGTCCCTGTTTAAACATGGAAATCAGTTTTTATACTTAATATAATTACACTGTGTTTTGCAATACACTATAATTTTAATAAGTCTTCCAGAAACCAGAGTTTAGATATTTCCCATGTTTATTACGAATCACATTCACAGTGCAACACAAATTATATAAAAAGCTATACAAATGACAAGTACAAGGACTACATGAAATGTACAGAGATTACATGAAACACGTACCATTTTGTAATACATACAATACCTGACTCTAAGGATAAAAGTGTTCTTGACACCTTTTAGCAAGAAATCAAAGTCAAAAGATAAATAACTGGATTGAGAAACTCCTTCATTCTTTAGGGGTTTTTAATTAAAAATTCTTAATGTTTGTAAGCAGATTATGAACATTAAAAAAAAGCTACACTGTGCACTTTCCTAGCATGTAGACAAATTTTTCCACTGTTTCAAGTTTAGATTAATTTTCAATTAATCATCCAGCAAAATAGTCACAGAAATCCATTTAGTACTTTGTTTACAGAGCAGGTCAATATATAAAAAGTAAACTATAAACATAATCATGTGTCAGGGTGTAACTTTGGAAATATTGTATGTAAAAGTTTAGAGACTAACATAGTCCAATATCTACACTGCTTAGATAAATTACACAATGACGGCTCTTTAGTACATTACATAATTTTAATGTACTGCCCATACTACAATAATATATTCACTGTATGTGTCTAGATTAATTCTTGCAAATGTGGACTGATGAGATGTACTAGTACTTTGGAGATCAAGCTAAAATTTTTAGCTCTTTTCACAGCCTCTCCTCACACATATAATAAAAATAAAATAATCCTGGCTGGCTAAATGCAAATAAGTGATAATTTCTGCTACCAGTTGGATTCTGCTGGTGGCTTGATTTTATCTCACTTTGTCACATAAAAACATTTCAGAGAAGTGGCATTTTTCTTACCTTCAGTGCATCAATGGTTTAGTTTATTCAGGAGATAGTCTTCCTTATTTAATTTATGCATAACTGTAACAAGAGATCCTAAGGACATATTCTGTAGTTTAAACTAATAGCAAGCATTTGCCGAGTAGCAACAAAATGACAGTTCAGAACCTCTCTTGGGCATTATAGAATTATAAATTTCTGAAGAACAGATTCTTTCATGTTCTAATTCCAAAAAATCAGAAATGTGTTTTTAGCCACCCACTTCAGATCTCCAGAGCTGTGAAACTGATGAGTCAAGACACATTTTCAGTTAAGATGTATAAGATCTTCCCTTTCGACACATGACCATAATGAGGAAATTGCTTTAGCACCTCAACACAGCCCAAATCCATTCAATGAATTGTAAAGGCTATGCAAACTGGCAAGCCACTATTTTAATTATGAAATTTGGTTTTGTGAGTCTGCATGCACACTCTGTTCAAGTATTACAGAGGGCTTGTAAACCTGGATATAAGTTTCAAGTTCACGTACAAAAACCGGTAAGGATGCAATATGCAAAAATAAATCAATCGTGTATTTAATATCTGTATAGATTTGCATTCTAATATGCAGTACTTAGCAATAAACATTCTTACTGATCGTTATTCAAATGCATCACACAAAATGCTAGTAACACTTCTTCGGTCTGTTTTTAGAATTAATACAAAATAAACCCTACAGCATTGAGTAGCACTTTACAGCCAAAATTTCAGTACTACTGAATGTAAAAGCCTTCTCTTGGGGTCTAGCAAGGAAATGGGGTTTTTTAATGCCCTCAGAGCCCTTCTTTGACTACTGGTTACTCTATGTCCCTTCTAGCAAACAACAGTGGTGCCAGAGATTTATTGCTCTGAGTCCAAGGGAACCTCAGGTATATCCCATACATGACTTGGGAATGCCAGAGGCAGCTGTATCACCAGAGAACCTGAGTAGACCTTAAAGCAGCTTCAGCAGAGTACTCATGCTCAGAATTCACCTCAAAGCAGAAAAGCCTGGCAAGTGCTCACTTACCAGAACGCTTTTGTAACAAGTCTCAGCATAAATGCTGCTGCAAACAACTTTATTCAAAAAGGATGCTGAAGCAGAGTAAGCTAAAGTCCAAAACCGCTTTTGAAAGTATGCTATAAGGACAATTCATTTCAGACTAAGCTTTCAGAAAAAGTCAACGACTACAGCTTCCTTCTTGGACCCCCAGTGAAGGCAAATTTGCATGTGAGAAATCTTTGAACGGCAAGTTTCACATAAATACACTTTCTAAACTCAGTGTGTCTGAGTTAAATGTAACATTTACTACTGTATCAAACTTGGATCAGCATTGCACTTTTAAAATAGGTGTAACCATTAGATATTGTCAAGAAACATTCAAATGTCGACATATGTTTAGAAATCTCTGTAAAAAAGTTAGTAGAAAAGCTCAATTGTTTTTGGAGTTGAAACATAAGTTTCAAACACAATGCACATGGGGAGCTATGCCATTTACTCCAGTTCAGGTAATATGGTATTAAAACCACAGTAGCTTTATAAAAGGGATGGATGACAAATACAAAACCAAATGACAAAACTACTGTGATATTCAAGCCAAGTGACACCCACATGCCGAGACAAACCGTACGTCACAACCTTCATGCTAAACTTCACATTCCCATCTGCATGTCAGCAAAGTTGTAGAAATTGTCTACATCTTGAGAAGCTGATGCCTTGCTTTCCGATACAAAAACCTGTTTTGTTAAACAAGAAAATAGTTATGCATCACTAAAAACAATCTTTGCTCATTTGGAATCAGTAATGCTTATTTTTAGTTTTGCATTTATTGAGGGCCACAATTCTGTTTGGTTTCCACAGTGTGACAGAATAGTCCTGGAATTCTCTCAGCCCTGATGCATCCACTGTTTGTTGCCATCACCCTTTCCCAGAAGACATGCATTAACCCTTGCCATCTACTGATTAGAAGTTTGGGACTTGATTATTCAGGGGTCACAGCTTCAGCTAGTGTCCATTTAGATGTATTTTGATTGGTAAAGTCAACCCTGTCCAGGAGAGTGGGGTTAAAATAAATACACAAAATCCTTAGACTAACACTTTAACAGAAAGGTGGAGTTTGTAAGAAAGACTCCCTTGTGCTATATTCCTCTCAAAAAAACTTAGTTGCTTCTTCAGCAGATGACTATTTTTTTTAAAAATAACTTCAATCATATTTGCATTTTTCAAAATTTATCAACACATGTGAAAGTCCAAGCACTAGGACTGTCACCTTTATCAGCAGATAAACTACAACTGTCCTACACATTATGCAAACAGTTCAGATAGCATTGTAGCTGTTCATCAGCCTCAACATGCAAGCAATAAGCTCAATCAAAATATTAACTGAGATGACTTATTACAGGATGACTGTTTTTCAGAAACTTTCTCAAAACCATTGCCATTCAGAGAAACGGGTATAGCATGGAAAGAGAAGGTGTGGTGTAAGGAAGCTACAGCAAAACAAGTTGACAGAAGAAAAAAGAAAACTCTCTTTGAAGGAAGGCATTCTGCAGTATCCTACACAGCAAAAGTCAACATGGAAAAAAGTTGAAATCCCATCATACTATCTTTGCCATGATTTAATAGACAAGACATCAAAAAGCTAAGTGACTAAATCTAAGACCCTGGAGCAGAACTTTTCCATACTATATTTAGAGAACTTGATTTTACTATTATGTGAAATAACAGTTTTAAGTGGAAATCTATTCTTCAATGAATATGGGGATTTAATACACCCTTTCCTAGGACAATTTTCTTGTTACCAACAACTAACTTGACTTTTGAGAAAAAAAAAAAAGGAAACAACAACAAAAAGATATTCAGATTTTACTACTCATGAACCTAAAAAGATTGTGTAGTATGTCAACGCTATATCTTGACCACGAAATAGCTCAGACATTCTGTAATGTTTTCTGTCAACAGAGCAATACATCAGCTTACCTTGGTCCCACTAAAAACTTCATTTATAGTGCTTTGACATCCTTCCACAGCACCATCTCCATTGAACTCCAATGCAACCACTGGACCTAGAAAACAGTTTCATCTAAAATCAATACTACTTTTAAGCTTGGCATCGAAGCAGATTTCTCAACCCATAGGGAATTGTGATGCTTGCAAAAACCATAAAACATTTCTTGCTTGAGCAGTCCCATAATGATAGATAAAGAATTAAAAACACTTAAACATGTTTAAAAAAATGTACAGTGTTATCTGAGAAAAAAGTATCTGCAGTTCCATGCTCATTTTTTGCAGAGATTTTGGCAGGATTCCACTTTTAACTTCTTGAAAGACAGCAATAGCACAAAAACGCTAAGGAGTGCAGGGCATCGTGGAAGTGACTCAGACTATACTGCTCAAATAGTGAGCCATTTCACAGACATCTGGAGTAGGACTGAGTCATTCAGGCATTATTGCCTCAGTCCCAAGATAGCAAATTGCCTGAATTTTAGACTTCTTCTCACCCACTATTTGCACATCCCCTTTCTCTGGTTTCATTCTGAACATGGTATTTCCTCCCACAAAACTGCAAAATAGACCATAAACTAGACTGTCTTCTTACAAATACAGTGACTTTTGTCCTATTCTTGCAATGAACATCACAGACCACTTATATTGCCATGAAAAAACCTGCAAGCTGCTACCTTCAAGCCTGGAAATGTGTATTGATCTTTAACATATAACAGGTAACAAGATGTCAGTACTTCTGAAAGAAGAGACAAAACCCAGTTGCAGTCAGATCAATAGAAAGGTTTTTGAAATACTCTGACAGTACACCAGTTATAAACAGGAATTTAACACTTGTCTGCTTTATGCACATCTATATTGATTTATTTAAATATTTATACAAAAAGTCTGAAAACTCCATAGTTTAGCAGCAATGGTGAAAAGTTCAAAATAGTCTAAGAGTATGAGCTTCTTTTGACGACTCCAGGAAGACCTGCATGTGCCACTGCTCCCAAGCTATGTGGTGGGACCCCTAGAGGGGGAGCAGAGCCACAAAATACAGATGAAATAGCTCATTTCTGATGCCTTCGGGAGTTTTCACTGGTTTAGGGCCTTACTGAGGCTTCCAGAATTCATCTCAACAGGTTTTACACTATGGCTTTGAAACACAGATTTCTCCTTCACTCCTCTTCCTTCTCCAGAACTCTCTAGTGACAGATTTCTATATCAAGAGGAGAAAGCAAGCAACACAAACTCACCTTTTTCAAGCAGTGGAATGAATTCTGATGCACACTGCTGGAAAACTCTGTGAGCATCCTCTGCCTTCATTAAGACTTCTTTGGTTTGTACCAGCTGAAATCCTTTACCACTCATCTGTTACCAGAGAAAGAATTCACATAAAAAATGTTTCTAAGGCAGAGAGCTCAGCTTGATTACCCAGATTACACTGGAATATACCCATTCTTCCAATATACATTAAGCTACAGAGCAAAGGGACCCTTTTTCTCTTTCCAAAGACCATTTGCTTTTTCTAAATTTCTGTTTATTTTCATTCCATTCATCCAGATTTTCTGCTCTGCCCTAATGCACCTAGAGGAATAAATGAGAACATTTTTTGTTTTATATTATGGCTGAGGGTTGTGTGTTTTTCCCCACAATCCCTCAGAAGCCTTCAGCATGTGGAATCAAGCAGTTAGTTCTCATTAGTCTGCAACAGTTCAGTCAAGCATTGGCTCAACCTCTCATCTATTCACTGTTGAAGTTTTCCATTTTGGAAAAATAGTAACAAACTTTTGGAAACACATGCATACATCCCACACCCTCCACACCTTTTACTCTAATATGAAACTAAAAGTATGTGGAAAAGGAGCAAATACATTTGTACTTACAAAGCATCCACTAATCTACAGAGGAATAAGATTTCCACAAAATCTCACTAACTAGTCTTTTAGTATCTTCTTAATTCTAATTTCTAAAGAGCTACTAACACAGGAGAACACATCTCTTATTCTCTTTACTGTAGCTATTCCTTCTTCAGAAAAAAACCCAAACCATAAGCATCATTTTCTCCCTTCACTCAAGTAACTCAGTTACTGTTACTCAGTTACTCAGTTACTGTTAGTAACTCAGTTCCATAAAAATCCAGCTGGGCAGTGGAGACGCAAGGAAACACCACGCAGCTAAAACCCCAAGGGAAAGACCTCCACCAATTGTTTAGTTGATCATACAACACTGTGATCAGCAGCTTTTGCAGATACCTCTCCCAGATGTTGGTTACTTGGCTATATGGCTACCTTGGCACTTCAGGGTGCTAAAAGCAGCCAGTACACACAGATTTTACCCCCAGGACAGTACAAACTTACCCAAGCTTGGAAGTTGCTGCCTCACATAGAGAAAAAGGAAGAAAAGAGACCACACCAGCTATTTAAGCAATCAAACAATTGAAGACAGCTGATCAGCCATGACAAACACTCACTGCTCTTTCACTACATTTTAACATGTTGGGTTTTTTGAGTCTCTCTTAGTAGTTGAAAAACTTTCAGGTCAGACTTTCATTAGCTGTGGCTTTCAGGGCAATAAGCTAAAAAGTTAATCAGCTACATCCTTTTCACAAGCTCTGTCAATCACTTACTGATTTGACCAAGTTCATCAAATCAACTACATATTTTCTTCAGAATGTCACTTGGCTGTGCCATGATGGAAAAAATATACCAGAACTGTTAGAGGACAGAGGTGCCACTCACAGGATGTCAGCTGTAAAGCCACCAACTGATCAAATGAGATTCAGTCTCTTATCTTGCTTTAAGGTTTTAAACAGTGCAGTCAATCAGTATGGTCAGTGGAAAAACAGAGCCTCTGTGTTCCCCCTTCAGGGAGCATCAGAGACTGTCTATAGAAAAGTTTAATTAGGAACTCAAAAAACTGAATGAAGACAAAGGTTGCTTACCTCATCAATTAACTTCCTGGCATTTGCAGTTGTGTAGTCACCAGCAAAAAACACAGCCAAACATGATTCATCGCTGCTTTTCTGTCTCCGCCCTCGAGTTATTGGTATTATGCTCTTTGTAGCATCAGTAGAAATTCTGACAACTTTCAGCTCCTCAGAGCTGGGCAGAGGAACATAATCTTGGACTACAGCAGTTTCGGGCAACAGGCCCCAATTGTTTTCTCCTGATACAGGTGTAAAGTCATGAATGTTGCTCCATGTGTTATTGAAGATACTCAGACCAGCATCCTTAAATTGTAAAGCAAGCTCAGGATAATAGTACTGGAAACATCCAAATTTCATACCTGTTGAGGACTCAATAATGGGCTGGGTGGCACAGCACAAGAATACCTCCAGCTTTCTGCAGTCCCGAGTGCGAAACTGTTGGCAGGCAACTATGCATTTACAATCTTTGCAGTCACGGAAAAACACACTGCCTTTTACTGGCCCTAGAAAGATTTGGCAGTTTACACAGTCATCAATAGTAATTGTAGCTGAATGGTCAAATATGTAGATACTACAGTTCTCACAGTCCTGAATCACAAATTGTTGCCCTGCTACTTTTCCAGGCAGTCGACCCACAGTTTCACTTTTAAGTCCAGAAAAAGTGTAATCTTTGGGGTCAATCTGAAGGAGAAAGAAAAAAAAAAAAACAAAGAAGGTTAAACTCTTTACATACAAAGAATATTAAAATACTAAATGCCAATTGATTTGCATTAATTGAAATACCGCTGAATTGTGCAAGATAAACTGCCAGAAGACTCGTCAAAGAGTGATGAAAGATCAGAAGTAGCTCTTCTAGCTAAACTACTGGAATACAGAGTACTGAGGTATAAGAAAGAATTGAAACTACAATTCTGAGATGCTTCAAGGGAGAAAAATGAAAATTAAATAATTTCGTCCTTTAATAAAAAAAGGGGGTGAGGGGAGCTATTTTTTTCTGTGAACATCTGAAGGATGGTGGTTCTGGGTTTTAGTGTAGTAACTGTAATAAATAAATTGTCCAACATATAAGTTCATACAGCTGGAGATACACAGTATTTCCTTTTCAAATAGCTTCCTTGGTCATATTTTACCACACCTCGACATGTTAAAAGGAAACACAGTTGCTGTCAAGCAGTATCTCTATTATGTTTGCAAACTACAGAGAGTTAGCTTATCTGCACCACAGCATTTTCCTGTGCTAACAATGACAAGATTTTTGTGCTAACAACTATTATGAGATTGGTTTAGCTATGTCCAAGAAGCAAAAATTGGCAGTGGTGGTGGAGGGGGCATGTTTAGAGACCTCTCCTTCTCCACGCTCCAGCAGCCACTGCACTAGAGAGGAACACTTGAGAGAGACTGTGGCTTTCCCTGGGACTCTCTGCTGGGGAGCAGTGACTCAAGAGCCACACAAAGCCCAGGATGGTACATGATACAGGTGGAAAGCATGAATAATACAGCCCATGTTGTAACACCGAAGGAATCTGAGCTGGCTCACTTCTAGTTATACCGAAGTCTCAAAACAACTACAATTGCTGGAGCAAATTCTACTCTGCCCTCTTGTGAAAGCTTATTAAAATAGCACTTGGAAGTATACAAGTACTGAAAGAGCCAGACACAAGATCACTTCACAAACCTGTTATTTGATTATCAGCCTGAGGGCTCTAATATTTGCTGCCCCATAGTCAGTTATCATGCATACAATTTCTGTGTAAGAAACTCCTCCCCCCTCAACATGTCAAACATACACATGATATTTAGAAACCAACAAAAGGCATAAACCAAGAGGGGCTAGTTCCAGACATTCACTAAACCAGCTCAGACTATGTAGCTTTTGACCAGAACAGCTAAAGGAAGCTAGAAGTCTCTATCAACCGAAAATGTACTTCATTATATGCAATATATCTGACCTCCAGACAGGAAAGGAGGTTTGCAGATGATTAATCTTCCAAGTAAAATGGAAGTTGAGACAATTAAGATGGCTTCCCAGAATTCTCTCCTCACTAGTACACATTCAGGAAAGTTGGTTGGAAAGATTATAAAAAAAAATTGGGATACTCAAATGACAAGGGACACAGTATGGAGGCTTAGTCACATAGAATGCTTAGGATTCAAACTATCCAAGGTCTTTAGCCTCATGTAATGTTATATATTTGATCCATATACAAGATACTTACATTCAAATTCTCTCATAGCCGAGAAGACAAGTATCAAAATTGCTTTTGGACATGTTCTTCCCAGGGAACTCCTAGAACATTTACGTGTGATAATGTTGTCTGTATGTTGGAGGGGTTTTTTAAATAACCCTGGGAGATAGGCTTACTGCCTTCAAAACAGGGCACAGAGGAACAGTTACTTCTCTTCAGAAGGAGAAGTTCAGTGTTTCGGGAACTTACAGCTTGTTTGAAAGTTGGAACTTAAGCATGTCCTTCTAAATTGCTCTGCTCTATAAAGGCTTTGAAGCAGCACTAGCTCATCCTACACAACAGCCCTCGCAGATATATGTGAAACTTCACCTTCACTTTGCATTTTTATTTAGGCCTAAGTGAAAGACACTGGTTAGTCAGCAAACTCATAGCTTACAGACAGAGTTCTTGAGAAACAAAGTTAAAGAAAAAAAATCAGTTTATTATCAGATTCAGAAGCTTCATTTTATTTCCCTGACATAAGCTAAGAGTTCTGCCCTGAAACAACTTCACAATGATAGGTGAAACTTGATGAAATAGATTTAACACTCTTCCCTCTCACTGCATTATTGCCCTTGATACAAGGGGGTAACCCAAGAGACTGTAGCAGATATTTCACTTCCCCTGGGTGAAAGAAACATGAAGAAAAAGAAACAGAGAAAGAGGCATAAAGGCAGAATTATGATTTTGAGGATGCATGTAACAGCTGTTAACATGCTCATAGAATTATAGAATACTTTAGATTGGAAATTACTTCAAAGTCCACCAAGTCCAACCATTAGCCTAACACTGCTGAGTCCATCACTAAACATGTCCACAAGTGCCACACCTACACATCTTTTAAATACCTCCAGGGACAGTGACAACCACTTCCCTGCGATGCCTGTTCCAGAGCTTGACAAGTCTTTCCATGAAGATATTTTTGCCAGTGTCAAATCTAAACCTCCTCTGGAGCACCTTGAGGCCTTCTCCTCTTGTCCTATCATTTGCTACTTGAGAGAAGACACCAACCCCCCATCTGTCTATAACCTCCTTTCAGGTTGTAGAGAGTGATAAGGTCCCCCCCTTGAGCCTCCTATTCTCCAGTCTGAACAAAATCAGCTTCCTCAGCCATTCTTCATAGGACTTGTTCTTCAGACCCTTCACCAGCATCATTGACCTTCTATGGACACACTCCAGCACTCAGTGTCTTTCTTGAAGTGAGGGGCCCAGAACTAGACATGGGATTCGAGGTGTGGCCTCACCACTGCCAAGTACAGCTAATGGCCCTAGTCCAGCTGGCCACACTATTTTTGATACAAGCCAGAATGCCACTGGCCTTCTTAGTTCATGTTCACTATCTCTGACGTCTTCAGGTATCATCAACAGGTTAATATTAAATCACTGCAACCACCTTCTTTCCCCTGATGATCAACACTAACTGCTTCTTAAACTTTGTCTTAGCAGCAATGAAAAAAAAAAAAAAAACCAGAAAAAGATAACATCTGCAGTCTCATACAACCATAATGAGGGCTATGTACATTTCTCTGTCCATTCATCTGGTGCACCATTGGCTATAAAATCTTAAGTACGTGGCAGGTCAGGACAAATCAACTACTTGATAACTCATCTATTTGTCCTTTGTATTTGGATAAAATTTCAGAAAGTTTTGTCCAAATTCACTGAACTCACACAGACAGATGCTTTACTCTCCAGCCCTTAACAGATTTTCAGATGTCTTTTTTCCCCCAGGCTGGTATAAGTTCAAATCATGACAGGATTCACAGAGACAGCTTTTAGTGCTTTCAGATGAATTTAAAGAGGTCTTTGGAGTAGATAAGAATCATGCATTAATAGATATGGGCACAGCTCAGGAGATGAAACCTTCTAACAGAAGCAACTATGCACAAGTTTAGGAATTACTCCACCAAATAACCTACAATAACCAGACATGTTGATGAAAAAGTTAGCCCTGCTTACACAATATTCTTCCATCTCAAAACAGGTACAGAAGTCTTACCTTTGGTTATCAGCAATTTCAATGGTAAGAAGTCTGTTACAAAGGACTAGAGGACAAATTGTAAGGAGCAAGGATTTTAAAGAATAAGGAAAGGAGAGAAGTGAAGGCAAACAAGAGTTTGTCATGGTTGCTTTGAACTCTAGGACACCCTGTTGCAACAAGTGCAAGGAGTACTAAGCAGCTTTCCTTCCTGCAAACAGTTGTCTTGCAAAAAGGTCAGAGGCTAGACGTGAAAGCTGCACATGACATACATGTCTTCAGCCACCATCATCCAGTTTACTGTCATGAAAGCTAGGCAGCTCTCATTTCAAAGAAGACATAGCAGTATTAGATCTTCACAGATTTTAGTGGTAACTACACCTAGAATCACCAAGGATCCAAACATCTTGAACTCTTTCTGGTATGAGTTCAGGTCTTGACAAGACTTTTTCACAGGGTCCATCGGGAAAGGAGCTTTAGTCAACAACGATACACCTCCACAAATATGAGAAGGTACTGCTGTTCTGAAGAGGTTACAGTTCTCCTGTAGTTACCTGTGTCTAGGCTGATGAGAAAACAATAGTTTGTAACGTATTTCTAAACCACTTACACTAAGGTCTTCCCTTTTAAACATAATTCAGGAAAAATTGTTCACTAAGTCACAACAGATGGCAGTTCAGTTGTGAACTTATATACAGTTGATGACATACAAAAGTTGGCTGCTGACCCAGTGACACTAAAAGCTGCAGCTATAGGGCAGACACACAAACTTAAGAAGCTTTAAGCATTATTTTTGTCAGCAGGGGAATTAACAGAAAGGAAATAAAGAAGAGTGCATTCACAGGCCTAGACAGTTCTGCAAATTCATACTTGCATGGGTTTGGTGCCCTGAAGTAGTGAGTTGCAACATCGTCTGGAGACTGCCTGTTGAAGTTACCCTCCAGCAGATTTCGAGATTCTTGCATAACAAGACAAAGTGGAAAGAGCAGTGCAGGTTCCAGTCACTAGCAAACAGTTTTTCATCTTGAAGCTTCTCCTGTACACCTTAACTTGAAAGGAGGCCAATACAACAGTCTGAATTCACATTTCATTCTGTTCTTGGTAATCTTTCTGCTCTTCCAGACTACCCATAATGGCAGCAAACCATTGCCAAATAGTGCAGATAGGAGAAGAGGAAGAAGAAGCTATTACACTCATATCTGATTTAACTGGGAATATTGTTTAATATGAAACTGTTGACTGTTTCTCAGTTGATCAACTACATTTTAAGAAATACTGTGACAGTTCTTCTGGCAGTACTACGAACTGGATTTAAGGACAAAATATTTCATCGCTGAATTAGAGAAAAGTTATTTATTTTTATTCCAAAATAAAATACAAAATTGCTACCTAAACAAGATCTAGACAGTTCAACATGCCTAAGTCAGCTCAGACCTCTCTTGAAGAACCCTCAAATGTAAGGTAACTAACAAAAGACTATCTGTGATTTATACAGAAGGTTAAACCTTCAGTTTTTTAAACCATTTGAATATCATCATCACAGCATGACATAACAGTGATAGCTGCATGTTTCCTATCAGCTAAAGCAGTTAAGTTATAACTCATTTGACATAAAACAAAACTTTACTTGTTCCTTCTAAAAGGAAGAATCATCTGGGAAGGAAAGTCCCTCTGAGCACTAAATGCCATTGTGGTCACAATTAATCTAATCCTACTTCTTTGAACATGAGACAACTGCAAAAAAAAAAAAAAAAAAGATGCAGCAATTTGTGTTTCTTCTTGTGCAGAGAAGGTCACAGCGCATGAGGGTATATGCTATCACAAGACACAAAACCCCAGTTCCTGTCTGTACATACCCATATTCAGTTATTGCTGTAGTTATCACTCTGATCACACATGTAAACAATGTTAGTCATAGAGAAGACAGTAAGGTAGAAAAGGAGAAGGGAGACCAGGAGCACAAATACAATCTTACATTCCAGGTGGGAACCTAGCTGAAGAAGGCTGAGGAGGGCTGAGCATCACCAAATTCCTCTCCCACGCTTAGTCAGAAGGGAACTCTCATGACTGCCCAAAGACATTAACAAGACATAACAAATCCTTAAGATTTGATGCAGTAATAACAGACTGGAATAAACCATGCTCTACTTATTCTCATAGACTAAGAATCCCAGAGCAGCAAGAAACGGAATACTCCTTTTCCCTTCTGCTTTCAAGATAAGTCAATCCTTTGTTTCTACTACTGCACCATCACACAGTTCTCTGAACCCAAGGGTCAGCAAGCATCACAGTTTCCAGCAGATTTACAATGCAACCTAAATTTGATTAATTTTTGTGTACCTTAAAACTTCTGTCGTCACTTAATAAAGTCATCCAGAAATCTGAAAAGACCCCTTAAATTCATATTCCTTAATTTCAACTATCAGCATCTTATAATTCTTTCTATTTAGAGTTTTCTACCACATGGTCCATTTTTGGAACCATTACACAAGAGTTACACAGTCTCTAGGATATCATCATGTGACTCTTTGCCTAGGTCTACACTAGCAGACAGTATCAATAGTAATTATAATTTGCAATCAGAACATAATTAAGATAGATTCAACTAGTGATGCTGTCCTTTAGAAGCAGAAGAAATAGAGGAACCCCTCAGTTTCAGAGCTTTTTCCAGCACAGCTGTCACTAGCAGTCACCTCTCTCCACATCCCCAATCAGACAAACATGCACACAAATGTGCCTACATTTTTCTGCCTACTGTGAGAATATCAGCATGGCATTAGTTTACAGGAAGACAGCTGGAGTGTCTGAGCAGCAAGATGTATCCACCTGTGAGAACATACAGAGGATAATTTACAAGAACTACAATTACCAAACCTGCTTGCAAAACTGTGCTACATAACCAGAACTGCTTCATTGAGTGAGAACAACTAGAAACCTATCCCCAATTCAAATGGTGGAAATTAACATCAAAAAACCACCTAGCACATCCGTTGACAGAATGAAGGTTTTCAGGGTTCAGAATACAGTTCAATGCACTTGATGAACAAAAAGGTGCCACAAGTTCTCCAACGGACTTCGATTTACCTTTGTGTACAAACACACTTTGTGAAATAAATAAGCATATGTGATGCATCAGAAATGAGAAAATAATAGGCAACAGGATAAGGTATCAAAGATACTATTTAAAGCTACTACATTAACACTGACTTAGAATCAATACAAACTGGGATCAACAAGTTTAGTGCACCAAATGCTCAGTATTCCTTTACTTAAAACAAGGTGACTCCAGTATTTGGTTGTATTAAGCATACACCCAAAAAGCCCAGTGAAAGATAAAGCTGCGAAGAGCAAGAGTCTCAAACGTTAAATAGCTGTTCCTAGGCTATATGGTACAAAATTAAGTAGCTAATTTGGTGGCTTACACAGTTCAGTAGCACTACCCAAACTAACTGATTCTTATGGTTTTAAGATTCTTTTACAGAAAAGGAAGAAATTTTACATGCAATACATGACTTTTTTTTTTTACTCCACAGAGACAGATTGTTGGTGCTGTAATAGCCTCCTCTGTTAGCTTGAGCCTACTTCCAGCACATTAACAACAGCCATCTCCTTAGCAACAAGGCTTGCTATTCTCTGAATCAAGTCTTTCTATATCCTGACTTTCCTTCTTTTAGTTTTCAAAGTTAGTGCCTTATAAGTAGATGGGGTAAAAAGTCTTATACCTGTCGAGCTTTAGGTGGTAAATTTGCTCTAAAAATTAAAAAATATTATTCCAAATGCTGATTTAGTAATTTACTTTTAAAAAGGATAAAATTTGTTCTGCCACTCTAAAATACATTCAGTACAGCTCTTTCCCTCTAGACTAGTCTCCATACAAGTCACAGGCTGCCATCCTCCTCCTTTCTCTCTGCACTGTAAGTATCCATTATTCAGTCAAAGCAACAAGCCCAACACAGATCACTCGACTTTATCCTCAAGGAGCCAATTCCTCCAGGCCGTGCACTTTAGCTCATCTCCATCTGAGCTTGTCTTAACCTACTTGGAAGACTTAAGGGACACCCTAGAGCACCTGGCCAAGTTTAAAAGACAAGGAAGCTAAGCATTCAAATAAGTTCACACATTTTCTTTTCCATACTTGTAAAATATGGCCTAAAGGTTTGGGGATTTTGTTTGTTAAAACCACATCAATAAAGTTTATGGCTTATGGCTTGACCTGGTTTCTCCTCCCTCCACCCAAAGGCAGCTGGAGAGGAGAGGGAGAGGAGAAGAGCCTAGCAGGGATATGATGTCATGATGTATTTAGGAAGTGAAACTTGAAATAAGACTAGGAACACATTTAATACAGTATTCATACACTCTTTCTTGCTTGAGACTTCACGATTGCCTTCAGCAGCTCGGGAAACACCGCTGGGGAAGGATTTGTCTTCATTTGCCATTTTAGGGACTGATAAGCCAGTCCTACTTCCTCTAGCTTTAAAAAAAAAACCCAGAAGTTCCCCAAAACACCCACACAGCAAAAAACAACCAAAACAAACCAGAGCAAACATCCAAGCAGGAAGAATGCACACTGACAGTGAGGACACCGGAACGCCAGGTGTGCGGGGGACCGCAGCTCGCCCAGGCACACGCAGCTCCCCTGCCATCAGTCCCGCTTCGTTCAGGCGCGGAAGGCACGCAGGGGACCGCAGCTGTGTCAGGAACCCCGCAGACACAGGAACGCCACAGCTCCCGGGCGCTGTCCCCCCGGGCACGGCCGCCCCTCGCACAGCTTGGGGCCGCCTGGGGAACCCCGAGGCTGGACACCTTTCTGCTGCTCAAACACAGCGGGGCCCGGCCGGCAGGACAGGGCAGGGCAGGGCAGGGCAGGGCAGGGCGAGGCGCTGCCCACGGCCCACACTGCCCCAACCCTGCCCCGGCCGGGGCGCCACCCGCGGCCGTACCTTGTCCCGCCGGTCCCAGCTGTACTGCGGTGCCTTCTGCTCGCCGGCCGCCCCGTCCTGGCCCTGCTGCTGCTGCTGCTGCTGCTGCCCGCCCTGGGACGGCTTCCTGCGCCGGGAGAACAAACACCCCATGCCGCTGCCGCTGCCGCTCCTGCTGCTGCCGCTGCCGCTCCTGCTGCTGCCCCGCGGGGAGCGGACGGGAGAGGGGGAGAGGTTGGGAGAGCGGGGAGCGGCTGGAAGAAGGGGAGAGGCTGGAAGAAGGAGAGCGGCCGGCAGAAGGGGGAGCGGCCGGCAGAAGGGGGAAGGCTGGAGAAGGGGAGCCGCCGGCAGAGCGGCAGCCCCCGCCCGCCCGCACCGCCCCAGCCCAGCCCAGCCCGGCCCGGCCCGGCCCGGCGGCTTCCGGTTTTGCCGTGTCCCGTGGCGACGGCGACACGTCCCGCCGCCTGGGCCTGCCCGTGCCCGCCCCGGCCCGCCCCGCAGGGAGGGGCCGCGGGGCCGGGAGCGGGAACACGCGGAGCTCCGCTCTGCCCGCCCGGCCGGCCGGCCGCAGCCGTGAGCCGTGAGCCGCCTCAGCCGGGCACCGGGCAGGGGGGAAAGGCGGCCTGCGGGGCGGCACCGCGGCTCACCCTGCGCCTCGGCCCGCACCGAGCCCCTCCGAGGGGGAAGGGCTGCCCCACGGACCCGGCTGCCCCGGCTTCCCGACAGAGTCTCGCAGCGGCAGCACGAGAGGCGCCGGCATCCCGCTGCCTTGTGCGTCCCTTCGCAAATAGCCGGGCTTCCTCTGCGGGTTGGGATGGCTGAGTTTGCTGCTCGGTCTGGGTTTGTTGGGGGTTTTTTCCCCAGGGGTAAAAGCACGCACTTTTTTTTTTTTTGTCAGACTGTCCAGCCGTTCAAAGACACAGATTTGATTCCTGCGACTGACGGGAACAACTTCAACGTTGTCTCTGATATTTTGTTACCCAGAGGTGGGTTGACATTGCCCAGCTGTCAGCTGCCCACCGAGATACCCACTCACTGCCTCTCCTCAACAGGGCAGCGACAGAAAGGATGGAAAACTCACGGGTGGGTCAGTAAAAATAGACTTGACTTGTGGAAGATTATTTAGCTGCCTTTTTTTTTTTTTTTCCCAATTGAAAATAAGAGTTGAATGGTAAGAAACAAATACTAAATGAAAACGAAACCTTCCCACTACCCTACCACTTTCACTCCTCCGTTTCCAGCTCCTCTACATCTACACCATCACTCACCAAGCAGTGCAGGGGAGTTGGAGAATGGGGACTGCAACCAGTCCATAACAATTCCTCTTTACTCCTCCTTCTCCTCATACTTTGCTCCAGTGTGGGTCCTTCCATGTGCTACAGTCCTCAAGAACTACTCTGGCATGGGGTCTTCATGGACCTTTTCCTGAAGGAAGTTGTTCCTTCAGAAAATATTCATCTCCTCCAATTTGGGGTCCTCTATGGGCTGCAGTGTGGCTATTTGCTCCACCATGGTCTTTTCCATGGGGTACAGGGAAACCCTTTCTCCAGAACCTGTACCACCTCCATCCCCTCCTTATTCTCTGACCTTGCTATTCACACTGCTATTCCGCACATTTTTTCCCCTTACTCCTCTCACTCTCAGTGCTATATAGTGGTTTTGCCCTTCCATAATTCCCGGAGGTGCCACTGGTGTTGTTGGGGAGCTCAGCCATGCCCCTTGTTGGCTCTGTTGGAGCTGTCTGGAAGTGGCTGTGTCCAGCTTGGGGTAGCCCTGCTTCCCCACAGAGACCACCTCTGCAGCCCACCCTGCTGCCAGTACCTGGCCACCTGCAGCCAGTACATACCCGTTAACAAAATTTTAGAGCCATTTTATGTTAAACAAAGGATGGCATTCCTGCTCTAGGACAAGAAGAGAGGAGAAATGCTCTGTCTCTTGAGCAGGCTGAAAGGCTTGGCCAGCTCAGGGGCCCGGGGACAGCAGAAAGGATGAAGTGAGAGCAATTGCTCAGAAATGGTTGCTAAGGAAGAGGGGTGACCGACACCCTTTTTGGTGTCAACTGTACTGCGAAACTGTAAGCCTAGGCAGGTGTGTAACCTGCTCTGGGCTTTTGGAGCTGCAGTTCAAGACAACAGCTCAGCCCGCGTTACTCACAACACCACCAAGTACAGTTTTACATCTCAGTTACAAAGTGGATTTGCTCTATGAGCCATTTTTCTGGGTTTCTTGGGCACTGCCTGGCTAGATCCTGTTCTGTCATCAAGTCCTCTAAGCACTAGTTCTTTCCACGGTGTGTCCATCTGGGACAATTAGAGACTATTTGCAAATGCAGAGAGTCTAATACACCCTCACCTCTTCTCGCTCACTCTCTGGAAGTCTAACATTCCTCCTAGACCCTTGTGTATTTCATACAGTTTAGTGAAGTTCTGCAGTCTTTTGGCAACCAGAGTCCCCTTTCTGTGCATCCATTAAAAAAAAAAAGCGATAGAAGGAATAAAAAACAACATTCGATACATCTTTTTTAAAAGCTAAAGTACCATTTAATTAATATTCACAAAGCCTAAAACTATATTACCAGAACACTGTTACCTCATATTAATTAATGGATTACCTGTTATAACAGAGAACTTTATAGTCTGTGTGTCTAAAAAGACTTCTTTCCTTGCTGAGATGCACCCAGCTCTATAATAGAAATACCTCCCCACTGATGTCAGTAATGCTTCACAAAGGTATTTAAATGCAAGATGAAAATTACATTTCTAATGAGAAGATGCAAGGCAAATGCAAGTTTCTGAGTTTGGATTTTCCCATGCTGCTATGATCAATATACTTTTCTTGCAAAATTATCAGTCCCATAACAATACAGGATTTTTAGATAACTACAGCTGATCAGGGGAGGCCATAGGTTTTATCTCTCTGGCACAACACAAACTCTCAAGCTCCAGGGTTTTTTCTGACACCAAAACCCCAGAATATTTATTCCTGAGCAAATTAATATGACTTGTGATTTATGAGCTCATGATTTCTTAAGAAATTGCAAATCACTACTTCAATTCTTCACTTTCTATTCATATGCCTGTCAGACCCAGCCCTCTTGGCTTCTGAGATTGGATACAATTATGACTTGAAGTGTAGTAATACAAGATTGCAATAATATCATACTCACTAGCAACCATGACTATACTTACCTTGATTTCAACAAACTGATGTAATTAGTGATTTCCCTTGTGGGGATATTGTGAAATATATCTAATTGCAGTCTAATACAGAGTTTTGTGATCCCCAGACAGTGGTTTCTAGGTAACTGAAAAGTAAACAGTTTTCATTGTAAAGGTTATATTTTAAAGGTTTTGACGAGAAAGACTTGTGATATCCATACCTTCTGGGCACATGCAGCTCACAAGGAGCCTTTAAGATCTTTGCTGTCCTTCCCAGGAGGGCAGTGGTTCTGTTTCAGCAAGAAAGGAGTCTGCTGGGGCAGACGGGCAAAGCACGTGCATGGGCTTTTCCTCTGTATGTTGTGACTGACTGTTATTCCCACATTGCTTGGTAATGCTTGCATGCCCACAGATAAAACATTAATTCCCTTCCTCCCTCTCTTGTTTGATGCTCTTGTGCACCTTCCAAAAAGCACTGGGAGGAAGCTGTTCTCAGTAAACATCAGCACCTGGAAACCTGCCCAGGTCTTGAGCAGATATCCAAAGAAAGTGAGAGCTCACTGTGTGCACATCTCCTCCTGACTTGGGGCAGAATCGATTTGTCTCGGTGCTGCTGGAAGCTTGACAAAATGCACAAAGTCTAACTTTCACAATCTTCTTAATGAGATTCATTGCATTCTCTGTGTATGTCTCTTAAAGCTCTTGAAAACATATCTTTGTGACAAAATCTGAAGTATGTCTTGTTTAAAGCAGGTTTTTAATCCTGTTGGTTGTAGAGAAAACTTTGAAAATATAATCTCTAAGACATTAAAATAAAGAAAACAAAGGAATTTAAATGCTCTTACTTTCTAAAAGCTCATTTCATGTTTTCTACCAGCAAAGAATATAAATCATGTACTTGAGATTCTAACAACTCATCTAGAATTGGTATAAAGCTTTGAAAAGGATTCCTAGTAAAGATTAGATTCATCTATACTCATACAAAATTATGAATCACAGATGAGACAAATCCTTCCGCAGTATCCAATTCCTTACATAGTATTCAACAGGGAAAAAGGGAAGGATACTATACTACTGGCTTCACTCTCTGAGGCCATGTTCTGATAGAGCAGAACTGTTACAGAGATCATCCCTTGCCTCCAGATGCTTTTTTAAATCCCCAACCACCTATGCAGTGGGACAGCCCAAATGCCTGTACGGACATGGTAAACTGTGTTGGGAAACAAACGAATGCTTAAAACAGCCATTTCAATCAGACATCTGTGCATTTCAGTCTCATACAAACATTGTGTTCGTGGGTTTTTTTGTTGTTGTTGTTTGGGTTTTTTTTTTTGTTTTTTTTGGTTTTTTTGTCAGAAGCAGATGATGAGTATAGGGAATAGTACTTTCACACAGCAGTCATCACATACTGTGAGATCACATTGGCCTTTTCTTGTCTCTCTGGCAGATTCTATACTGCTGGAGGCTCCTGCCAGACTGAACACCAACAGAAGCTAGTCTGGAACTTGTGACCAGGTGGAATAAATAATATGCCTAATTTTATAGTAAAATGTACTAGAATCTATTTTGGGTTGCTAGTGGTAATTTTGGACTAATGTCTACTGAGTTTTCAAGCAATATATGGCTTTTCAGCATTTTCTTGCATATAGAAATTAGCGCTGGTCACTGGTAACTTTGCTGAATCACACTACTGCTGCTCAACAAGGGGAGCTATTTCTGTAGCTCTCCCCAGCATAGAGTCTGTGATGTACAGCTTTAATGCTGGTCCTCTTTGAGTGGGAACAATGGACAGGTGTGCCTGTGTCCCAGGTTACTGTGAACTTAACACACTATGGCAAGAAAAAGCAGAAACAGCCAAACTGAATAGTTCACACTTGCTGACTTGTTTGTTCAGAAATTACCTTCCCTGTAAGAAATTACATCATGTCTACAGATCTTTTTCTGTTGCTGGCATTTGGGTATGCTGATTTCAACTGGGATAGAGTTAATTTTCTTCACAGTGGGTAGTACAGGGCTATGTTTTGGATATGTACTGAAGACGGGGTTGATAATTATAGGGACGTTTTTGTTATTGTTGAGCAGTGCTTACACAGAGCCAAGGCCTTTTCTGCTTTTCCTACTGCCATGCTGGTGAGGGGGCTGGGGATACATGTAAGGCTGGGAGGAGTCAAAGCTGACAGGTGACCCAAACTGACCAAAGGAATATCCCACACCATATGACATCATGCTCAGTATATAAAGTTGGGGGGAAGAAGGAACAAGATGGATGTTTGGAGAGATGACATTTGTCTTCCCCAAGTAACTGTTACGTGGAATGGGTCCCTGCTGTCCTGGAGATGTCTGAACATCTGCCTGCTGATGGGAAGTGGCAAATCAGTTCTTTGTTTTGCTTTGCTTGCATGCACGGCTTTTGCTTTTTCCCTATTGAATTGTCTTTATCTCAACCCAGGAGTTTTTTTTGCTTCCAATTCTCTCTCCAATCCTGCTGGTGGAAGAATGAGTGGCTGCATGGGGCTTGATTGCAGGCTGGGGTGAAACCATGACAGGGAGAAAGGTGAGCAGAGTTCTATGCAGTACTTCAGATGCAGACAAACAGCATAGTATTTAAAATCATTCTCAAAAGGCACTACATAGAACCACAAGTCATTTTAGAATTTTTTTGTTACTGAAGACCTAGATAGTCAATAATTTTTAAAAGGCATAAATTAAATATTGTTGGCCAAAGGAATGAAAGAACATGTCCTAATATTAGCATAATGGACAGCATAATGCATGATACAAACCCCAAATTAATTCTGAACTTTGCTGCAAGCCATCTCTGTGACAGAAATTCTGCAGCTGCAAAGGTCAGAATCTGCTTAAGGGCTGCTAATGTAGTGAGTGCACTTACTCAAACAGAGCACAATTAAGTTTTCAGCTATAAAGCATATTCTTGTTTAGCAATTACAGGTTCATAGATCTTACACAAAAGTCTATATCCTAGATCCTGTTTTGTGATATGAGGAGAGCTGCCAAAACCAGGGTGTTGCCTAACATTCAGTTTGTTTGAAAACTTCATGTTCCACCTGAGCCTCTAGCTGAAGCAGACAGACTCTTCAGTTTAAAGTTAAATGAAAATACAATGTTATTACATTAAATGTTATGAAGTGTACCTTTTTAGTTCATGTTTAATAGGGCAGCAATTCAGATAACAGGCTACAGTGCCGATTCAGCAAGGCATGTATGCACATGCTACAACCACCCAGATTTCACTGGGATTTGAGGAAGTGCAAAGAGATAGTCACATAGATAAAATTCAGATGAGTTCTAACAGCTTGCAGCACCATCACCCAGCATCCCTTGCATTCTTTCCTAAGCTTAGAGGATGATTTTTGTTCTAAAGAGGTACTCTGGCTGCCTGTGTATCATAGTTAAAATTGACAAGATCATCAGCCAGTATCTGCCTCCAGTTATGTCTCCTTATCCTTATCCAGGTCTCAAGCACCTAACATTGGGGTCCTCGGTGGAGCACTGTTCTAAGGGTGGGATCTTAGAAATTTTCCCTCTGTCACAATCCTGATGTGGATTTTTTTTTTCCTGGCTTAGTGTCTGGCGTAATACCAATCCTCTTTCATTGTTGGTTTCAGTTGCTGCTGTGGCACAGAAGAAGGATTGCTGAGACCTGGAGTAGAGACTGTCCTCCTAATTCTGGTGCACCAGGCCATCACACATGGATAATTGGAGGTGGCAACATATTAATTTGCTATTGCACAATTTATCATAATTTGTTTATCTGAAGTTTTATTTTAAATTGTTGCACAGTTTATTGATACTCTTCCAATTTTAAGCCCTTAGTATGAATTTTATGGGATGTCTTTATCTATGGTGTCAACCTGTCATGCCTATTAACCTTGTGGGTGTGAACAGTAGCTGCCTGATGTGAGAAAAGTGGAATCTTCAACAAAAGATCTTTGGGGAATTACACAGGAATCTATAACCCTAAACAACTCACATACAGGTCAAGATTTGTATCAAACTTCATCTGCATAGTAATGAGCCAGTGAATCAGATCTAAACTACACATTTAAATGTTCAGTGTTAACTGTAAAAAAGTCCTGCTGTTAAAGTAAACAAACACAAGGTTCCATTTGTATTGCCTTTTCTTCCCTTTCTTTCACCATAATGTGCAATAAACATTCTAGACACTTTTTTTGTAAATACTGCTACCTCACTGCAAGACTCTCAGGAATAAATTAGTTACATTGTTGATAATACAAAATAGCAAGGAATACTGCAGAGACAGCGGATGGAAAGAAAATACTGAAGTAATTATTGTTTGGAAGAGTTTAGACTCCAAAACTTGCTTGCATGTTAGGAAGACTCACACTAAGACTGGTTTTCAAAAAATGTAATTTGCACCAAAGGTGCAAAAATATTCAGTATAAAAATCAATAAATAAAATGATCAGGCAGAAGGAACTGGGGTGGAATGAAATATATGTTCTCTTGCAAAATAGACCCACTCACACGTGGAAGGACCTTCCTCTCAATCCATACATATTCTAATATTGTAAAGTGAAATCCTAAAGGAATCCTGTAATCATAAGCAGAGGTAAGTACACTCCTCATAACCTACATGTAGGCAGGCAAATTGATCCTGTGTTAAAGGTCAAAAGAGGGGAAGCACAACCATGCCAGGAGAACCTGGTGCAGAGCTGACCATTGAGCAGTGTGAAAATGGGAAACATCTTTAAGACAAATTAAGTCTTTTCTCCTTGAACCCCCTCTGTTCTGGTGATTTTTAATCCCTTTCTTTCCAGGAACTCAGTGGTTATTCAAACTGCAGGAACCTCTCTGAAATTTTTTCAGCAAGAGAGACATCAGGACAAGGCCAAATTAAAAAAAAAAAACAAACAACAAAAAACAAACCCAAAGTCCAATAATGATATCTGACTTTGGGACTCACACTTTACTGTTTCAGATCTATTAACCAGAATCTATGTCCTGAGTAAAACAGTTTAATAATTGTCTCTGGTTTTAATCACATAAGGAAAAAACTTCTCTTTCCTGTACTTATGCTAGTGGCTGAACATCTTCAGTACTAGCAAATTATCAAAAAGTGCCTTTTTTTCTTTTTGAGTTCACAGTACACACTGGGATCCACTGCTGGCAAAAAACTAGACCCCTGGGTAGATCTCCTTAGCCCTAGTGTGATAGATCTCCTAGTTAGAGATGGAACTCTGAGTTTGTCACCCAAAGCAATCTTTTTGCAGGCAGTGTAAAAAAATCTTGGGATGGCAATTCAACTCAGATAAGCACTTTTGTACAGCAGCTGACCTATCTCAGCTTTAATTTTTCTTTCTTAGTAAAGTCAATAAAGGGTGATGAACATGAACTTAGACACCAAAACTTTAGGTGAGACTATTTTAGGTAAATCACACTTTTTACATGCACCTGTTTATCATGGATTATTTCCAGCACTTCTCTATAAGTTATGGTGCTATATATAAATGAAACCATAGTCCATGCCAGAAAGGGCTTACATCTGGAAAGCAGCTAAACCCAATCAGCTCACACACACAATAAAAGCTCAAATCAGCTCATACATATATTAAAGAGGTGTCCACTGTAACAAATCTGCTCCAAACAACTGATTAAATTACACTCACTTGTTATTTATGACATATATATTTAGATAAATATAATGAGTAAATAACCCTGGATTACACCCTGAAATAAATCCATTTGAAATCTTATTCAGGCATATGAAAATGTTAGAATTTAAATGCTTATTCGAGATATGGTAAATACGATAGAAATTTTCTGGATTAAACTGGTTTGTGACTAATTTTTTATATTACCTATTTTACATTATTTCCTTTTAAAATAATTTGCATTGAACTTCCTCTCTCTAGTTTGCAGCTATTTCCACAGCAAAGAACTAAAGAGGAAATAGTAGAAAACACTGAGAAAATAATTAGAAAGCATCAAAATTATTGTCAGGTGCCATGAATGTAAAAGTTCACTAGAGAAAAGCCCCAAGCTGCAGAATGTGAGTGAAACTGAACTTAAGTGTAAATAAAACAAAATATGTCTTCCATAACAAGCAATTGCACTTTATCAAAATTGCCTCTCAGCTGTGGCAGAGCACTGAAATACTTTCCACGGATGGGCTGTTGGGGATTGACTCATGGTACACTCAGCATGGCTCAGAGACAGCAGAATATCATGGATGAAAAGGGAAACCATTGGAACATGCCCCATAACTTTAAAGAATCTAACTTGTCTGTCTCAAGGTGTCCTGCAACCTGCTGGCTGTTCCACTGAGAGGCTTCATCAGCAACTCATGTGAGAAGGCTGGTCTCTACCTACTAGTCCTGTGGGAAAGCCCGGCTACCTAACCATGCAGTCAAGTTCAGTGTTTTCTGTTGCCACATTTGTTGCCAGTTCCACTTCACCTTCACGCCAGTAGCTTCTTTCTGAAAGACCTGGTCCTCCCTCTCCCTGATGCCAAAGTCAGTATCCCAGGCAGCAGGTCATTTCTAGGTTCCTTTTCTTGCTTTGGGGACTCCAGACCTTCTGAGAGGATGTCAGAAATGGTGGTTGCACCTCTTCAAGGGAATAGGACACACAAAACCAGAGAATCAGAACATCATTCTTCTGACAATATTAAAAGAAAATGCTACTGATCTTTGATGTTCTGGGTCACTGCAAAGACAGCATTGCTGATTTTACCTCCTGGTTCTCACTGACATTCCTTCTTGCACTAGTGATGTCAAGTTCTTAATTTCTCTACATGAAGACAATAGCAGGTGTACTTGTTTTGGCTGGGGTAGAGTTAATTTTCTTCAGAGCAGCTAATGTGGGCCTGTGTTTTGCATTTGTGCTGAAAACAGTGTTGGTAACACAGGGATGTTGCCCTTATTGCTGAGCAGTGCTTTCTCAGAGTCAAGGCTTTTTCTACTCCTCACCCTACCACTGAACAGGCTGGGGATACACAACGATTTGAGAGGGGACACAACCAGGACAGCTGACCCCAGCTTACCACAAGGATATCCCAGTCATCATGCTCAGCATGTAAAGTTGTGAAGAAGAAGAAAAAGAAGGGGAGCATTCAGAGTGGTGACATTTTTCCTCCCAAGTCACCATCATACATGATGGAGCCCAGCTTTTCTGGAGATGACTCAACACCTGCCTGTCCATGAAAAGCAGTGAATTAACTCCTTGATTTGAGTGTATGGCTTTTGCTTTCCCTATTAAATTGTCTTTATCTCAAGCCATGAGTTTTTTTCAGTTTTACCCTTCTAATTCTCTTCCGCACCCCTCCATGGGGAAAGTGAGCAAGTGGCTGGATCAGACTGAGCTGCTGGCTGGGGTTAAACCATGACAGCAGGAAACATTAATGATGATGTGTTATTAGTTGACAACGAAACCATTTCTGCAAAATACTTGCTTTGCTGAGTGTTTAGAATTTCTCCTAAATTAGAAATTTTTGTAATATTATTCTGGCAATGGGACAAAATTTGAGCTCATGAAAGCTGGCAGTAAGGTGGGGTACAGCAGCATTAGTACTAGCATGTATGTGATATCTCCTCTGTGACCTTGGCTTTTCCCCAGCCACATCAAACTGTGACTGTCTTTGACAGTGCCTTGGGCTTAATACCACTAGAGGTCATGAGATGTACTTATTATCTAAGCTGCTTTTGAAAAATGCTCTAATACCCACATCTAGTAGATGTATTTGTACTGACTGTATTTGCAGACTCTGTTTTGGCCTCTAGATGTCCCAGCTTTGTATGTATGTAGTAGCCATGCCACAATAAATCACTCCACCTATTCTACTGCCACAGTTCAGAATTTATCTCAACTAGCACAGAATAGGCAAAAGAGGAGGAATTGGGAATATCAAATAATATTAACATAAAAAACCTTCTTTATAGAATGGAGTACTCTGTCTACTAAAATAAGGAATAAATAGTGAAAGACAGAGCAGTATAACATCAAATCCTTCCTTACAGTACCATAAGTTATGTCTGTCCTTACAATACCAATATCGTGTCTGACCTGACTACTGTGATGTTGATTCCACTAACATATGTTGTCTTAGACCTTCCCTATCTTGGAATTACAGCTTGAGATTATATTGATTGCAACTTGAAGCGGCTGACAACTACTCTCTGTCTTTTGATTTCAAGCCCTTTGTATCTCTTTCCTCTTTGGCTTTGGCCAGCAGCCTGGCAGTCAACCAAAGAACAAACACCTCTATCTGTATCATACACATACAAGCTTTGTGTCAAATAGGCATGACTTATGGAGCTGTTAAACTTTACATTCTGTCAAAAGCTTTACTATCATAATTTTTCCAGTAGATGCGGATCTGTTGTAAGAGGGTTCAACTGTTGGAGCCAGCAGGTTTCCCCTTAGAGCTTGCCATTGGTATTAGCCAGTGTCCATCAGGAGTTAAAACTTGTCCAATGGTACTGCCTTCACCAGCCCAAATTTGCTAATTCTTGGAAAAGAACAACCAGCTCCCAGTACGGGCAGCACCTGGTCTTATTTTGGACTTATGTCTGATCCTCATCTTTCAGCCAGGCAGTCCCTTCAGCCTCTCTGCTTCAGGATTCTCCCAAGCTGTGTGGAAGTAGCTGCCTCTGTATTCTTATGGAAAACATGTCCCCAAGTTTCCTACTTGATTTGTCAGACTCTGCAATAGTAGTCAGTCATACAGTTAGTCAGTCAATTCTTCAGTTTCCACAGTAATAAAAATTTAAAATTAAATTATTCTCATTCTTTTGACACACCACTCTCTTAGACTTTTGCCAGTCTGAAAAACTCTGTAGATAAGTATTGCTGACGCTCAGAGTGGATCAGTTAGTTAGAGCATGGTGCTAATAAGAGCAAGGTTGTGGGTTTGATCCCTATAGGGGCCATTCACTTAAGAGCTGGACTTGATCCTTGGGGGTCCCTTCAAATGCAAAATGTTCTGTGAAATTACTGTGAAATTGTTATTAAACTAGATATTGTATTTGTAATATCACAATTGATAATCTAATCTCATTCTATCATACATTGATAATCTCATCAATGTACATAAATATCTAAAGGGAAGATGTAAAGAAGATGGAGCCAGGCTGTGCTCAGCGGCAGCACCAGAGGCAATGGACACAGACTGTAACACAGTAGTATCCATTTGACCATCAGAACACAGTTTTTACTTCGAAGGTGACTGAGCACTGGCACCCCAGAGGGTTGTGGAATCTCCATCTTTGGAGTTGTTTAAAGGCTGTGTGGACATGTTCCTGGGCATTTAGTTCTGGGTGTCCCTGCTTAAGCAGGGAAGTTGGACCAAATGTACTCCAGAGATCCCCTCCAACCTCAGCCATCCTATGATTATTGGCCAGTTAACTGACATTCCTTCATTCTCTTAGTACTTTCTAATCGATGCAGGAGATTGCTTAGATTGTAAAAATGGACTGTATTTCAGCAAAAGTAGAACCTGTGGCAGGCAAGTTATACCTTCTTACCTCTAGTTATACCTCAAAGCTTTAGGCTGCATTCAAAACTGCGGAGGACAGTGTCCAGCATGATGGGAGCCATCTATCACACAAACTCACTCCTCCATGGATGTTTTAGCACCTCACATTTCTAGGAAAACCTTTTCCTGTAGAAGAAACTAGAAGTTTCCTGTGTGGTTGGGGTTTTACTTTTTCCCCCAGAACAAAAGCAAAAATAAACAACTTCAGATATATTCTCTCAAGACAGATCTATTTTCTTTTTGTATGCCTAACCATGGCTGTGAACTGCCTAATTCAGATAAAGACAAGATACTTAGTGTAATTTTACTAACAGAGGTTCATTTCCTAGCCTATGCAGTGTCTACATGTGCACATATCAAGTATAACCAAGGTTTAATAGTTTCAACTTTCTCTGTCAAGAGGATAACAGAGGCCTTCTCCAGGAGAATTTTGTCAAAAGATTGTTTATAACTGTTCAAATATAGACTAGAAATATTTTACAACCAACTTGAATACCAAGACACTGTGCCCACATTTTTTCTAGTCTTTTCTCCTTTTTGCTTTAGAACTGTATTTCCACAGGCTGTTTCTGGTAGTGGCCAACTGACAGCTGACACTAACAGACCATCTGTATGCCTGCATGTAGTGTCAAATGATGTTCACATTACGCCTCATAGGGCTAAACAAGATTAGTTTTGTGCAGAAAGTCAAATTATGATTCACTTTCCTCAACTGGGACTCATTCTTTTCCAAAACTTTTTGCAGACTCTCCTGGCACAAGCTGAGCTGTGGCACTAGGATATTCACTTGTTTTAGTATTTACAGGGAATGCAGTGGGAAGTGAGGAGTGATGAGAAGAGTGATTGCTTGATTGCTCCTTTGAGGAATTGCAACATTGAAAGTCATAACCATGATATGCACCTGCAGAGGGATATGAATTGCCTTCTTCTGAGGAATAATAGACAACTTATTTTGTCCCTAGTGGAATGACACTTCCTCATATCATGTACAGCTATAAGGGGAAATAAATCTGTTTGGGTATAAGGGAAATGGCAGAGCACCCTTCCATAGGTAAAATTCCTAGCTGTATTCCTCTCAGACACTTTGAAAGCTTACCATGACAAAAGCTGTGAGATGTGGCCGCACAGTGAGTGACTCTTGTACCTTGCAAATAGCACAGAACAGCTTTTACTCCAGCTAGACTATTTTCTACTGTAAAGGCTAGTTATGATTTCTGCGCTTGCACTGGTCGAAAATGGCAGTTCTGACATTTTCTCAGCTATATGACACCTCTGCAGGAGTGGCATGGGCAGAAAAATGTGTTGCAATTGGTGCTACTTCCAAAAAACTGGAGAGTCAAGCAAATTTGTTTTTCAGTAAAAATATGCATGTTCTTCAGAATTTAATTGCAGAATACTGAGTCGTCTTTAAACTCACATGTCTGTAGGGCATGTTTTATGGGATCCTAGGGTGTGTGGGTATCTTACACAGGCCCATGACAGTAGCCCACAAGACAACCCCAGTACTGCCAGAAGCTGACTACAGGTTCAAAACTGGTTGCTATTTTAAAGCACAGTGACAGGAGGGTTTGGCTTAAAAAGGAAGAAAGAACAAAGACCAAGAAAGGAGCATGGTTGACATGGTAGCTGCTCTGCAAGGCTGACCTGCCTGCTAATCAACCAGCTACTGCATTCTGGATTAATATGCTAGAAAATGTGAGCAGTTGCATAAACACGCCATGTATTAAGATAAGGATTTGTTTGATTTTCCATTTTGTTCTAAGCACAAGGAACTGTGAGGCCTTTCTCTATTAGAACCAGTACTACAATGGCATGTTAGATCACTGAAAGTCTCAAAACTGCTGCTTTCATCAGCAGAAAGGGCCAAGCTCTCCAATGTGACTGACAAGGAGTGGACAATATTACTGCCAACAGCTTGGAGAGAGAACAGAGCTTTAAAATAGGACTTTGTATTTGCTTCATGTGGTATTACTCAACTCTGGGAATAAGTATAAACCTGAAATGTGTGTCAATTCATGTGGTAACAGTGACTTCCTTAACAAAGTTATAAAAATGCTGAATGTACTATTTGATGGTGCTTCTGGCAGAATGAACGTTTTAGTAAGTGAAGACCAGTAAGGAAAAGGTAGACTGATCCATATCTATCTCTGCGGTATTTTGATCAGAGTTATGTGACTCCATCCTGTGAGTCAATCATCAGCTATGTGCAAATGTTCATATTTATTGAGATTTAATACCAAAATCCTCCTGCATCCCTCCAGATATGGCTGAACTCTGTTGAATGGCTATATTTTGTCCTTTGATATATTTCATTGCAATCTCATAGCTTTACTTTGAAGCTTTTGATACCCCTGTTGTTATCCCACTTGGCCTTCCATCTCCCAAAGCAACATCTCATTGTTTCTGCCTCAAGCGTGGCCTCTCAAACAGCAAGCAGATCAAAGACCTCTGTCTGGCACCAGATAAAAAATAACAAAAAGGGAAGAAAGCAGGAATAGAACAAAACAAGAGTTTTGCTAAGCAGGCAGGCTGACTTCTGCGACATATGTGGTGGCTGATAGGCAGAGGTCCTGCCTGCAGAGAACATGAAGAAGCTTTAGTGCAGAACAACTTGGGAATGCAGGTGGAGGCTGCCAGAAAAAGCCTGGAGCACAGATTGTAACCTCAGGGTTATTACAGTGACATAGCTACCCCTGAAAGTGAAATTACTGATGTTCCTAATGGATTGAAAACACCACAACAACCTGCTATCTACACTGCTGCAAGGAACTGAGCTATGTGAGCATGGCTCTTTTACAAGGATGCAGCCTGGTTTTCAGAGATGTATAGAGGAACTCAGCTTGATACCTTTTCTTCTAATTTGAAAGGATATACTTAAACAGAATCATCCAGAGTCTATCAGTTTAAGTATTCATGCACTATAATACCAATCCATAAGTGTAAAGAGAAAGCAAACTTTACTCTGCATGAACCACAAATACAGTGCATATCAAGTTCCCTGGCAACAACGTATTAGACAGAACACTGAGTTGAGTAGAACTCAATTACATCACTATTAAACTTTGATGCTCTACACAGACAGAAACAATCATGCTCCCGTCACCATTTTGTGTATGGGATTTAGTTACACCCACACAGTCCAGAAAAAGGATAAGTTGTACTCAATTTTGCACACAGCAGTGGTGAACATTACTTTCTTAGTTTGGTAAAAGTATTTGGGAACAGATTCCTAGCATAAGGTGATACTTGTGCAAAGACTACAGGGGCCAGGCAGCAGTGAAAACACCTGATAAATGTGAAAGTTCAAAACTTGACTTGATGGTAGCACTGACATGCCAAACTATGAATGAATGATTTCCTCCAAGAACAACACAGCCCAGCTAGGGAAACAAACCAACAAAACAAATCAAACAAACAAACAAAAAAAAGTCTAAACTGGGCTATTATACTCAAATATTAAAAGAATTGCCTGGATATTTCTCATTGTTGGCTGAAGAGCAAGAGGCATAGTATGTAGCAAACTGTGTGAATGTTGAAGAACGTAACAGAGGTCACTGGTGGAACCCTTTGCATAAAGTAATTTAAGACCCTGACTGCAGCTCAGTTAAGAGGTGGATGAAATTACAATATACATGGCAATTGTCTTCTTGAAAAGAGTCGACGCTTAGTGACAGACTTTGCCTGGCACTATGCAGCACATAAAAAAAATAACAGACCCACAGAAGAGAGCCTGTTATTGTTATGCAGCCTTTTATTTTACAACTTTATCAGGATTACATATATTTAGGACTGTATTGCATACCTGTAATTTGTTATGAGGCCTGTGGGTTGTTATATCCTAAAGATATACATTATACTGTATGTATGTTGCATATCCTAAAGAAACACAGTAAAGATTTAGCAGCATAATGCTGTCATTACACCAGAAATGTTAATTTTAAAAGCGAAATTTAACATAAGGCAGTCTTGGGGCAGCAATTTTTAATGGTTCACATAGGTTTAAAAGCTAGGTCTTCAGGGCAAATTACTGCTTTTCATCTCTAAGAGGTTTACAAATGACAACACTGTCAATGTAAACTTTCAGGCCTTCACAATCAAATATTTAAAGATAATTGCACATAATTACAACAAATTTACAAGGTTGTTGAGGAGAGTTTGCATAAATACCATATTTAAAAGAACTACATATAAATAGAAATGTGGATTTACATGGCTGTGATCTTGAAATATTTATAAAACAGAATCTCACAGAGAATATATGCCACAAGAGACAATTCCAGATCCACTAGCAGGAGGAAAGGCTTTTGGATCCCGAGCAGCCCAATAAATACCCACAGAAACCCAGCAACAGTGTTATGCAAGAGCACATCACTAAAGGAGATAAGACATGGCATGCAACTAATTAAAGATATGACCTAAGGTATTGTGCTTTCCTTTTATGCAATATAATGGCAAAAATACATGTTAGAAGTTGTGTTTGAAAATAACTCTGGGAGAAATGTCATATGAGCAGAAATGTCAGCACTGCTTACACCACCACTGGAAGCTGAGAGGGAATTCCCTTGGTAGCCAAAGGCAAAGCACTCTCCTACTGAAGCTGGTTGAAACAAAAAAAAACCAAAAAACTACTAAGCAAACCAAAAAACCACCAGCAAACTAACCAAAGAAAAAGCCCCAAAAGAGAACACAAACCTGAGTTCTACAGCGTTTTTTATTTCTTTAAACCCAAACATTTTCATTACTTGGAATTCCCTCTTTTAAAGGGGTTGTGATTCACTTAAGAAGAAGAGCTAAAGAAGAAAGTACTGATTCTGGCTTGCTTTCAAAAAGCAACTTTTCTTTCCCTCCGGAACTCGAGATGATTTTAAAACAGTAAGCATATGCTCTTTTTCTTTCCAGCAAAAAAATCTCAAATGAAAAGTACTGACCAGCTGTCTATTCATTTCCTACAATTGTCTTGCTTCCTAGAGGCAAATCTCCAGTAGGATGTGTTTGGATGGAAACCTTCAGGTTAGCAGTTTGCGTTTGTTTTCCTGTGTTTAATTAAAAAAAAAAAAAAAGAGAGAGAAAGAGAAAAAAGAGAGAAAAGGCAAAGCAAATACGAAAGAAAAGAAACAAATTATAAAGAAACAAATGGAAAGACGGCGGTGCTCATTCCCTTCCAGGTCTCCTGGCGACTATGAGCTCCTGGCCCAGCCCGGGCCCGGCCAGGGGCAGGGGTTCTGGGGTGATGATTCCCCACACCGCACCGGTTGTGGCAGCTGCGGAGAGCGGCACCGGGGACACCGGGACCGCCGCACTGCCCGCACCACCGGGGCCACCCCCGGAGCAGAGACAGCCCCGCGGCGGGCTGGGCCGGTTCTCACCCATCCCTTCGCCTCGGCCGGGCGGGGGCAGCCGGGCCGGACACGGTGGAAGGAGGAAGGGAATGCACGACGTTCTCAGGGCGGGCTAACCTTCGCTGGCTAGCCGGGGCGGAGGGCGGCGGGGCTGCGCCTTTAAGGGGCCGGGGGAGGCGGAGGCAGGCGGGCTCCTGTGCTCTGGGGCCGCTCCCTCCCGCCCTCCTTCCTTCCCTGCTTCTCTCCCCGCCTCCCTTCGCCGCCGGGCGGGCGGCCGGGGGGCAGTGCCCGCGGGCTGCCGCCGCGGCATCCCTCCTGCCTGCCTGCCTGCCTGCCTGCATCCCTGCCTGCCTGCCTGCCTGCCGCAGCCATGGCCGAGCCCCTGCGCCGCCGGGTCCCGCTGCTCCCGCTGCTCCTGCTGGCGGCCGGCGGGCTGCGGGCGGCGGAGCGGAGCGGCGGCAGCAGCAGCAGCAGCAGCGCCATGGAGGAGCTCGCCACCGAGAAGGAGGCGGAGGAGAGCCACCGGCAGGACAGCGTGAGCCTGCTCACCTTCATCCTGCTCCTCACGCTCACCATCCTCACCATCTGGCTCTTTAAGCACCGCCGCGTCCGCTTCCTCCACGAGACCGGCCTGGCCATGATCTACGGTGAGTCCCGCGGCGCCCCCGCACCGCCCGCCGGGTCACCCCCGGCAGGTGCCGGGCCCTGGAGCCCCACCATGCCCCCACCATGCCCCCGTTGTGCCCACCCTGTGTCCCCTCCGCCGGAGGAGCGCACAGGTAGGCCGAGCCCCGGCAGGGCAGCCCCGCCGCCTCCGCCGCCCTCCCGGGTGCCCTCCGCTCGCCGGCGCCTCTCCCGAGGCACAGACATTGTGGGGGTGACACAGGGTCCGCTCCCCCCGCACGGCCACGGAGCGGTGTCCTGCGGGAAGGGGCGTTCCAGCTCGCCGGCCGCACCTCCAGCGGCGGGGAGCACCGGGACGCGCAGGTCACCGCGGGGATGACTTTGGAAATGGCCATCCCCATGCCCTCGCCGTGCTGTGGGCGTACCACGGGAAAAGGAGCGTGTTTAGAATCCGGGGTTTGCTCCCTGGCTGTCACCGGCGCCCCGCGTCTGCAGGCACCGACTGACCGCAGTGACACCCCGCACCCTGACAGCGCCCGCGGCTCGTCCCGAGCCCTCCCGGTGGAACCGGCGCTCTACTCAGTTTGCCCTCTTCAGCCCCCTCTCCTCGGTGGCTGTGAGTAAAGGGAAAGTAAACCCTCCAGCTGAAGCTGTGTTTCCCCCCCGCGTTTGTGAGGCTGATGGTCCGGAGGAGCCGGGCTCTGCTGATTAATGCTCATGGTGCTGATCGAGTCTCTGGTGCTCTGAATGGCTGGTGCAGAGGGCGGCAGGTGAGCCTGCACCGGGGATGTGGAGCTCTCGATCCGCAGGGCACTCACAGGGTTTGTGTTTGGTGCACAGTTTGCTACGCAGAGCATAATCGGTGGCGATGAGGAGCAGCCATCCATTTAAAAAATGATTTGTCTGCTGGTGATTGGCTACTGCCATAAGTGCAGGGGGCTCTTCTCCTTCGTGAGCGGCATCGGTTCCTGCTGAACCGTGTGAAACGCTTGCCCGATGGTGGTCGGGATGAGCATATTGAGGGTAACCACAGATGAGAAAATCACCTCTCGAGGGGATGGGAAAAGTGAAGTATTTCCTCCCCGATCAGTACTGTTGCTCTTGAGGTCTATGTGATTGCTTGCAAAGAAGTGGAATTTTCCTCTGGTGATGCTTCTCTTAAACCATCCCAGTTTGCTCTTAGTCACTGATCTCTTTGCTGCATTGCTGTGTATTTCACATATGCTCGTTGCTGAAACCCGACAAATTAAAGACTGGGTATATAAGTGAGTTATGCAGAGGCATGCTAATGCTTAGCAGCTGAATAGTGCTCAGGAGACAGTAGATTAATTGTGTGCTGATTGGAAAAGAGTCAGGGTAAGGTGGTATTGAAGATACTGTTTAGATATTACCTCAGTGTTGTCACCTTCAGAAAGTTCATTTACGTTTTATTATCATTTCAGGGATTTTGGTGGCTTAGTTTATGGTGGAAATCTTGTGTATGTGGGAGTGCTAATGCATGCAATACAAGTACTAGGGCATCAAGGGCATTTGGGTATGTGTTTTGATGAGCTGTGTGGGAAACAAGAAATTGTTCAACTGGAGAGCCTCTCCTTCTCATTAAACTCAAATTAGTTTACCCTAATATACAGTTCCTGATCTGTGAGATGAGTGTTAAGTTCCCAATTTGACGTAAAAGCGCTGAAGTTGTGTCTTAGGAAAGGCACTGTGCTATACCCCTTTCAGCTGCACCAGCAGCATTGCCAAAAGAAAAATTGGCTTGAACAATTCTATTGTTTTGGTGTGCCCTCATTTAAAAATTTTTTTTCATAGATCATTCCCCAGTGTGCTCACCTTCTGAATGAGCCCCTTTAGTATATCAAAATGCATACTTTTTCTTCCTCCCAAACAAACTGACTCTTGCCCCTGTCATGGCAAACATACTAGGAAACATGCTCAGTGAGTCCAGTTCCTTTTTATCATGGTTAGCCTTCTTGCTGATAAAGCTCTACTGAGACCTGGCTTCATTTAAGCATTTTGTAGACTTTCTGTAGGGCAAAGAAAACAACATAGCAAGTGTTATAGTAACTTTTTGTTATATTTCTGATTATCAGAGTCAATTCTTCACATAGGAGTTTCTCCTCTTCCTTCTTTGTCTCTTAAAGGACAGTAGTTAAACTAATAAATGGGTTTCTATTTTGCTAATAACTTGGTATCTGAGAAATGCACTTTTTAAAAAACTATTTGAAGTGCATCTATTAGATCAGTCTGTCTCGAACTCAACAAGGCAAATATTTCAACCAGAGTTAGTAGTCCTAAAACAGGAAGTATTTATTTAGCTTATCAAGTGCTAAATACAATTGAATTCAGGTCTTGAAACTGTAACACAAGTGTTGCTCAGTGGAAATTAAAACCTTAAAAATGGCAACTGCTCCAGCAGTACTGCTAATGACGGTCAATTATGTAGCAATTAAATAATACCCGACACAACTCAACCAAAGACCAATCCATGACAGAGCAACTAAGGAATTGAGACTTTGTTGATACATGTATTTCAGCCTGAGATAATGATCATGATGTTTGCTTTTCTTTGTGGTGGTCTGAGTCTGAGGATAGAGTATTCCAAGATGTGTTTCTCCTGAAGAGGTTCAGTGGCAAATTTTTTAGGCAGGTTTCTTCGTTCTCTGCTGAGAAACATTGCCATGTGGCAGGGAGCAACAGTACGCGGACCATGTATCTCAGGAGCTCAGTGATGGTGGCTCCACAGCACTCTGCTCCTCAGGAAGCAGCTGTCTGGATATGTAGATGTTTCCCAGCAGATCCAGTGGCATCACTCCTGTTATGCAATTAGTTTGAATCTTGTCATAAGTGATAATTTAGGTAACTGGCCACCCACACATCAGCACAGGAATAGGTCCTATCAGGTACCTTCTTGACTGTGGGGTTGTTCTGGAACTGTCTGGGGACCACATGTGCTAGCACTACGGATAAAAAGAAAAGCAAACTGGGCTTGGGTAAAAAGAGAAAGAAAAATAATATATGCAGAGGCATATAATTCTTCAAGTACCTTTTGCGGATCAGAAATAAGAGATAAGCTGTAAATGATCAGTATAAAAACACTATATCTGTTCTGGAATACTCTGTATCAGACTAAGTTTCTGTATCCACAGAGTAGATACAGAAAATCTATTTTTAGCTCATCTGGCTGCAGTGCTCTGTTACAATTCTAATATCTACGCATGCTAGAGATGACCTAACAAAGCTCCACTGCCACTAGAATAATGCCAGTGTTGGTATTTAATAAGCCACTTTGACGTAAGCCTCCTAATACTAGATTTAGGGTCATAACTGAGCACCCAGTTTTGAGAATGTTATCCTTTCTCTGGCAACCTGTTTGCTCTTCCAGGATATTATTTTAAATCACTTCGTTACAGGCTTTCAAAGTGAGTCTTGCTCAATTTTCTGGCTGCTCAGGATGTTTTAATTGTAATACAAATTTTTTTCAGTAAGCTTGCTTTATGGCTTGTGACTGCATGGAAAAATTATAAATTTCTCTTGTGAGAGAATTTTATAAGAAATGCAATATATATATCTGTTATCCTACAGAAACTCTTCAGGAGCTGATAGTTGGATAGTTTATAAATTACTGATGTTTCAGAAAGATCTTTGGATTACAATTCATTTGTGGTCCTCAAAGCAATTATTTTAGGTTTCTTTATTTGTTTTGTGGATGGTTTTTGTGGGTTTGTGGTTTTTTTCTGGTTTGGCTTTTGTTTTGTTTGTAAGGAGAGTGTTTTTAAAATAATTAAGATAAATTAATTTATTTTTGCATTTGTTAACTTCATCTTTGTGAGGTGTTCTACCAAACTACCACCACAATACCCTCTGATCACTGAAATGAGCCAAAGAAGAGAGAAATGGCAACCTGGATTCCTTTTGTGTAAGGAACCCTTTGCTGACATACCTGGCTGTTAAAGCTGCTGCTGCTCTGCAACACCATGTGGTTGCAGGAAACAGGCAGAGGCTGAAGGGGGAAGGTGTTCCTCTGCATATACTGTAATTCTCATCTGAATTAGACAGCTATCACAAACAGATGACAGTTCTGTAATATTGCAGAGCTCCCACATCTGCCTGCCTTCTGGCCCTGTGTGAGCACTCGTTGACCAATGCTGTTGGTTGGAGAGTGCTGAGCTGGGGGAAGGCAACCTCATATCTGGTGCACAAGCTTGTTGTCAGCGAGATGGTTCCATGACAAGTTAGTGCACTTGTCTGGGCCCTGTAGGAGCTTGCTGTTTTCCTTTGTTCGCTTCAGAAGATTTCTTTTGCAACCACTCCCAATTTTTTTTTGCTACTTTGCAATAGAAATATGTCTCTAAACAGTTCCTCCAATGAATCTTCCTGAACGACCTCAAGGACTGAACTGCTCTGTAGATGCAGATACTTGAGTAGCTTCTGCTCTTGGTGCAGGTGAGAAAACTGAAAAAGAGGTGTTGAGGGAGTGTATAAAAGCAGAGTCCAACAGGATGCTCAAAATTGCTTCTCAAGTGCTGATGGTGCCTCAATCTCAGTGCTTCTTCACTTAGTCATTGGGGCTCTATGTTTTTGGGAGGAGGTAGATGGGAAAGATCAGGTCTGGGTTTTCAGCTGTCTCTCTTTTGTTTGCTAAAATAGGCCTTTGTTTTATAGATGTTTATAGAAAGGTGATAAGGAGCATTTCCCTGGCCGTGTTAACAAAAATCTATGTAGCAAGTGGTGTGTAATCTTATCTCTGGATTTTACAATACTGTGTTGTCAATTTTCTGTAATAAACTGTAATTGTTCAAATAGAATGAACAATTTGGATACTGTTCTTTCTCATATTTAATTTAAGAGTTGTGCTGAGCTGAAGTGGCTATAGCTGTGTCTTCCCTTGCAGTGTGTCTTTAAAAGACCTTTTGCAGTTCTGTGTTATAGAAAGACTAGAGCATCTTAACACCAAAATCACCTTCACTCAAAGCAATTACCCACATAGCAAGAAGTTCTCTGGGGTCAGTTGTATAACCAGGCCTGGGCAGCATTTAGATACATCAGTGCAACCTGTGAAACACCATTCTAAAGTACTATGTGTCTTGGGCTCACTAACAGAGGTGGAGCTCTAGACTTCTGCTGTGTGTGCTCCCACCGCAACTGGAAATGGGCGTAAGCCTTGTCTCTGACTTGCCCGAACTCTGCCTTCTCAGGAAACTGGTCTTTACTCCAAGTTGGGATGGTTTTCTGCAATGCATACAGGTCTGGAAGCAGTGATGGGAAGGTTTGTCTCCTTGTGACAGAAAAGTGTCATGGTTCAGATAGTTATAAGCCTCTTGTATCCTCATTTTGTGGGTTCATAGTAGCCCTTTCCCTCCTTTCTCCATTCTGAAAGTTGCCATCCCCTTACCAACCAACTCTGTGGAGTAGTTCAAGACAACATCCTAGAGAACTGGGTGAAACCTTTCCCTTGCTTCTCATAGGGAGATATTTCCACCCCCTTCTACTGCTATCTGAACAACCATTCTCTCCATTAGGTAGCAGTGGCAGTTTCACCTTGCACTGATTTAGAAACCAGAAATCTGAAGCAGGAACCACAGATCAGCCACCATTATTAAACACCCCTCCCCCCTGCCCCAAACATTATAGGACACATTCTACAGTCCAGAACTATGTATATTGGCCTGTTAGGGACCAGCAGTAAAAACACTTTGCAGCCTTCCAGTCTAGGCTTTTAACAGGTGTTGTGTACCATGGATGTTCTCTCCTTGCTCACATGCTGACTGCTGAGAGTCCAACACTGAGCTGCTGAACTGTCCCTGTATGTTCAGGAGACAGCCTCAACATTTAACTCAAGTCTGTTGTTTCCACACCAACAGCCAGAAATACCAGCGTGTAGACTTTTTTTCTTTTTTCTAACAGTTCTTATTTGTGACTCAGGATTAAAACTTTAACCCCGTTTAATACTGAATGTAGCCTTTCTCTCCCTGCTTTAGGCTGAGCAATGTCTACGGTGAAAGGATGTGATACAAGCAATTATTTTTTTTTTTAGAAGGGTGTTTATGTTGAAGGGTTTTTTACTAGTGTTGTAAAGAATACAGTCATTCTCAGCAGTTCAGATCTTTTCTGTGTCTACCAGAGATGGGAAATTTAGCTAAAATGAACTGCTTTTTTTCCTCCCCTGTTAAAAAGCACTTCAGCCTGCAATTAACTGAGTGTGAAGAGAGAAAAGAAAAATTGTATGAAACTGTTGTGGTTTGTTTTCCTGTGCTCTGAAATCAGACAAATCACTTTACTTTGAAAGTGCTTAAAGGCCCTTGAAACCTATTTTGCTGGAAGCTGTTTTTTTTATTGGGGAGAAATAGATGAAGGCTTGGTCTAAATTAGAGTCAAGGAGATGAACAGTGCTCTTAGCAATGGGAGGTGTATGGTTTCTGCGCATTCTTCTTGGCTTTGGTATTTCATGTTCCTTTTCAAAGGCTGAGTTTAAGCTCTGCGTTTTTCTTGATACATTGTGAGTGATGCATGGAGAAAAATCACACTCCTGTCCTGTTAGAGCTCTTGTGGGTGCAGCATTGTGGTCAGGACTGTCAGCTTGTCTGCAGTGCTGCCCTTGATTGCTCAGCAGTGGGGTAGCTCTGCTGCCACCAGAGGGTCCTAGCCCTAATGCCATGCTGGCAGAACTTGCAGGTCTGCTGTAGTCTGGGCTACTTCTGCACAGCTGTCACTTTGTCCATTTGCAGGTTTTTTCAAAATACCCCAGCCTTTTTAAAATAGGTCTGTAGTAAATGGTCTTAAAGGCAGCTGAGGCCACCAAAATACCTGTTGCAAACTTTAAGTACACATTATGAGTGTATTACTAATTCGTTCTCTGTTACCTTGTAAGCTACTTAGTGAGGGAAGTTTGAAGAGCAGAGCTATGGGTCTGATGGATGGATACCTTGGTGTGCTGGTTTTGTGAAGATATTTAAATAAAGTGGTCTGCTTATTCAGAATGCAATGCCTCTCCATAGCTGTCTTCACTTTCCACTTAAGTTTAAAAAAATAAGTTAGGACTGAGGAGATTTTATTTTTTTTTCATTTAAAGTAGGTTTGACATGTTTCCTGTTCTTCATTATGAAGTTGTGAGACTATTCTTAACAAAAAAAAGGTTGGAAACAAAAGGAACACAGTATAAATGTATTTTAAAATGCAATTAACTTGTCTATGCATAAGATGAAAATTTTTAACATGCTAGCTGTTTGTGGATGTATGGTGTGCGTCCCTGCAACTCTTGCCATCAGTAGCTAGCTAAAGAGAAAACTACTCTAGTGGTTTGGTGTCCCCTACATGTGAGATTCTTTCCTGTGTTGGCTCTGCAACAGGGCACGCCATGTCCGTGATCGATGCCAACACAGTGTGAGTGTAGTTATTTTCTTCTGAGGCTCAGCTGCTGTCCCATTAATTCAAGAACTGGATTAAATATGAAAACTGCTGTTAACCTTTGCTATTGCTTTGAATATGAGGTATTAATATAAAGATGTTATAACTGATGACAATTTAAAAATATCAAGTGTTCCACAAGGATATGACTAGCTTTTCATTTGGAGTTTAAATCCATTAGAATGTATACTGTCTGCATCCACCCTAATTCTAAGAAATTATTTTCTTCCCACCACATACTACTTGGCACTTGATATCAAGCCCTTCAGTAGTGAAAGGGGACCTGCCTTTAAAGTGCCATATGCGTTTCTGCTATTGTTTTACTACTGCACAATCCTTTTAATTTCTCATTCTTTTATGTCAGTCTTCATTGTGCTTACTGATTGTGTAGTGGCCTTTCTCCTGAGAAGAGTTCCCTTATCCATGAGACAACTTGACTGTTCTTCCTTTTATTGCCTTTTTGGTGAGTGACTCGTTTGTCACTTGTTTAGCCACAGAATCCACCTTCTGCTGCAGCTTGAGAAGCTGCTTTACAGTCTTTGCTGAACATACAAGTCACACTTGTCCTATCCAAAACTCTGCTGAGGATGTAGATGACATATTTACATTCCCTGTATACCCAGCACTCTTATTTGCAGTCTTAGGATCTGACTGGTTTTGTAGGTAAACTGCAAACTCTAATTTTATGTACTGTGAAGTAGCAAAAAAATTACATTTGGGGGAGTAAAGGCTTCGTCTGGGCATCTTTAAGAGTGATTTGGGTTGGCTTTTCCATATAATGGCAATTCACCAAAGATCTACTTATGTTCTACCTCATTGATACTGTATTTGCTTGTCTGTCTATGAGCAATGAAGTTGATAGCTTAAAGTAGTTGAGAGAGAGAGAGAATAAAATTCATGCTGTATTTCTGTTTGCTGCTCAATGCCATATTTGAACTTGTTATTCATGGCCTGAAATATCCACTTATTTCAACTGTCTTTTAGCTTTGCTATGTAATTGACACTTTCAAAGTATCCTTTAGAAGTTGGACTCCATAGAGGAGTTTGAACTGGCAAACATGAAAGGCTCCCCAGCTAGTTGGGAGAGATATGGCACCGAGATGGAAAGGACATTTACAGGAGATGTGAAGTAGTCCATGGAGTTGGCTACACTGCAGTTCTGCAATGTCTAGAAGATACAAGAATAACGGGGAGCAAGAAAACTGGACTAAAGGCTCGTTTCTAGTATGGAAGTAACACCTGATTGGTTCTCCTGGGTTATCTTTGATATTCCAGTTGATTATTATGTAATGTTACATATTAAGAGCAGAGGAAGCTGACTTTACAGAGACATGTCTGGCAGGGTTGGCTGTAGTGTCATTTCCTGGCTCACAAAATTGGAGTGGGCACTTCTGCTTGTTCAGTTTGTCTTGAAGCTTTATACTTTGACAGTTGTCTTTATAGTGCTGCACAGTGTAAAAGGTGTGGTTTTGTCATACCTATCTGCAATACTAGTATCTTACAGGGAACATGTTACCACCAGACTCTGTTTACTCATCTTCTTTCAAGAAAAATTCACTGTATTTTGAAAACGTGATGGTGTGAGTGGAATAACCTTCATGCTGGTATAGACTTTTACATAGGCAACTGAGTGCTAGTACACTGTTTCAGCCTGACTATTATTGCTTTTGATCTCTGCACAGCAGTATGTCTGACTTAGCAAAAAATTGTTTATGAAGTTGATTTTTGCATCTAGAAACTTTAAACCTTTTTCGATCATGTTCTCATGTGCTAAAGCAATGTGTACACACACACATGCACACGCTCTTCCTAATGATTTTTTTGCAGAGATTCATGGATATAAAATTAATCTTTTCCTCAGCACTGCATTTCTCAAGAGCTAGCAAGTGATTTTTCTAATGATGACCTGCTCGTTATGCTGCAGTAACAAAATGCATTTGCAGCATACTCTGCTTATACATGTGCCTGCATGAAACAGTCATGCCTGCATGAAATGTCAGCATAAATATCTTGGTGATACTGAGTACTTGATTATGTTCCCCGTTCCCTCAGGGAACCATAAAAAGAGTTTATTGCTTTTGCTGGCAAATGCTTGAGTATGTTTATTTCAACATTTTCAGTTTTTGATCCTAATGGTTTTGGGATCTCTTCCAAAGTGTAAAACATGGGACAGTTAATTTTTTTTGTTCTGTGTACTTCAAACACAAATACCTAATCTTCTTATTGCATCAGGTGCTTATGATGTCAGATATATATTAGTGTTTTGTCAGCCCTAATTATGGATAGCGAAGACTTTGCATTACTTGTTGTTTGTATGTATGATAGAGTCCCTCTTCTAAAAGTCAGGGCAGGAGGTGCAAGCACAATCTACTTTGCATTTTTGATAATTTTCTTCTTAGTCCATTGAAGTTAAAGCCTTAATCTTTAAGGGCCTTAATCTTTTAGGTACTGCCTAAACTTATAGTCATGCTCTTAAAAATGAAACCAGACAAATACAAAATCTGCCTCCTGAAGCCTTTGGTTTGCTACGCTTATTAGTCAAAGTCCTATATTGTCTTTGCTTCTCTGTTACCAGACCACAAGTTCTTTTCCTGCATTAGGAGCTACCTCTACTGCAGCTCCAAGAGAAACTTGAGACTCCCAAAATTTTTGGAGGATGATGTCTACATGAATTTTGATAGCCTCCTTTTGCTCCTCTTTCTTTGTGTGCATGATGCTGACACAGATAAATCTTGCTCTTCAGTGGTTCCTGTGTGTTTTGTTATTCTTGTCTTGCCTTTTAGCTCTCCTAAATGAAGTACTATACTTATGCTGACTGCCTGCTTTTCTGTGGGCATCAGCTAAAACTCTTTCATTGTTACTTCATTTCTCCCCAAGTGCATCCAGTAGCTTATTTTAATTCTGACAACCTGGATTCCTCTTCTTAGATCAGACTGACTTTTTTTTTCTTCCCCAGTCTAAACTAAGTCTTTGCTCACTTCCCTGCCTCATGCCAATGTAAGGATTGGCTTCAGATCAGAATGGCTGAAATAGATTGTCATTTTTATGTGCCTCCTGCTGCCACAGTCTTCTCCATCACTGAGGGTGGTTTTTCTGAGCACTAATGAAGTTATCTGTATCTTGTCTTCACATGTGAACTGCTTAAGCTGTGCAAATTATTTCTAGGTAACATATATATGATATGAATTCCTGTGTCTCTCTACACATCTACAATCCATGCTTTCATTACAACATTGGCTTCTTTGAGGTTCTGCTTCTCAAAGCACGGGAGAATTGTGTTCAGATGAAACTTCTGTTGTTTGTGTTACAATGAACTCTTTCTCCTTGAACCCGTCTTGCTTTGTTGCTGTGTTGTCAGCTGTCCTCCTGGTTCTGTGGGTATTGTTTTAGATTTTTAAAATTGTTGTCTTATAAATCAATATTTTTGCAAAATGAAAGGTAAAGATGCCACTTTCTCTAGGAATATTTAATTATAGCAAGAATCAAATTAGCATTTTTTTAACTTACTAATAGGCTATGTCAAAAGCAAAACCTACTTTTCAGTCCTTGTACTTCCAAAGGCGGTTTAAAGTTTGAGTCATAGCAAAGTATGGATTTCACAGCTGTGATAAGAAAAGTTGGACCACAGGCACCTATTTACTACTAGGGTTATCTTACAGAATTTTCTTCTAATAATGAGTGAGGAAATTTGAATAACACTAAATTTTAACAAGTTTATAAAAAAATCAGTCTTTTTCTGAATTTGAACTTCTGAAATCTTCAGAACCCTTAATTTCAGAAAAGGCCAATGCTTAAGAATAAAAGCTGGAGCTTTTGTAATGATGCCAAAGTGCCAGAATCCAAATGATGCAGTATGTTTTCTGTACACCGAGATCCTTGAACCGATTACATTTCTCACCCACGTGTGTGCACCCACACATGACATGCACACCTCATAGTTGAATTGCTCACTTTCCAGAATAGCCTGTTCTTGTGTAATGCTCTGTCTGAGCAGAGACAGATTTCTGATGCTTCACTTGATTGGAAACAGCATTTCTTTACGCTTGATTTAGTATAGAAAATATATAATTTTACATGCTGAGATTGCATTTTTTCCTAATGAAACCAGAAAAACTTGTCAACTAAAACTTAGATATCATTTTTGTATTGTCCTGAAATATAAACTGAGTGTATGCTTCATGGAGAACATAAAAGGTCTCTGAATCATATACGTAATAAATATATAGTTAATGGCAATCTGATAGACCGTAAGTAATAGCTAAGTATACTCCTAAATTTGGCAACTCTTACTACAGGTGATTTACCTGTTACACTGTATTTGCCTCACTGGTTGAGAAGCTTGAAACAGCAGTTTGAAGACACCTACAGAATTATGGAAAGTACCTGCTCAAGCAGGAGTATTCTGTGGTTTGGGGTGGGTGGACTGGTGTGACCAGGAGGGTGTACTGGGGCTCTTAAAAAGAGTTGGAAAGACCTTACTGATTCATATTAGCAGTTGTTTGCTAGCATTCTATCATGCTGGATTTCAAAGTTAAGGAAACCTAGTTTGAAACCAATATCCATTTTAAAATGTTTGGAATGAAGTTCACTTTCATACTGTAACTTGAGCTGATCAAGTTCCATTGACTAGGGATTACTACTGGGATTTCATATTTATGGGGAATTTTCTGCTAGAAAAGTGATTGTATTGACCAGGAAAATGTATATATTACTTAGGGTTTAATGAGCTTGAGGATCAAGCAGTTTTGTTCTAAGCTTCAGTGGGTAGGAGGTCAGCCAGTACTGAAGAAGTCACCTAAGCTGTCCAGCAAGAATTTTCAGAACAGATTGCTGCAGCAACAGGTACCTTAAGGAGAAATGCTTGGCTGAATTGTATCTGCAGGGAGAAATGTAGCCAAGAAGAAGGCAGAAGATTCTGTCAGGCTTATTGAAATGGGCTGAGAGATTGGAAGACAGAAACATTCTGGAGGAATATGAATTATTTCTTTTTAGGGGTGACAAAATGACAGTTCAAAAACTAGAAGCTTTTCTGCAAAGAAGACAAATATTCTGCTTACTTGTCTGGAGGTTTTGTTGCTATATTCCTGTGGTATTTGTCAGACCTTTCTACATAGTCTGTAGGTCACAGTCCAGTAGCCTCAAGTCTTCAAGGTGGTAATTAGCAAATGCTGAAAAAGAAAAATTTCTCTTAAGAACTTAACTGAGGAGGGGATTTCTGGCTGTGACTGGGAATAGGCTGTTGAGGTATGCAGTGGCAAAGATTTTCAGAAGTCAATGTCAGTTCCATCACCTCTGAACCACCTCAAGTAAATTGCTCAGCCCCTAAAAATGTTTGAAGTCACCTGTTTATGCTGCTGCTTTTTTTATTTGTATTTCTACTTGCTTGGTACACCTGGGGGAATGGTATGATAGCAGGGAGCGGAGGAATAGTTGGACCACTGCTGCTCATCAGCCAGAAGTCAGGACCCAGTTTTTGTCACTGCCTGTTTATATGGGATGAAAAAAAAGGTTATATGTATTTACAGCTCCATGAAACACCAAGTATCCAAAAATTATAAAGCATTTTAATTTTTGCCTTTTAAAGATGGAAAATAGTCCTAGATCTGAAGTACGCAGCAAGAAAGGTTTGCTCAAGGTTTTTTGGGTAACTCATTGCTGAACTCAGTTCATGAGCTGTGATTCTGTTCTTACTCACTGATTTCCATTGGTGTCATCTTTACTGTTCAGGGAAAAGCAGAACTTCTACTCTGAAGCAGTGGATGCTGTGCCTGCTATTGGCTCTTGTAATGGTCATTAGGGCCCAATTAAACATGATTTGACTTTGCATGTCTGACTTTTGCCTACAACATGTCCATATTTTTTCCTTTATGGTGGCCATGCAAAGCAGGCAGGCTGCCATGTCTCTTAAGGGATAAGTGCAATTATTAGGGAGTATAAGGGTGCTGGAGTGCCCCTTCCACAGGACTGAGTCAACCTGGCAGAGGTGTGGAGTGACTTCTTGTGCTCTCTTTTCTAGCCAACAGTTATAAGGAGTGCCGACTCACCTTTTTTTTCAAGGGTGTCTGACTATTGGTAAAACAGTTAATGGGGGTTTCCTGGGTGGCTTGTGGGGTTTTTGGTGTTTGCCAGAAGTATTTTAGTATTGGGCATTGTGTGCATTACTCATGTTGCAAGATCCTTCCTGTCCTTTGTTTCTGTTTGATTTGGTGCAAAGTTTTAGTTACTGTTATGACAGGAGAATGTGGCACACCTTGTCACTTTCAGTTAAATTTAATGGTAAATCTTCCACTTGGACTGCTGGAAAAGATGATCTTTTACTCAGAGGGTAACCAAAACTGAATCCAGTCCTCAGAGCAAATATTTTAGCACAGCTCAGTCATTAGGCTGGATACTGAGTATGTAGATTTCATAAATTTAGTGATATTATCTGCCAATTTTTTTTAATTGTTGTTTTGTGACCTAAAATTTGGCAGCCTGACACTGAGGGTTTTCCCAGTGATTTGGCAGTTCAATCTGTCAGCATTTAGCATGAGCAATTGGACACACCTTTTGTGAATGCTTTGCTATTATAACAAGTATGACACCCTTCTCCTGTGCCCATCTGGATCTCATAACCTGCAATATTGTGGTAACAATGATAATGCTGTACTCATCCCCAAAGTTCTGTTGTTCTTTTTGAAATATTACAGCTATTTATTACAGAAGAAAATGGTAGGCTAAACAGTCTACTTTCTTTCTTAGGATAATTAACTCCAATCTCAAAACTGGTTCTCTGTACCTGTGAGTCTAAGGAGCAGTTATCCAGTTTGATTTTCCATTTATTGTTGCTTAACCTGCTCATGTTTCATAACAAGTCCTCTTGCTTAAATTGATATAGCTTGTTAAAAGCTTTGGGGGAAAAATGCAATGAATGTATATTTACTGGGTTGGATTATCTATTGTGTAATTTATTTTTAGAAATTGGGAGACAATTCTTTTATTTGCATTGGGATACAGCAAAAGCACTGTGCAGCTGGTTTGCCTGCTACTGAGGAAAGGCTCACTGAAGCAGTAATTCTCTTGAGGTCCTTGGCATGAATAGGCATTGCAGCAGTAATTTTTCTTTTCTCAAGAACTATTTTAATTGCTACAGCTTCAGAACACAACACTGTCAGGACCTGACATGAACATATTTTTGTGCAGCAGCAATAGAAAGCTCCACAATACCTGCAACAATGTTTCAGCATATCGTTTTATTTTTGTCATTCCTTCTTTTTGTGAGTTATGGATCCCTAGATAAAAAGGAGTGGGGAGTGGGGAAAGGTATTTCTGTGTATTTGGGAGGGAGGGTGCTGTGAAACAACTTTATTCATACAGAAGACCTTTGCAGTTAAATTACATTTAAATTAAGTAGTGCTTCACAGACTTTTTTGACTCAATTTCCACTATTTTCCAGTTTTGTTTGTAGTGTGTATGTTTTCTAGCTGACCATTGTACAGATCAACAAATCTTCAGTGCATGCTCTGAAAGCTTGAATTTTCTTTGGATGGATTTTCATTATGGCCCTGTTGCTGCTCTTTACAATTTAAAGAAAGCCTGCATTCATAAGGATTTCTGCATCTGTGAAGGATGAAGAATAAGTAGGAATGATGAACTCCAGTGGTCATGAATGGGCAGATTGTCTCAGGCATTTATTCAGTTTTCAGTATATTGAGGAGTATTTGGGCTGAAAAAAATGTTAGCACTGGGTAACATACTCATTTTATTAAAAGCACAGTAGAGTACTCAGGGTGCATATTCCAAGACTTCATGTGCTGTACTAGTGCATCTATCTTTCTATTTGTGATTGATTTGTTTATTTCTCACTAAAAGCTTGCAATTTTAGGTTTTAATCCTACTTTCCATTCCTAGCTATTCTTGTCTTATCAGACAAGTCTTACCCAAAAGGTCCTTGCAGTTCTGAGTGGGATGCTGCGCTGTGTTATGCCAGGAGCACTGAAGAAGGAACACACTGCTGCCTCGCTGAAGATCAGAGTTGATTCCAGAGTCTGAAATGTTCCCTATGTTTCTCACATATAAATAGCACTGTGACCAAGAGCTGTGAGCCTTCAGATTCCAATTTGCCCTTGGTGTGGTGGGTGGTAGTAAATGCAAATCTTTTCCATAGTGTTCTCATAAAGTACTTTAGCAGTTCTTTCATCAGTGATAATAGTCTCTTCTAAATATGGCATTAGTCAGGAGTAAATAGTCACTGGGCAGTTCTGTACTCTTATGTGGCATGCAGCACTTTGCAATGCTCTGATACCAAAGCAACTAATAACATCTCGGGTTAACAGTTTGCTCGTGACGGAACAATCCAGTTCAAGTACAAGCAACACTTTAAATAGATAAAATATTAGGAAGCTAGTACAATTTCATTTAAAATAGATAATTAAAATGAAATTGTTTGGTAAAGTGTTTTGCAGGGTATGGGTACCTGGTGTGTCTGAGACTGTGGATCAGGACATCTTGATTGACTAGGGCTTCTGACCCCATTGGCAGTAACTGGTTTAGCAACTGCACAAACCAAATATAACACCTGTTAATGCTGTATTGAAAATACAGCACTCATGTGAGTGTCATTTATTGCACACAATGTTGATATTCTCTTCTGAGGAAGATTTTCTTGCCTTTGAGTTTTCACTGTGGAATATCTTTTGGTTAAGTCAACAAGCAAACCTGGGGCCTTTGATACAGATACTGGAGTGATAGATATTAGTGGTGTTTTTTGAAGTCTTTCCTGAGTGATATTTTGCTAGTGACAGCTCGTTAGTGTCAACTCTTGCATAAAGGGTCTCTGAATAGCAAACTAAGAGCTTGAAAATAGTAGCTATTTCATATATACATTATATATATACACGTATTTAGAGGGAGAGGAGCAAGGCAGAGGAGATTTCCACTTGATGAAGACATCAAGCCACCTAGGCACATATTTTGAATACAGTTTTCTACAGATATTCAGTGAAATTATTTTATATGCAGTTTCAATCTTTAGGATCTTTGCTAGTACTAGACTTGAGCACACAGTGATGTGCTTTCTTGCAGATGTCTGCTAATGTACGTGTGTTCCCTGGTTTGACAGGAATTGGTGTGACTGTATTTCCTGACATCAGGACATCTGTGATTATTGCTCATAGATGTTGTTAATTGAAAATTTGCACTGCTGTAGGCATCATTTGCCCAGCTGCTATCTGTCAGGCTGGATTTGTATTACTATAGCCATGTCACAGATATAATTTTTTTTCATGTTCCTACTTGATAATTTTGACAAGTCACACTGAAGGAACGGGCCTATATAGCACATTTGTATGAACCAGCTTCCATGCTACTTCTGGCACAGAAAATTGAGTAACAACATCCATTATTACTATATTCCATGTTCATGTGGACTTCCAAGATATTTCACCAGGTCTATGGAAAATGAAAAAGCCATCACTGTCATACTATAAAAGTGTGCTAGACCAACCTGTGCTCTGTTTCTGTTCACTCTAAGAAAATACATAATTGATATCTGTGTTAGTGCACCTCACCCATGCTTCAGCAGTGCTAGCCCAACTTGTGCTTTATTTTGGGCTCAAGGATAATGTTTCTAGCAGCAATGGAGATCTATTCCTAGCTGTTGTTTGAAACAGTGTACCCAAAACAGCAAATTACCTCAAACAGTTGACTTGTGTGATCTACTTAACTCATGGTCTTTCTCATAGCTTCTAGAAGAGAGCTTGTATGTGGAACTGTTTTCGTGTAATGTGTCTCTGTAAAGTTGCCTTCCTTCCTTCTCCTTTTCTTTGGAATATGACTGCTACTCTCTTGGGGCTGACAGAGTCATTAAATCCTGTGATGTGTTTGCAGGGGAGTGCTATGACTCCATCTTGCAGGTGAGGAGTTGTGGCAAGGAACAAGGTCAAAAGAATCTCTTTTAGTTGTCCCTTTTTGTTGCCTGCAATTGGAATTTTCTTTATGCTCCTAGATATGCTCTCATGTATCAGTGAAGTTTGGAAAGCCCACTACTCTGCTAAACCAAACCCCTCAATACTTGTTCAAAAATGCCAAGTCAAGCCCACTTGTAAAAAGGGACTTCTGGTTGTTTGCATCACCTGGAAGCAAAATGAAGCCTGGAATCTCACTCTGCAGACAGCATGCCTTTGCTTTAGGGCTTTGTCACTCTTGGAAGAGATCCACCTTGCTGATATCCTTAACAAATTTTAACAAACTGGACATGATCCTAGTGCAGAGCAGCCTCCTGTGGCTTGTAACAAGTCCAATCTTAGAGTAAATCTAAGATGTGCTGGAATGAGACTGGTTTTCATGTTTGAGCTAACCCAGTGCAATGTTTTCATATTCTGCCTGATGATTTCTGTGAGTGGAAGGCAATTTTCTAAACTGAAATGAAGTTTATTGAGTGCTTGTACAGAGTGGGACACTTAAGTTTGCTTCAGAAAATGGTGTTCTGTGCAGACACATGTTTTGGTTACAGTCTCTTTGCACTTAGCTTCTTGGTGAGTGTTTTTGTCTCTGCTTCATTGTCAGTCAGTTTGTCATCACCCAGCCTTGTTGCTCCCTGTCTGAGCTATGTCAGGCTGCCCTTTCTGCTCCAGCATCTGTGGGTGTTCTAGTGTCCCATGAGTTTGTGCTATAGTTTTGATAATAGAGTCTTTTAACAGCTAAAATAGAGTCTTTTCTCCCTATCGTCACTTTTGATTTTTTTCTTTTTTTTCTTAGAAATCTTGGCTTTCTATTTTGAATCCCCTTTAAAAAAAACTTTTTTGAGGGTGTCCAGTTAATCTTTTACAGCAAATTTGTTTTAAAGGACAAGCATTAATAAGGTAGGACTTAAGTCTAGCAAAATAGAATGATACAAATTTTGACAGAACTAGCCTTGCTTGTATGATACATTTCCTCAGAAACAGGAACTGTGAATTGTTGTTCTGAAAGAAATATTTTCTCTTCCTTGTCTGAAAAAAAAATAAATCGAGTTACTTTCATGCAATCACGCCTTTTGCAAAATCTACAGCAATGTTAGGTGAAGATACCACAGAGACCACTCAGTCTGTCAGCGCTGGATTGCAAGGTCTTGAGTCTTGTTGACATCTCTGCAATTTGTCTGGCCTTAATATTTAATAAGCCTGATAACTCTGCAACCTCAAAGTGAAAACAGTTCTTTTAAAAACCACCTTGTGCTTTTACCGGAGCTCTCAACAAGCTCTTTAAAGTCAGAGGTGTGTTTGCAACACCATGTCTGGAGGGTAGAGCAATAATCATCCATTTTATGGCTCCATACGCTTGTATTAAACTTTTAAGCAGTTTGCAGAAAAAATACTTTATATAGCACATCAGGATCTTGATTTTGCTCCTGACCAGTGGGAACTACTACAAGTCTCAGGTTGCTTTTTTAGGAGGGTGTATATTAAGAGGTAAGTGTCCAGGTAGTGCTGCAGCCTGCATGTTCTGGTTGTCCACTTGTTGCAGAGTGGCTCACCGGGACCTAGGCTATTTCAGAGGGATCTGGTTGTTGAATGCAGAGGAGACGAATGAGAGGTACAACCCAAATCTGCCTGCTTGGCACATCCCACGTTTGACTGTTTTTGCAACAGTCAAAGCTGCAGATAAAGGTCTGATGATATGTTAGGAAAAAGCAGCTGAGGCTGTTCCATAAAAATAAATTTTTATTTTTGTCTCCTGCCAAAAGCCATGGGGAATCTTGAAGAAATATAGTCTGAATAAACTGGTTTAGGCAGCAACTGTGAATATAAGGGCTCTTTCATTTCAGACTTCTGATATGAACTCTGGTTTTGTCTCTGGATACACAGTAGTCAATTTTCAGGATTACTAATCATCTGCAGATTCCCACTAGCTGGGCTTGTGATGGTGGAAAGTGCCCATCCCTTGCATCTTGTACTCCAAATTTGCTAGTCCAAGTTGGAGGCTGCTGCTGAAACAGCTGCCTATTCTGGTTTTAGGGCAGTCTAAACAAAGAATCTGACTTCCTTCTTTCTGCAAAACCTTAGCCAGCAGAAAATAATGTGTAAGTGAAAAGTATTTGTCATTACATTGGCATATTTAACCAATTAAATCCATGCTATAGTTGATAACATTTTGGATTACTTTTGTGTAAGAACCTGTGTATCTTAAGTTGAAAAAATCTGTTAAGTGGTTTGGGAGTTTTCTAAAACTCGTCCAAACACATTGCAGTCTTTAAACCCACGGAAGTGACTTTTTTAAGGTCTCAGAAGTGGTTTTAGCAAGTAACGTTCAGCTGACATTTAAAGAAAAAAATGTGATTTTTTTTTTTTTCTTTTTTCCCCTTTTCCTCTGGACGCTTGAGTCAGTTTTTGATAATTTCCCTTTCTCTTTTGTCATAACAGTTATAAGTTGCAAATGCTTTGTCTGAGTATCTAGGTTTTGTCCTAATAGGTCTTTAAATTTAGAACTTGAGCTTTTAGATTTTTTAGTGAGACTTAAGTCGGTGCTTACACGTCAACACTGTAATTTGTATTGTTTGCAGTTTTTTCCCCCCCACCCGTCTTGATGAACAACCTGAAAGATAAATGTGTGGGAGCTCTTACAAGCTGCTAATGGCTTTTAAAAGGCAACTCGTTAAATCTGAATTCTCTTCAAGAGCGCCAGGGACTTTCAGTGCCTGCAAAAAAATAAACTTAATTTTTATAGCACATCTGTGGCTTTTTCAACATGAATTGCACAGAGGAGATCCAGTGTCTGCCTATGGGGTGTGTATGAACTCAGCTCTAATACTTTGAGGCATACTAAAACGTATCCTGCGAGGTGTAAAGATTATCATGTTGGGCTGAAAGTGCTTGGTTGAGCTGGAAGCCTCAAGCACTGGGATGAAAGGAAAACTTTTATTTCTGACTTGGCACTTAGAACAGCAACGGGAGAAATGGGAAAACCTAGACCCTGTCTGGTTTCTCTCAGTTTTAACTTTTGGCTGCTTGGAAGAGGAAGATATGACAGCAGTGTTTCCTGCTGGCTCTGGGCAAGAGCCATTCAACACTGCTAGTGGCTTCCCTAAATGTCAAGGTGTACAGAGGGGCGGTACCAAGACTAAGCTTGGTGGAGGCAAAATAGAAGCTTGCAAGGAGCTCTCCTAGATCTTTGACCCCCACTGAAGTAAATCTGCAGTCTTTATGTATTAGCTATTGATCCAGCTTTGTTCTGTGAGGGTATTAATAAGTGCACATCCACTCCCATTTAACCTGCAAATTCATACAGTAACAAATCTTGGAGTATGTATTACTTAAAATTTCAAGAAACGTTTCTCCAAGTACCTAATTAATCGTGCATTTCTTAACCAAGTAGTTCAAAATTGATAGTACTAGCACGTAATTTTTTTAAAAAAAAATTCTAGTTGTGAAGACTTGCACGTTTCTCAAGGGTAGTTCTCTCGAGCCATGTTGATGAATGTAGATTGTTTCAGCACTGAAGTGCAGGGTGGAGTAACCTCTTATCTATCGCTGTATTGGGTTCTTTTTTTTTTGCTTTTACTTTCAACTACTTATCTGATACCTGAGGGCCGCGTTTCTGTTAAATATGGTACTTTTCTTGCGGTATGGAATGGCAGTTGTAAGCTGGACAAAAGGAATTATATTGTATTGCGTGTTGTTGTTGCTGGCACTTGTGTTAATCTGTCAAGCATTTTATTAGTCTAAGAAAAGAGTATCTTTGGAGAAGTGAAAGTGAGTGGAAACCAGAATTAGCTGATATTGTATTTCACTTTAAAAATCTAAATGAAAAAGTGAAAAGAAAAAGCTGTTAAGTTACATCTGAGCAGTAATGTGACAGGTTACCTAAACTCGTGTATGCAAAAGTGGTAAAGTATGTCCATGGTGAGCAAGCAGCGGTGCTCGGTTTCATGGCCTGCTACACTTTGCTACCTTGAGAGTGTGGGTAAGAGTCCATCCCTTGTTCTCTAGTCTTATATTAAGTGGGACTTCGTACTTCTGGTGGCAAATGTATAGATTCCCAGGTTTTTATAAGTGCCACATGCAGTTAATTATTTAAAGAGCAAGTTGACTTAAGCAATTGACTAACTGAACTAGTTAGACATAGTTGTATTGATGAAAATGGATATTTTTGAATTGATATAAACCAAGTAATGAGAAAAAAAAAGTTTGGAGGTTATTTTGGTGATAATTATCTTAAACAGCCCTGAAAGTGCAGTGGTGTGAAGCAAGTGAAATGAAGATCCTTCTTTTGGCTTGGTATCTTCCTGACAGAGTACTCATCTGCCTTGGGACGCAAGAATTCCTTTATATTGACTATTTTGCATATGTCCAAACCCAAAATTTTGATGTGAGGCTGAGTTGCTGAGTTGAAGCTGTGTGGAAAAACCTTCAGTCTCAACCTGAGAATCTTTTATGTTTGTTCTTGAGGTTGTATTTGTTTGAGAGACTATGCAAGGGAGAGGAATGAAGGGCCAAAAGATAGCATAAATTAAAAATATGCTTTATGCTCTTAAAATGGCTTGGATAAGAGCAAGCTCATGGCATGCACAGTAGTTCTTCTCATGTTAAGTGTGATCAGCCTTTGGAAGGGAGTTTTACTCCTTACCTTTTTCTGTCCTTTCAAGGGGTTGTGCACCAAATTCCTGTGATGCCAGTAGCTGCCCTGGATGTCAGTGAGTCAGATTATTCCATGTAGCAGCAATTGGCTGCTCTTCATCTCTATTATATCTGATTTTATTACCACTCAGCTTCTACCTTTGGTCTAGGAGGAGACATGAAAACATAGGTTCCAAACAACTTCTCTGCCACTAGCGAGACATGCTGGGATTAGAGTTGAGGAGGAATGCAGAGAGCTGAAATGAATATGATTGCTTGGGCATGCTAGCACCACTGGTGCTAAGAAAGATGTAAGGGATGGCAAAAATGTCATGCCATAGCAGCACCTGAGATCTGTCAGGAGCAGGCAAGGAGGTATCAGTCTGTAGTAGGAGCAGAGAAAAAAGTTAGTGACGGGGAACTGTAGGGTAAGCTCAGCTGGAAAAAGGTAAAGCTTGTATCACTTTAGGAGGAAAGAAGGGAGGCGGTAAAAGGCAGCACAGAAGGCTGGGGATTGCAGCTGTGGGATCTCTGGACAATGTGCTGCTTGTAAGCAGGCTGAGCTTTTGGATGGCTTTTCTTGTTGCAGCTCAATGTGCATGCTTTCTTCTTCTCTAGGTCATAGGAACCAGTCAGGAAGGCAAAAGTGTCATGCAAATGCTCATGTGCTGGAGGCTGTGGCTGCGGTCTTTGCTGGCTTCTGCAATTAGTATTAAAATAACTGCTTAAGTTTTACACTACATAAAAAAAACAAGTAATAGTAGATTTCTTTGATCCTCTGTTCAGCTGTTCATAAGGACCTAAAAGAATATTTACTGGCTTTTTTTTTTGGTTCACAGCATGTAAAGTTGAACGGATGTCAGAGCAGCTGTACAGTGGGATTTTGAATTGTAGTGTGTTTATGGGAAGTCCATGGTCACTGAAGTGCATGTGCCCAGAGCAGTCACTCAGAAAGGTGAAAAAAGGGGAACATAGGACTTCTTGGTTTTGCTTTGGGAGGTGTCTCTAAGCTGCAGGTTGCTTCTCTGAGATGGGTTAAATCTTCTGTTGGATTGTGTGTGTTTGGATGTTGTAATAATAAGACTTCTATGGTCAGACATAACCATCACAAAAAGCCAGAGTTGTCATCTTGCTGCTATTTCTGTCTTTTGGGTCAATACATTTCTCTGTAAGCCACACACCATTTTGTTTACAAGTGCTGGTTGTTTCTCTGTCCACAGCTACAGAGCTTGCCTCAGCAAAAAAGATTTCCCCGAAAATTCAGTCAACTCAAAACCTTGGTCTTTCCTATAGGCAGAAGAACATGTTGTTAGCAAATATAAGGTTGTTGGTGTAAGAAGACTTTTGGGAAGAGAGAGGCACTGAAGGGTTCTCCTGGAGTGAAAACCTTTCTGATGCAGATTTTTAGTTCATACACCTTGTTCAAAATTCTTCTTATTCTTTTCTTCCTAAGACCTTGTTTGGTTCCATGTCCTAATCAGAAGCTCCCAGGAACAGTCCATCACTTCCTTAAAGCGAGTGACCCTGAGTCTGGGATAATGAACTGTTTCTATTAAGAAAACAGGCTTATCTATGATTAACAGCACTCCTTGTAGCTATTGTAGGGTCTCTGAGCCCAAAGCTGTGCCAAAATGGGTGTATTTCCTGCCCCTTCCCCCTTCATCCTCTGCTTATTCAAACCTTCAAAATTAAATGACAGTGTCAGCAAAGAAATTGCTGCTGCTTAATGAGTTTCAATTGGGTTACAGATTGAAGCCTGACTCCTTGCAATGACAGATTAATAACTCCTCCTGAAGCTTTACAGCATGTTTAAGGGGGGGATAATTATTTTCTGGGCTTTTTTCTTTTAAACTGGGAAGCTTCATTTCTTGCTACTGCCTGAGTCAGGTGATATTACTGTAAATCTTTTTGTAACAAAAGACTTGACATTATTATTTTTCAGACTCTGAGGAACTTGTGGCCTCCTGTGTCAGATATGCCAAGTGTTTCTGACATACAAATGGGGGGAAAAGCAGTAACAGAACACAAGGATTAAAAAGAAAGCTTTCTGTTATATACCATAGAACTGCTGCTGCTCCTGCTGTTTGTCTTCTCCAGTGTCTGCCAGTGTGATCACCAATGTGCCTGGGGGAAAGAATCTCAGCGTTTGGGGTTTTCCTCATCTGGCTTAGAGGTCTGTGTTGAAAGAAATGCTTCAGCTCTGCTCCTGTCTCAGGGGACCGGGACCAGTTGCAGTTGGCGCAGTGTCAGGGAATCACTCCTGTGTGAGGCAACGAAGGGGAGCCACAGTGGGGCAGAGGCTGGTCCCTTTGTGGTGGCTCATTGCTGCACACCCCTCTAGGAACATATGTGGTATTAGTATGTGTATGGCTTTCACTGCTTTGGGTTTATACATAAGGAGGAATACTTATATTTTTGAAAGTATAAAGGAGCTTTTCACATGTCAATTATAAAATATTTAACAGCATATGCTTTGTTTATTCTGTATTGCATAAAACAAGAAATATGTGGTAAATGAACCTGAAAACACCTTAGTCAAGATTACAAAGAAGGACAGAGTCTCCAACTGATCTCTGAAAAATATCTATGCCCTTTATAATGGTGGCATCTTATTTCTAAGTTGAGATTGTCTCTTTAAATTGTCTTTCATGTCTTGTCCAAGCTCTTCCACTGAGTCATTGCTAAGATTGGGATTTGGCTCAGGAGCCTTGACTCATAGTCCTGTGCTTGGACCAGAGGCCACATGAGTTTTACCTCAGGACAGCAGTTTCTTCCAGGGCTGGACTGTCAGTTTAGGCTATTCAATATATGATGTGGGGTGTGTTATTTTTGGTGGTTGTTGTTGTTTGGTTTGGTTTTGCTGTCTTTTCTGGATTTTAGATTCTAGGGAGAATACAGGGAGCAATTTTTCTTGATGGCTATCATTTTGCCATATCTTTATGTCATCGTTTCTGTTATTGCCATCCTGGTAATAGTGTCTGTTCATCCCTCCAAATTATTTGGAACAAACTAATTTTTCTGGAGCTATAACTCTCCTGTGAAAATATGAAGCTATATGTGAAAATATTAAGAAATTAGCTATTGAAATTCCAAAGCAATCTTCTGCTTAAAATCTCTTGATAGTTATATTTTTAACTTACTCTTTTTCTACCTTAAATCTGTTCTTTAACCTCATCATGAGCAAGAATTTGCATTACAAAATACAGCATACATGCCTGCTTCTGTAGTTCATAATTTTATTTATTTTTTTTTTTTTTTTAGTTTTTCACCATATATGTGTATGTAAATCACACTAACATGATACAACCTGAAAAAGCATTAGCTCCCCTAGGAAAAAACAGAGCAAGAGTTTTGACATCATGGACACTCCTGTGAGAAGGCAAGGGTGTGCACAGTGCACACATGTCTGGCAGCAGAGAGCGGCAAATTAATTTGACATTTGGTTCTGCACAGTGTGCCAATAACAATTTTTTTTGTGTGTGTAATCTGTTTATTTAAATTCAAAACTATGCTTAGTTCAGCTTATTTTAGAGGTGAATAAAATGCTTATTGCAAAGATGCCCTTGATAGCATACTGCTATGTCTGCCTACAAGGAAGAAGAATTACCCGCTTGTTTACTGTCCTTAACTTCCTTATCTAACACAGCCCTAAGACAATGACAAAGCGTGACCTTGAATATGTCATTCAGTATTTCAGGCTTTGGATATCCCCAAAATTTCCCTCAGACTTCAAGAATTGGCATCACCTGCCTCCATTCACTGTCGAAAAATGCTTTTAATTTTTTTTTTAGTGTTTGTCTTGTGCTTGTGTTGCTGAACATAAACTGTCAAAGACTAGGATTAGTTTCAAAACAGGCTTCCCATTTTTCAAGGCTTGTATCTTCTGCAGTGATGTGAGAGGCTGATGAATGCCACATTGGCAGCGTTGCACCATTGAGAACATAGCTAATAGATTCGCCATGCTGAGTGCAAGATGGAATCATAGAATCCCAATTAGGTTGGAAAAGATCTGTGAGAACATCGAGTCCAACTCTTGACCAAACACCACTGTGTCAACTAGACCATGGCACTAAGTGCCATGTCCAGTCTTTCCTTAAACACCTTCAGGAATAGTGACTCCACCACCTCTCTGGGCAGCCCATTCTAATGTTTAACAACCCTTTCTGTAAAGAAATTCCTCCTTATGTCCAGTCTAAACCTACCCTGATGCAGCTTGAAGCTGTGTCCTCTTGTCCTGTCACTAATTACCTGGGGAAAGAGCCTGACATGCACCTGGCTACAACCTCCTTTCATGTAGTTGTAGAGAGCTGTAACGTCACTTCTGATCCTTCTCTTCTCCAGCCTGAACAGCCCCAGCTTCCTCAAGTTGCTTCTTATAGGACTTCTAAACTCTTCCCCTCTAAACTCTTCATCAGCTCTGTTATCCTTCTATGATCTGACTCCAGCACATCAATGTCTTTCTTGTAGTGAGGGGCCCAGAACTGGACGCAGGACTTGAGATGTGGCCTCACTAGTTCCAAGTACAGGGTGAGTAAAGATGCTAACAGTGGCCTGGGGTTCTGCAGACACTTTCTTAACCCTTCTTCAAGGGGTCACACAGTGGTCTTCTGTAATCTTGTACAGGGTAGTACACTGAATGGCAAGCAAATGGTATAGAGACTGAGTTGCTACTGCTTCTGAAGATGGTATGTAACATATCATCTGATTTTTTTTTTTTTTTAATATGCAACATTACTGGCTCAGTTCTGGATCAGAAAAAATGCTTGAATTATTTTATGAGTGTTGAAACTTCCTCATAAACTACTGTGAAATTTGAACGTATGGACTGTGAGGCTCAAAAGTTACCCTGTAACAGGAAAAATACTTCCTCTGTTGGTGTTCCAGGCTATTTAAAGTAAAGCTTTCCACCTGTGATATCTTGATGCACACAAACATACAATAGAAAAATTATTTATGTGATAAACACCATATATTGTTATTGGTCTTTTACCTTGAAATTACTTACCAGGGTTTCTTTCATCCTTGTCAAGTTTCTTTTCATCTTTTTTTCTTTATCTTCAAGCTGGTAGAAGGCTCCATTTGGGAGTAAGGAGGAAAAATCTAGGCTTTTTAATGTAAGAAATCCTTTTTATACATATCCTTCACATGTATTTTAAGAAGCAAACAGATATTTTACTCACCATCACCTTGCACCATGAGGAAGCTGGTGTCCAAGTACCCAAAATGTGCTATTCTGCCTCTCTGTGTGTGCTGCGCTAAGAGGAGGCAAACAAGATGAAATTGGCTCTCACCACTGACAAAGCTGTCCAGCCTCACAAACCAGTTAGTGTCACTTTCAAAATTTACTACTATTTTATTAAAAAAAAAAAAAAAAAAAAAGACTGCTAGCAAGTGCTTTCTCTCTTGTATCACAATATCTGCTTTCCTGTACTTAAGTGGCATTAGCTGAATATCTCCTGGTCACCTCCTCTGCCTTCTTTCCATAAGGTGAGTTGAGGTCCAAGGCAGGTGGTGAGTTAGCGTGGATTGAGGAAGTAGAAGCATCCCCTTCCTAATCTGCCGGATCTCTTTGACTTTTATGATGAGACTGTAATATTTTCATTTCTTCTTCTCAGTCAGGAGTGCAGTCTGTTCCTTGAAAAATAAAACCCAAACTCCAAAGCAACAGAAAGCCCGAAGACTGATCCAGGAAGCAATTAAATTGATTTTAAAGAAACTTTTGCAGCATAAAGTACCTGACTGAGGGGTCCAAATATTCATATGAAAGACTAGGAATTGCAGGGTAATCTAGTCTGAAAAGAACCTCTGGAGACAGTCTTGTCTAGCCCTCTGCTCACAGCAGGCCCCCACAACTTAAGTCACTCACAGGAGTTTTGACTGTATGCAAGGAAGGAGATTATACAGCCTTTGTGACAGCCTAGCCCGATCCTTAGCCACTTCATTGTTTAAAAAACAAACCTTGCCTGATTTTTTTTTCACCTTCATTGCAACACTTTTGTTGCCTTTAGTCTTAATCACTGTGCACCTTCCAGATGAGTGTGTTCTCTGTTTGCCCAGTGGATAGCTGCAAACAACAGTAAGTTCTCTGCCGAGTCTCCTTTCAGTTGAAATGCAGTTGATAGGGAAGGACCTCCTTGTGTCCCTTCTCTTTTCGCACTTATTTCCTTTAATGACTGAGCTGTGGGTAGCTTTAGCCACGTGGCTGTTTGTGACAACCTCCTGCCTAGACAGTGACCACCTTGATCCAGGTGCATCCTGCTGCAAGACAGCAGGGATCACATGTTCCTAAACTGTGTGGTGCTCAGTGCAAAGCTCATTCAGTTTAGTGCTTTATTGGTAGGATGTGTATGAAAATTCCCTGTAGCTGTGTTACTGGGCCAAGGGATACTGGTGGTTAAAGAATGTTTCACTTCAAATGCTAGTTATCAGATTTGGATATAATTGGCATATAACTGGTATATTTTAATATGGGGGGAAATGTACAAGTGGATTATAACCAGTTGTACAGTGCAATCACCTCCTGCTCTCCAGTGCCTCTTACTAATACAATAGTAATGGGGCTTCCCATTTGCTTTTGCAATGAATTTACCAAGGACGATCTCTGAGCCTAAGAAGCTATTACATCTATTATTGTTTCCCTTTCTATTCTCAGCTTAGTAGCAATATACATTAGGCTTTGTGCCACTGCTACATATAAGCTCCTCTGTACAGCTTTCATTCTGCCTTCTGATTTACTACAGCATTTCTGGCTGATGTTGGTTAGTTTTTAAGTCAGTCTTCCTGATGTATTCTGTGAGCCTAGCCCTTCCTAGCTGTGAGTGGGGGGAGAGCAGCAGAAAGCTTAGGCTTCTTGCCTGGCTGGGTTGGTGAAGACGTCCATAGCCATAACTGTGACTTGGAGGTCACTGGCCATAACTTGTCACTTTGCAGAGCTGTGTGTCTGCCACATCTGTCATGTGTAGCTGTAATTAGGAGAATGCTTGTATAGAACTCTGTATTTAAATTGTCAGCATTTGAAATTTCAGTGAGTAGATTTATCTTGCTAAGGGGGTTTCTTCACCTGTGTTCTCTTTGTGTACTTATCTTTTCTAAGTAAAACTTACCTTTTCTAAGTAAAACTTCTCTTAATCTTCTAGTTATTTTAGAATGATGATGTTGCTGCTATGTTCTCTTGATGTCAGGGATCAAGGGCCAGCAGGGAACCACCACTAGTATCACAGCTGCTACCTGCTGTACCTTCTCTTTCATTAAGATTACTTTTGCACTGTGAATGTAAAGAGAATGAGGTGTGTTCTTTTGGTTGGCTTTTTGGGGTACAGTTTGGTTACTCTTTACACTATGCCTGATGATTAGTCTGTTCAGGGTTTATGTGGTGTATGGTAGAATTCTTTTTCTTTGTTTTACCTTCTTTACCCTCTGGTTATTACCTGTCAGATTCATTCACTGTGCAGGGAAACATCTGTGGATTCAGAGGGAGGGTCACAGGGAGCAAAACCAGTATTGACTACTGACGTGTCTACAAAAGCATCAGACTTCCATCTTCATCTTGCAGTTGTCTGGAACAAGGATTAAATTGCAGATCATCCTAAGGCAACAGGGGAGCCTTTAGTAAGTGGGTATCAATTTGTTTACTTGCCAGACCAAAACCACTTTGACTGTTCTTATATATTCTCTTTGCAGAACTGGAGTCTTTTTCTTTTCTTAGTACATTGTAAAAGGAACAGTTAAATCCTGTGCTTCTCCAGCCTCCTAGCATGGCCTTTCCATTAGGATGCAAATTATTTTTTGTCACTGTGTTTGATGCATCCATTATTGATAGTGTTTTCTGGTTGGATTTTATCTCAGCTAAGTAATTAGCCTTATATTCCTGAATGCTGGTTCTGTTATGATTCCTCATTTACACCTTTGTTTTTGCTTCCGTGAAACATGGAAGATGTTTCCAAATGACATGTAGCTAGCTTCTTTGTGCATGTCATCCAACTTTTAGTATCAAGGTTTGTGGACTACACAGGAGATTGTGCAAAAAGAATTATTGACTTGCCTAGAATTGTCAGGCTAAAAAGCTGCATCCTTGCTGCAGCCATGAAATAATCAGGAAAACATCACCATTTTGGCTCAGTTACGATCATGAGTTTACAGCAACCGTTTTGTAGCAATGGTGTATATACTTAGTTCTGCCTTAAGGCAAGTGAAATGTATTGAGGTGTCCCACTCTTTAGCCTCTCATGCCACTGGAGGTTTACAAGGTTGAGGAAGGCAAAACTTGAAATGGAGCCTTTTGTTTGTCCCTTCAAGAAGATATCAGACTTTATAAATTCATTGATAGTTTTGATGTACTCACATCCTCTCTTCCTCTGCGGGAAACCAATAGTAACAGTTTGCTGCAATGTGTTCATAATGCAATTATGTATTAAATCTCATGGATTATACCTTGCATGTTATTTAATACTAAAAAGTATAGAAGAAGTAGCAAATCAGCCTCATGGGTTTTTAACTCTCTTCCAGGACTCATAGTTGGGGTGATCCTGAGATACGGGACTCCGTCCAGCAGTGGCCATGACAAGCCATTCAGCTGCTCCCAGGAGGACAGGCCATTCACAACCCTGCTGGTCAACGTCAGTGGGAAGTTCTTTGAGTATACACTCAAAGGGGAAATAAGCCCTGGGAAGATCCACAACGTGGAGCAAAATGACATGTTGCGAAAGGTGAGGCTACATCATTTTTTGTGCTTGGCTGAGTTTCTTCTTCATCTATGCTTCCCTCCCTTCTGCTTGCTCCATCCCACTGGAATATTAGGTAGTGTCAGGGGTCAGTATCCCTGATGGTAACAGCATTTCAATACTTAGTTTAAGAGCACCTTCTGTATTATATTACTGCTGGCGAAACTGTATGTGCTCTCTTGCAAGCATGTAGTGCTTTCCTAAAGCCCTTAGTTTGAAGTATTAATGTATGTTTCTAACATTTGTAGAATTCACGAAGTCCAGCTGAACAAAAAAAGTCTGATTCTGCATTGCATAAGTAAAATATAATACAATATAATGGTTTTTATTATTCTTTTCCCTAGGGTTTTAAAATCTGTTTATTGTCAGGAAATAGTTACTGCTTGTATCCCTATAATCTACCAAATGAGACAATCTGGTGTTGGAAGTGAAATTCACCTATGAACTGTTATTCAAATGTGCTATTTGGCTTTTTATTCAGTGTCAGGGATTAAGCATCTTTTGTGTGTATCAAAGCTAGACTTTGAAGTATAGGATCAAGACTTTCAGGTTTGTAATCTAAAAATACTTCTTTCTGCTAACTATGAAGAAAGCTTAGTTGTCTGTACGTATGTACCTGTCTGCTATAGGTATCTAAAATTAGCTGAAGTGAATCCTACTCTGAGAGGGCACACTTGTGTTTGCCTTCTAAGAGTTTGTAATAGTTTAACAGTTTCCAGCAGTTTCTAATTAGTCTAATAGTTTCACATGTGTGCAGGTTTTGTTTGGATTTTAAATGTTGGGTTTTGTTCCTTAGCATTGTGTAGACTTCCATGAATATCTGGAACATCTTCTGAAATACATGCAAGTGATGAATAATGAATGATCCAAATTCTTGAAAACCAGCCCTGTATCAGACTTGTTTGGCTTAAAATAATTTCAGTGGCTTGACTTTCAAAAGATCATAAGCTAGAAAAGCATTTCATTTGCAGCTCGATGAAGATCATGTATTGCAATAAGAGAAATCTTCTCCAGCATCATTTCTACTAGAAATTTTCAGTTTAAAAAGGGAGACTGTGTTTAGGACTGCTGCCAAATTATCATTGGTGATGGATATATTGGGTGTTTTTCCTAGATGCTGTTTACTGACAAGAGCTGCACCTTTTTGCTGCTGTGTATGTACAGACCTTGCTGGTGTTTTAGAGGATCAACTTATCTATTTCAACAACCAAAACCAGCAGTTGTGAGGAAATGAAAAGGGGAAAAAAGACCTGAAGGTTTGTGTATGTCTGTTTCTAACTGAAAATTCATTTTTTATTTTTTAGGTAACATTTGACCCAGAAGTTTTTTTCAACATTCTGCTGCCTCCTATTATTTTTCATGCTGGTTATAGCCTGAAGAAAGTAAGTGTAATAATTTCTGGGAAGAACAAGCTTTTTTTTTTTTTTTTTAGTGCAAGACTGATGATTTGTTCAGGATTGTAGTCTCTATTTCAAGCATTTATCATTTTTTTAGGGCAGGAAGAAAAGTCTGATTTCCTCCATAGGTGATTAGGCCATATTATTTTAGAGTGAAAGCACATATATTTTTTAGTATAAATGTGTTAAATGTCTATTTCATCTTACTGATTTGTTTTCCTTGGAACTTAGCCAGAGAGTAATGTCAGTTTCATTTAATGTTAGAAGATATTCTGCTATGAATGGTTTTGATCCTTCTCAAACACCCAAAATCCAGAAAACTATGCCAAGAAGTAGACCTAACCCTGAATACCAGTGGGGATGTGCCAGACACTGAATGGCAGAAGGGCCCAGATTCTGATCTTCCTTGAAAATACCATGAATTTGTGCTGGTTTTCAGTTTTACAGCTCACTCTTACATCTCTTAGGAGAACACCTGTGTGAAAAGCTTCCTGTCAATAAGCTACATGTAGAATTTAATGCATGGTTCAGACCTGGTTTATTCCATTTATTGAAGTGGGATAGAATTTATATTGTAGCAATGAAATGTTTCTGTGTATTAATGCAAGTGAAGTAGTATGGTATATGTTTTTGAACGGGTGATATAATTTTTTTTTAAAAATAAGTATATAAACCTCTTTTTTCCATGCAGAGACACTTTTTCAGGAATCTGGGGTCCATTTTGGCTTATGCCTTTTTAGGAACAGCAGTCTCTTGTTTTATTATTGGGTAAGTGATATCTGTTTGATATCTGTTCCTTTCTATACTGAAGTTTAAGTTCATAAAGCACTCTCTCTTTCTCTTTCTGCATCCATATGTATATTTTATATATATGTTTTCACACACGTTTAGTTTAATATAGCTGGCCATGTTGGTTTGCCTGCATGTCTCTTCTGCTGCTAATATTGCTGTCTTGTACATGGATATTCTGAAATACAGAAATCCTGAATTGTATTGTGACCTTGGTTTGTCTCTCAAAGAATTTCACTAGAGAAATAATTTGAAGGCTATTCTTAGATGAGAGCTTTTGGCCTATGTACTGCGTTCGGAAAAACAATACTGAGGGGAACTTTGAGCAGGGAAATGTTCCCTTTGGTGGAAAATGGAAGCCACCTGTAGACTCTGTGCTAGTTTTGTGGATAGATTTCATGCTTTGCTTACTGGTTTTAAAGAATATCTTCTGGATCATGTATGGCTTGCCTTGGTTCATAGCAAAAAGAGGAAAATGCATTTTGAGATCTTAGTATTACACTGTGACAATGTCCCACAGAGCTGTAGCATAACCAAGACCGCCTGAAATAAAGTTGCTTGTGCTTTTTCTTTGCCTGTCTGAAATGCACCAATTTGTTGACTTGTTTGACCTGGACTGTTTTATCCCCTTTCTCTCCAGGAATCTCATGTATGCGGTTGTGAAACTAATGAAGTTGGTGGGTCAGCTCTCTGATAAATTCTATTATACAGACTGCCTCCTCTTTGGAGCGATAATATCTGCCACTGATCCAGGTAGCTTGATGAACATTTTTTAATAACTTTCCAAAATAACCCTATTGTTAGGGTTTCTGGCTACATATTAACAGGACTTCATTTTCAGTTATGTTATATTAGTATCTCTGGGCCTCTTCTCTGAACTGCGTGCAAATTCCAAGTGTTTTGAAAGCTGTTCTCTGTTGATTTGGTGCTGAACTGGTATTACATCATGTTGTATTTGGGGAAAAGTGTGACTCTCCTGTTCAAATACTTTAAACAATCTTGTTTTTGTTTTTCTTGCGTAGTTTACATAAGTTGATGAAACTATTTCATTGTCTGGACAGCAGGACTTCCTTCTTCAGCTACCTTGCTTGGGACTGGGTAATTTAAGAGCAATATTTGAGGCTTTTAGGCTCTTTGGGTGGGGGATTTTTTTCTCTTTAGAATGAACTTGATGTTTTAAAAGTTTAAGGGGAAGAATGCTTTTCTGGCCAAGTAATTTGAGCTTTTGCCCAACTAGTGTAGTCATCCTTCAGGGTCCAGCAGGCTCACATAGGTATCTCTGCCTGACTGGTCAATTTGTAGGGCTGGTGTACGTCAGGGGCCAGGGTAAGAAGTGGTGAAGTATGAAGCTTGACATTTAAAACAGCGTATTTGAGGTTCTCAGTGGTAATTAGTGTGAAAATGGGAAGTAGCTCTTGTGATTGAGCTGAGCTCTGAACAGCTGGTGGTTGCACACAATTTATGCAAAAACTCACTGTGATTTTTTGAGCTTGTATATGGGAACATCTTCAAGATCGTGGTCTTTCATCTCAGACTGAATTTTCTTGAAAGGATGGTTATAAATATATAGCAGTCTTGCCCTTTTCAAATCTTGTGCAAATGCACACTCCTGTGGCACAGTGTATACTTTGGGGTACATTTAGAATTATTAGCACTATTTCACAATGGCTGAAATAATAAACCTATGCCAACAATCAATACAGCTTTTGAAAGTAGCAGGAGCTGCACAATGCTTTGTTGATTGTCATATTTGGAGCATGTTCTAAAATAATATCAGGCCTTGGGTAGAAGTGCCTTGTCTGCCCCATGCCCCTTAATCACGGGGCCTTCCTATAAACACTGTGCAGATGGGAGGACAGCAGAGCTGCCCTAAGACTCATGGTGTAATTGTGTACCTACAGATAAACATGACTAGTCTGTTTCCCAGTTTCATTTTGATCTTGTACTTCAATTCCTGGGTTTTGTTGCTTTAGACAAACTGGAGGTCTGCTCTGTCAGCTCATGCCTTCTTTCCTGAAGTCAGCCAGTATTATTTTTCTCCTTTCTTTCTGTAGTTACCGTGCTAGCAATATTTAATGAGCTGCATGCTGATGTCGATCTCTATGCCCTTCTGTTTGGGGAGAGCGTGTTGAATGACGCTGTTGCCATTGTATTATCCTCGTAAGTAACTTCACGAATTTATACCATGAAATTACTTAATTGCTTTTGGTATTTGGCTAAAAGAAATGCTTTTTCTGAGAAATGTTATTTTAAATTCAAATAGACTGTCTTGAATTGAATTAATAACTGTTGCAAACATTTGCCAAGATCCCTAATGCATACACATGCCAGAATGACATGTATGCCTCCACCTCTGTTGCTCAGGTGATGTTGTTATGGAATAAAACTTTTCTGATGCTGCTTCTAATTTCTCACTTTGTTACTCTCTTTCTAGATCTATAGTTGCCTACCAGCCAACAGGTCAAAATACACATGCTTTTGATGCAGCAGCATTTTTCAAGTCTGTTGGTGTTTTCCTGGGAATATTCAGTGGTTCTTTCATGATGGGAGCAGTGACGGGGGTTGTGACAGCTCTGATATCCTTTTTCATGTTTAGCTCTTCTAGCTGAAATTACATATGTGGGTATTACCAGGTCTTTCTTTCTTCCAATTATAGCAAAATTGATTCTAGCTTTTTTTACCCTGAATGTGAAGATGTGGTCAGTATTCATATGACTTTTTTTTCTATAGAAAGACATTATAGGTAACCACAGAAATCAACTTTTTCCAATATAACTGTGGCCATGCTAGAATATGTAGTGATATTACTGCACACTGGAAGCTAAGGGGAGGCCTTAAACAGGCATGTCCTAATAAAGTTTAGTTTCTTTTTATAAAATTTAAAAAAAGGTAAGAAAAAAGGAATAATCATTTACTTTCAAATTAACACTTCAATTTGGTCAATCATATGAAATAATGAAATACTTTTTTTCCCTTTCCTTCACCTTGACTTTCCTTTAAAATTATGAGCTCAAGTTTTAATTTCAAATTTAATTAAAAGTTTTGGTATTGTTGCTTACAATAATAGCAAGGGGAATAAACAGTTTGATTCACAAAGCTGCCACAAAAGACTGGAAATGAGGAATTGGTTCTGACAGGGGCCCTTGCCAAACTTTGAGGGACCAAAGTTCAACCTCTTCCTCTCCCATGGAGTGACTGTGGCTATCTAGTTTCCTTAAGTGTCCATCAATACCTCTTGAGCCAGGCACTGGGATTACTTGAGCATTCTGAATGTTGCTGTGGTGGATGTTGCTGCTTTAGAAGTATGATCTTAGAAAAGATGTCTCTTTTGGGAGAGTGGGATAGGGGAAATTCAGTTGAGTTCATAAGCTTTATAGGTTAACAGAGTTAACAGCCATTTACACCAAATACAAAATTCAGCTTTTTAATGTCAACTGTCATGGAGAATAATAATTTTATTTTTTTTAATGTTCCTTTGGGCTTTTATTTTGATGGCAACCTTCTGACAAAGTAAGGTCACAGCTAAAGGTGTGTCTGGAGTATATGTTTGCCCTTGTTCAAGAGTGCAGAGAATGTCAATAAGAAGTAGGTGTGAGTGGAGAGTCAGTGTTTTTCTTCCCCCTGAAACGCTGCCAGCTGTTTGCCTCTGGTGTTCGTCACTTAAGGCTTATTGTGAACACTGTATGCTGTGATAAAGCACACAGGACATTGTTTCCACTGAGTCTTCTGGGCTACCAGACTGCTGCTTTGCAGGAGACGGTTGAGTGCAGTGAGCTTCAGAACTCCCAGGACCTATGAATTCCCTCTTAGAATTGGTGCTGCTCATTGCTTTTAATGTTACTGTCTCTTGAGCCATAACTTCCACAGCAGTAGTGCTGCCACCAGCTTTAGACTCTGTAGTGCTGCAGAGAGCCCAGGATGCAGCTGTGTTACGCATGGAGAGCATTGGTGGATGATGGGGCAGCCTTGATGTGTCCATTGAGGTATTGATTGCCTTCATATGAGCAGGGGAAAGTGCTACCACCTTACTGTTTCAAATGCTCTTGCTGTCCTCCCACTTAGACTTCAGAGAAGATTATGCGAATTGTCACCTTTCAGATTACACCAGGGTTGTGCATAGCTGTCTGCACCTCAGACACTGCGTGCTATTCAGTGTTTGCCTGCTGCCAGAGTAGTGCAGTGGGAAAAAAACACCAAAAATAATTCTATAAACATGTGAACAATTTTTTTTAGTATGTGAAGAGCTAAATTTTACACTACTGAGGTCTGTTCCTCTTCTTCTGTATGAATTGTTAATTCAGTGTGTGTTTTGATGTTCTTCAAGTTTTGCTCTTCCTTTGCAAGATGAACTTGTTTTTTCTTTCCATTGAAAGATTGAGCAGCTCTGAGCTGGCTTTTCCTCTAAACCACATCAGAACAAGGGGAGGAGAAATACATTTTGTAGGCAGTATTTTTGTTTTGCCTCAAAAGTACTGAAGTACCCACACTTGCTGGAAAAAAAATTTAACAAATCCAAGCAAGAAAATTCTCCTAAATCTACTTCATCCTAAGGTTGCTTTAGTCAATAACAGTGCTGTGAATTAAATTCTGAGTGTATCTTCTGCTTTATTTAAAGATGGCAGGGGGAATCTTTATTGGGGTTTGCAGAGGGAATCAAACATCATTCCCCCACCAATCTCCTGAAAAACCAAGACACAGTATGAAAGGAATGCCAGGTATATATCCCTTCCTTGCTAGCACATTGAAGGGAAACATGGAGTAAGATGACATTACCTGTAAGAGGTGGAGACACTTTATGGCATGGATATGCAGCAAAAATATCCAAAACTGGTTCTTGCGAGGGGAGACCTTGATTCTGAAGTTTGCCTTGATGTGTTGGAATTCACGTTTTTCAGCATTAAGAGTTTTGTTTTCCAACTAGCATTGGTTGTTAGCACGTACAAGTGTTTTTCATAAATACTGGGTACAGAGAAGCCAAAGGGTTTCTTTTTGATCCCTTAACAAATGACTTAACGTGACGAAGTTTACCAAGTTACACTGCTTCCCCCTGCTGGAAACTGCCCTCTTCTTCTTGATGTCCTGGAGCACTTTCTTGCTGGCAGAAGCTTGTGGATTTACTGGTGAGTTGTTGGGATTCAAGAATGTGGAGACAGAAGTCCTGTCCATCTTAGCAGCCGTTTTTTCACTTTCTCATTAAAAACCTTTCAATGAGAAACATGATTTTTGTGTTTAAAGCTTTTCTTTTTTTACATTCTGTCCAATATCATTGAAGGTGCAGCTCACAGTGTAACAGAGGATTTTAAGAGCAATGGTTTGGTTCAAACACCACCTCCCTAACCTGGAATCTCACTCACTTGAAAATAAGGGTCAGAAAATCTCAATGCTAAGGATGATGTAAAAATTTAATGGAACTTGTGAAGAGAAAATGTGGTGAACTCCCAGTTAACAGGCTGATTTTTACATGTGATTCTGTTCACAGGTGTGGTGGCTGTCCTCTTCTGTGGAATTACCCAGGCACATTATACATACAATAACTTATCAGTTGAATCAAGAAGTCGCACTAAGCAGGCAAGGATGTCTTTCACAGTGTATGGCTGTAGGAGTCCATGTACTATTGTTTTTACAGCATCTTTTTTTTTTTCTTGACCTTTAACATGTGACTCTTTTCTCCCTAGCTCTTCGAGGTATTGCACTTCCTGGCTGAGAACTTCATATTTTCTTACATGGGTTTGGCACTGTTTACTTTCCAGAAACACATATTCAGCCCAGTTTTCATTATTGGAGCTTTTGTATCCTTTTTCACTTTGTGTGAGGTTTCTCTCTTGTCTTATGTGCCTGAAAACTTATGATGCCTGTTGGCTTTATGAAACAGACAATGTTGGCTGGCCTAAGTTTCCCTGATGTTCTTGCAGGCATGATAATTCTGGGAACAATCTTTGGTTATACCTTACATCAAAGCCCTAAGGCCTCTGTGCCACACAGTTGTTGTTCTGTACTTGCATAATGCTAGCAAGTCAAATAATTTCACTAGATTTATTAAATGAATATGCTTTTCTCTGTGATTTGGTCACTGACAGTCAACACTACTTGTGTTGCTCTTGTATTTGAACTCTAAAAGCCTAGAAAAGGATGCATTTTTTTCTTCACTTCCAAGGGTCCCTTAAGAAAGCAAGCAAACTTCAAGCACATAAAGAGGATCATGGGTGAATAGATAATCTTTCAGCAATGTCCCAGACATAGAGGTCAGCATCTCAGGTGATGGGAGGAGGAAGGAGCTGAGCTGTGGTGCAGACTGATGTGAAGGGTACACACTGAAAGGTTTTGTTGTTATCACTGGTTAACTTGGTAACTGGCTCTCAAATTCCCCAGATCTGAACACTTCTGTAGTAGTCACACTCATTTAAGGTAGAAATCACTAGATTCCTCTCTGCATCCTGTCCCTGTTGAAGTGATTTGTGTAACTATTTCTTCACTGTATTCCTGACTGCTTGAAAATTCAGCACAATTAAAGGTGTGCATGAAGCAATGGGAGCTAGTCTTGATTTACTTTTACCTTCAGTAGGAATAGGGCTGCAGGCAATGGGAGATAAAAGCCAGTGAAATATGTAAATACATATGTAAAAACATATAAAGGTGGCTTAATCTGTACTTATTTTCTCTCCTTCCTTCTACTGTTTTCTCTCATCACTCTGCGGCTTCTCAGGTTTCATCATATTTGTCTCTTTTTTTCCCTTCGGCCATTTGCTTTTTTGAAATAGTAGTAAATTTTCTTCTGGGTCACATCCATTTTTCTTACCTAAAAAATGCTCCAGAGCCCTGCAGACATTGAATAAGGACATGAATAGAATAGTTATGTCTGGTATACTAAGCACTGCAATTTTTCATCTTTGATGTGGCTTTCCATCTTCTCACAGCTATGTTATCTGTCTTGGGTTTGTTTTCATTATTTGTTACTTTCTTGTTTTTACCCACTTGTCTTTTATTACATTTTCCTCATATTTTTCTACTATTGCACTTAACCTCTGTTGCCTTTTGAGTGGCTTTCTGCCTCTGTGAGGAGGGCAGCTAGTACCAGCACCCACATTTTGCCTCAACAGATATGGTTCCCACTGATCTAACTTGCAGGGCTGAAATGTGGAGGCATCATTAATTTTTTACAGAAAAAAGCTGGACTGTAAAGGCAGAGATAGAACCTCAGTGTCAGTAAGAAAATCTTAGCCGTTTTTCCTACATACATTGGTCATGATGGCTTCTGATTTCTGCAGTCCTCAAAGGAATGGCTACAGAAGTTGTTCGGAATAATTGTGTGAGGTTTATTGTACAAAGTAATAATCAAAATCTCATTTTCCTGGAGACATAATTTCTTGCTTTACTTTAGCTATGGCAACAACCCAGTGGTGTCTAGAGCTTTTAAATTTTTATTCTTTTCCCATAAGAGCTGTTTCATTCTTCCAATGTTCTTATCCCAGCAGCAATCAATGTTTGGTGGGCTTCTGGTTGTGTTGGCATTTTACAGGATTTCAGCACTCCCCTCTAGTTTGTTATGAAGTGTTTCTTAGACAGTGAACAGTGCATTCAGCTTTCTAATGCTTCACTGGAAGCACTGGGTGTTCTGCACCACAGTAAGGAGGGAAGGACCTTACCACCTACTGCCATGAATTTCTTCAAAACACTTTCACTGCTGCTTTTGAACTTCATTCTAGTCCTGACAAGTGCCTTTTGGATTTATAATCTTAGTAACTCTGTAGTCTTAAGTGCTTGTTGACCAGCAGGAGATTTTGATTCTGCAGGAGCCATAATGGGGTGCACACTTGCTGGTCTTAAGTTGGTTTGCCCTTTGTATGTAGGACTGCATTTCTGTTGCTTCAAAACACATAATTGAATGGTGGTGATGATGGTTGTTCAAAGTGTGAATTTTCAAAGTCTTCTTTTGTACAATTAGCCCTTTTAATACTAGGTATAATTTCACTATGCATTTAAAAACTTGGTTATATTAGTTAAAATATGCATTCTGTGCAATGAGTGCTGTATGCACATAATTGGAGAAAGTCTGCTTTAGATATCTAGATATAACAAAAACACTTAGTATCGTGATGTAAACCTCTCACAAAACCAAAACTTCTTGTTAAAGCCAGGTACCCAAGAGTACATAGCTCAGAAAAAAGAAATCCTTGACCCACAGCTGTGAACAGATTGCAATCTTTTTGGGCAGAGCTGCACATATCTACCCCCTTTCCTTCTTGTTGAATTTGGGCAGAAGGCATAAGATCAGCTGGAGCTTTCAGCACATGATGATGTTCTCAGGTAAGAGCTTGGTAAAATGCTTAGTACTACAAAAAGGCTTATTTTTAACTCATAAGAAATTGACAGTGCTACTTTCTCTTTTTGTAATCCACATTAATGCATCCTAAATGGAAGGCTTACTGATTGTTGCAGCAGAACATCATGTATCTCTCAACCTTTACAGAGGCTGTGTCATGTCTGGGATGAGGGACATTCTGAAATGTTAGCTGCTCGTGGCAAGCAGTACCTCATACTGGGAATAGAACATTTTCACCTGAAGTGCATCTGAAGGGGTTAGGGGAGTTGGGGTGTATCTCTTCCAGAAGGTTATTTCTAGCTGAGATGATGTACCTGTTGTGCAGAAACAGATACCTGCTGAGACAAATCAAAGCATGTTTACGAGTGTCCTCTCCTACTTACTTGGAGAAAGCAAAGTATTTGACTTAAACTCCCTTATGATTTCTCTCACACAGGCAACTGTTCAAGTTTGTCATCTAGAGCAGATTATGGAGTATGTGTCTAAACATGTTCATCCTCAAATAATTCCAGAGAATCCTCTATACACAAGAGGGTGTAAAGAGGGCAGAGCCAGACTATTTCCAGTGGTGTCCAGTGACAGGACAGAGGTAATGGGCACCAACTGGAACACAGAAGGTTCCCTCTGAACATCAGGAAACACTTTTTACTACGTCCCAGCATTAGCACAGGTTACCCAGAGAGGTTATAGCATCTCCAGGGAGATATTCAAAAGCCATCTGGACACTGTCCCATGTACTTTCTGCAGGTTGACAGGTGTTGCTTGAACAGGGGAGGTGGACCACATGACCACTAGAGGTTCCTTCCAAGCATAACCATTCCATGATTCTCCTACATAAGAAGTCTGCAGATGGCCACATGCCATGGCCTGTTCTTGCTAGTAAAGTTTCCCCTGGGGTGCAGAGGAGAGCAGGAATATATAGCCTGCCTGTGAACATGGTATTAACTAGGATATTTTTCTGGTGAAAACATTTCATATCAAGAACTCCTCCTTCAGTTATGGATTTGACTGGAAAAGTGTGCATTTTTGTCTGCATTCAGGATGCTGCTTGATTTCCACAATATGTTTTGCTGTTGTCCACAGCTTGTTTGTTTCTTTGTTCCCTTCCTGTTAGTTTCTGGGAATATTTACACCTTTTATTAGAAATTGCAGATTCTCTAAGTTACAGAAAACCAGAAGGGAAACTTATGTTGTAAATCATTCCAGGGTATAATTTATCAGGGAATCTGAGGAAATCTAAAACTGCTGGAGCACAGTACTTTCTGCCTGTCATTTTATGCTTGTGTGGCAGGGATGGAGCAAGGGAAGTTGCTGTGTTACCAACAGGCATGGGTCCACTTCTGAAACTGTTATTTCATTCTTTCTGATAGGTCTCAGGGGAGCCATGGCATTTGCTCTGGCTATACGAGATACTGCTACCTACTCACATCAAATGATGTTCTCAACAACTCTCCTCATCGTCTTTTTCACTGTGTGGGTTGTCGGTGGAGGTACAACTCCCATGCTGTCATGGCTGAATATCAGGTCTGTATGCAACTGTGTGCTGGGCAAACTTCACGTTCCTAGAGGCAGCTGTGCTAATTTGGCATAGTTCTACAGAACTTGTTTGATGCTTGCTAGAGGCATTTAGAATATGATATTTTGGAAATAAGTATCTAGGTATAGATATATATGTAGGTATTTAGAATGGGATATTTTAGAGAGCAAGGTGTTAGTTGCAAACTGCTGAAGAAAATGTACTGATGCTGCTGAGATTCAGCCTAAAGTGCTCTGATATATCAAGTAGGTATCTAGGTCCTTGTCAGCCCAGTAAGATGGAATAGTGCTGCCTGATAAAACAGCCCTACATAGAAATGAAAGAATTAATATATCTAGTCCCATATAAAATTCTCTTCATGTTATAGCAAGTCAGTTCCCTGTCTTTTGGCTCTCGGTAATGGCTCTGTTACAATTTTTAAGTTCAATGGAGTCTTTAGTGGGTGGTGCTAAACTGAATGTGCTTTAAACATTATCCAAACAAAGCTGGTGCTATCTAAGCAACTGGGATACATGAGATCCTGCTAGTCTTCTTAGTGTGTTTCCTCCTGTTTTGAAGAGATCTCTGAAAATGTTATATTGTATAACTATGAAGGTTTGACTATAAATCCTGGCTAATACTTAGTATTTTTGGGCTGTAAATACTTTCATGTTTGAGAATACTTATCAACAGATGTGCTACAGAATCATGAATCAATCATGTTCAAGACCACATATATTATAATTCTGAAGGTTTTGGCAGTTTGGGAGACAAATAGAGTGGAATGAAAACAATTCAGGCTGTACAAACCCTTCAGTGCATTTTTCATATGTGAATTGTGTTCTGTGGCACTAGGAAATTTTCTTTTCTTGCTTTCTAATTGTGCTAATCAGATTTATATCCCACTCTTTTTTAAGAGGATAGGAAAAAAACATCCTAGGTACAACGAGTTTCAGACTTTAGAAGAACTGGTCATTGTTAGGGACTGGTTCTTCTTTTGGAAAACTTCAGTAAACTGCTTGTGGCAATAGGTAGCAGGTGCTTTCTAGATTGGAAAAAAAAAAGTCAGACTCCCAGAAATGCTTGTGAAACTCTTCTCATAGAAAGTAACAGGGTTCTAGCTGGACACAGACATTTCAGCAGTGATTTGCAGTATCTCAACTCTAACAGCAAACATTGGGAAATCAGTTTTGTGTGAGGTTTTGGTTTGGTTTGGGGTTTTTGTGCCGAATGAATCTATTTCTGTCCTTTAGAAGTTTCTTTAAATGTGAGTTCCAGATGTTTGGCTAGCACACCAGAAGAAAGCAACACTTCATGTAGTTAAGCTCTCTGCAGGTCACCCAATGTCAGCACAGTTGTGTCATTAATGATTGTGAGATACCATGTCCTAATGGTACTTCTAAGTGCAGCCTGACTGGTTTCTTTTCCCATGTGAGAACTATGTAATAACTTTCTAGAAAGGTGCCTGGAATAGGTGCCATGTGCAGCTTTCCATTTGTCACCTTCGAGAACAGGAGGTATCCTGCTGGTGATGGTGTATAAGAAGCAACTGTACTAATATGCCTCTGGAAGCAGGGGAGGCACAGTGTCTGTGCAACTGGCAGTGTGCATGGACTTTCCAAAGCATGGGGTATAAGGAGCAGGAGATGAATTCTGGCCAGCAGTACACAGATAAGAGTGCTACTTGTGGTCTGCTTACAGTGGACAAGCAAAATCTGCCAAGATCTGCCTGTAGCCTCTGCAATGGCTGATGTGAGGATATTCCTTGTGTTTTCTCCATTTGAGTGGATTCCAAAGCATTCTCCTAAGCATAAATACACCCAGGTAAACAAATCTTACTCTAATAACCCTCACTGTAAGTGTTGGCAGCCTGAGCCTTCTGTCCTGCACCTCTTTTGTTGAGGAAGCATGGCTGGGTATTTCCTTCAAATCTTATCATCCAGCAAGGGAGAGATGTGCTGCTGGCCAGCTAAGTGAAGAGGAATTGTATTCATTATGCCTGTATCGTGAGGCAGCTTTTAAGTGCAGTCAATCATTACCCCCTGCCACAGGGCTCCTTCAGTCATCAGCAGTAGGACAGGGCTCAATTCTTGCATGTGGCCCAGCTCCTGGACAGCTGGAAAATAGTTCTGAGGTAGCAACTTTTTTTTTTTTTATTTCTGTATCCTCCCACACTGAGCCTAGGAAGCATCCAAGATTATGCACTTATTCCTTTAGCAGGACTAATCTAGTTCAGTAATGAGACTCCTCCATAAGCCCAGCTGATGAGTTGTTACTGTAGACGGAAAGGCCTAAAATCACATCTCTTCCAGACTTACCCTTCTAGTAGGTCATCCTTGCAAAAATCAGTAATGTGACCAACAAGACAGAACAGCTGTAAAGGCTGTGATACCATTCCTAGAGGAGTGTCTTCCAAAAGGTAGATAAAAAACTATGGCTGAACAAAAGTTTTGACTGATTAGCTTTAGCTTTGGGGTTTTGGTGTTTGTAGAGTTTGTTCGTTTGGGTTTTTTGGTTGGGTGTTGGGGTTTTTTGTTTGTTTTTGTTTTTTATGTTTGCCCATCATTGCTAATGAGCAGTAATTTCAATTGTCATTTGTTTGTCATAGTTGACAGAAAATATATGGTTAATTTCCCTGCTAGGGGAAGAATAACATATATAGCAAGGGAGCTCTACGTAGAAAGCATTTCAGAGAACAGTACGGATCTGCCTAGGGCTGGCTCGATAGGCACTGCCCTGCCAGCGATGGTCTGCACTTTTTGGGAGCCCGTGAAATCAGCTTTGTGCCAGGAGGTGGCAGCCTTGTGCAGCGGATCGAGCATCAGAAACGGTGCTGGTGAAGTACCCCCTGTGTGCTAAAGCCCTTTCCCTTGGGAAACAAGAAGTCCTGTCTGACATTGCAAATTTAAAAAAGGGAGAAATTAATTTCCCGCTGAATTTTAGAATTATCTCACTTTTCTCTTTTCCATCGCTTTCTACCCAGTGGAAGAGGTAGGCAGGAGGAGCTGAAGATGAGGTGCTGTGCCAGTGCCTCGCTCAGCAGCACAGTGGATAGTGCTGATGCAGTGCTGAGGCTGCACAGTAGGTAACTTATCCCTGGGCTGCTTTCTGAGCCTTGGCACTTGCCCATTTGGTTAGATTGCCAGAGGCTGGAAACAAGTGGTGGTCACATACAGGATTATTTAGCATAAAAGAGGTTAAAAGGTAAAAGGTAGTTTGCTTCTTAAATAAAGTGAAGTGATGTAGAAAACTAATGCCACCTGTAGGTTGAAATTAAATGTCAAAATTCGTGTGGACTCCTTAAAGACCAGGTCTGGTGTGAAGTTCATGCCAGTTGTATCCTGATTGACTTTGGCCTTTGTGAAAGGAAGGATGGAAAGCTAGTCAGCTATTACAAAGTTCTCATGAAGTAGTTGGCCTTGCTACAGTATGGATGTAAATAGAAGACTAGGGCCTGGCTGGCTGGCTCATCAGTCTGGTTTATTCTACCTGGTCACAACATGGCAGAGAGGTGTTACTGTCATGCTGTGGATACTGCTCTGCTCATCGGTGGGGTTTCTGGGTGGCCCCTTCAAGAGTTCCTGTGGACTGCCATGGGCTGAGCTCCTTCCCTAGGAACTGCAGGTGTGTGTCTGTTGTACTGGGCAAGTCAGAAGAGCTGAGACAGATATCAGTACCAAAGGGTCTTATGTATGGTTGTGCCTGCTTGATTTAAATAAACAGTACCAGACTCCAGCCAAGACTTTCAGCCTGGCTTGATACCGCTGTGTTTGTGGGGAAGCAGCTGCAGGCATGCAAGGGGCAATGCCTACACAAGGATCCAGAATTGCTTTGCTGTGCTTAGAGGCAGAGGTGCATGTTTCTGACCACACCATTAGTTGTGTAGCAGTTGGGATGCATGCTTTGTTCTTCACTTATAGTTTGTCCCTCCTCTCCCATGATATGAAATATTAAAGTAGGTAGGGGATGGAGAGGCTAACATGAAAAATCAACTTTTGTTAAAATAAAAAGCAGCATAAGGAGGAAATAGGCAAATGTATCCTCTGCCTCCTCTTGCTGTTCTGAATGTCTCAAGTATTCAGATGAGCAGGTATTTTTCCAGATAGAGTATGTGACCATTGTACCCAGGGCCCACTGATCAGGCTGTGATGTACAGCTAAGCAGAGGACCTATGACTTGTAGTGAGACTTAAATTCAGTTTACTGCTTAGCTGGTCAGAAAAGTGAGGTCATGACAGCAAAATGTAAGTAAAAAATAATGGAATCTTTAGATTCTTTTGATTTCTGCCACTTGATGATGAGTAAATTAAAAATTAGTGCCAGATATTGGAGTTAGTCATGATTTCAGGTGTTTGAATTTCTTGACTGTCCGTTAGTGAGACATATCCAAGCACTTGAGTGGTAAACATCTATCCTTTCCTAGTAGTAGATTTTAAATTTTTTTTCTTAGAAACTAAAGCATGATTTGGATATTAAAAATATAGTCTCATCCTTTGAGACATAAATGAAGAGACAATTTCCTGACTGAAGTTTTAACAGTTTCAGCGAACTTGAGAGCCCTGTAAATCAAAACCACTGGCAAAATCCCTCTTTGCTAAAAAATAGCTGACTTCTTGTTTCGTTTATCTGTCATAGGGTAAAAAGGGAACTCCTAGCATTTGTGTTGCAAAACAATGTGTTTTCCATTTCTGATTAGAGGTTAGTGACCTGGTTCTTTTCATGTTGAATGAAGCAACACATAGACTAATGTCTTCCTCTCCTTCATAATCTGCTGAATATGAGGAAGTTAGTGCTTATTTTAAAGAAGTAATTTCAGTTGTACTTAGCAACCCATTTTCTAAATCTCAAAGCATTATAACTTACAACTTAAAATATTTTAGGCATCCTTAAAACTAAAGGTTGTATAAACAATGTCAACTTAGATATTTACTGCCTTGTGTCTGACTTTGCATGTCCAACATTTTTAAGAGCTTTCTATTTAGTGATTCCTCCCCCCGCCCAAGGAGCAAACTGAAAAATCTGGAAACACTGACTCACACAGTTGCTATGTGAACTACCTAATTATCTGGGATAATGGTAAAACTGTCAGCTTGGTGGCAGTCTCAGGTTATAACTCTATTGTCTTACTCAGTGTGGTCCAACAATAAAATGCGCATTTCTCAAATACCATGCTTCAGTGTGGTTCGATGGTAGGAGGTAAGTATTGATGCTGAGATCCAGGCTCATGCTGTGTTCCAGACTGATGCAGTGCATGTCTGATAGGAGGCTACAGCCCCCTCTTTTGCAGCTGTTTCTGTTATTCTGCAGCTTAGACCCTTCAATGCCTTCTAGCAACTCTCCACTGCCTTTAAAGGTAGATGTACAGACACAAGTGTTGTCTCTTGCTCTCTGTTAAGGGCCTTTTTTTGCTCATCTCTTATTCTGGACTGTTTTCTCCGCTTGTCTTTCCCTATCTAGTTTTTCCAGTGTTCCTCCCCCTTTTCCAATCTCTAGTTTTTCATCATCAGTCTTCAATCTCCCTTAATGGCAGTGCAGTGCAGCCTCCAAACCTCCAACCTCACCCTTCTGGGCCTTTCCCTTAGTAGGCAAGAGATTGCCTTTTTCTCTGTAAGTCTGGAACTAAGCATGGGGGGATGTTTCCTTGTCTTTATTCTTGTAGTCTGAAACATAGCAATTCACACCAGAGAGAAAGTGTGGGAAAGGCCCCAGTGCTGCATGAGTTGGGTTGAGATACATCTAGAGGACGTGGATGATATGAGTTTAGCTGCCAAGCTCTGGCAAGCCTCAGCCAGCAGTTTTAGGAGGCATTATCTTGGTTAGGTCAAGTAAAGAAATACCAAGAGACAGTTTTGGGAGTCATTGTCTTGGTTAGGTGAAGTGAAAAAATACTCAAAGGCATCCTAAAGACAACTTGAAATAATTTGTACTAATTCCAGGGGGGTTTAGTGATTGGGGTTTATTTTTTTGTTTCAAAGATAGTGGTGGGAGTTCTCTTCTTCCTCAGCCACCTTCTGAGAAAGAGTTGAACTCTTCCAAAACAGCTAACATCTTCCAAAAATGCTGTACTCATTACAGACATCTGGGAAAACTTTAGTATACTAACTTGGCAAAGATACAGCAAAGAGAAAGAAGTCATAGAAGGGAAGTTATTGGGCAGCTTTTAATTTTAGTTTTTGCTGTACATGTGGAGTCATCTCAGAGCTGGCCTTTTGGAGCAGAGTGCTCTGACCTGGAGTGTATGTTGGTATGGGAGAAGAGCCATTGACCCTGGGATCCAAAACAAATCTATCTAAAGTCTGGTATTTGCCTCGACATTCAAGGATTATATGAGTACATGCTCTTTGTATCACAAGCTATGGCTTTAAGTATTTGGTTTGTCATGATGTCAGCCTGCAATCAGGGTGTGCTTTTTGTAAAGTGAGGTCTCTGGAATTCTTATCATATGGGCTTTTATTTCACATAAGCAATATGTAGTTCATGGGAAAATGGGGGGAAAAAATCCCCACAGGCTGATAAGGAATTTGTGTAGAAAATACTAGAAAACAAAACATACTTTCACTTGTACCTAAAAAATCTCCCACAAACACAATTGAGCAAGGTAAAGCAAGGATTAAAACGCACTCTGTTATGACTGGAGATTAAGTAGGTTAAAAATTGTGAGTTAAACCAGCAGAGTGATTTAGAGCTTATTACCAGTTGGTTTGGACTGCTCTGAGACTAGGCAGTATTGGTGACCCCTCTCATATATGCATAGCTCTCCATGACTACTTTTTTTGGATGACCCTTTCTCTTTCAGACCATGTCCAGGTCTGAAATGGTAGGAATCATCTTAGATCAGCTCTGTGTCTGTGCAGCAGTTCAACAGAGAGATACTGAATTTAGTTTTCTGGGGGAAGTAGTCTGTCATTATTACAGGTGCTTTGCCAGTGGGAATCTGAACCAATAAGGAATATTACTGGATATGTCAATCATAAATTGCTGTTGTTGTTAATTTTCTTTTTTTCATCACTTTGTCATTACTTTGTCATTGTTGTTCATGTATGTTTTGTCTTTTTTGATTGAGTAGGGGTTTTTTTTGTTGGTTTGCTTTGTTTTGCTGAAAAGCTCTGTGAAGCCCCCATCTCATGAGCATTTTGTTACTCACATTGCATTCTTGTACTGTACCAGAGTTGGTGACCATGTTCCATCGGTGGAAGAGATGAGTGAAAGCTACTGGCTGTATTCCAGGTGACCCTGTGCTTTCCTTGATACCAAATTAATCTGGTGCTTGGCTTTCTTCATCTTTGTAACACTGAGTGGTTGTTCGTTCTCTGTACCATGGCATGCAGCTGTTGCTTCTTCTCTGCAGAATGCTGTAGATGTTCCTCAATTATAAGTGTGTTCTTATTCTGAGCTGTGAGAGCGTGGTTCACACATTATATCTTTAGTTTTAAAAAAATGAAACCACAAAACACCACGTTCTTTAACTCTGTGTATAGCTATTTAATGAAGCAAAACTGGCCTTGGAAGACTTGAAAGATGAAAAATCATGGATGTGATCCTATGATCCTTAATCACACAGGTATTCTTAAGCATTCCTTGGGGTTATTTCATACAACTCTGAAGGTTGGAAGGGACTTCATGGATGATTTAGCCCAGCCTGCTTGGGGATGTATGAGAGTCTTATAGGAAGACACTAATAAGAATGGAGATATCAACCAGAGAAGACTAGGATTCTGGATTGGTTTATTTTTGGAACCTGATACATGGTTAGAGAGAGAATTTAAAATAAGATAAATCTCCAACTGACATCTATAGGAGGATGTGTAATTGTATGTACATGTGTGTGTATAAATACAAATATACACAGAATATTTATGTAAAGAAAGCTCTTTGGAATGGGGCAATGGCAAGTTTTTCATGTATCTTGTCACACTTAAAGGCTCCCAGCAAACTGCTAAATTTGCCAGAGATGCAGCATATTTGCTTGTACTGAGAATCTGAGAACAAATATCTGTTACAGTCATTCTTGGCTGTTGTCACAGTAATTACAAATGCTAGAATGTAAGAAAGCCTGGTATTTTGGTAACTTGTAATCTATGCATTGCACGGTCTTTCAAAGGTTTCTGGAGTAGCAAAAGAAATGGTTCTACTCATTTAAAAATTATATAGTAGAGAACTTCAAGTAGTTCTATTTATATGGGGGGTTTTAAATTTTTTTTACCATTCATTTCCATCCATTTAGTTTTAATTTTGTGTGTCAACCACTTTTTATCACAGTGTTTAAATTACTGAATTGTACGTAGGCTTAGCGTTTGAGGGATCAAATCTGAGTAACTGCTCCCCTACATGTGATGCTGGAGTTGTAGCTGTAGGATAAGTACCAAGAAGGTCGAGTCAGTTAGGAGCAGAAATGTGATGCTTTGGCATTGGGCACGAGGAGCAAGCTCAAGGCTAGTCCCTTTGATGTTAAGATGAAAAGCCTTTTGTGCCTTAGAAAGACATTTTCATTAGGGAGGAGTGAAGAAATATACTTAAATTGGATTAATTTTTACTGTAGCATACCCTTGTCTACAGGTTCCAGTGAAATTCCCAAGGCAGAAATAAAGGCATCTGAATTTTATGTACTAGTAACTGTCTGTACTGAAGTAATAAGTTATCTGTCAGATATCAAAGTGATTCCAATGGGGGAAATAAATGGATTTTTCACCAGTTTTGAGATATATATGCATTGTTACTACTAAAAGATTGCTCATATTCTTCATCTGAAATCTTCTTTTTAAGAGTAACTTATTTTAACTTCTACTTTACACCCTTGGGGAATCCACATGTGATTGCCACAAAGGGCTTTCAGAAAGGGTGGAGGGGAAAATGAAGATGCTTTTTGCACCTGCACTACCTTGGCATTGGCAGTCCCACAGCTGATGTACCCTTCAGTCCCCATCACACAGATTGTGCCTCTTCAACAAAACACTATTTTCAATCAGCACTTCCTCACCTGCCTTTCTGCTACGGAGTTTGAGCAAAACACCATGGCCATTAGCAGGGCTGCCCTCTCAGGGAGGAGATCTGTGTAAATCCATCCAGTAATAGTTTTCCTATAATAATTTATAATTTTTTAATATGTTTAATAAAATATAATGTATAAAAAGATGTATTTAACCATGGATAAAATGGATTAATGGATTTAATCCATAAAATGGATTAAATAAAGGAGAATGGATATAATCCTTTACACTATATTTAAATTATAGGAAGTTTTTAAATGTGCTTGAGGTCATGAGATGGATTTTTTCTTTCAACCACCTGAAAAAAAATCAATGTTGAAGACATACTTGCATCAGCTTTACACTCGTACTTTTAATTATGGAAGTAGTTAAGTAAGGATGAAGTAACTAAATGTTTTCTATCCTTCTCTTCACTGTAAAGGAGGCCGGGAGAGACTAGACTGGTTTTTTGTATTGTTTTGTTTCCAGGATAAAGATGGGATCTTAGAAATCTGGGTGCAGGACCTGCAAAAAATGTGATGCCAATGTGTATATACCTTGAAACTTAGGCAGACTTGCTACAAACAAATAAAGCTTCCTACACAATTCATGCTAGAGGAGAGAATAAGAGACACTGCATGCTGTTTGAAAGATACAAAAAATACTTGTGAGAATTCAAAATGGAAACATGTTTTGTAAGTGTATGAACTGAGAAACACATTTTGAAAATGAAATTTAAAAATTAAAGGCAATTTATGGGAAAGAATTAGTTAGAAATACTCAAAATATAAACCCACCTGAAGAATAACTGAAAAAAAAAATTTAAATGACAAGTCTGTGTGGATGTACTACTTCAATATTGAAAGAAAGACCTGTAGTGAGATTTTTTTCTTGAACTTTTGAACCATTTTAATATAGAAAAGCTCTCTTTTCCTCTTCAGCACAACAGTGAACCCAAACATCTGGCCTGTGATGTACTATGACTTTCCATGGAACAGTATGGTTGTCCTGCTTTGGTGCTTCATTAAGCCCCCTTTCCCTGCCTGAGGGTACTTAAAATCCTCAAAACAAATGCACAACCTTGTAAGTCATGTAAAAGCTGAGACATTCTGAATTGTTTGGATTTCTTATGTACTGTGAAGTGAATGGGTAGCCCGGGGAGTAAAAACTATTTAGAGAATGCAAGCTATGTTCACTTTTTGGAATGAGCTTCTTGAACTCACCGTTCACACTGTCAGCTGCAAGGCTGACATGAATTTCGTTTGTGGCAATGGTGATTGAACCTTCCTCAACGTGCAGACAGAGACTGGAAAGCCACAATTATTCTTCTTTCATTTTCATGTGTACTTAGGCACATGTAATCGTATGTATATATATTGCCATACCAAGTCGATTTCCTGATGATCCTTGTCAGCTTTCTTCCTGAGGCTCCATGAGGTAACTAATTTGTCTGCAGAAAACCCTTCTGAGGTAGTGATAGCATAAGCAGTAACATCTCAGCCCTTGTAAGCTCTCAGAGCTCTTGCGTGTGGTGTTTTATTTTAGCATGGGTTACAATCCAGTACTCAACCTGTCTAGCCAATGTTGCCTTAAACTGGTGAAGCTTTTCAGTTCTGAAGCTGGTCAGTGCCAATGGATTCCCAGGCTAAATGTGCCTAAAGTTCAGGATGATTCTCTAGGTGGAAAAAGGAAGTGATGAGGAAAGAGAAGAGACTCAGACAAAACCCTAAAAAATAAAACAAGCAGGACTGGGTCAGCACTAGTTTTATATAAGGCTCCTGCAGGGTGGCCTTCTGCATTTTTCCTGAACTACATTAAGTCATGTGACACCTTGAAATGGCTGTGAGTCCACTAGCTGTGTGTCCACAGGGATGACTTAAAACTTCAGTTCAATGCCTACTTTTCTTCTTTTATTGTTGTAGTAGAAAATGCTGGCCTGGAAGCTATTTGAAGGTGTTCTCTTTTTGTTTGATTCATGCTTATGCAAGCATGGTGTCTCTGGAGAGTGAGGTTCTCTTGGTTTCTGGTGATCCTCAGGGCTATTGCATAAACACTGTTGCTATAAATAGTTGACACAAAGTCTAAGTAACAAGGAATTTCACTAAACCAGCTCAGTTCCTTCTAAGAGAGGGGAAATGAAGAAGTTACCCAAAAGTTATTGTCTGAAATGGCTGTTGCGTGACTTTTCCTACACTTACTATGCAACATGGTGGGACTGAAACACAACGTGTTTGAGACTGACAGTCTTATCTAACATTTGAAGTTGAAGGTTTAGGTTCTACGAGAGATGACAGAGATTAAGGCATGAATAGGATTTAAAACTAGACAAGTCTAGTCTTAACAAATAGCTACCTTCAAAACAGATAAGAAATACCTGAACATAATTACAAGGATTAAATGCCCATCTTGGATATGAGCCCTATGTGAAAGGAGGTTCAGTAATAAAATGGCTTGCTAACTATGCACAAGTGAGTGGACAGCTTCTTCTTATGACATTATTCTGTCATCACCTACCATCTCATTGCACAAACCCTGCCTCACTCAGGTCGGGGGGCTGGACTAACACCACTTGTGTTAGGTGAATGAAACTCGCAGCAAATTAATGTTGTAGTCTTTATAAAATGTTTTGGTGCTTCCCACAGTGCATTAAAACTTGTGGGGGTGTGTCTTTTTAAAGTCATATATTTGAGGCATTCTCAGACTTATCTGGCAGTTAAGTTCTCTGCTGTGTCAAATATTTAGGTTAAGCTGTGTCCTTAATTTTTGGTTTCTTTCTACTGGACATGAGAGATGTTCTCCAGCAAAAATGGTGTCACCCACTTTTTAAGCCAAAAATAGTATTTTTCAGTGTCCTAAAAGAATTGGCAACAAAGGTAAAGGTAATCATTTAGCGTTGATCCTGAGATGGAGTTAAAGCTGTTGTCTATAGGCAGTTGCTTTTTGAGTAAAACAAGTCTCTTGTTTATAGCTGTATAACTGCAAGGGAATAATGGACAGCTCTTCTTCAAACTGTTCTTGTAACCTCTCTGAATGCAGCTTTGCTGGGTGCTTAAAGTGCTTTTAAAATGCATTCTGCCAAACTTACAGCATTTGCAACCCTCAGTAACACCACTTGCTTTGTTTTCCTAATGTTTCTGTAGGGTTGGGGTTGACCCAGATCAGGATCCTCCAGCTACTAATGACAGCTTTCAAGTCTTACAAGGAGTAAGTAATTACATAACTACTCTATTAGGCTGATCTTATTTTATAACTAAGATGATACTGCATGAGATAAGTTCTGCATAAGTTCTATACATGGATAAAACCTTTCTCTTCTAGCTAGCAAGTCAGTAACGGAATTCAAGTAGTAATATTCAAGTAATGCCCACTGAAAAACATTGTGGTGTTGGGTGTAATGCTGTCATGTCCAAATTTTATACGTATATACATATGTGTACAAGCCTTCACAAATCTACTAATACACTCTGTTTAACAATATGCTGTCCTACTGCTCTCCCCACCTACCCAACATGCTTGCATCTAAGCATGCTACTGCATAAATAGTTCTTCCCAGTGCTAACACAGAGGTAAAACCCTTGGCTCCTGTTCAATAACTGATGCCAAATTTTGGCCCTTGGACTTGCTTAGAATCAAAGATGAAGTTTGCTAATCCAATCTCAGTTCTTGTATACTGCACCACAAGCCAGCTGGATCCTGCCTATACTACCTACCACCTGTATGAAGCGGAAGGAGCACTGGAAAGTTGCCATTTATATTCAAGCAATTGTTGCTGTGAATCTTTAGTGAAGTTTTCTATGCAATAATAATAACCCAAGAGTTGACTTTTTTTCCCCTGAAATATGCTTCTGGTAAACAAGATCATTGTAAGAATGTTGTTCATAGCAGAAGTTTTAGTTTTGCTCATCTATAAACTGAGTGAATTCGCAGGAGGAGTGAAAGGTCTGGGAAAAAACAAAACAACTCCGTATTTCCTGAGGCTTAACTGGAAGTTTCCTCTGTCTAGACCTTAGTTTGCATTCTCCCAGACTTCTGCTTGACACGTATTGTTCAGTAGCATGACTGGTTGCTTATGTAGGAACCTTCTCAAGGAAACTGAATGACAGATGACTTCGAATGCAGAGGATGTTTAGAGAGCAAGTGTGTGAACTGTGCTTTGTAAACCTCAGGTTGTATGACACTGATGTTCAGGCTGATCACAGATAAACGCATGTATTTGGGATTAGCTTTCTTCTTAGTTGTTTCTCCTGCCTTGCTTTTTTTTTTTTTTTCCCTTCCCCCTGTCACATGTTGTACAAGTAGGAGTTACTTGCTCAACAAGCATCTCTTTCATTGCAAAAACTGCATTAGGCATCTCTATGTTCTTTGTAGAAGCCTGCATCCAGCACACAAAATAAATTCTGAAATGGTGGAGTTAGCTACCAGAAAGGGTGAATTTATTTTTGTGTCTATCTGTAAGCAACCAGAAGTCCAGGCTTCAAAACACCTTTTACAATGAAGGCCACAATTATTGCATAAAACCACGGTTAGGATGTGGTATCATGGTAAGATGGGTTTGGGCAGTTCACACTGAGCTTGTTAGTAACTGAGGAATTGCTTTAACAGGAGCACAGTGCCTGGGTATTCTGTTCTCATTCAGTGTCTGCTGTGGAAATATCTTGTTTCCTTTTTTCCCATCTAAACATAAAGAACTTACCATTTGTTTTCCTCTTTAACTGTGCATTGCATTCCTAATGGAGTCCATTAGTCAGTTCCCTCTGGATTCTCCTTTCTTTCACCAAGCCAAAATTAGCAGCATGTCATAATTAAAGAAAATATACCGTTTGGTGAGGGGAGGGAGTGAAAGTGTACTAAGCTTTCCACTCCTGGTGGATCATGGATTTTTTTACAATCCAAGTCCTGTCTTGTTCTTTTGTTTGGAAGATGATTCATACAAGGCATCCATCTGTTTTCCTGTGTTTAACCCTGGCCTCTGGCCAAAAACAAAAACAAACAAACAAAAAAATCCCAACCACCAACTAACCAACAAAACAAAAACACCAATCAAACACCCAAAAAACCTCAAACACTAACAAAAGTAAAAACAAATGCAGCTGCAGACCAGCTGGTGTGAGGACTTGCAGCACAGCTAGTTAAGATATTATATTTAACACTGTTAGTCATTCCAGGATTGATCCAGCATTTCTGAGACTGGCATGACCTCTCTCAAATGTGATTTTTTTATATGGACTCCATGTTAAGCATGTTTCTTTTAAATGTGATACATTTCATCAGGTTTCTGAGAGTTTATCAGGTTCTTTCAAGGAAGCAACAGGCTTAAAAAAAGACCAGTAAACCTAGAGCTAGACCGAGACTGAAAATTGAGGGAGCCAACCAAGCAATGAATAGGAATTAGTCTGGAATATCAATGAAGTTTATTTGTCAGTTCTGAAGTTGTTTCTGTATCCATTACTGCACTAACAGTGCAGAGGTTTTAGGCTCCAGGAAACTTAGTGGGAGAGGGTTTGTTAAGGCAACTTGAGTGCAATGAAAACAGCCTGCTTCTCTGCAACCATTTCTGGCCTTTCTAGGGAAAGCAACTTTCTCAGTATAAGCAAGACTCTAAATAACTTTCTTCTGCATTCCAAGTACAGTATTGAAGTAACTTGGCTTTTTTGGACAGGGCATTGTAATGTGAATTACTGGCATATATCATTTGTGGGTTTTTCTGCCTGAAGTAATTGAATATGTGCTTATCTTTTAGGATGGCCCAGATTCTGCAAGAAGGAACAGAACAAAGCAGGAAAGTGCTTGGCTCTTCAGGCTATGGTATAGCTTTGACCATAAGTATCCTTTTGAAAACATGGCTCAGCTTCAGGGCATGAAATGTTCATCTTTTTCCTTTCCATGTATGTAGCCTTAAGCATTTGATCTTTCTCCTTTTTGACTCTCTCAAGTATTTGACAGGTTCAAGACAGAGAACTGAAGACTGAACTCACCGGCTCAGCAGACAGACCTTTCCTTTCTCTAATGTGTGGTATGTGGCACCTGCTGGAGGACACAAACCAGTCAGTTCTAGGAGCTGAACTTCCTTCCTAAACAATAAGCTAGCTGGTTAACTATTTCAGGTTCTCTGATTTGTTCTACTAATCTGTTCTCATCTTCACTGCTCACAGCACAAATTAGTTTTCCAGTTCATTGTACATGTTTAAGTCTCAACTCCTTGCTCTGTGGAGCCATTTGCTTTTGTAATGTGGTCCCAAATCTGAGGTTGATTTCTGAAGAGGAAGTTCTGGAGCTAAAAATCTACATGAAATCCATCTTCTTAAGTATATCCAGAACTCAGGATGGGTGTTAAAGCAGAGTGTCCCTTTGTGTATATAGTACCGTAGAACCTTTCTGAAGCTGTTATTATACTATTTAGTGTGCTAGTTTAAAGGCAAAGTGACAGGAGAAATGAACCCAACTCAAAAAGAGATTACAAGTCAGAGTTACAATTTAATAAAAAGATGACAATAAATACAATTATACAGAGAAAAAAAATTGGTTTTGACCCACAAAATCCAGATGTATAACCCAGCACTCTGGGACCTCAACAGAATGGTGTTCATTAGCTCCTGTGCTGAGCACCATGTGGCCCCCCTGAGTGCAAAGTAAAAAGAAAGGAAAGACCTGTTGGTGAGGGTGATGGTCACAGTCAGGTTGAGAATGGCAGTCAGTCCTGTTGAGGCCCTCCTCTGGATCCCATGAGTGGCACCCGAAGTCCCCAAACCCCAAGATTATATATGCTCAGGTTCAGATGGGAATGCCCACTACCTCCCCCTGGGTGGGGAGTTTCACAGTGGGTGATTTACTCTGTGAGTCATGGGATATTTTTGGAGTCTTTTATGGCCCATTAGCAGATGTGACTCCTCAGGCTGGGTGTGAAGGTGCTAATGACTCCCCAGAGGGGAGTTGTTATGGCTGAGTCATTGGTGTGAGGACAAGAATCATTCCCTGTCTCCCAGGGTTCTTTAACACCCAGCTTGTAGCCTGAGGGGTCAGGTGTGCCCTGGACAGCTGCTGCAAATGATCCATTATGAACAGTTCATCAGAAATGACATAGAGGGTGAAGAATACCCAGTTTTGGTTACACTCACACACTGATAAGCTGGTTCTAACTGCTGTAACTGGGACACTTAGCCTTATTTAGGCTTCTGAGCAATTTTTGTGTAGAGGTCCTGTCTTTCATGCTTTTTTTTTTTTTTTAATATACTTAATCAGTATGTCATACATGTGCTCCTCCTTAACAGCTTACATTCACTTAGTGGAAAATGGCAAAGACAGTCTTGCAGCCATGACAAGTTTCTTATACCCACAAACACAAAGAAATTTAAATTCTTGATTCCTGGTAATTTCTGGTGTAGTTAAATATACAAAATTACCTGTAATATGGCCTTAATTTTGTTGCAGGTTGCATCTGAGGAGTGAGGCTTTTCATAGGGGTCTTGGCCATTGTTTGATGAGAGACTACTGGCCAGGATGGAGCACAGTGGTTTCCTTCCATGCCTTGTGCATGAAGCTTTCTCTTCCAGGCAAGCCCTGGTAGTGTTGAAAGCATTCAGATCCTAATAGGATCTTGCTTCTTTGGGATAAAATCTCTTTGTGAGCAAGCCTTTCAGATGCAGTAGTATTGGGCCAAAGCCCAGAAAGAAATGTATATGCTAGTTTAAATATTCATAAATGTTAGCAATTTCAAGTTAACCCTTTGAGTTGTAGTGGCTGCTGTCAAAGTGCATCAAAGTCTATTTTTGTTATTAAAAAACCTCCAACAACAAAACACAAATTTTTGGTGTTAAGAGCATGGAAGGATCTAGCTGTGGCTGACTGCTTCTCTTTTCTTTTTAAGAAGGAAGCAGAGCTATCCTCTTCCCCTGTCTTTACAAAAGGGATGGGCCTGATGAAAGAAGGAGTGATTGGCACCTTTGACTTCCCTTGTCTGACACTACCATGAGTGCAGTCCCTAGCAGCTGCAGCAAAAGCAGGGGGGAATGTCTGGAGAAAGTTACAGCCTAACTACCTGTTTCACAGAAACTTAAAGGATGCTGATAGTGCATTTGGTTTTTTTAGTGGTGACTAGTAATCTTTAGGAAAGGTTTCTGTGAAGTTTGTGCCAAGGAAACTGATGCCCAGAGGCAGAACTGTATGTTGGAGGTAAAAGCCTGCTCCTTCTGTTGTAAGGAGGCATTCAGATAAACATTGGCTGGGTCGGCTTGAATTGCACGGATGGGATGATCTTTAGAATTGCCACCTCTATATCCACGGCTAAATGTCAAAGTATTTTTTCTGACGCATTCACTTGGTATCTTGGGTAGAAAGGCAGATTGTCTCAAAATTCAGTCTTTGCAAGGAGCTTAACTTGAAAAAGATGGGAGTAAGCGATGGCAGTGTGCTCCAATGCTGGCTACTGCCTGCAGAGCTCTGTACACATGGATAAGCGGGAACTTCATTCCTGTGGAATGCAGAGTTCATTTAATGTCGTGGGCTGTTCCCTGGGCTCACCCACAACTGTTAAACGTGAAGAAAACTGCAATTTTGATGAAGTACCAGATGTCTTTTACCGAGTTTGTTTTCTTATGACTGAGTTGCTGTGCGCCTGTCTGCCACAGAGCAGTATGGAGGCTGGCAGGTTAGTGCAAGGGCCAAGTTTGTTTCTTTCCAGGAATGGGTGTAACCGCACTGTTAGTGAAGGAGGAAAGCAGGAAACATAACTCTGCTCAAGCAGAGACACTGTGCCAGGCTCTGCTAAGGAGGAGAGATGGCTCTCTTCTAGAACAGCCCCTTTTTTAACCCACTCTGTCCCCTAAGCATCCTCATCTGTTGGAAGCATCAGGGAAACTGTTATATTCAAAAATAGACTTAATTCTCTCTGTGCTTAGAGTCCAAGGAAAGTAACTAGAATATCTGCAAGATATAAATTTACATTTAAAATAATTGGACTAACTTGTGTGCCAGCCAAAACCAACACATTTTTTGATTCCCGGGCATTTTTTCAGGCATATCATCAGTCTAGACTACTCACGTGAACAAATATGGATTTAACTGGGAGCAGACCTATAAAAAGAGGTGCAAAAACACCTTTCTTTCCCACCCCCATATCCTCTCAATGTAATCTAGGTAGCGTTGCTTTCCTTCCATGCTTGTATTACATGGTTCTTGCCATATGATTTTCCCTTTGCTTTTCTGAGGTGTGTACGGTTATGTGTTTGTGTGCTACAGAAATGTCTTTGAGCCTTACTGATTGCACCTCTATGGCTCAGTAAGCAGATCAGTTGGCTATGTTGCTTTGAGGATGTTGGATGAGCAGCATCTCTTTATTTGCCCATGTTGAGCCACACGGGAATGTCACCTTGTTACCTCTAGCTTGCAACCTTGACACCATGCTTCCATCTTCAGAGCAGAAATACCCTTGGGCCCTTTAACACTAAAGCTCTTGTACCTTTACTTGCTCCTTTTCACTTCAGAGAGCCCAGAAGCTGGAAACATCAGAGCTGTGTGAAACACCTAAGAGGAGAGTTAGCTAGTTGTCCTTGGAGAAGATGTGTGAGTAAGGAGACTGGTCTTGAAAGGATCAAAGGGAAAATGTTGGGGAGATGTTTTATGTACAATTATTGAGTAGCAGAGTTCAAAGGTAGAACCTCATTTATGTACAATTGTCTTTTTATTTTCAATAGTGGTTGTCAAGCAATGGTGTGTTTTCCTTAACTACTTAAGTTATTTAAAGCCAATTCTCACTCACAGTGGCCCTCCATTGACCACAACTCTACCCAGCTGGTGTGGCCTGATAGCCCGCTGTCTGACAAGTCCCCAGGTTTATGATGTAAGTAGAACAACTCAATACTTCTATGTTTTGTTTTTTTATTTATTTAACTTCAGCAAATCAGTTTTTTTCTTTTCAGGCATTTCTAGTTTCAGCTGGTCTGATAGACATACTGCAAGAAAGTACTGGTTTGTCCTAAGCAGAAAAGATTTAAGATTCTCTCCCCTTAGACAACAGCTTCTGTTGGTAGAAATCAGAAATGATCTTGTTGTTCAAATACTACATTAAAAAAATAATATTTAAGGATATTGGAAAATTACAAGCCTAGTCAATAACCCAGTTCAGTGAATCACTTCAAAATAGTCAGTCCCTTCTCAGAAATTTTGGACAAGGTTCTTTGCCTGTTAATGCTAAGCTTTGAGGTCTCCTTAGAGAAGTCACTGACACATTTAGCCGTGCCACAAATGAATCTGGTAGAGCTTCCCTTCATTGTTTTCACTGTGAAATTTGAGATCATGTTTCAAAAACCATTAATCAATTACTTATCTTAGTCTAGCAGGTCACTCTCTTTTTTACAGCCATGTCTTGCAATAATTAAGGTTCCATTCTCCTATTACTCTTACAGGACCCTGATAGGTGTAATTCCTTTCTGTGCAGTCCTTCTGAAATCTATAAGCCACTTGTAAATAAAACCACAGTACTATGTGGGATGTCTCAAATTGCAGGGTCTCTGGGATTTTAATCTCTGCTATGTTCAAGTAGTCTTGCACCAGTTTTCTATTAATCCTTTCCTAGACAGTTATGAATCCCACTTCCAACTACAAAATACTTCCATGCATTTCTTTTTGGGTATCATTAGCATCTTACTTGTACCTGATAGAAAAATTTCAAAGAACTTTGAAATGTCTGTTGCATATTTTGAGCTACTAGCAATGCAAGCAATTGGTCTTTTTCCCTTCTTTGGAATGCCACTGGAGGTCTTAAAACGGACCTAGGCTGGAAGGCATCCATCAGACCGATCATCCTACTTTTGTGTTGCCCCTGTGCCCATCTATGTCTGATCTTATAAGAGTAACTGTCCACTAACTGAGAATCTAACCAGAATGAACATGCAAGCTTGGGCTTTTATTTTCTTTAATAGTTGTGCTCTTTTTCCTCTTTACTCATCATCGTTAGCTACAACCACATGTGGAAACTTATTCTTTCATTGGATTAGTTCTGTGACACATGCACATGGAATGGTAACTTCATTAAACATGCTTGTAAGGCTGCATACTTTGTTAAGGTGTATAACATGGAACTTTCACATTGTACTCTCAATTCTGTTCGTATTTCAGTGCATTGCTGCACTAGTTTTAGGAAAAAAATACAATTCTGAGATTTTATTTCTAGCTTCTTTTCAAGATTTCTGAATCCTGCAATTGCTTTGCTGCTTTCTCTTTCTTTGTGTGGCTGGCTTTGGTATAGCACTTGGCTATGCCATTGTTTTACTGGCTAAAAAGCTGTGGAATTTTTTTCCTTTCTATTTAAGTACAGGTAAAGCAATGGAGAGAGCCATGCCTTTGTGGGGACAGAAATTGCTTGGAATAGTTGTGCCTTTGTGAGGTATTTCCAGAAAAATTGAGTGATACATCTGTGAGAATTAAAGATGAAGACTTTGAGTTAAGCAAAAAAAGGTCTGTAAATACTCATCAGAATATAGCATAGCTGGAAAATATTTCCAAAACAAGTATTAAATCCTGGATTGCATTTAGGTGCATGTCTGAGTTATGATATCTGCATAGAGAGGGAACCATACACCTATGTAGCTATATAGACTGTATATTTGTGTTCAGCTTTTGTTTTGGGTTTTTTTTTCCTCCTTTGACTTTATTATAACCTTATTTAGAATTCACTTTCACTTCCCTGAGTGGGAGTATGTCTTTTTAATTAGATGCCAAAGGAGGCTTCAAAGTCTGAAAGCCAAATGATCTTATTATATAGTCCACCCACCACTTATTTTTAAGTATGAGATTGCATCCTCTAGGCTTGAATTTGCACAGCATACGTGTAAGGCTCTGACTCAGCACACAGGGATGAGGTACAGTGGATTTTTTTCCAGACAAGATGTTACTATTCCTTGCTGATGTTTTCCTGCTGCCTCAAGTCTGTGTCACTAGGCTCACCATTAAGTGTTTTCAATTCATTTACACCACACATTGGAACTTAAAGCATGAAAAATTGCTGCAGTTGGGAGTGAAATTTCAAGAAGTGTAATTATAAACACTATTTTTCTCTTCTGGTGTTGTCTTCAGTGCATGGTCAGTTGGGAGGGCTTTCCAATTTATCCCAAACTAATGTAGGTATTTTTTTTCCCTTTCCTTTTTATATGTCCTTTGAAACTTTCAGTAATTCTCTGTTCCATCAGCTGTTTTTCCCAGTTGGAAGAAACATTCCCGGGGATTTTGTTTGTTTGTGTTTTTTTGTGGTTTTTTTTGTTGCTTATTTGTTCAGGGGTGTGTTTTTGTCTTACACACTCTCACACTTTTTTTTTCAAGTTTAGTTCTTGCACCATATGCAGCTTGACAACTTGTTATGGAAGTCAAGGGAATTGAATTAATTTATAAGTATGCAAGCCCAGTGAAAAAACCTGACTTGCAGTGAGGATATAACTCTAAAAATGGGTGAGAAAACTGTTCAGCCATGCTTCCCCTTTCCTGTTCCTTACTGATTCTACCTTCACAGAAAAACTGTTTAGTTTCCTTGGTGAATTTAAATTCAGTTGAGAAACAGAGAAATGGTAAGCGAAGCAACAGATTTAAGTTGTAATATATTTGGTATGCATGATACCTGATGCTTTTGTTTTGCAGCCACAAGATAAGTAAAATCTGGTGCAGGTTTTATCATCTATGATGCCTGTGTTGTATTCAGCACCAGCATTTGTGATGACTGCCAGCATTTAGCACATGCATTGAACTCTAATTGTGCTTATTTTTACATTGTCCTGGCTTTGTAAGCAGTAACTCATTTTAAATTAGCTTTAATAATAAAAAACATCTCCAGCATGCATTCTTAGGAGCATGAACAGATTTTACCCCAAATAAGGCAGAGTGCAGTGAGGTCCCTCAAGGTTATAGACAGCACATCAAAGCAGAATTCAGGGGCTTTTCAGAGTTTTGGATTTAGGTACTTAGCCATTCTAGTTTGTCAGTTCAACTAGTGAAGCTCAGACCTATGTTTTCTGAGTGAATTGAAGCTATTCCTACAGAACTGTAGGGGATTGCAGAGGCCTGTTTAGGGTTATTCTTGGAAGTATTTCAAGTCTCTGGGGATCTACTTGGATACATTTCCTGTCTTTCTTGAAAGAATTGTTCATGCTGCATGGAACACAGTAGGTTTATTCCCCCATCTTCTTTGTTTGCAAACATAGTAAGTCTGTATACTATATGGGATTATTCATGGATGTTCTCTGGGGAAATATATGAAATAAAGTGCCTGCTGCTAGCAGTGCTATTCAGAAATGAAATAACTAAAAGGAACTTGACTTGTACAAGGCAATGTTTGTTCATTACCTTGAGTGAAAGCGAAGTGTTTTATCTGTAACTGATCATTTTTACATACATGTAAGTACAGCCTTGGACAAAACAGCAAAGACTGAGGTTAGGGCTTGCCATATAGTACAAAGCCTGTGGTCCTTTCAGCATCGTGCTTCTAAGAGCTTTCCAGCCTTTGGGGGAAGTTCAAGTGGAGTGTGTTCTTACCAGTTCCTTATCTGATAGGTGGCCACAAGGACTCGATGTTCAATAGCACTGTGGAGACAGGAGGTGCTTTGGGAGCTTGTGGCAGCCACTTCACATGTGGCCCTGTTATTGCAATACCTTTTGGTGCTCTGTTAGCCCTGCCCTTCCCCTCCTTGGTACTTCTCCAAGGGCAACCACCGTGAAAGGGAACATATGATAGAGCTGCTCAGCTTCTTCAACTTCTTAAAATGTAATCAGTCAATAGTCACAAATTGCCTTCTTTTTGCTCATTTTTTTCTGCTTTTTATCTTTATTTGAACGTCTCTTCTTCAAAACACTGTATCTGGATATCAGATCTTCTTAAACAGGTTACTATTTGGTGGACCTTTTTTAATCATCTTGGTCTTGTTCCTCAGATTTTTACCTTTTTTTGTAACTAAAAGCTTGTAAAGGCTGTTTCTGCCAATGATAGCCAAGCCCTTTAAATCCTGCCTTTTCTCTTTTTTAAAATGGTTCCAGTAGTTCAGTGTTTTCCTTATGATCAAAGAAAGCAAGTGTCCTAAACTGTATTTGCTCTTGGGGAACAGTACTCTCTATCACATTAACCCTGTCACTAAAAAGCAATGGATGCAATTTGGATGCCATGAAGATCCTGAGAAATTAGCATTCATTGTAGGCAGGTCTTGTCTTGAACCCAACGCTGAACTGCACCACTTCTTTTGTTGGTTTTGGCAAACTCCTGACAGCTCTTCCAGTCTTCATTAGTTAAATATTCTGTATCATCTAGAGGCTTCTTTAGAGGCTGCTTTATTTTGGCTGATTATCATTCTGACATACTGACAGGAAGCATTCCCAGGAAGTTTTATTTAGCCAGGCACTACTGCATTTTTCATCATGGATAGGTTAATCAGCATTTTCAATCACAAGTGCCCTGAACTCCTGTTCTGCAGTAGAGGCAGGGCTTTCTGTTCAGGCTGAACACAAGCATCCTATCTCACTTCCTGTGCCTTCCTTCCTTTGCAGCAATGGAAGAAAACTATGTATTTTGAGAATGTAGGCTGATCAGTGTCCAGCCTCCCGAGGAGAACAGCAGTACACACACTTTCATTTCAGCTCCTGCTAAGCGGTACAGAGCTATTCATGTGGAGAAATAATTGCTTTCAGTCACAAGGAAGCCAGCTTATAGTACTGATAGAATTTTCTTCCAATATAAGGAAAGCCCATTTTCTGATCAATTCAGCCATTTTCCCTTAGCCAAGATCATGACAAACAGGCATGGGACATGGTACAATTGCTTGCTGTTGTAATTATGCTGTGTAGAGAAATTGTTTTGTTACACCTCAGCAATTTCTAATTTCTGACCATATATTTCATCCCATTTCTGACAAATTCACAGGGTTTTGGGAGCCACTTTCTTAAATTACTTTGAAAAGAAAATGTATCAACACTAGTTACAAAACTATGAAGAAAGCACTTTCTTGTATCAACCTTTTTATGGTTCAATAGCATTCCAAAGAACCAGGTCAAGTTGTAATTCTCTTTTTAGTAGCAGGTAAGAGTAAGCAGATAGTTTGAAAGAATATTGTTAGTTCTTGATGTATAACAAAAAAAATCATTGAAGAATCCATGAATATGAAAATTTTGGGCCTAACAAGCTTTTACCAGTTTTCATGAAACTTTTACTAATGAATTTGACTAATGAGCAATATATGCAACACTGACTTTATGTCTGAAATGACTTAATTGTCCTCGGTCTCCAGTCTTTTTCCTGTAATGCCTTCTAAACTGCCATGTAAAACCCAGTGTGTTCATCTCTCCTGTGTCTCTTCTGGTATACTTCCAGCGCTACTAAATCCCAGGTTACTTGTTTCATAACCCAGTTCTTGGCTTCAGCTCCCCCTCATCTCTCCACAGCAGCAGTAATTATACAGGGATTAGTAAGCTGATTTGCAAACACTGGGTTCAAGGTTATTTTTAACAGTTCTTAATGTGGAGCCTTACCGTTTAATGCTTCTGTATTGATACATGGATAAATTCTTGTGTTTGGTTACTTTCTGGGCAAAGAAGGGTGCTGTGCACTGTACAATTTTTTTATTTTTATTTTTTTTTCAGAATCAGGAACAGCTTAGAGAAGAGGATTCTGATTTTATTCTGAATGATGGTGACCTTACTGTGACATTTGGTGATACAACAATAACTGCAAATGGTTCTTCTGCCCCCCATACAGCTACCACTAGCCTTGATGGCAGGAGAACAAAAAGTAGTTCAGAGGAAGCACTGGAACGTGATTTGGGAGCAGCAGATCACGAAGTAACAAGCAGGGGTACTCGGCTAGTATTTCCTCTGGAGTACAATGCATGATTACTGACTCAGTAAAAATAACTCTTGCTCTGTGAATGGATCTAGGAAGACTACAGGCCACTGTGTCACTTGAGGTGGGGGTGTTTATTCAAACAAGTTAACATGCATAGGTGATTTTACTAGGGTCTGAAGATGTCACCCATTTTTTACTCAAGATGCTGACAGTGGGGTTTTCTAAATGTCTGAAAATAGACGAATGAGAAAACTGGTCATTCTCCTCCCTACAACCACATATTGAATCCAAATATAACTAGCATGCTGCAATTGCCTTGTTCAGCTGCAGCAGCTCTCTCTCTTTGAAGAGAGGTACATGAAAACATTGTCACAGAACTGAGCTTGTCTTGGCTTAGCTTGGGAATGTGGAAGAAGAACTATAAACTTCATAATTATTATGAGACATAAAAGGATGTATGTGTATCTGAATGTGGAGAGATCCATTGTTACCTTCTCTCCTGAGGTTGAGGAAACTACAGTGAAGTAGGACAGAATACAATGGGGCTACAGATGCATTGAGTGAAAAACTGAGGAATCTGTTACTGCAAGCTGTGCTTAATATATTTCAGGGAAAAAAGGGAAAAGAAGGTTTCTTTGCTGGCCAGCTGTTTAAATAGGAAGGCAATGGGAGCCACTTGTCCCTTTAGCTTTGGGCAACTTGACTATTACTATTAACCTAACTTCTAGTGCCTCAAAAGAAAAACATCCAGCTTCCTGTGGTCTAAGATGCACCTGACCCAACACAAGCTTGGAGCCAGGCTCTCTTGGGTAGCAGTCATGAAGTAAAACTTTCTTTCCCTTAAGGTTCTTAAATCGTATGACAATAGTTGAAAACTTGGGTTGGGGAAAACAGCAGATAGGAGGAGGGAGGAAAAAGAGAGAGACACAGTATTGAACTGGCATGGAACCAAGAGGTTTCATATTTCTCAGAAGAATCCATGGACTCTGCTTACAGTTCTCTTGTGCGATAAACAGTAAACATCTAATTAAACAGAAAAACAAATACTACTGGCTTTACCATTTGTGACTATCCTAAAAAATGCTGTTTACTCCTGTTCTCTTTCACAGAGTAGATGTGAAACTCCAGTGGGGCATTGCACAACAGCATATAAGCTACAGAAGCGATGGACTGTACTATCATCTTAAATGTGAAAAGGGAAAAAAATTCTGATTAGTATTTAGCCCACTTACATGTAGGCTAGCTTTAACTTATTGCTAAATGCTTTTTAATTTCCATATGAGGAGGTAATCATTGTCTTTGCCAATAGCTGAAAATGTATGCTTTGAAGAGCAGTTCAGCTGCTTAAAGCATGCTAAAATGTGATTTCATTCTCATGTCTCAAAAAGATTTATTTTTTTAAAGAGTTCTGTGGCCCACTAATGTGATGTAATATCAGTTTGTCCAAAAAGTGTGTTTTTCTTGCTGACATTTCAGTTGTTCCTCTCATAAAATTGTGTGTGAGTAAATACCCACTCTGTTTTTCCTTAACTATTAAACTTATTGGGCTAACCTTGGTACGTGAATTTACTGCCGCAATGAAACATTGCGGTCATGTTGTCTAGTCTGCTTTCTTTCACATGTGTCCTCTAATGAGTGATCTACCTCCTTGTCTGTCCCTCCAAGGTAAATTTGTAAAGGGCATTGGTCTGTAATGACGGTCTCACATTATTAAGAAAAGAAACACAAGGAACCCAGAAGTCTTTTTGTGGAAAAACTGTAAGACCAGTATATTCTGAGCTCTGTTCTTAAATGGTGAAGAGTAACAAACCCTGATGATCTCTGAGCAGAAAAACTGTTTTTCAGAGCTGCTTGTGTTTTGCACAAAAAAGTAAATTCCCTTTGCTTCTCTGGGACTACAGGCAGTCTATCAGTTAAAGCTGGGGTGGTATGAGCAGATCCTGTGACTGCTAAGAGCAGCCCTACAAACAGGGGCATGACACTGGAGTTTTGAGGGTGCTTTCTGTGAGAGGTGTTCAAAGCACTGCTGGTGCTGGCTTCAGGAGTAGCTCTGATGCTCTGATCTCCAGTTATCAGAAAGGGGGAATGCTATGACAAGTGTTTATGCTGTGCATTACATGTCTGCTATGCAGTGTAAGCTGGATTTTCTGATAAAACCTGAACAAGGGTGAAATATCACATACTTGGTACTTGACCAAGTCTAGCCCTATTCCAAGGATGCAAGTTTTATGGTCTATGAAATGACAAAAAAAATTTATTTACTTTTACACTGAAGGAATTGCCGTTAGGGAAAGGACTGAAGGAATTTTAACTGGAGGAGACAAGAAGGAAAAAAAAAAAAAAAAAGCTTTTTGGCTGAACTTCTAAAGAGCTGATCTGACGTGAGTAGATAGCAAACCTAGAATGATGCCTACTATTAACTAAATGATAGCTATGATGTTTTGCTCCTGGGGGAAGGGAAAGACCTAATAGTAGGAAGTTTAGCAACTTTGATAGCATGAGCAGTTTACAATAGCTAGGAGGCCAGATCCTGTGATTTTAGTCTTTATAATCAGATTGGCATGGAAGGTATGGTCCTTCATGTATCATTTCAATTTAACTTCAGTTGCAGTCTCTCTTCCAACAGTATTGGTCAGAGGAGTGTCTTTTAGTCTAATTCTGAACAGTAAACACTCAGGAATTAATATGGTTCACATGCCTTTCAAAGAAAGGTTCAGTGTTTCTTTTAACTCCAAAGCAGCTCAGTGGAATAACATGCTTGACCTCAGCTTTGGCAGACATGGTCTCTGCTTCTGCACCAGTGTGGGAATGGAATTTGGATACTCAGAAATGTCAGCTTCATGTGCTTTCCTTTAATATCTGGGGAGGAAGACCTTTTTTGGGGAGAAACCAAAGAAGTTACAGATGCATCAGCAGGGACTATTCCTCTCTCATGACTCACTGGAACTTAGAAGCAAGGGAAGACAAATCATGACCAGGAGGCACAGACCATTCAGCAGAAAAGAAGCCAGTAAATACCCCAGACTGGCTGTAAACAATCTTGGCCATAATCAGTCACAGAAAGTAGGACAGAGCTGCTGAGTAGGTTAAACACAATTCTAGGAGAAAAACATGTAGATTAACAAATTCAAATGTTCCTAAATTGGAAAATGCTCTTTGTGAGAAGCAGCCCATACAAACCTTATTAGGAGTGCAGGGGCAAGGTCTTGCTTCCCAAGACTGGGGAGGAGAGTTTAATACAGTGCAGTGAGAAACCACAGATGCTTCTTGGTCTGGAATTTTTGGGAGTGCCCTTCTGAAAAATAACTTCCAGTAGAAATAAGCCTGCAAAGTGAAAGAGGAGGAAAGTGTGGAGGAAACAGTGAATTACAAAGCCAGGAAATGACTTAAACAGGCAGCTTTACTGTGGGAACAGCCTTGTAAACAATTGCTATTCTTAATCTTGCAGACCTCAATGCTGAGATATTACATAGGCTTTGCATACATTATTGTAAAACAAGGGCAATGGGATAATGCAAAAGAAATAAACCCACCCCATCTTAACTGATGGCAAAATGAAAGGCTTATACTGACTTGCTTCTACTCCAGAGCAAGGAAAGTAACTTTGAACTATTTTTTAAGGTAACCTCACATCACTACTATGTTTTCTTGAATCTAAAATGCCTTTAGCAATTTTGAAAGCAGTTTTAGAGTAATGTTAGTGTGACAAATATGGAGGTGCCTTACAAAGCGTGCGTACAAACAAACAGGATGTAAATGCTTGTCCAGTCATATTTGAATCTGTGTTCCAGACTCAAATGATATATCTTTTTTTTTGTTACCAGCAACTTACATAAGCCCTTACTACGGAAATTAAACAGTTGTGACAAAGTGATTAAATATTAGAATCAGTTCACATTTTCAGGAAATAAAATTATCTCTCTGGTTTGGCTTTATCTTGTCTTTATCTTCTGCTATTTTCTTAATCACATTCTATTTTGCACCACCCCCTGTGGATTTGCAGACCTCCAAAATGCTAGTGGGTTTGAAGTTTCATCTAGGGACTGAATGTTAACTGGGAGAGACAGCTTGTTATAATTTCTTCTGGAATAGAAGAATTTATTAGTTGCCTGCACTGTCTCTATCGGGGAACTTGCTGGTGGAGAAAGGTATCTGCAGGGAGGGAGACAAGCCCTGACTTTATTAATACCTGGCTAAGTTGGTGTGGATAAAGCCAGTTCCCCTCCCAGGTTCTTGTACAGTAGTACAGAGTTAGAAAGAATTTATACTGGTGCATGCTAAAGAAAAACAATCTTTGTTGTAGGAAAATTAAAAACATTTGGTTTAGTTTTACCTTTGGTTAACATAATGTTTTTTCATTTCATTTTCTGATGTCCCTAGCTTCCTGTGGTTTTTAATATTTTGGATCTTGAAAGCACCACATATAAACACATTAGATACAGATTTTAAAAAAAGAAGAGAGGGAGGCAGAATAGGCTCACATTTGTGCCTGAGCACAATTTCAAAGCTATGCTATGTTGCTAATGTATGCAAATTTGATTAATTAAATGGCAATAATTTGAAGTACTGCAATTAAAGGTCACTTTCCCACTTTTAATTGGGAAAAAAACCCAGATTTGCATTCCCTCAGCAAAAGTGGATGCTCAACTTAAAAGGGTTTTGCTGCGATGTTAAAATACTTAACTTCAGGCTATAAGAAATAAATTTAATTTATTTCTTAACTAGTAGAGTCTCTGAAGTTGTTATTATAGAAGCAGAGAAGTAGGTCATGCAGTTCCACATTGTAACATATTTATGACTTTTGTTTCTAGATTTTAGTTTAATCAAGTAGCTTATCATCCACTGCCTGATTTTGAATTTCAGTCCTAAATTGCTTGGCTTGAATGTCTTGATGTTGACACAGATTAGTACCAAAAGGCAGAACACCAGAAGACAGTCTTCTGGATCTCATCAGCCGATTAGTAATAGCTGTTGTGAAATAACATCTTCCAGCACACGGGGTCACTTGAGGTAAGTTTGTCTGATTTGAGTTTGCAATATCAAAAGTAAGGAAAGGGAGGTAGAATCATATGATCCAGAGCTGCTTTTGGTGGAGCAGGGAGAATGTAAGCCATTTAAGGATGTCTGAAATTTGCTTTCTTCTTTTAAGGAAGACAGGCTGTTGTGCCTTGCCTTTGCAGTTATAGGATGGGTGCTACAGGCTTCCTGTTTTCTAGTTCTGGTCTGTTCATAATGCTCAAAATCAGAAGCAGCATTTAACCTGATTTCTATCAGTTTACCATCCTCGTAATTCTCGTCACTTAAGGTATCAACATATTGGTAAGGTTGCAGGAGGTGTCTTAAGGTTACTTCAAATGTAAAAATGCAGTGAGTATTCAAAGCGTATCATGCTGTCCTGACCAAGACTGCTGTGGTAGATGTCCAAAACTTTTGGCACTTCAGTTCCCTTGAGGCACCTAAAGCCTGTGTGATATGATAGATTCATCTGGGGGTGTCTGAATGCTGCCAGTGAGGGCTCTAGTTATCATAAGTCCTATCCTTCTGAGAGATAAATACTTTCTTGTATGCAAATGTCTTTAACCACATTGTAAGCAGAGGCTTGTGGAACTGGAATATAGTACTGTATCCCTTGGTACAGCCTCTTTGTCATATTGACAGCTACAGCAACAAGAGTCCTTTTGATATTTGCAGTTGAAGTGGTGAGAATTTAAGGAGGACAGCAACTCTCTGCAGTGAGAGGGTCTGATTCCTCAGTCTTCAGTACACCCTTGGAGTGTAGCTGCTCTGCGCCCTAGTTTGGGAGCTCAGTATCCTAATGAGGTAAAATGGCAAGGGACATCATTTAACTACCAAGACTGTGTGTGGAAGAGAGAAAAAGCAAAATACTGTGAAAGTTCTCCATGTTGTGGGAATAGTAGTAATGGAGAATGGGGAATAAACACCTGCTGGGCTTTCTGCCACAGCAGAATCAGCTAAACATTCATTCATGTGGATAAGATACTGCAGTAATTCCAGCTTTGTTTGAACCTCCTGACTGCGGCTTCATCTAAGCATTTCTTTCTTGAGAGAAGAAACGTTAGTGCTGTTTGGAAGCAGCAGGTACAAGGTAGTGGAAGCTTTTGTGGAATTGTCTCGCACTGAGTTATACCAATAGCTGCACTAGAACAGATAACCATAGCTGTCATTTTTAGTCAAGTCAGAAGTATATAATCTCTTCTTATTTGATTAATAGTAGTGCAAAACTTACTGTGGCTTGACACATACCTATAAAGTTTGTATTTTATCTCAGAAGTGAAAAGGGCTGATACTGTCAGGCCTTTCCTCAAGGCAAAGCTAACAACTCAGCCCTCTTCTCACTGTGCAGAATAGATTTGAAGTTCCCTTCCTTAAAGTGTAAGTAAATATTCCCACCCTGGAGCATCCGACAGTTCCTTCAATACCCCTTTATTATAGGAATGTCTGCAAGCTACAACTAAAAGTAAATTTATTCTGTGGAGAAATAAAATTGTTTCGGCTGGGTAGAAGAGATGGCAAAAAATACCTGATAGAGTATTGTAAAATAACAAAATGATATTGTGAAGGAGAGCAGGGAATGGAGATTCATTCATTACTAAAAAAAATAAAATATGAGAGTGTACTGACTGACCTGAAGCAGCAAATCAAAAGTAAAGGCAACGTTGTTACTCTAAACAAGTAGTGAAACTGACTGTTCAGTAGGTTCAAAAGTCAGCACTTCCAACACCACCAGTTGCAATGACAGACATTCAACATAATCCAAACCCAAACCTGACCTCTGACACAGGCATTCCCTGAACAATTGAGTTCTCCTAGCCCGACCCAGGTACCACTGCTGCGAGGTTTTTCTCCTCCATACACACGCAGTGAGCTAGTCTGGGTTTTGCAATAAAACAGATGAAAGGTGGAAACAGACACCTTGTGATAACTCCTCTCTCCTCAGACCTGAGGGGCTGGTGCAGAAGCTGCTTGCTGGTGCTGTCCAAAGCAGCAATGCATGGCGGGCTTTGCCAGTCCTCTGAGACAACATGAGGTGGAGCCTCAGCAGCATGCCAGTTCCAGTGCAAGGTACCAGATGACAGTCTTGTTTGCCTTGCATTATCTTATCATGCATTTTACACCAAAACCCCACTAACTGCACACAAATTAAAGAATTTTTTACTGTAGTGACCAGTTAACATTGGGATTATTTTTCAGCTTAATGAAAGCAGGAACTTACACCTCAGGATAAATATTTCCCTTGTGCCTTGCACTTTTTCCATAAGAACACTGAAGAAATGGGCATTCCGTGGTAGCTTATGGAATTATTGGCAAGGCTTCTACTCACAGTGTGACCTTCTCTGAGCAGGGATGGTTGTCTTCCCTGTAATGTAATCTGAAGGTTTTGCTGTACTTCACATGCAGTAACTCACTTTAATTTCTGATGGCAGTATGATTCACAGAGCCAGCAAATCTGAACATGAAATATTGCAGTTCCAGTTGAGGGATGTGAAACCCATCTTATGGCACTCTTGTAGTCTCATTTCTCTATGAATGGTTGCAGAGTGTCTCCAGTCATTAAGAGCTGTTGCATTTTGACTGCACTTTTCCATTCTGGTCAAACATACAGGGTTTTAAAGAGAGTGGAATTTATTTTAGGAGGTAGTTCTTGATCCTTTCCAAGCAGAAATTTTGGCTGAGGGGCAAAGATGCTCCACTTTCAGGAGAGGAGTGTGATTTTATTGGTTTGCTATCACACTGTACCTGCAAAGTGACAAGGCAGCACAGATACCTTTGACATCTTTCAGGGAGAGCAAACTGCCACCTGCTCTGAAGTTCACTCTCTGGTTGAGAAGGGAAGCTCTGCAGTAAGCCTAAAAGTGAGGGGCGTATTGGGTTCTACCCTAATAAGTAGGCTTTAGAATCTGTAAGTTTGTAATCAGGTGAGTTATGAAGTTCAGAACCATTGCTTTATGTGAAAGGAACTCTTCTTCAATGTTACCAACTGTTATTCTGGAAAACTGAGATCTAAGAAAATTACAGCTATTTCCTGCCTCAGCTACAGGGCTCCTTTGTTCAGAAAGACCAAGAACTGGTGCTTTTAATGCTACTTGCTTTCAACATTTTTTTTTTTTTTTGTGTTGTTCAATCCAAGTAAATCAGCCTTCTGTTTTTGCAAAATGTTTTCCTCAAATATGTGGGAGCTTCCTTCTAAAAATAAACTTTTTAAGGGTGGTCAGTAAATTTCATTATGCTAGTATCAGCTGAATATTTGAACTGGATCAAACAAGGGAGGAGTGGAAATAATGAAAGGAGATGGCGATGAGAATTAAACTTCGCTTGAACAGCTAGGGACGTTCTGCACACTGACTTTCTTTGCCCCTGCCATTCCGTGTATTCTTAAATACAATCAATAAAGGATGTTTATCAATCTGACATTGCTTCTGTTCCAAAACTAGCACACCTCTGCTATGACTGAGTTCAATATTCTTAAAGCAAATGAATTTTGTTAATCCAGTTACTTCACCAAGAGTGAGTTCACAAAGTAAAAACTATTCCTGCTAAACTAATCCACAGTCCAGGACAGTGATTTCTGCAAAGAACTTGAAGTAACAAAAGCTATGTGTGTTTTTGAAGTTAGGAGCTGGGGGGTTTTTTTTAAGAAAAATAAAAAGTGACAGCTTACATTCAGTTTCTGTGTAGGGTAACTTTTGAAAATGTGACTATTTCAAAATACATTACATTGTCCTGAGCCATTTGATCAATGAAATAAAATTATCAAATGCATCCCTATTAGAAATCTTAAACAAAACCAAGTCTGCTCTCTTGTTATGAGGCAACAAATAGAATTTAAATAGGAAATGATTACATAAAATCTGAAAAAGGAAATCATAACACAAGGTAAGACTACAGCTAACTTGAAAACATACTTTATTCTAGAAAAGTTAAGTACATAAACACATGTCCCAGCCATAGAGAGAAAGGTGGTTTATTGCATGAAATTTTCAATACTGACCATAGTACTGAAATGTACGTTTTCTTCTAGAACTTTCAACCTTGTCTTTCCAGCAGTGCTTTTAGTTTTCACACTATAATGAGGAGAGAGCTCTTCTCATGCTTTGCCATGCCTGACCTCTCACTGTATGCTGATCATTCTGTATAGAAAATTGTTTCTGTCCTATTACACTGCTAAGTTTGTCTTTTGTGGTGATGATGGGTTTTAAAAGAGCAAAGAGAGTTGCACTCAGTAGGAAGCAGAGCTCTCCCGATGCCCTCCACTGTGCTGAAGACAGCCTGCTCTTAGGCATTGGAACAGACAGATGCTGTGGGGTTGGATGAGGCTGTGGAGCTCGAGCCACCTGCTCCCACATGAGTCCCTTGGTACTCAGACCTTGAGAAACTAAGTGCCAGCTGGGTTAGCAGAAGAGTGGGATTTGAACTGTATGTATCTGTGGGTCAGTGTCATGGTTTAACCCTAGCCAGCAGCTAAGCCACAGACAGAGGCTCGCTAACTTGCCCCCAGTGGGATGGGGTAGGGAATTGAAAGAGTAAAAGGCAGCAAACTTGTGAATTGAGATAAAGACAGTTTAATAGGTAAAGTAAAAACTGTGTGCACAGCAAAGCAAAACGTGAAATTCATTCACTGTTTCCCAGGGGCAGGCAGGTGTTGAGTCATCTCCAGGAAAGCCAGGCTCCATCATGCATAACAGTGACTTGGGAAGGCAATTGCCATCACCCTGAATGCCATCACATCCTTCTTCCTCCAGCTTTATATGCCAAGCATGATGCCATATGAACTGGGATATCCCTGTGGCCAGTTGGGGACAGTTGTCCTGACTGTGTCCCTTCCCAACCACTTGTGCCACTGACTGTTCACTGGTGGGGTGAGGAGCAGCAAAGGCCTTGACTCTGAGCAAGCACCACTCAGCAATAAGGAAAACATCCCTGTGTTATCACTGTGTCCAGCACAAATCCAAAACACAGCCCCACAGCAGCTGCCTCTGAAGACAGTTAATTCTACCCTAGCTGAAACCAGCTGATTTGGGCTCTTCAGCCAACAGCAGGAATTTGGCTTTAGACCCCCAGAGAAGCAGCAGTGCTGAGCAGCTTCAGGCAGTGAAAGAGCAGGGAGCCCAGGGTGCACAGCGCAGTTTCATCTAATGGATCGTGGGAGAAAGTCTCCTCAGGCACAAGTAACACCCATGCTGGTAAAACCCTGCTGGAAAAATAAACAGGACAAGATGTGATTTACCCTGGCTATTGGTATTTAGAAAGGGAAGAGAAGAGAATGCCAGCAAATTTCCGTAGTTCTCCCTTCACTAGGAGGGAATTAGCTGTTGCAATGCTATGGTCAAATGTAAACAAAACTACCCTCAGGATACTAAAAGCTATCCATAGCTGCATGCTTCAATACAGATGTTATAGCTGTGTGAGGCAGAGGCACCAGTAAATAAAAAAACCCCAATATTCAAAAAGCTTTTAAAAAGGAAGGTGGTCCATATTGGGCCATTAACTCACAAAATCTGCAAAGATGGATGTGAATTGTTTTCTTGTTGAATTTACACTTTATTTGGAGAATAATACTATGTATGTATGAAAGCACTTGGTTACAATATCAACCTAATTTTACCTTTTGGCAGTTATTCCAAAACCTGACTATGAAGTCAGGATGTAAAGGATTTCAAAGGATGCAAACTTTGCTCTGTATTAATTGCACTTACAATATCACAAGTATTCAAATTACTGCTCACAGTTAGGTACTTCTAATACTACAGCTGGTTTAGTTTAAGGAGTAACTATCACCTTCCCTAGATGGTTTTTACCTTTACTGGTTTACAACCACCAATATTGTAATGAACATTTCATGGGTAGAGCAGTGATGAAGCCCTGCAGGCATTCAGAAATAAGTCTCAGGAATTATTCGGTAGGGCCCTTTACTGCTTGTGCATTCCCCAGATCAAAGCATCGTTAGAAGATGAAAAAGTTTTATTAATTAAATGTCTAGCTCAAAATTTTTCTAGCTGTTCTGTAACAGATCACAAGAGATTTCTCTCCCACTTATGCCTGAACTTTTTCTTCCATGCAATAATAAAGATTTTTGAAATAACCTTTATTAAAGGCACAGCCTAATTCTTCTGAAGGACAGGGTTTTTCTCATGAGGACTGGAGCATCACTCACCTGCTCTGTAGTGAATATTGCTCTGTCCTCTCTGCATCTGCCTGCTGAAGATTGCTCCAGGGTCAGCCCTCAGGAGCCCTGTGTCTCAGAACTGGAATTTCTCCTGGTGGGAATCTGTGAAGCTGTAGGTACAGGCATGACCAGACACACTTCAGCAGCTCCAAGCAACTTGAAATGCAGTTTAGAAATAAGCCGAATTTATGCAGTCTTAAAACTGCTCCTTAGCTGCTTCCTTCAAGGTTAGCATCACCAGTTTACAAGCAACATGTTAACCTATGGTGGGGAGCTAAAAGCAGCAGGATGGTAATTTTCCAGTGCAGAAGTATCAAGGAAGCTAAACACAACCTCTCTTACTAGCCAAGATTTTAGCTCCTTTCTCATTAAGGAACAAAGTTTTAGAAATATAGGCTAGGTATTATTATCCAATCTGAATGTAACCACTTTAATTATAAGTTCTTAGAAGAGCCAACTAGCCCAGTTAGCCCAAATACTTAAAAAGAATTTACAGAGAATCAATAGGAAGATATGGTTTCAAATTTACAATTTAAGGTGCAGAACAAAATTCACACTAAAGCAACTCCTCATTTGCCGCAGAGCATAACCACAGTCACTCACTTCATCAGAAATAAGCAAATTAAGGTTGGGTCCTGCTTTCTTTCAGTTTCCACATCTTAGACATAAAAACCTTTGTGAATATCCAAAACCAATTTTCAGATAAGCAAAAGCACCTCTTTTCATGGAAGAAATTGAGGCTATATACATAACTGAAATACTTATCTGGTACCTGATATAGTGGCATCAAGGCAGAAGTGAGACCTGAGAATGGAATTTGGTCAATATGAAAGGATGAACAAATCAAAGTGCATTATCAAAACAAAATTTGTAAAATTGTGACCTGAATTGGAAATGAACAGGCTTAAAAGCTCAGTAGTTAGGAGTATTTGTTGTCATGTAAAAAAAGAATCCTATAGTTATGTGCTTGTGACTAGAACAAGTTAGCATAGAGCGATGGCAACAGGCTGTTTTCTGCATCCAGTAAGAGAAGTAATGGGCTTAAACTGAAGTAAGAATGATTCAAACAGATGATTGAGAACTGTTTTTAACAGCAGACATACTGACCTAATGGAGTAAATGACTGATGGAGGATATGAAGTCTTTATCATTAATGATTTTAAGAACAGTGTGGGACAGGTGACAAATGCCCCATCCTCTCAACTCTAAATCCATTTGAAATAGAGCTAAGTATCATTAATAGTTCTTAAATTGGCTTTATTAAAAAAAAAAAAAAAGAGAGAGAGAGAAGAGAAGGGGAGGAACACCCACAACAATTCACTAAAGTCATCCCTTTTCAAGCAGCAGTTTAAATTACTATGAAAATCCAAGGAAACATTTCCAAACCTTCCATCGGCGAGACCTTTGCTGTACTTGGACATATCTCCTACAGCCCTTTCCCATTATTTTAACAAGTGCTGCACTTTAAATGGTATCCAGAGCACACCTGAAACTAGTTTCATGCCTGTGCATAAATAAACGAGGGGCTAATCATTTCACAGCTGTATGGCAAAGCATTAAAGACAGCTCAACCACAGCGAAGGCAGTGCTGGGGCTGTGTGGCCCCACACCCTGCGCTTGCTGGCACAGCTGGGATTTCTATCCATTGCAAATGAACAACCACATAGCCTTTGCCTACACAAACACACCCCACCTTTCCTTTCCCCTCAGCCCCTCTGATCTTGAAAAAATGGGGCAAAACCTACTGGGTTAATGGTGTGGTGTTAGTGCTCTTTTGATTTATTGTACAGCTCCAATATATTTTATTCAAATACTGGCAAAGGCACAACTACCAGATTTCCTCATAGGAAATGTTATGAGACACTATCCTATTGCAGAGTGCTCCAGAGCAAACTATTTAACAACGTTTCCATGGAAGTCAGCATTGCCTCTTTTTCACAGAGCACAAACAAAATGTACAAAGCTGGGGCTTGAGTTTTCCTGTACATTAAAGCTGATTTTTCAGGAGACTTCAGCACGCTGTACAGAACTTTCCACTAATCACACAGGGCTCTCAGACCACACAGCTTCTTATCTTGTCATAACATGGTAGTCTACCATATCAGTTCCTTTCTATTTCTAAATTATAGGAGCTGTCTTAAAATGAGTTGGCTCTTTTTTTCCATCCTTTCCTGCATGCTGTTCTCATGGTTTTAAAAAAAAACACATCTTCTTCCAACTTCCAGGCTGAAGTGATTCATTGCTGATGTACAAAAACCTGTTCTTACGCCAGTATTGTTCATAGCTTGATTACCTCTCTAGCACACTGCTGCTGTGCACTGCTGTCCTCTTTCAACCTTGACTTTGAGACTAAATAAACTACACAGCTTAGTCTTCTCCAAGATAGAAACCTGTTATTTCACTTGACATTTCTCTGTATCTCTTAAAAATATGAATTCATTCCCTTGGGACTTGGATGGCTAGGACAGAGAACATGTTAATGCCACCATACATTTGCCCTTTTCACAGCTAGCTCACTCAGGGATTGAGTCACTCAGTCCATAAGCCACTGATGCCCCCTGACCAGGCACACCTGCACACCTGACTGCTGCTTACAGCAGTTCTGCAAAGCCAACTCCAGCATACCAGAGGTGTCATTCAGCTTTGGTCAGCCTGATACGGACTTGGCCTCTTCAGAAAAGCTAACTTATTTGTCTAACATCTCACAGACAGTGTGGCACCAGGGACTGAGTCCAGCTCCTCTGAGAGCTTTTGAATACCTCAGCCATGAGATTCTGCCTCCATCTTTTCACCTCCTTCAGTCTCCTACCAGATTCCTGCATGCTTTCTAACTTCTGGCACAGACCAGGCAATGCTCATGATGCCAGATGTGTTGCACGATCCATTCCTGCCCCAGGTGTGTCCAGCCTTGAGTGTTGACCAAGTGCTTCAGTGGAGAAAAAGGAACACAATGACTGACAAGGTGCACAAAAAGGGAGGCAGCAGACACTGACTCCTTCAGTGCTTGACTTTGCAGCAGTCATTGAACGTCTCTATAACAGTGTGCATATACAAGAGGTCTCCTGGCATTTTTTGAAAAGTTCATACTGAAAACAATAGGTATCAGTGATATGCACGAGTCACTGCTAGAACTGGGACTTCTAAATCCTGTGTGCAAACATCTGTCACGAACCAAGGACACGGACAAGGACCTCCTTCAGACTCCTCTGTTCTGGTGGCAATGCCCACTGCAGAAGTGACTGCAAAGGCACTCTCAAATGCACCTCAGGCAAAAGCAGCTGGATGACAGCTCTCACATCACCCCTTGTACTCACAAGATGAGCCTGACAGTAGCAGGAGGTGGGCAAAGACTTTCTTTTTACAAGTTTAAGCTTTGAAACTCCCATTTTGCAAGAATATTTCTTCCCATGCATGCCACTCCGATGCTGCTAGGAGAGCAGGGGGCAGTTAATAAATTCCTTATGCAAAGAGAGGAGTCTGGTTTGCAGGAGGAATGTGTTTGTGTGGGCTAAAAAAATTATAGCAGAAGGCAAGTCACTGTAGCCCTGTGGACCAGCACTCCACCCTGGGGGCTGGTCCAGCACCAGCTGTCTGCACAGCCATTTGAACTGGGACATGGGAAGAGCTGACATTGAAGAGCTACCAGTTTTCCCCGTGCAATTCAGACTCAGACTCACCCTGTTCTCCAACCCCCCAAGTTTTCTGTCTCCTCCAAAAAATGCCCTTGGGGCAATTCCCAGCACTTCACTGCAGCCCAGCAGTTCTTAATCCCTACTTCTCCTCCCAGGTTGCTCTCTCCAGTTCCTTCCTTCCCTCACACATACTCCTATCTGCCTTTTCCAATTAAGCCAGTCACAACTTACAGCTCCTCCTCATCAAATCCCAGTTCCTCAGCCTTCTCACACCCAAGCTCTTTGCCAACAAAATCCCACTTTCTACAATTAAAAGGCAATTTCTTTCCCTATCTACTCATGCGTACCCCATCTGTTATCAATATGTTTTTCCTCTCACCTACAGTCCCTTCCATTATTAAGCACTGGAAAGGTAAACATTAACACTTGCTTTGGGAGTCTTCCCTAGGAATTCCAGCAACAAGGAGAGACGCTAGGTGAGGAGGCATCAGTGGGAACCAGGAATGGCAGACTCCTCCCTGCTCAGCCCCAGTGCTGCACCCCTGCTACTGTTACATGGTTTTGATTCCCAGTGCCATATGTCTTGTACTACACTGAGTTTTCCAAGGAAAGAAAGAGGTTTGTGCATGCTCAGTGGAGATAAAACCAATGCAGATTTTATTTGGTATAAAATAAAGGTACACACACATACCAAAACCACTTTTACTGAACACATGCTATCCATTTTATACAAACATTAATATATTTGGCCAAATCAGAATAGAAGGCAGAGGTAAAAAAAAAACAAAGGGGACATCCTCTACACAGATATCATTTCTCGTACCCCAAACGCGAGTTCCTGCCCCAAAGCACTGAAGTGACAAATTATTCAGAAGAAATATCTTCAGGTGTATTTGAACACAGGCAAAAGACTGTCACATCCTAAGTCTGAAAGAATATGTACTGTCTTGACTGAAATCCCCTTAAGACACTTGAACCTTAAGCTCATGACGAAAGACTTCAGACTACGTACAACTGAAGTTTGGCAAAGCTGGATGGTTAGAAAAAGGGCAACAAGTTTGCAAGTGCCAGGGAAAGCATGGATTCCCACTTAACAACAGCAAGAAATGGTGCTGGAACCAAGAATTTCCCAGTACTCAATACCTAGACAGATTGCAAGTCTTAAAAGGTTAATCAGCTTCCAGCCTGTTGTCCAGGGCCAAGGCTGTCAGAGATATGTCTCAGCAACAAACAACAGGTCCCTTCATCAATGAAACCCACCACATCATCAATAAGTTTGGATCTAACATTCACCTCTTTAAACCACCGCCAAGAGCAGGACAATTTGGACCCTGGCCCCTCACACACATCCCCCTCACCAATGGGGTGTTCAAAACTTCCAGTGCAAGGTTTGACAATCGCATTTTTCCTGTATTATTCTCCATAGGCAGAAGGTGTCATGTCAAGTTAAACAGGAACAACAAAATAACATCTAAGGTAGTCCCAGTGCTGCACGTATCGCATGGTGACTCTGAAAAACGACATGCACCATCAGAGAGTCTCAGTGACAGCTCTTAGTGCTCAAGAAAGGAACAGAACACGCTGTTGGGCTTGTGGGCTCTCAGGGTGTCCGTTGTTTAACTGCATTACCATAATAAATACAGAAACTCTGCATGTTTTGTTTTGTTTTGTTTTGTTTTTTTTTTATGATTGGGCTTTACTGAAGGTGGTAATACTGAGAACTTAATGCAGAAACTCCGGATGTCTCTTGATGCACAAACTGATTGGGGGGCAGGGGTTAAAATGACTCATGCAATACCGAAATTGTTAAATAAGTAGTGCCACAACCATTCTAACTCTTCTGTTAAATACTGCAATTGATACTAAACTATTTCTATTGTACCTGAAGTATGCAAGTACGTACTGGGGATATCTACAAGGACTTCATCAGTAATGCTCTAAGGAGTAAAATTAAGGCAGGGGCCAAGTATTTCCTGGCCCTGGACTTTCAGCATTTCTCACAAGCATGTCAGTACAGTTTGCCTCTCCAAAAGAAACAACTTAAATACATAAATGATGTTGTAAAAGAGCAATTAACAATTCCAGTGTGGAAATATCACAGCCTTTTATGAAGAATTACAGTACTCAAGTTTCTACCTCCCTTAAGGCAGACGCATGACAGCTAGAAGTAAAAACAGATGACAGAAATAAGTCTTGTGAGGAGTTGTCAGTTTTGCACCCATTTCCCAATATGAATTTTTAATACATTAAAGTTGTTAATCCATTATATCTAATCTAGCACAAGAAGGTAAATCACAAATCTCAGTCTGAACTAGTAAAACTCTATGGCTAAGTTCTGCTCTCTGATTTCAAGTTTGCCAACTTCAGGTTGGCCATAAAAATGTGCTTACTGTTCCCTTGGTTACCATGCCATCAACTGCTCTAAAAGAGCAATTAGGGTTCAGTTTTCTACATCATTTAGTAGAACTGTGACTTTACTTCAAAATGGCAAGCTATAAATGTCCAGCTGTTCTCAAAATGCAGTCTAACCACAGGTGTACTGCTTTCAGCAAGTTCTGCTTACTTCCAAAGACCTCTGCCAGTGAAACTCCGTGCTGGTCATTGTAATCAGATCTGTTTCTGTCTTCTCACGTAAGTACCAACACTGACATTTGACAGTACCTTTGTTTTTCCTTCAGGGTCTGAGTTTCAGGACCAACGAGTATATGCTGTTAGCATCCTGAATTGTGTTTTCTAATGCCATCAAAACATCCTGAAGAGAAAAATGGGACACATTTCTTAGTGAGCCTTAGCTGTCCTCTTTGGGCAGGAAAATTTTAGAAAGCCTTCTAGTGATTGAAGTAATTAAGCAACTGTCATCCAGCCTTATATACTCTCGCACATACTGCTCTAAGAGCCCACTCTCGGCTACTCACTTCTTTTTCAGCTTTGGATATTCCCTGTGGATTTTTTAGAAAAGTTTTCTAATGAACTCAGGTGCCCTGAAAACAAACCACAAACTGCTCTTGCTATTTGTACACTTTGCCAAAAAAAGCCCTCTTTGCAATATCCAAAAATTAAGAAAACCCAACCCTACAAGAACAGCTTGGGGTGAGAAGAAAAAATTAAATTAGTCACTAATAAAGAGCAATTGGGCTTGTGAAAAACTTTTGTTGATAGAAATAATTTTTGATACAGAAAATGCATCTATTATAGATGCAGAGAACACCCTGAGCTGGAAGGGACCCACAAGGATCATCCAGGTCCAGCTCCTGACCCTGCACAAGAGAACTCCAGGAATCTCACCATGTGCTTGAGAGCATTGTCCATATGCTTCTTGAACTGTCAGGCTTGCTGCTGTGACCACTTCCCTGGGGAGCCTGTTCCAGTGCTCGATCACTCTCTAGGTGAAAAACCTTTTCCTCATATCCAACCTAAACCTCCCCTGACACTGCTTCATGCTGTTTCCTTGAGTCATGTAACTTGTCACCACAGAGATGAGATCAGTATCTGCCCCTCTTCTCCCTGTGAGGAAGCTGTAAGCAGCTGAGTTCTCCCCTCAGTCTCTTCTCCAGGCTGAACCAACCAAGTGGCCTCAGCCACTCCTCATGTGGCTTCCCCTCCAGACTCTTCACCATCTTTGTAGTTCAAACATAGAAACTGCTTCAGAAAATACTAAATAATTAGTGGATTTCTTTTCAGCTGTAAGAATCAAGTTAAGCTACATGGCAACACTTCTTTCTTCGTCATGATGAACGACTGTAACTGAAACAGAGTAGATTTCTAAAAATCTATGAAAGACATTTACCACCCGAAACAGCAAGATGAGATTCCTTGCTGAGGAAAAGCAAATGCTTAACAGTTGCATCATACAATTCTGTGACTGCAACTCACTAAGAACAAAATCAACAAGATATACTGGATTTTAATCTCCCATCTGACATAAGAAAATAAGTACCGTATCGTCTTTTAACAAGCATGAAAATCTTATTTTCTTCACAAATCGGTCAGTACAGGCCAAGTTGGGTGTAGTCTCAGGAGCTTTCCAAAACAGATTACCTAACACAGGTCAACAGGTATTGTCCATCTACACAAATACCATTGTTAAATGCCGCCAGAAAACCCAAAGACAAATTTTGGCATCACAGGCACTGTAAGAGAATATAGAAACATCCCTTAGATAATACACAGGGTTGTTCCAGGACAAAACGAGCCCCTGTAATTCCTACTTCAAACAGAAACCCAAGGATGTAGAATTGCAGGAAGCATGCTACTGGGAAATGGATAAATTTGCTAAAAACCTTTTTTTTTTTAACTTCATTTTCCTGTCAGATAATGAAAGAAATCTGCTTCTTGTGCCAACATACTCTCAGGTGGGAAGGCCAAGGAAGAATAAGAGCTAAAATAAATGTTCATCCTAACTCACTGACATGCTTTACAACACAACAACACTCAGCACAAAAACCTACATTGCAATTGAAATGTTTACTCCAAGATAATGTAGCATCTTTGAACTCCCTTTATTTCCAGCACTTTATAGAAATACTGCTTTCTCCTTGATCCTGGATTACCCTCAATTTGAAGTTCATGTTCTTGGCTTGTATTTGAAGACTGCATGTAAACATCCCTATAACCCTGTACACTCTTGTGGGGCCATTTAAACACTGACAGACCATAATGGACTCAAAAGCAGTCTCTGTGAAGTCAGGAAACTGCATCCCTAAATTACAGTTGAACCTTCTATCCCCACATTAAATTAAGAAACAAAGGTACTTGCGGATACACACACAACACACACCCTTCTCATACAAGTTGCAGGATATTTGCAGGAAAATCCAAAACGAAACTTGAGTTTATTCTCTTTTTTTCTCCCTTTTTTTCTTTAATACAATGTTTTATTTGGGAACGTCATGATTAATTTGGCTTAGCCTCTTAGGAAACATTTGCTTTTGTCCAGGCGTTGCCAGCTGAGAGGATGTTATTGTTCGGAAGGGATGTGACCAGGAGGACCCTGTGCACGGCACAATGTGTCAGCCCGGAAGCAATGGAAGAAAAGTAATTCCCTCAACTGACTGAGAAAACAAAATGGAAATCTCAAGCGTTTACCTTCCAGTTACAGTCACCCTACACGTGTCCCAAAGAGACATATTAGTCACCTGTATCTCACATGAGTATCACCAGACTGTATCAATATATATTAAAAAAAATTCCCGCTTTCAAAAGAATCACAGATCTCTTTAGAAAAACAAAGATTTCTGCCACAAACATCTCTGAAATATGTAAGCAGGAGAATGCTTATCCTCTCTGCACAGCTGCTGCTCCAAACAGTGGACAGTCAGATGTGGTTCCCTGGCAAGTGCCCCCTCCCCAGAGCATTAGCAACCCGCAGGGGCAGAGACCACCCCACAGTGCAGGCTGGGAGCAGAAGAGCCAAGTCCAGCCCTGCAGCAGGCACCCTCCTGCCCGACCAGGCCTCCACTGACCTCTGCAGCGACTTCACAGAAGTCTCTCCTCTGTGTTTCAGTAGCGGAAGGACAGAGCCGAGCGTGCTTCAGCGTTCAGGAAGAGCAGTGCTCTCACACCAGCACCTCTCAGGCCCTCTTAGTTCCTTAGTGAGAGTCTTCACTTTGGGAGACTTTTAAGTTTTGATGCAGTTTTTTGGAAGCACACCTGTGCTTTGCACACGATCATGGTTAAAAAGGCTCCGAGATTGATGCCATACTCTGAAGGCACCCCTTACCAAACCCTTCTCTTAAATAAAACATCCGCCCCTGCCCTCTCCATGCAGCCCAGAAGGAGCACAGCCCCACTGAAGCTACGGCAGGACCGGGCGAGGCAGTACCCGGGCGAGGCAGGTCCCTGAGCCGGGGCTGCCCCGAGGGAGCGCCCGGCCCCCCAAGCGAGCGCCCACCGTGCCCGCAGTGAGCCCCGGCCCCACAGGCACCCGACGGTGCTACCGGGCGTCCCCGCCGCCGCTGAGGGGGTAGGCGAGGATGCTCATGGCCTCGCCGCACGCCGCCTCCACCTGCCGCACCTGCTGGCGGCTGAGGCGCTCCCGCCACGCGTGCACGGCCTCCCGCGCGTCGCGGGCCGAGATGAGGAAGGGCCGGTCGGAGGAGTAGGCGGCTCCGCGGGTCATGTTGAGCACGAAGTCCTCCAGGGCGGGCGGCACCGTCAGCCCGGCGAAGCGCAGCAGGCGGCGCAGCTCGGCGCGGGGCTCCCGCACCAGGTCCTCGTAGCGCAGCTGCGTGTAGCGGCGGCGGAGCCAGCGCGGGGCGCGGCGGGCCAGCAGCAGGTCGCGGAGCCAAGCCTGGCAGATCACCTCCAGCGCGCCGCCGAGGAAGAAGTCCGCGCGGTGCTGCGGCTGCGGCGCCCGCCCTCCGCCCAGCAGCGCCGGCGGCAGCAGCAGATGCTGCGGCTGGTGGCGCGGCGCGCCCCGCGGCTCGGCGCGGTGCCGGCTCCGCAGCACCTGGACGCTCTCCCGCAGCAGCGCCTGCCGCGCCTTCAGGCGCGAGTTGTGGACGGCGCGGGGGTCGCGGAAGAGCTGCACCACCCGCAGGTTGAGGCCGGGCTCCCGCAGCAGCGGCAGCAGCGCGCCCAGCTCCAGCAGCCGCACGTCCTTGATGACCACCACGGGGTACTTGCGGCACTCGGCCTCCAGCTCCCGCAGCGCCCGCGGCGGGCACCTCTCCTCGCAGGTAGCGCCGTCGACCAGGCCGATGTCGCCGCGGGGCCGCGGGGCGGCGGGGCAGAGCGGCGGCGAGCAGATCACCTTGTTGGTCCGCCAGCCGAAGATGCTGGCCGTGGTGAGGTTGTCGGCGGCAGGCGGGGCGGGGGCCAGCGGGTCGCGGGGGCCGGGCGGGGCGGCGTAGAGGCGCAGGACGGAGAAGTCGCATCGGAAGAGGGCGCGCAGCATGTCGCGGAGGGCGCCTTGCAGGCTCAGCGCATCGCCCGGGTAGAGCGCCTGCCACAGGTGCCACATGGGCTCGTAGAGGTAGAAGACGTCGGGGTGCTGGTTGAAGAGCTCCCCCAGGAAGGAGGAGCCCGTGCGCCAGGTAGCGTGCAGGTAGATGTGCCGCTTCCCCGCGGCCACGGCGCTGCCGTTTCCCGCCGCCCCGGCCGTGCCCGCCTCATCCTCCTCCTCCTCCTCCTCGTCCAGCGGCGGCCGCTGCTCCCAGCCCCACTCGCTCAGCGCCTCCTCCAGGCTGGGGCAGCGCCGCAGCAGCGGCTCCTCGTCCGCCCGCCCGCGCCTGGCCCCGTAGTCCAGCGCGTAGGGCACCAGCAGGAGCAGCAGCAGCGTGTACAGCACCAGCACGGCGGCGAAGCGGCGGTGCTCGCCCCGCCACCGCCGCCGGCCCTTCATCGCGGGGGCGGCTCGGACGGCCGGGGCTGCCGGAGGGCGGCTTTTAGCGGAGAAGCAAAGTTAGCGGCGGCGGCGGCGGGGCTGTGGGCGGCGGGCGGTCCTCCCCGCCGGGGAGCACGCCCACGGGCACGCCGGCCCCGCTCGGGGCCGCTGGCCGCGCCGCCCGCCCGCTCTCGCCGCCGCCTCCTCCTCGTCCTCCTCCTCGTCCTCCTCGCAGCGCGACGCGGAAGGGCCCGCACCTGCCCCTGTCCCCGCCGTCCCCGGAGCAGCCGCCGGCGGCGGGGCGGGGGCTCCTGCTCCGGGCCGCCCTTCGCCCGGCCTCCCTCCCTCCTTCCCTCCCTCCCTCCCTCCGCCCGGGCAGGGTCGGAGGGGCGGGCTCGGCACGGCGGGAGTCACCCCCGCCCGGGAAGGGGCGCACCGAGAAGGAGGTATGTCAGCCAGGCCAGGTACTGAGCAGCCCGAGGGTGTCCCGAGGAGGAGAGGTTTGTCTTGCTATTCACCGAAGCTCCAGGGGAAGAGTACGCAACACGCTACAGTAACGCGAAGCGCTGCAAATGTATTTTTAGGATGGATGACAGTTATTAAAATCTGCAGCGAGTTTCAGGAATGCTGCAGTTTGGCGCTGTAGAGAGCTGCGGGGTTTCTCAGCCGCGCTTTTGGCTGCGTGCGTGTGCTGATGGGATGCGGACATCTCGATCATGACTCATTGCTCCCGTTTATACTGGCATCTGAAAGTTCCGTGTCTGTCCCTTGCAGCTGGTCGGAAGAAATGGGCACTCGCAGAGGGACACTCCGCCTGTCTTGGATGTCTGATAGCTTCCTGATAACCTTCCTCTTTATTAACTACAGTAAGTAGGAGCATAAAGTTACCAGCTCAAACTTAGACTTCTAGTTCTTTAGACATCTAAGATTAGATTAAATAAGCCTCTTGTGGGATGGAGTCAGCAGGATGTTGACTTCAGGTGTTTAAATTCAAATGTATAGTCGAAAAATCTCCAGCCCAGCCCCTGCCTGACCTTGGAAGTTGCTCACAGAAAGAGATGGACCATGATCCTGGGTTCCTGGTTAAGGTATCTAGATGTCAGGAAAACGACGTCCCCTTTCTGCTGATGGGGTAGTGGAAGCTGCTGACTACCCTGACCTCTAGGCAATAGGTGGCATTCTCTGTAAAATACTACTACTACTTAAGTGTGGTGTGCAGAGTGAAATTCAGAGAGGATAATGCAATTCTGCCCTCAGTGTGTGATGCTCTGACTGCCCAGTGAGTCTCTGCGGTATATATGTGTTCTAAAAATGCTCCTTCTATAGTGCAGGTATGTAGATACATAGGCTGAAGCTGCTGCACATAGTGTCAATTCCAGTTATTAAAGAATAATCTTATTCCAGATTTATCAGAAAAAGTACAAGAAGCAGAAATCAACGCGAGAGAAAAAGCATGCTTCTGTCTAGGGGGCAAGCCAACAGTCTGCCTGCTAATGCTTTATTTGACCCCTGTAAAATAAGTGTTAAAGACTGAGCTTCTTGCCCTTTATAGTGTGCTGAGTACCTGGTGCCAAACAAGACTTGTAAGCTCCTGAGCAGAAAAGTGTAGAAATTATAGCATTAGAAAGGAAATTCTGCCTCAATATACATTTTACTGCTTACATTCATCATTGCTCTGGGCTTTTTATACATCAAGATCCACCAGTGTCTCATCAGTGTGAGTTTCATCTCTGACTCAGTAAATACCAGGATTTCATCCAGACCCTCATGCAAGTAAGGAGGACAACAGAATAAAACCACACCTGCCAAAATCAGGTCGCAGTCTTGCCAAAAAAACCCCTTTCCCTATCCAAAGAACACACATACCTAGTATTTTGAGAGTTGTCTCCGTTGTAGCTGACATGTGTGGCATCATGCAAAATAGTAATTTGGGTAGATTTACCAAGATGGGATCCTGAGAAGTGCAGATGAGAATGGATAACTCTGAGATGCTGGAGTTTCCGTATTGTAAGACAAAATACTAAGTTGGCAGTAGCATCAGCACCATTTCTGACCAATGAGCCACACTGTAATATGTGTTACCTTAAACTAGTTTCAGTTTCTATGACACATACTTTCTAATAACTAAAATCAAGGTCTTAAAGCTGCCTAAGTAAAGTTGTCTTGAAAAGAATCGAATGTCTCATAGAGTAAGACAGCCTGTCAGACAAATGAGAAACCATAGAGATAAAACTATGCACAAATTATGCTGATTTTTTGTCAGACAATGGAACTAAAAACTTGTATGGCAACTACTCTAGAACAAGTGAGAGATGCAAATCCCTTTACTACAGGTTACATCTTTTAGTAAAGATAAAACTATAGTGGTTAAAAGATTATCAAACCAAAAAAAAGAATTACAGTAAATGTTTCGTTCTGCACCTTCACAAGGGATCCTCTGCTTCAAGAGGATTAGGCTTTAAGTGTTTACTTCAGTTGTTTTGGGTGAGGGCTTTTTTGGCATGGGGAGATTCCAGCAAAACCAGTGTTCATTCTGCCACCCAGCAATTGCCTGAGCTAGGCTTGAAATCGCTGAGCTCCAGCCTTCCTGAGGGGTCAAAAGAAGTGCCTAATTTGAGAGTTGGGGAGTGGGTTGCTGGTCTGAATAGAGCTGAGAAGAGACTGGCTTTCTCTTTTCTCAGTTTTCAGTTCTGTACTAATGTGTTCTCTCTTCAGCACAGATAAGAGGGATGATTTTCCCCCACTTAGGCTTTTTCTATAAACCATAAAGACACTTTACATATACAAATGAACTTCTGCATCTCCTTCTGAGATTGGGACAGTTCTGTACCTGAGGGAGACAGCCAAGTTCTTCACTGATCTGTGAAGCAGCCTGCCCATTTGGCATCTAGCTCCTACCATTTCTTGGTGATAATTCTGTGCTTTACGTTATTTTGTGAAGAGAGAAAAAAGAATATAGGCATAACATGCTCTGCATACTTTAGTATTGCAGGATTTCCTTTCTACTTTCCAAGCTTATCACTGAAAGCACTGCCTGTTTTTAATCTAACATAACATTGGCTTCCTGTGTATTATCTCTAATTTAATTTTTGCTCTTCTGTCTCCCATGGTGCTTCTACTGACAAGAGAGGCAGTAAATGCTGGAATGCAGCATTTCAGCCTGAGAATAATTTTTATCTTCTCAGCAGAGGCTTCAAAATAGAAATAGTTGCCTCTATATCTAGCCATCTTTCAGCTCTTGCATGCTCTGGTAATTTTCAAAGAGTGCTTTGTGATTAAATATAGCTTGATTAGCTGATAAAATTAAAAATGTTTTGCACAGGGAGCACCGCCCTCAAACATCCTGACTGTTAATGAGCTCTCCTTGCACATGTTGTCACTCACAGGCTTCAGCCAAGAGGAAGTCCGTGGTTAATGGCAGCTTAAAAGCTTTCAAGAAGACAACAAGCTGGGACAATCTCTTTATTTTTGAAGTTGATTTGTCATCAGATGTTCCAACTTGTGCAATACCACATGTTTCACATATGAGACCAGACTTAGTAGCTCACATTTCAGAAGGGACATGTTGAGAATAGCAGGATGGACAAGCTCTTCTAGGCAAGGTGGCTACTACAGAAGGGATTTTTTGCAGTGGAGTTTCCCCCAAAGCAGAACAGAGATTGAGTACCTGCAAAATGTCAAAAATATCAAGAAGTTCTGAGAAACTCGATGGAAATTAGAGGAGCTGAAGAAAGTGGAAAGAGAGACAAAAGCATAGGAGACTTCTTATCCAGGGGCTGGTGAGCAGCTGGGTGGAAGTGGCTTCAGATGGAAAGCCACATGCAGAAAGTAGAAATGAAGTTTCTGCTCATACACCCAATGTCACCCTTCAGCACCTGCAGGAAAGATGCGGAAATTATGCAGGAAAACTGTGGCGTTCACAACTTCCTTGGCCTGTGTACTCCTTTTGCTTGTTACACTGGCACAAGTCCACACCTCTGAGTTTCTCAGTGGGCTGATTTGAGAGAAACCGGGTGTACAGCTTCAGATTTTGGTTAATGTAATCACATAGTCACCATGCAAATCATACCACCCAACAGCTCTCCAGAAGAGCAGGAGCAGCAGGAAGGCACAAAACTCCTATGTCCCTCTGACCGAGGGGAGCTATCAGCTGAGTTTGGGGACCACCAGCATGTGTGGAGTAAGAAGTGAGGGGACACATCGCTCCCTTCTCTCCCAGATTTCTCCAGTTATTCCTGAGGACTGCTAAAGTTAGGCGTGCTGCCACTCCCTGCTGCCCAACATAAGAACTGGGCACAAAGCATCAGCTGAGGAGGTGTTTAGATGAAGTCAAATCCAGCGCTGCAGCCTGGTTTTGGGCTAAGGGATGCCTGATAGCACAGTCCAGCATCACTGGACCAGCTGCACCAGCCTGGTGTACCTAGCTAGGGGAGCCCTTCTGCACCCAAGAGAAGCAGAGACATTTTATTTCCACTTTTGATTTTTTAAAAGATGAAAATATTACAGATAGTATCAGAGTGGGAATTGTCTGTAGCTTTCTAAGATGTGGCTTTTCCAAGAATGTGAGATCTGAGTATTGAAATGGGGGGAAAAAAAAAAAGGCAAGCAGGTGATTTTGGTGTGGTTTTTTTTTATTTAAAACGTGGTTCCTTTTATGGCATCAGTGATCTTGTGAGTTCCTCTAACTTCCTCTAAAAAAGGAAGCTAATGCCGTCATTGAAGATGATAGAAAATACGAAAATGCTACAAGGAAATGTGACAAGAAAATACAGGAGGTGGAAGGCAGACCAGAGCAGAGCAAGTTTATGCATTAGTTGAGGTTCAAGAGGAAGCTCAGAAGGAAAAATCTGTTCTTACTTATAAAAATGTAAATTCAGATAAAGCGTCAACAATGAAAGAAGAAAGCATATACTCTGTGATCCAACTCAATGCTGATGTAACTTGAGTCTTCCTAAGTTACACCAAGGATGATTCTGAAGACTTTAAGCCTCCCCTGCAGTGTGAGTTCTGTTGTTCTATTAGCACAGAGACAGTCCTCTCACAGCCCAGAAACAGGCTTCTCCTTCTCCAATAGCCAGCACCTCCATCGAGCCTCTCCCTGCCTGGCAATTAACAGCAGCTAAAAGAAAAATTATTCCCATAGTAATGTGTTTGGGGTCTCACCGTTTGGAAAACAAGAATGGCCTCTACACTAAAATGCATGGGAAATAATTGTTTCTAATGGCAGAAACTGTGAATCATTTTCTGTTTTTTCTCAGGCTTACCGTTGCTGAATTAGAGATGCTGATTAAGAATAACAGCAAGCTTTCGCAACTCAACAAGTTAAACCATTGTGTCGGCATAATTAGGGAATTAAATCTTTCAGAGTTCAGTCAAGCAAAGAAATTAACTAGAAAATTTGAGACCTATTTTTAACTGGGGATTTTTTTCCCCCTCAAAATAACCCCTCAGACAGCCATTGTAGCAAAATACTTACAATTCTCCTGTGCCTTCCTAAGGTAACACTTTCATGCACAGAATATAATTTTTGGACTGACTAGCTACCCTTTTATTCACTTCAGTCATATGCACAAATCCCTACTGGCAAGTGAAAATGAAAATGCTGAGGCTCAATCACTGAACCTACTTATTAAATATGTCCCATCAAGTTTTCTTGAGATAATTTTGTAAATAAAGAATTTCTGATGCAAAGTATTCCCCTGAGACATTATTGTGTCTGTATGGAAGAAAGACAAAGGCCAGAATGTGTAATTCACTTGAAATTTCATCTTGTATATACTTCCATGAGATTAGTTAACTTTCATAAGGAAAAATGTTAGAGGTAAAAAGATAATGATTCTGGAAAACTTCTGGGTTCCGGGAACCTCTGGGAACCCATTTAACTTCCTGGCTGTCATTACTGGTTATTAATGAGGAAGTCTTCTCTGGGCTTTTTATGCTGTTAATTGGGGTTTTCCAACTGGAATGGTAGTCAGCAGGCCATAATTTATTTTCTCAACTGTCTAATGAGTGCAACAGATTTCAAAACTGGTGTTAGTCTCTTGCTTTGGGCCCTCGCTACAAGCTTTGCAGCATCTGTCCAAAGCGATCATAGCACAACTACGCACCTGCAGCATATTTAGTGATGCATCCATAAGCCCATATGCTTAAAACACTCTATGAAAACCATTGTGGTTTGACTGTAAACATCTATGAACAAAGAACTTGTTGTACACTGCTTTCTGTAAAGGGCATCCGCTCAAAATTAGTCAGGGCAGTTTTTGGTATGCAAACGTTAATTGTCAGGCTCTTTGCTACTTTAGCTACATAGACAATTCATTTTAGATTTTATATGATTGTGAAAATTGCCTCACAAAATTTACTAAAGCTATAGCACAGAAATCATCTGCTTTTCTGCTCTCACAGTAGGTCCCCTCTTATGATACCTACTAGAAAAACAAAGAGAAAACCCACAAGCCTAACTCATGAAATGAGTGGGTTAACAGAAAAAAGCATACAGTAAAAGGTCATTAGAAGATACAGGCTGATACAAAGGAGTGATAAATATTGTTGTATCTGAACAACAATAAAAAATGTTACGTGTGATTGCAGAGCTGCTGCACAAATTTATTTTAAGCATATACCTCAAACAGAAAATGTGTCCTGAAAACTTAAAGCTGACCTCTGTTCAGATTCTGCAATACTTCTTAGGTTCTCCCAGAAGAAATTCCTGCTCATTCCACCTATTAACTTGGGGCTGACTATGGAAATGTCCTGGGAAAACCTGGTCTCTGCACCTCCTGGAATTACCCTCTGTCCAGGCAGACTTCACACGTAATTTATTAGCTGCTGGACTTAGCTGTGTAGAGAAGAGCATGTGGGCATTGCTGGTAGTAGGGCCAAAGAGGCCAAATCAGGCTGCAAGCTCTGGACATGAGGAATGGCCAAGACTGGAGAGCATGTATTCAAACTCCCTGTACCTCTGCTCTGCTTACAGGAAACTTTATTGTAGTTTCTTTTGCTATATGTATATATATATTGTTTGTTTGTTTGTTTGTTTGTTTGTTTGTTTTCCTTCCTTCACTGTCTTCAGTCGTCTTACCTACAGGGTTTTTTTGTTTATCCTCTCGCTGGATGATCTGGTCACCCAACTTCCAGAGAAGAGCTTTGATCCATTTCAAACTGAAGCACTGTCTAGGCAAGAGCTACAGAGGACTGTTCATGTTTGTTTCAGTACTGTGGTGAAATGCCCCTACTTTACATCTTGTTTTGTCAAATTGCCATACTCAGTGGTTTGACTGGGTGGGGATTTTGTTTCTGTGATTTCTCCTTCAACCTGCCATTGGGAAATACCCCCTGAAAACACTGCAAAACTACTGGTAAAGGCAGAAAATTCTACTAATTTTTCTAATATTATAAGTATTTGAAATTGTTGCCATGGCTGCCTCCATGTGAGTTCTGATGAAGGTAAGTTACCTCAAGCAAGGTCACTCTGACTGGGACCTTTCCTGACTGATGGGGCTGGGCTGGGCTGAAATGGGATCCTGGGACATGTGAGGGTGGGGGGACCCCTCTTGGACTGGGTATGGACAGTGGCGTCCTTAGGGGCTCAGTACTTATTAACCAACAATTTTCTGCACCTTTGGCTTTCATTTCTGCCAAAAGTCACTTTGAGGGACATAATGCACGCCCACCTACATCTGAGGTGACTCACTGCTATAACAACCACGCTGTCCCACCTGTACTCACTCATAGTTGCTAAAAGAACAGAAATATACAAGTGGGTTATTGTCTGTCTATCCCTTTGTAAGCATAACATAATATGGCCAAGGGTATGTCTTCTCTGAGTCTCCTTGATGCACACGCAGCAGTTTTGCAAAGTGGATGGGGTGTTCTTTTGGGTACTGAGATCTAGTCAAATAACTTCACCATGATGAATCATGCCTTCTTCCAAACTGAGCAGAACTAGGGAGCTAAACAGCCCCTTTACACTTCAGGTATTTGGGGGTTTTACCTGCTTGGTCTTAGTGAAACAGGTTTCACCCAAGTTCTCAGTCTACAGAGTGACTTGAAATAAAGTTGTTTCTGAGCTCCTCTCCTCAGCCATAGCAGACTTTCATTTGATGAACACTGAGGATGTTCTTTGAGGCTCTGGTTTAAGTCATCTCCAAAGGGCCACCTCCTGAAAACACAGACTCAGTCAGGAATATGTGGCCCTCTTCCAGCTGTCCTAGACCCTGAGATCCTGACTCACTGACAGTCATCAAGAATATCAGTCAATCCAGCCATGCTTGATACTTTGAGAAGCTCTTCAGTGTCAGTTCCTTCCTTCTTAATCCATTTTGTTTATTGCTCTTCTTATCAAACTGTTTTGTTTTTCTGGTTGGTTGTTTTTTTCAGTATGAACTGTCTTAATCCAAGAGTATCTTGGGCTTTGATTTACCACACCTTACAGTACCCTCAGAAAGGTTTCATAGGAAAATCTAAATCACTGCTTTTCACAGTAGTTTGCCTTTACTGACTTCAAGGGTTCAGATGATACACAGAGATTGCTCAGTGCCATCCCTATTCCTTTGGTGAAGCCTGACAGTTATTCTGCAAGGAAGTCAAATAGATCAGTTTGCGTAAATGTTTTGCCTGGGATCTAAGATGCCTGTGTCTATTTATTTGGTTAATTTATGTTTATCCTGTGGGAGTCTTAAAAAATTGAGCTGCTCTTTAAAGGGCTCCTGCAAAAACTATTAAAGTAATTAAAATTATCTGTGTTTGTGTTAGGAGACTTGTTTTCCTTCTCTACGTGCCCCAAATAAGAGCCGTGATCTGAGTTCCAGCCCAGCGTATTGCAGGAGTGAGTTTCGCTGTCCTAACCACAATTCCTTCTGTCCAACAACATGTTCAAGTAAAAAGCATTTAATGTCTTTTCTGATTTAACTAGTGATACATCCAACTATTTCAGGATGAAAGTAAAACTGGTGTCAACACTAAAGTGTGTGGCTCTGCTGAATGTTGTCTGTCTCAATTTATGCTGCCATTTAATGAGAAGTCAGTCAAGAAATTTAAAATAATTTTATATGTTTAATAGATTATAGTGATGTCTCAAATTTTCAAATTAAGGATGTTTGTCAGTCATCAGAACCATTGTCAGCAGTCAGCAGGTAAGTAAATATCTTCTCAGCTGCAAAAGTACATAGATTTTCACTGTAACCCAAAATATCTTGAACTGTATTTGTAGGAAATGAAAAAATGAGCAAGGATTTAAAAATTAAAAATATGTTTATCTATTTCATTTTGGGAAAAAAACCAGACCAGATGAGACAGCACATAGCTAATACTTCAATCTCAATTAATTTGCTAATTGAATTTCTGTCCTTCTCTTATAATTTTAAGATGCATAATTTTGAGGTTCAGGAATAAAAAAAGAACTAATTTTCTCAGTGTCTCTCTGAATAATACAAGTTTTATAACAGACTAAACCAAATTACTTAAAACCAGAATGGGTATTTCCCACCTGCTCTGCATCTGCTCTTATCCCTTTCTGTGGCAGCTTGCATCAGTCCAGAAACAGCATCCTTGGAAGAATGCACTTCTGGATCCAAAGTCTGGATGTAGATGCAAAAATCATCAGCTTATCAACATAAACACTATTGGTTTGATAAAGTGCTGTACTCATGTTACCTGTGTTCCTTATTGAGAGAATTGTGATTTATTATGTATTTCTGATGTAAAAATATGTATTCAGAGATTGAAACACAATAAAATTAAATCAGTTACAGATCTCCCCTTAGTTTTTGTTATGAAGATGGGATTATTCCTATTCTCACTATCACAAAGCCGAGCAAAACAGTTTCAGCATGTCTCTTAATAAACATTAAATTAGAACAAATGACAGTCTCAAATCTCTAGCTTATTTTAGGTGCATATAATAGTTCAGAGACTCTCTTTACAAAAATATTTAGTATCATTTTAAATCTTGAGAAGATTTTCTCACCTACACTTTTCTTTCTGGCAGCTTTTTTGTCCTCCCCCAATCCTAGAGCATTCAACTCTAAAAATCATTCTATGCAACTCAGGACCTCCTTATAGCTCTGGGTGGAACACTGCTGATGTACTCTGATCTTCTGCACTTCTGGACCACTTCTGGTGGCCCACACAGTTGCCTCTCCAGGCATCCTGGAGAAATTTAAAATGGTTAGTTGGGCTAATACTTGCTGGACTAATACATGGGCAGACCAATTGCAGGAGCCCAGCTGATCTGCATATTCACAGCAAATTTGACATGTCTGAAAGATGCTGAGATTTTGTGGCTAATCTTTTTGGCTGTGTCTTTTCTGGCTGCTAATGTTGGCTGGGCTGAGTATAGTTGTGGGCCTCTTAGACCTGGCATGCACAAAGCTGTCATGACTCTTGTTGAAACAGAAAAAGAATAAGAACACAGGGATAGATGTCCCTTCAGCAGTGATAATAAATGACTGAAAATAAAAGACGGCGAAAAACTGGGACTCACCCACTCCCTCCCCAGCCCTTGGAATTCTGAAAGGGCAGAGTCTGGCACTGCAGGCAATGAGCTCATCACATAAATGATGTTTTTTCACTGCTTCAAGGTGAACTTGAGAGCATCTGGGAGACTAAGCTGTTGACATTGGGATGTTTTCCCATGGTTTTCTGTTTTGGAGAGTCTGGAAAATAATTTTTCCCTCAAATATCTGATGTCTGAGACTAATCTTATTTTTTCAGGAGTTTTATACAATCCAGCCTCAAAGACTTACAGATCAATCAGATACGAGAGTCATGGCCACTTGAATCTGAAGCAGGCATTAAAAACACAGTTATCTTTATGCAAGCAACTGCAAAAGTGCTCACAATTTTCAACATAAACTGCAGTTCTGAAATATTTCTTAAAAAAAGTGGCATTACACATACAAGCAGGTTTTTAAATTCTCAACACAGCCTTATCACACTGAATGGTCTTAAAATCACATTGCCTTTGTTTTAGTAGAAGTCACTACAGAAATTACTGTTAGGATAAAACCTCTAACACACAACAAAGCTAGCTGCTCAAACATCAATTCATTGAAAACTTACAACAAGGAACAAATGATTTATTTAATCAACACTGGTTTTCTTTAGTAGCACCTAAAACCAGATGCTCATGGTAACAGCAGGTTGGGGTACCTTTCCTGTTTAAAACTGGGTCATGGATCCCTTGACTCATTTCTGAAATCTTGATAGAGGAAATCTGCATATAACGTTGCTGAAAGGAAACCATTTGACATATAAACCTATTCCTAGGACAGCTTTTCTTTTCTTACATAAACCCATGCCTCAGCAGCTGCAGGTGACTTGCCATCACCCTGCTGTGGTACTCACTAGCCCACACTGCTTTTACAGCTGGTGCAAGCTGATTGCCATTGGGATTTTGCACCTGAGGCAAGCCTGACTTGGCCATGTAGCTTGTTAAGCCCACATAGGGGTTTGAGGGTGTTGCATTGGTCATTTAAGAGAATTACAAAATTAAAATCCCACTGCTCAATCTGAAAAATCCCCTGTGCCAGCAGCTTTCTAATTTGTTCAGGCATTTTGGTAGAAAACATCTGCTGGAAGTAGCTAGCATAAATGAAGGAGGATAACATAACAGACTGCAAAATGTCACCTGCTACAGCAGGGTGGGGTTTTTTCATATTTAAAAATACATGAATATGTCAGTGTGTCTCATTGCTATTCTGATATGCCCCTATATTTAAGTGAGTTTCAGCTATGAAATGCAAATGATGATAGTGATTTTCTGGTTATTTAAGTGCCAAAGACTTTGCAGTGATATTCCAAGCACCTGAGCCTGACTGATTCCAAGCACCTGATATTCCTAACTGAAACCTGAACATAGTCTCAATGTGTGCCTGATACTCTTTGTCATGAGTGCTATGCACAGCACATGTAATATTGCAAGTATATAATGGCTTCATCCTGAAACAGACTGAGCACTCTCACATCTCTATGTCTGCTAAAAGTGAAACATGGTCTGGCCACGACAGAACTTAGATTGTATTCTGTTGGATTGAGCTTTATACTAATCTACTTTAGTTGCTTTTATTTTAAGTGCAGTAGTGTAGTCACACAGCTATGCAGTCTCATAAAAAAAGTTAAAGCAGGCTCCGTTTAAGAGAATAAAGGTTGGGAATGCTGGCTTTGTTAATTAATTGAGGTTCATTGTGAAGGACATTTAGGATTTAAATGATCTAATATAAAGTGATAATTCAAAGAATGGTAAGTGACAGCCACACATAGCAGATAGTGTGTTGTTATAGATAAAGCATTAGAATAGGATTTGGGCTATCTGGGTGCCATCACATTTTCTTTTATACAGAATTACTGCATGGCCTGGAACCAGTCTGAGCCTCTCACCATTTTTTGTGGTGATCTTGGCTGGGAATACTACTGTAATGAATAAAGTACAGACAAATACATAGCTCTTTGCAAGAATTGAAAACACTATTATCGTTAAAAGGACACAATACAAATATCCAGGTTTCAGGGTAAATTGGAAATTCAGTGCTCCTCTGGGCATACCATCTGCTCAGGCCTATAGGCAGAGCTTGACTGGTGTAGTATCTAGAGATAGAACAATTTGCAGCACAGAGGAATAAAAGTATCTCTGCAGTGGACAGATTAAGCTGGTTTGTTTTTTTTTTCCATTCTAATCTGTTAATCATGCACAGGGCTTAAGTATAGCTCAAGGCAGACCAGACCTTGAATGATTTAATTTTGTGCTATTTATTGAACTGGATTTAATTTGAAGATATGCTGCTACCCACTGCTTAGCAGTTCTTAAAAAAAAACCCAAAAAACAACCACCAAATGAATATCCATAATGAAATTTCTGCCATGAATCAGGGATTGTGTGTTTAAAATGGGTCACAGGGCTGGCCTTTCCAGGCTGCTGTGGCAGCTGCACTTGCAACAGTCATGCAGGCTAACCTTTGCAGGATTCACTTGAGAGGCATATCTGGGGGCACTCCATTTGAAGTACCTACCATCCTTGGTTTTTCCATTTTTCATTTGCTCAAAGCAACTGCAGCCAGCACAGAACGCAGGGAAGGAATATTAAAAGAGGGAGTAATGTATGGAAGTGAGGGGATGGAGTAGTAAATCTGAGCTCAACCAAGAGGCAGCTGGTGGCTCTGCCAGCCCAGGAGAGAGTCCACAGCAATTCCTGGGAAGAAGGGGGAAGGCCTCACTTTCAAAAGATGCCAAGGGCTGGAATGCTGAGAATGCATAAATGTGGTCTAGCACCCATAATGCTCGTAATTGCTGACAGCGTTACAGCAAATCACAGAGGGAAAGAAACAACCAAACATGTAGATATGCTTTGGGATGAGATGGAAAACCAGCTTAATAATGGAGACGATAGTGTGCTGAAAAGAAGCATCTATTAATTTCAAACTGTTTTGCTTTTATAGATTCTGGGCTGTGAGCTCCTCCTGCAATTCTTTTACCAGCAAATAATTTCTTGATTTTTTTTTCCCTGTCTGTGTATGAGTGATTTTAGAGTTGAGAGCACCAAACACCAGAAGATTCATTGGATAGGCCTGGAGACACTGTGCTTGTTCAGGGTAGGATCAGATAGTCTGGAGGCATTGCAAGATATGGGACAGTGTATTTCAAAGTGATTGGTGTCCACACCACATCCTTGCTAATGTTGTGCACAGAAGTGGATGTTTATGACACTTATACCTGGCTCATGTTGTGACATATTGTGACATCTGCATCTTAACTCATCTCACACATGGAAGTTGGAAATACTGACCAGCAGCAATGTCTGTCTGCTCTTTCAGGACAGTGATTGTTGGCTATCATGAACATGGCATGTTCCTTTGGCTAGAAACATGAGGAAATACTTCTGTGAGGAACTAAAAAAACTAAGCAGGACTATACTAAAATATTAACTACATCTGTTAAATCACCTACTTTCTTGTCACATAAGCCAATTTGCTTCATTTAGCACAGTAAAAGATATAGGTATTACCACCTTCCATTATCTCCTGATTTCAAACAGCATAGCAAAATGGAGAATCAGATCCCTCATGAACTGACTATATCAGGAAAGCAATAATGAAGCTAAATACAAAATTGCCAATGCCAACCAAATGTATCCATCTTTATTTCTCTACCTGTTTTGGAGTCAGACAAAGAGTAGTTTCAATAGTCAACAAAAATGCTGATGTTTTGGTTTTCCTTCTCTTTCTGTCCTCAAGTTTCTCTTAGTTATGTTCCTAGCTTGGTTAACACAATTTATTTTCCTAGTGCATGTACATTTTTGGTGTATGAATTGGAAAAGAATGCTAACCACCAGAAGGAAAACTGTTGTGGAGGTGAATGCATACCTCACCTTGCAGACCAAAGAGGGCTATAGCTCTTGAGCATGGTAGGTGGGTTTGATGGGGTGGGAAAATTAGGTAAACAAATTCTTTATTCATTGTCACTGCAATCCCAAATATTTACCTTGGGTTTACTCATAAAGTCATCGGGGCTGTAAGTGCTAAAAAGAAAAAGGGCACATAAAGCAATATAAACTCTTTCCTTCTTTTGATCTGCTATTTAGTCCAAGACAGTTGCAATGGATGTCCACCTGCTCAAGATACCTGCTGGTACTTAGCAGTGTTTTGGACATATGATAAACATTATTTCTATTTTTTTCCCAAGGTCATTAAAAGTGTGGAGGACATTTTAAGGGCTTTTTTTCTGGGTAGAAATTATGGCCATCATAGGTCAAGGTGCTCCTGGAGGGCTTAGCCAACTGCATTAAACCACAAACCTAAAGAATACTTAAAAACAAATCCTGTGATGATTACAAAGGGTATTACACTTCCCCTATAATGCAGTCAATCTATGGGCAGTTAGATGCTGTATCTGACAGCAGTCACAGAGGAGCACTTCTTTTCCTCACATCTCCATATTTCTTCACACCCTACCCACCCACTTTAATCTCAGACTCATAAATGGCTTGGAGATGACTACACTTACTCCTCTGAGTTGAGCTATTCCGAGAAACTAGTGGCAGAATGAGGGTTTCAGGCAAATAAGGTGATCTTTTCCAAGTTTCTTCTTTGGCCATCACAGTCTCCTCAGAAACATGCCGTTTTTGCTGCAGGCTTCCATCTTTCCCTTTTCTTATTGCAGTGGCAAGTTTATTCCCCCCAGCCTAAGGTACTTTATAGTCCTCGGTGGCTTGGACATCAGTTCAGCATCTGTTGCTCTGGTCACAAAAGGATAAAAAAAAAATATTATTCAGTAATTGCCTAACTCTCAGAATTAAAAAGTTGTTTATTCTGTTCCCAAGAGTCAGTTTCAGAAGTTGCTCTCTTCTTGAAAATAGCCAACAGCACACAGATTGATATCTTAACAAAACTAGGTTCGTCTGTAACAGGACTGACCCTTCAGTAAGTTTTCCTTTGCTTTCCTGACAATCACTTAATGAGCCTCTGCACATACTAACTTGTAAAAGTTTGCACTTTTTTTCACCCAGATGAGTAAATTAAGAGACAATATCACTGACCGCTCATGGCCATCCTGTTTTCATTTCAAATTCGGCAAAGGACTAGACTCACAGCTGGTTTGTGTACGTGTCCTGAGGGGCAGCTGCCTTTGCTTCAGGTTTACATGTTGGCACTTGCCCTGGGCTTCACAGGATCACAGAGTGGCTGAGGCTGGAAGGCACCTCTGGAAGTCTTCTGGTCTACCACCCACTTAATCTTCTAACTTGCTTTTATACATCTATGTTGGAAGCATTTACAGCTGAGTTGATCACCCTATTTTCCTTCCTCGGTCACTGGAGGGAAAGTGGCAATCTCAAAGTGGAGTTTGTTTAATCTAGGACTAGTACCAGGTTTCAAATGGGATGGGTCATGCCCAGAAACATCTGTTTCTCTCAGCTGACTACAAAGTGAGCCCAATGCCAAAACTGATGTCTGCACTGGGAATGTCAAATCTGAGTAGATTTATCCTCATCTCTCATCTTTGTAATCACCTTTTAAACTCTCCTGACACAGCTCTATATACTCTTTGCCATCTTCCAGCTTGCTGCTGAACTTGAAAATTTCACCCATAAGGACTGGGTTGAATCTGCATTGCCCTGTCTGAACTAGTTCACATTTTATAAGTGGTTTGAAATTCCAACTAAGTGATGATGGCAGACTTTTCCCATGCATCTTCAGATCCAGTGTTTGCTTACTAGGAGTCATTAAGGAAATCAAAAGGGTATTGTCCATATATGTCAGAGAGGACACATAGAGCACAGGCCAAGAAATCTCTTGGTGGGCAAAGTGGAAATGGGATACTATCACTCTTCAGGTATGTCCATTCCTACTTACACTCAGGCATACCTTCAGTAATTTACTTGCCTCTTCCAGCCAAGTGACTCTTTTCTGACTGATGAAGAACAGAGTCCAGTGCTTCTTCCTTTTTAATCACTCTTTAAATAAGAGCAATCTATTTGTATTTCCTTGAAAGAACTTAATTTGCTAAATACACTGAGCAATATCCCCATCCCAGATGTAGCTTGTGCACTTAACCTAAGTAATTGCTTTCTGGCAGCCTTCTCTAAGAATCTGCTCTCTTTGACAGAGAGAGCATATTTCCTGTTCATGTGAGGAAGTTTCCAGTATTTTTACTGTAAGTGTCCCACTGCATTCACACCCTTACTCTGGAGGATGCAAGATCCTCTTCCTGCCCTCAGGGAGGCTCTCTCTGACTCCCTCCTACACGGAGAGCAGATTTAATACAAGAGACACGTCTCTGCTTGTGCAGCATGGGCTGGGCTATCTGTGTTTGTTCTGGAGACCCACCTTCAGTAAAGCAAAGCACTTCTCAACTTCTATGTATTTTCTGCCCTCTCCCCACCAACCCAACCCTGCTATCTATTGTAGTGTTAACTTCATTGTGCTTTGTACACAAGAATTCAATTTCTGCATTTGTATAAATGAGCAATTTGAGCTTTTTTCATAAGAACTTCAGGTATCAAATCATTGTACTTCTCAGTCTTGAGCTTCCTTAGCTCTATGATTCTTGGAAGCTGCCCCAATTTATTGCCATCTGCTTCTTGGTCAGCAACTTCATTGCATTACTACCCGATTTTCTTGCTCTTTGTTACCACCACTTTCCCTCTTTTTTTTTTTTCTTTGTTTTGGTTTTTTTTGTTGACATTTCATGTTTTATCTAACCAGTATTGGGCTGGCTTCTCTCCTAGTTTGACTTGCTTAAAAGGAACATGTATTTCACAGCTTCTCCTTGCACAATTTCCTTCCAGAAGACAGCAGGATAGAGTCTAATTTAAGCATGTGTGGCTTAATACCTAGGTGCGAATTGTGGATATTTGTTATATTGCTCTCCTCTGAAGTCAAGCCACCTGAGCTATTTCCAGCTCCTGCTGAAAGTATTTACCACATCATGTGACAGTTGCCACATGACCAGATGAAAAGTAATATAAATTAAGAAACTAGTAAGTAGATACAGAAAACAAACAAAAAGAAAGGCAGCAACCACAAACTTTATTGGCTATTTGTGTTTGGAGTAATTCCCAAAGTCCTCTCCTTATTTTGTTCAGCTAAGAGCTGCTGGGACATGTCTGCAGCTGGTTGGAGTCAGGACCTGATTCCCTTGACAAGCTGTATGCCCTGGCACTATCCCCCAAGCTACAACCTGCTGTTTACAACAAAGCTTTTCTGATTAATTTCTTTGGCACACCGAGGAGTCAGCTGAATATAAATACACTTCTGGAGATACCCTGTATCCCACAGTCATGACACTTCATTTCTAAACTCAGTACTAATTTATGACTGCCCAGTTTGTGAATCACCACCTCAGACAGCATTAGCTTGTGATCTGCCACCACACTTTGGAGAGTCCAGGCAGGCCACCTGGCCTGCCCTCTGTTAGTATCAGCTTACCAGTAGTCAGGTCAATTACCTTTTGCAAATGTCTCCCTTTTGACAAAGAAGTTAATTAGGACCTGAATTATGAGAATCAAGGCACATAAAATTTCTGTATTGCAGGCCTCAACAGCTACTTATTTTACAACCAATTAAACGTGAACAAGAAATATAGCTTGCCACTAGCTTTAGACAAGCAGTAATCACTGTAAATTGGGGATTGCTCCAACTGCAGCTTGTAGGTTCCTGTTTTTGCTGACAGAAAGATGACAAGTTTGAAGGGGCTTGTGAATTTGGAAGCGATGAAGAGGTGCTCTTCCTAAAAGAGTTCGAATTTCATCCCAGTGTTATAACGCAGAACTAAGTCCAATGAAATTATCCATGTGTGCCAACCTCAGAAGGAAATTCATGGATATGCAACCAGGCAGGGCAGGAATGACTTGTCATCAGACAAGTTAAGCACTTGTTTGCCTTGTGGGACCTATAGGAGTAAAAGTTACTAAGGTATATCTGATTATAAGAACAACCTGCAATATGCTCTGGAACCTACAACCCTTTTACAGCTTTTATGCTGTTCATGACAGTGAGAAAGGTGTTTCAAAATTCTTAGGATACATCATGGCAAATGATGGCAACACCAGCCAGCTTAAAACCTTTCTCTGAAACCTTGCAGAACTAAACATTTGCTCCCCCAAAGTCCTTAACTCTCAGAAGCTCTCCACCCATAAGCATGCTAAGACAGTACATGAGCAAGAGAATTTTTATTATATAAAAATAATCACAGCTAGGAAAATTTTGCACAAAAAGTAGCAGAAAAAAAATAGACATTAATTTGACAGAAGCTCATCCATAACCAACTTGCTTTCTGTGATTTCCAGATGGCATCCATATTATCACTTGTTATGGAAGTCATGTTGATGCTGTCCTAAATCTGTCTTTCAATTGTCTTGCTGTGCTTGAAGCTGATGTGGGCTTGTCCTAGTTAGAATTCTTGATGTTGTGAGAAGCGCCTTCTCCGAGGATTTTCTAGGAGCATTTTCTTTGGAATAAGTCAACCTTTTTTAATAGACACGTTAGTGGTTTTCCATGTTCCCCTCACCAAAAAAAGTGTGAAGTCTGCACTGAAAGCATGTATTTCTGAGAGAGATGTTCTTAATTTATGAAGGTGGTTATTTGCTTGTTCACTGCTCATTGCCTGTATAGATAAGTGAAACTATTCTTGTTCTTCCTGTAATACTTCTCTATGTTTTCAGGTGTTTTGGAATGCATATGACAATATATTTTTATTTTTTTTACTTGGTGAAGAAATTTATTTTGCACTGAGTAACATTTTTAACAGATCAGGGCATATAATGAAGATAATCCAAAGAAATCCAACTCCTTGTTATAGTCATGCTCTTCATGGCTAGCAGTGCAGAAATAATACTGTATTTGGGGTGAGGTGCATCATACTTCTAATTCGGGAAAAGTTAGCAGTGGCAGGTGCCAAGCTCTGGGAGTATGGCTTGTCTCCAAGCTTGGAACTCCCACCAGCACTTAAACTGCCACACAGAGCTCAGTACCTTAGTTCATATGGAGACAGTCCATAAGTGGAAGGGCATTATGGAATCATACATGTAATCTCTACGAAGAAGCACCTCAGTATTGTATTTCTGGGCACCTTATAGTGCTGTGCTCCTTAGTGCAGCTGGAGTGTGGGCTAGACACATCTGCATGAGCTAGGTGTAGAAACCTATCTGAACCTGACACATTCAGGTTATTCACTTGGGTTCAGAGTCATGGGAAAGTGCCTACATTGCCTCTGCACTTTGATCCCCAAAGCAATGTAATCATACTGTCTGGTACCCAAGCTAGTAAGACATGCATGAAACCTGTATGTCTGTCCCTGCACCTGCAGCACTGTTCTGTGTCAGACCAACAGAAAGTGGCAAGCAGACTATGTAGCTTCCATCCATTCTTGGTGGCCTGCTTAGCTGTACAGAGCTCAGGATATTTTTTGGAAACTGCTTGTCTCTTCACTTGTTTTGCATTCATGAAGCTTGCTTCAGTCTTCTTTCTTCTGCTGCTTCCTGTTAAGCTGTTTTGCTATTGCTGTAATTTTCTCTGCTTTATCAGTAGTTCTCTCATGTTTTTACATATTTTGCTTTTCACAGCTGCTGTTTTGAAACTGAAGGAGCTCTTCAGATGCTGAAACATTGGGTGTTTCTGTCTTTTACTGGTGGACTACTGAAGAGATGGCTATTGTCCCTCCCCATTTCAGTGAGCTTTCAGTGACATGCCACTGTTATGACTGTTCAGCAGCCAACAGGGCATGTGCATTTGCCCATAATTGTTAGATTTTTCAGAAATATATTTTTGCAGCACAAGACATTTTATGTATCTGTAAGTAGAGCTCTGTGAACCAACACAGCAAAATCTGACTTAATCATTCACCATTTTGATTAGACTCAGAAGCAGTCCAAACATGCCCAAGATTTTAATATCATTATAATTTTGCATTAAAATTGCTACCTAGAACTGTATGTCATCCCCAAAGACCTCAAGGAATAGATGCTGTAGCAAGCTATAACAAGAACCTTCACCTTTACCATTTCTAACATAGATTTTCAATACTTTATGTTTGCTTTTTATTTTCTGATTTAGAAATAAACTCTAGGAGTTTTTTCACTGAATGGTTCTCCCTGAGTCAATGCTTGCTCTGTTTCCAACAGCACTGAGACAGCAGTGCCAGATTTCTGTCACAAAAATTTTGAAAGTTAACAACTGTGATTTTTGATGTATAATTTGCTCAAACCACGCCACCTGCTAATAGTAATTTTAAGGATATTAAAAGTTCTCTTTTTACCAGACATTCTACCAGTTGCTCTCCTTAATTTCACATTGTTCAATTCAATTTTCATTACGGGTCTGATCTAAAGGACTTTTCAGAACCTGGCTTTCTTTTGTGTTTTGCAAAAGGCCATTGCATTCTTCACATTAAGCTGATCTCATGTTGAGGCCAGCTTGGCTCCCAGTATTTCTTTCAGCAGTGAGACTTGTTTTATGCAATGGGAAATCCTCCAAGTGTAGAGGTGGCTGGGTACAGAAGAAAACATTACATTTTCCCTTGCCACAGAGCTACCTGCAGTTTATGACTTGGGAATGGCCTGCTAAAAAAACATTATTATCCATTCCCAAATCCTTCCTGCTTGATTGTCTTTTTGGGGAATGCTGGGAAAAGTCATGGTGGGCAAATTCTGGTTAGTCTCATAACTCTCATGGAAAACTGTAAAAGTAACTAGATAAACATTCCTCCCCTGCCTCTCCCCAAATTTATACACTTACGATATCTCAGTCACAGATCAGCTAGATTTTGCTGGGTTTAGCTGGGACATAGTTTGCTTCAGAACACTTAGTTTGGGCCTGTGTTTTGGATTTGTGCTGGAAATGGTGCTGATTACTCAGGGATGCTGAGCAGCACTTACACAGAGCCAAGGTCTTTTCTGCCTCACACCCCACCCTGTCAGCAAGCAATGTGAGCGTGCACAAAGAGCTGGGAGAGGACACAGCCAGGACAGCTGACCTCAAGTGAAAATAGGGATATCCCATACCATATGGAAACATGCTTAACATATAAAGCTGAGGGAAGAAGAAGAAGAAAAAAAGGGGGTTGTTTGGAGTGATAGTGTTTGTCATCCCAAGTCACCGCTACATGTCATGGAGCCCAGCTTTCCTGGAGATGGCTGAACACCTGCCTGATGATGGGAGGCAGTGAATGAATTCCTTGTTTTGCTTTGCTTGTGTGTGTGGCTTTTGCTTTACCTATTAAACTGTCTTTTATCTCAACCCATGAGTTTTCTCACTTTTATTCTTCCAATTCTCTCCCCCATTCCACCAGGGGAAAGTGAGCAAGTGGCTAAGTGCGGCTTAGCTGCTGGGTAGGGTTAAACCATGACATAGATGAAGATTCCTAGTTCCCTGATCCCCTAGATAAAAGGGCTAGTAAAACCTTCATCATTTATAGTGTTTATGCTAGCTTAGCGTCTCCAGAGGGATGTATTTGCTAAATTCAGCAAAATGTGTAAGCCAGCTGTATTGTGAGACATAAGGCAAATGCTAATTTTTCTGTGAAACTGCAGTCATGATCGAATGGAAATACTGCTTTTTCTATAGTGATGTGCAGAAGTTGTGGGACTAAACTGCATGCAGGCACCAATTTCATCCCCAGGCAAAAGGTTTGGGTGATATGTAAGTGTGCGATTTGATGCAGATTATTTGATTATAAAAGGAAAACTCACAAAGGATCTTAGTCTCCAGCACAGTTCTTTGTACCAAAAAGAAAGTGCAGAGTACTTCCCTCGGCCTCATTCACAAACAGGTAAGAAAACTTGGGGCTAGGGCAATTCCACTCAGCTTTTGCAATTATGTTACTATATCCAGTTAAAAAGTCAGAGTAAAGCATCACCATTTCAGCAAAGAGGCAAAGAGCCAGTTTCACTAAGCTATAGCCTGACTGTTGAAGTGTAACTATTTAGTAACACTAGAGATCATAGAATCATAGAATATCCTGAGTTAGAAGGGACCCACAAGGATCATCAAAATCAAACTCATGGCCCTGCACAGGACAGCCCGAGCAATCACACCATGTACCTGAGAATATTGTCCAAATGCTTCTTGAACTCTGTCAGATATTTCCATATTTTAACAATTTGCTGTTCATGGTGAGATAGTGATAGTTGGGATACAACATGATTTCTATGTTCTATGATTGTGTCTTCTGTGAAACCAAACAGCCCAAAGTATTACAGCTCTAGCACTCCAGCCCTCATGGGATGGATCACACAAACCTAAGCTGAATCTCATACCAAATCTTTACTGGTCTTGTACAAAAATATGTTGGATCTACAATTAATGCTACTCATAACTAAAGCCCTGAAATGTCTATTTAAACACACATCCAACTAACAGGAAGTGTGAACCATTATAAAATGCAGACTTAACAGCAGTCTCAGCAGTTTTTAAAATCTGTCCTACATTATATTCAGTTGTGAAACTCCACCAGGTGAAGAATTGAGAGTAAGAAGCTATAGTGCACTTCAAAAACTACTGTAGTAGAAAGTTATCAGATGACCTCCTTCCTGTTAAGGATAAAGATCAGGTACATCATCTTCCTGTTGCTTTTCAGAAGCAATTTTTTCTAAGTTTTGATGTAAATTATGAGCTTATAGCCTCCTCTGGTATTCAGTGACCTGAACTGACTTCTGGATGACCTTATAAAAGTAGGTCTTACTCCTTACTGCTAGTTCAGCATATCAGTCTCATATATCCTAAAGCTGGTGTCCAAGGGAAGTAAAGCCACAACATTTTTACGATAAATAGCAGTGTTCTGTAACTCCCTTCAGCTAATTATTAAATAACTGTTTCTAGAGATACACTGAAAAATTTCAAAAGACCACCTTAAAATCTTAAGTACTTCTTTAAACATAGTGTTTTAAATATACTGTCCACCTGTTCTGTGGAATTTACCCAGTCCTTTGTTGGTAACAGATGTGACTGATGAAAGTGATGGGAGATATGACTGGTCTTCTGCATGAAGCATGATCCTCCCATATCTGGCTTGTCTAATGGTCCCCTGCAGCCTGATCTGTTTTGCCCCATGCATTCCTTCTCCTGCCTTAGAACCCTGCTTAACAAATTGACTCATCGATGGGATTGAAAAGCAGTGGAGACGTTGCCTGCTCAGAACAGTTTCTCTAAAGGACACATAGTTCAGCAAAAGATTTGCATTGCAATTCCTTCTCCACCATGTGACTAGACACTGGTGTTTATATGACACTACAAAAAGGGACACATCTCCCAGGTATGACCTAATACTATGAGCAAGGAAGATTTTAGCTGAAATACATCCAGTTCATAGCAGTGTGACCTGGAAGGACAGCTGGGTGGGAAGAGACAGTTATGACATAAAAATCAAGGAATATAAACTATTAAGCTTAATAGCATTAAATCTTACTTAAAAAAAAACCAATTTAAATCTTCTTTTAGAGAGGGTCTTTGTGCCTGCTCCGTGCCCAGTGCTCCTTCCCCCAGCTGAAATCAAATACCGAGCCTTGCTACTGTAAACTGGTAAAACAAAAATAGAAATGGGGCTTATGATGAGGGAAAAAAAGATTTTTAGCGTTAAAGCCTTTTATGAGTGAGGCAGCACAGATGTTATAAATTTGTCCCAGCTCTTGTATCCTGTTTTGAAAACCAGACACAGAGTGTGCAGTTTCACTGCCTGGGGGTTTCCAGTGCCTGGGAGCGTGGTTCTCCCCTCACTTATTGCCACCTCTAAAGGAATGGATCAGTGAATTGATCAGGATTAAAACTCCTGGCAAAACAGAAACAAGACTATTTTTAGCATGGATTATTCCCTGATTTGTTTCACGGCGCTGCTCCACAGACAGCACAGCTTGAGGGTGTGGTGTGAAGGGAAATGGACTTGTACGAGGCAGTCGGGAAGCAGGAAATCTTTCAGACAGTGCTGTCATTAAAGCCCATTTTTCATGATGCTCAGTTTGTAACAAGGCAGCTGTTAAGATCTGAAATCCTTCTCCCTGCAAAAATCTATTTTTTCTGAAAGGGTGCTGAAATAGGTGGCTACCAGACTCCTCTCACCAGAAAGAACACAGGTGACACACACATGCTCTTGTCGTGCTTCAAAGCCTGGAACTTCCCCTCTGAACAGTGATCGAAGTGGGAGCTCAGGAATGCTTAAATATATAGGAGTCAGGTGATAACCACAGTTACATTGTATTAAAAACACTTGAAGTCTTAGTATATAAAAATTTTGCTTAAATGCAATCACAGTTTTCCAGTTATTATTTAGTGATGGACAGACCATTGGAGTGTGAAGACCATTGGACTGTGCAGACCTTCAGTTAACATCTAGGACAACAAATCATAGCTCAAAACATTGTTTGGCTACATCAACTAAAGAGTGAAAAAAAAAAAGACTGCAGCTAATCTAAAGCAGGAAACACAGACAACATCAAGAGGACATTTAGGAACACCAGTAAAGTTTTATAGAGTTTTCCTTAGAATGTTTATTAATTTAAGGATTTATAAGAAAGGCCCTGGAGCAGAGCCCCTCTGAGTTCATATTCATGTTGAGCATCCTGCCTGCAGGTACACTAAGGCTACTGCTTTCTTGCAGTTCTGCATCTCAACCCTAGGGGAAGGTTTGCCTACTCGGGTGAAAAAGTACTAGTGCTTCTTAATATGCCATCACTTATAAGAATTTCAATGTTATTTTATACTAAGCAGCATATTTTTACATAATTCTTCATATTTAATGTTGGCACATTAAATATATTTCAACTTTAAAAGGGCATTTCTGAGGCCTTCTTCCTACCACTCGTCCTGATCTACTGGCTACTCCTTTCATTGTGCTAATATATTTCCTAATGGAGAAGAATTAAAAAGACTTGGCAGGGCGGATTACAGCCCAATAACTGTTGATGAGATCAAGCAGGACAAAGCCCAACAATGAAGGATAGGATAACTGCAGCAACACAGGGATTGTTACACAAATTGGTCCATAATACCCATTTCTCACCCATTTGGTGTTTCTTTCCAGAAGGAATCTCACAGCCCAGCTGTTGTCCTTGCAGCTCTATAAAACCACACGGAGAGACAAAAACATTTTAAGCTGCTTAGCAAAGGTTTGAGGAGGAACTGGAACAAACTGGTTTCTCACTGCACTCCTGACTGCACGCTCAGGTCCCGTGCCCTGAATATCCACTAACGTGGCTTTATCCAGCTGTGCAAAAGCAGGGATTCAGCCAGGAACACATAAGCCCTTGTTTGCATGGGTAATTGTCCTTTAAACATTAAAATCTTAAACTGCACCAGGGGAGGCTTAGGTTGGACATTTGGAGGAACTTCTTTCACATAAAGGGTGATTAAACATTGGAACGGGCTGCCCAGGGAGGTGGGGGAGTCACCGCCGCTGGAGGTGTTTAAGGAAAGGCTGGATGTGACACTGAGTGCCATGATCTAGTTGACACGGCGGTGTTGGGCTCCACGATTCCAGAGGTGTCTTCCAACCTAATTTACATTCCGTGCTTCTGCGATCATTAGTTCCCAACCACGGATCCCGAAGTGATCACGCCTTTACAGGGCCGCCTGCGAACAAGTGGCGCTCCCGTACAGGGAAGGGGCTCAGCACCAGCAGCAGCCCCGGTTCTCCGTGCCCTGTCCCTCCGACGGCCGCTCCCGCAGGGTCCCCTCACGGCTCTGCCCGGCTCCGGCTCCCGTAGTATCCCCTCACACCGCCCCCTCGGGTCCCGCACCGCTCCCCTCACACCGCCCCCTCGGGTCCCGCACCGCTCCCCTCACACCACCCCCTGCCCCCTGCCCGCTCCGCCCTCACGGCGCTGCCCGCACCGCGCATGCCCCGCGCGAGGAACTCTCGCGAGAGCAGCGCGAGGGCGGCAACGGCAGGGCCGCCCCCCTTCCCTGTGCCCTGTCCTCTGTCCCCCGTCCCTTGTTCCCCTGTCCCCCGTCCCCCTGTCTCCTGTCCCCCTGTCCTCTGTCCCCCTGTCCCCTGTCCCCCGGCCCCCTCCGCCCACCGCGGCCATGGCGGCGCCGCTGGCCTCGCCCGGCCGGCGCGGGCGGTTCGAGCAGGAGCAGGAGCGCGCCGTCCGCGCCCTGGTGCGCTGCGTGACCGGCCTGCCCGAGGAGCAGCTGGGCGGGGAGCGCTTCCAGGCGGCGCTCAGCTTCGCCTGGTCCAACTTCAGGTCAGCCGCAGGGCCCCCGTGCCCGCGGGGTGGGGCTGGGGCAGCCGTGGCCGGGCTGTGCCCGCCGGACCGGCGCTGGTGCTCCGTCGCGTTGAAGTCTTGGGCTTTCATAGGGGGTTTTCTCCTGCCCTGTGAAAAGGTGCCTTCCAGCCGCTGCGTTTAGGCGTTCCAGAATTTTGGTGGTTTGGAGGGAGGTAAGTTACGGCTGTATGTAAGGAGCAAGCAAAGAAGATTCTGCCACATGGAGATAAAACTTATGGCCAAGAATGCTGTGTTGCTTATCTGAGACGGTAGCAGTCTGCGGAAGAGAATGTGTTTGGTGTTTGTTGGAGCTTGTCAGAAACGTGGTCCTTATTATCCTGTAATACATATTATCTGTATCCCTTTAATTCTGTTACACTGCCACGCAAAGTGTCCTTACTCAAGTTTTGCACAGTGTTCACAGTTATTGTTTCAGTGTCTTCTGGAGTTGGACTTGGTGATCCTTGTGACTCCCTTCCAACTCAGTGTTCTGTGAAATCCTTGAAACTTTTACGTGATGTATTTCCAATTACCCATAGTGTCACTAACTACTGTTATTTGTGTTATCTGAATCTTCTGTGCTTGCATAGGTTGGTGCAGCAAGTACCTAATCCACATAAAATTGAATACCGCTTTACACTTTTCATGCTGATGCAATCCATTTTGGGGGGAGCAATGGCATAACTGCATTGCATCTGCGAATCCTAACTACTAATAGGCTCAAATAAAACTGTTTTAATATGCAAATCTCACCCTCTGTTCTGGTCACCGAGTTGCTGATGTAGCTGTGTGCTTTTTTGGACTGGGGAATTGCTGGTTTTGTTGTTGTGATTGTTTTTAAAACAACATGTCAGGAAAACAGAGAGGGTGGTGCGTAGTGAACCACAAACTTTTGAAAGGGAGGGTTGGGAAGGGGAAGGGTTATTTGTGCCAGAATTATTGTTCAAGAAGTGTGCATGGAGCGTCAGCCTGAGATTGTCTAGTACCATATTTCCAAACAGTGAGACCTTAGGTTGTAGCAGAAATTCTCTTTAATTTCAAGTTAATGACAATTGTGGCTTGTATTGTTAAATTGGACGATGTTTCTGTGTTGTAGTTCTCAGATCCATCTGTTTATTTCCATGCATCACGCCAGTCCTCTTCTATTCACAATGTTCCCAACTCGCCTGAAAAAATTGATTAATTGTTCACGTGTGTGTTAGGGTCATTGATTAAAACTTCATAGAATAGACTAAAGAATATTCACTCATAACTTTCCTGCAGCTTAATTTTTCTTTTCAATGCACATTCTTGGTTTAGCTTTTTATTGTCTTTCCAGTGTTCTTGTACTTACCACCTTTTTTTTTTGAACTAATGATTTTCTTTGTAAGTTAATGTGCTGTAATAAATGAGATAAGCTGTATTTTCTTAACCTAAATGCCAGCTACCTCATCAGTGTTACATTTTATCATGCTTTTATTCCTTGAGCACAACTGAAATCAGACTGATGGATCTGTAATTAACAAAGTATTTTTTTCTCTAATATGGACCTGTCTTTGTCTTCTAGTGATACTTATTAAAAATCTTTGCTATCTGTCCTACAGTTTCATTTTCTAGTTCTTTGATGTTAAGGTGACTTTATATTGTCTTTCCAGTTTCAGTCTTTTAGCTTAGCTTTTGCTCATGATTCCGATCCAGTAGTTTTCATTTCTGTCTGTGGTCACAAGAGTTTTACCCCTGTGTTCTATACAGTTGTTGCTGCAAAAACTACATTGATAACCCACATGTACAGTGTCTTGACCTTGTGCTCACTGCTGTCACGTCTTATTCCCTGGATTTTTTACTGTCTGTATCTGAAGAACCTATTCATAGCCCAATTTATTCTGCAAAGTCCATCTTACCTTTCATGAGTTCTTTATTTTGTCCCTATACATATACCTTTGTTGGTGTATCTGTTGTTATTTTTGATTAAGCTCTCTGTTCTCCTAGGTGCTCTCTTTTATGCTACAAAAAGGAGCTTCTTCTGGGTTTAGAGACCTTCCCATGTGGCTGTTTTTTTTGTCTGTGCCTGTGATGCAAGTCCCAGATAATTTTGGTGCCTTTGACACCAATGCCTTTGACAACACAGTTCTTGATCTCCTTGCTCCACTTGACTTAACAGACAGCATGCTTTAATTGCTTAGTTTGCTGATACAGTAGTAATTTTCCATTCAGCTTACTGTGCTGGTTAAATGTAACCTGCATTCAGTTTTTCCATTTTTCAGGTCAATTGTAGTTAATCCTTCTTGAGCTGTGAGACACTGAGATTAATTTTTGTTGACGCTTAATACTGTTCCTGAATTAAATGTGCATTATTAAAATAGTAATGTTGTCTTCATGTATGTAAATCAGCTTTGTTTTCTTCCTTACTTAAGGTTCCTTTTAAACATATTCTAATGCAGATTTCTTACACAGATTTCACCGTTTTCTTGATGTGAACAGCCATAAAGTAGAGAGGACAATAGAAGGGTAGGTTTTATACCTATGTGTTAATAATGCATTGATTCTCTTTTTTTTTTTTGGAGCATTTTTGATGCTGTTTTTGTTATTAGGATACATGAGAAATTGATAATTCATTCTGACCTTGGAAAAGCTGCAAGCTGGAAAAGACTAACAGAAAAATTTCTGAACTTGCCACTCCCAAGTGTTGAAGAAACAAAGGTATGTACATTGCAATTGTCATGTTGTTTTTTTCCCATCCCACTTGCGTTTGAACTGGCAATGGGGCTTCAGTTGTAATGTTGTGTTGGAAACTTCAGGTGACTTAGCAGTGGGCTTTGCAGTTGCTGTTCAGGTTGTGGATTTCCAGAAATGAAAATGCATTTATTGTCATATGCATTGTGTTTCAACACATGCAGTTTCATGAGGTAAAAGGACATGATGCCGTTGCAAAGCAGATGTTTTAGCTAGAGTTGTAGCTAGAGTCTGGGTGAATCTAGCTTTCCATGTGTCCTAAAACAGCAAAGAATTGAGCAGTTCTCAAAAGAAACCCATTTTTTTAACCTTAAGTAATGCATATAGATGTTTTAATTTTAGTGTTTCCAGTTGTAGTGCTCCTTTCCTGTAGCATCCTTATTGGGACTATGTTTAATCATCAATACACTTGGTATCAAATCAGTTTAGGATATGGAGTGGATTAATATGGCTAAAGTTGTCTCATTTAGATATTTTCCAATGTGGCAGTGTAATAATGAATTTGATCTTCAAAAACTGAAAGTTGTCACTGTTACGAAATTTAAGCTTGTGATTTAAGAGGTGGTGCTCCATCTAATGCTATTCTTTAATAGAGCTATGTGTTTTGAACTGCCGTCTGATTTTACTTCTAATTGAACTGACATTCTTCTGATTGAACTGACATAATTTGCCATTCTTTGAACTGTTTTAAGTTCCTTTTAATTTGTGGGGAAAACCCTGGAACCCTCAATAGCTTACACATATCTTCAGTTATTATAATGTATTCTCTAGATTTTTGAAAAAGTACCTTTAATTTTCCTTAAGATTCAAATAAAATTAAAAGCAACCAAACCAATCCAAGCACCCAGGCAAGCACTTAATACTTGAATATTGCAAGTATCTAAGGGAGTTTTTTAAAATTTTTTTTGAAAGATGCAACTGAGGTATGGCTGGAGGTAGATAGTATCTCATATTTGTGAGGTTAAATGGCATTCAGTTTTTAGTGGTGACACATAACTGGGAAGATTGAGTATTTTTCCGTTTCTGTGACTGGCACGTGAAACACCAGCTCACACATGATTCTGTCAATGACCTGCTGATTCTCTCTGATAAACACTTGTAAAGTCAGTAATGTTCAGTAGAAACACAGTCTAATCCATATATAGTAGGTATGATGCTGCTTTACCAGAAATTTGAGCTTTTTTTGCTAAAATGCAAGTGGATCTTATTCAAAACCAGCCTTCTAAGTGTGTTTATGTATGTGTCAAAGTATATAGGATGTAGATAGGAGAATCTCCATGTGTCTGGATCTAAAGCAGTCAGCTGCAGAGCTGTGTAGATAAAATCAGGCCAAAGGAAAATCTTTCTATAGTAAGAAATGATTGTACAGATTGGTAATCAGACTTTAGGGAATAGCATAACACAAATCTCTGGACCTTAGCAGTGTTAGCACAATATTCTAACCTGATTGAAGGCCCCTGTTTCACAACTGCATTAGTGCAACACAGGAGTTGAAGATTCGTCTTTAATGATTTGTGTAGATTTTCAGATGCGAGAAGGTAATGTGGACATGATATTAAAATGTAGTGATTTTAGCCTCTGTTTGAAATAATCAGCTATGTGAACAAGGGAACCTGAGACTTGGTTTCCTGCAGTCCCATTGCCTGTGTCCATCTGGCTCATCCACGTTAATTTAGCTGTCCATTATCCATTGTTCTGTGACTTTCACAGTACTTGCATCTTTTCCATATTCTCTGATTATCAGTTCAGTAAGAGGTAGCTTATGCTGTGGCTACTTTTGAGATGTTTGCATATGGATTGGCTAGTTAGTAGGCAGAAGAATCATGTGGCAGATGTTACTTTTGTAATTCAGAACTGGGGAATGGGAACTGATTGGTAGCATTCATGCAGAATAGGCTGAGTTTGTTCCTAAAATCTTTTAAGACTACTTACAGACTTGCCTTTTTTTTTTTCATTGTGTCTTAAAGACAGATACACACTATGCTATATTATCTCTTCTGTTGTGTTTGTCTGATTCTCCATCCAACACCACCTATGTGGAAAAACCAAGAGTCAAAGAAGTGGGTAAGTTTACAAGATGTTTATATGGCTATTGGAAGATACAATCTGTTAATGCAATCTGATAAGAAGGACATTTTTCCTCTCCATTTTATTATCTCCTTCACTTCACATTGCTTTATTGATTGTCTTCTTTATAATTTGTGCATTTAAAAGAGCTTGCAAATCCTTCCTACCCCCGTTTATGTTGCATCACTTAGTTAAGTGTTCCAGCCATCAAAGTACCTTGGGAACTCTCTTTGACTTGTACCACTCACTTACAAACGTTCTCCGCCTGTTCAGCAGTGCTTATGTGCTCAAAGACAGACAGTGGTTTCTACCCCGAGCCTCTGTCTCGCACCTCAATAGTAGATCTGTAGAAACGGCTTTGGTGATGTAAATTCCTATGTTGCCTATATAATCAAGGAAAGGGAGATACATTTGAAGGTTTCCAGAGGGAGATCCCAGCTGCGTGCTTTCTAAAGTAGGGCTTTTTCACTTAGTGCCTGAAAATGAGGCTTGCGCTTAAGTTTGAGTGGATACCATCCCCCATTTGTTTACAGTGTTGTATCATAGACTGAAAGAAGAATATTTCAGACTAACCTAAAGAAAATCTTGCATCTTAAGATTCCTTTTTGAATGATCTCTGCACATTCCCTCGGCGGTGTTTTGAATGCACTTTCAGCCCATTCCAGGAATGTGAATATGAAGAGGTTATCTCAAACAACACTAATTACAGTTGAGTAAGCTTCATGTTTAAGATATAATATGTTGTAAGTGTGATTGTTACTTTTGAAGTATTGCACATCACATCATGGATATGTGGTGTCTTTTTTGGAGAGTAAGACAGTCCTTGGTTTATGTTGTTTACAGTCCAGGATCCATGTGCGTATGTAAATTATACATTTAGAATGTTTCCATTGAGCTAAATGGGACTAGTCACAATAAGTGATGTTGTTGCATTCTTGCATGTTTTTCCAGGATTGAAGTGTAGTGTAACATAATACAGATAAATGTGCTGATGGCACACTGTGTTGCATATTTTGAGTGTATAAGCCATAGAATTGAGAACTAATAGGGATATACATGGTGGATATGTCATGATTTACATGTCATGTTGAAAATGGATAACCTTGTTAAAGGAGCAGTGATGTAACCTTAAGTGGAAGGGAATGTCTTTTGTTTTAGTTTCAGGATATCAAGGTAATTTTGACTTGGAAAGTGTTTTTAGAGGAAAAGGAAGTCAGAGTTATGTGATACTTACTATTTTTATATTTATACTTCTCTTAGAAAAGGAAGAAGAATTTGATTGGGGAAAGTATCTGATGGAAGGAGAAGAAATTTACTTTGGTCCAGGTGTAGACACACCAGTAAGTAATTTCTTAAGGTAAAACCCCAAACTGTATGAACTAGTTTGAAGTATTTTAGAGACCTGGTTGAGTTGTCCTAGTTTGGATGCTCTGCATGTTGATTCTTGCAGGATTCCCCAATACATTGCTTAATACCGTGAAATACACACAGACCCAAGCAGAATAACAGTAATACAAACACTTTGTTTTTCACAATGTTTTGACTTAGTTCTGCAATTTAACTGGCTACTTCTGCTGACCCCTGAACTTCCTGCAGTTAATCAGCACTTCCTGTCATTCTGTGATGTTTTTCAGTTCTCTCATTTGCATGGTTATTAATGTTATACATAAGTTAATCTCTGTTAGATAGTTACGTTAGTCTTAGTGTCCTGAATTTACTTTATAGTGGGAGAAAGAAGAGAGTAGTTTATGTTTGGCTTGAATAGGAGCTGAATATAGATCTGTCTGCTATGTTGTTCTGAAGTGTCCTGGGGTTTGTTGCACTTAATAGGATTGGTCTGGAGAAAGTGAAGAGGAAGAAGACACTCAGCCCTTGAGCAGGGAGGACTCGGGAATTCAAGTGGACAGGACACCTTTAGAAGACCAAGATCCAAATAAGAAAACAGTACCTAATGTTTCCTGGAAAGGTTAGAATAAGCTGTAGTTCTTCTGATCTAGTTACACATACTCAAATTTAGCAAGCTAATGCAGCTTTATTTATTGTTCTTTAGTGAGGTATTGTGTTTTAGATTTATAATTATAGTGTAAGGTGCACCTTAGTGTTCACTACTGATGGGGTTCTTTTACAGTAAAGAAGCAATATGGAAGGGTTGGTGTGATTTCTGTTATTGCTAATGGAGAAGAATTCTGTTCATTTCTGTGGACATATGCATGGATATTCCAATAAAGAAATGAAAACTTATACAGTAAATGTAGCATATAGTTTTAGGGATATAATATAAATTTTTATTATTAAATACGAGAATGCTGAAACAAAATTTGGTTGACAACAGAAGTAGTTGACTGAGTTCTGGGTTTGAAATGCTTCTGAAAAAAACAGTTTTATGTAATTAAAACAGTAGTGACTTACTCTTCAATAGCTTCAGAGAATATTAAATATAGCTGTATATATTTTTCATAGAACATTGTAGGATACAGGTTACCTTGTATATTACAAGTACATAATATATAAGCAGTAGCTATCTAACTGGGACGAGGTAAAGTTCTCTTAACAATCACATTTAAGAAAGTAACATTTTAGGCAATGTACTAAATGCCTGGTAAAAAGAAACATAGTGATGAAGTTGATGATATTTTGCAGTTTATTTTTTAAAACAGCTGGGGTTTGTATTTGAGAATTGCCTGAGACAGAAGCACATTTTCTGAGAAAAAGGTGGAAACCATACAAATCTCTAAGCTTATAGAATTACAGTATATCCTGAGCTGGAAGAGACCCATAAGGATCATCCAGGGCCTTTCATAGGTCCATCCTCAAGATTCACACTATGCGTCTGAGAGCATTGTCCAAATAATTCTTGAACTCTGGCAGGCTTTGTCCTGTGACTACTTCCCTGGGGAGTCTGTTCCTATGCCCAGCTACTCTGAGTGAAGAATCATTTCCTGATATCCAACCTAAACATCCCCTGACAGCTTCATGCCATTCACTCAAGTTGGTAGCTGGTCACCACAGAGAAGAGATCAATGTCTGCCCCTCTTCTTCCTCTCATGAGGAATTTGCAGACTGCAATGAGGTCTCCCCTCAGTCTCCTCCAGGCTGAATGGACCAAGTGACCTCAGCTGCTTCTCATATGGCTTCCCCTCCAGACCCTTTACTGTCTTCATTACTATGAAGCAAAGCAAGGATTTAAAAGTCAACTTAGAAGAAGATTCAGCACTGGGTCCTGAGAAATACGAAGTTTATGTCAAAGTACAATGGAGAAAGAAACCAGGTTCCTAAAGATTAACGACCAGAGGGAATCCTCCCAGCTTGTACCAGGAGAGATAGCAGAAACAGAAATAAGGAGTAGGCATCTAGAAGGATAAGGAGGTCATGGATCAGGAGGTTTCTTTGCAGGCCCCTACATGCAACCAACAAAACAAAGAAAGGTAAAGAGTTCAACTGAGGAAGAGGAGAGAAAACGACCCCTCTAAGGATGAAGAAACAGGAATGACCACCAAAAATCTCCCCAAAAGATTAATCCCACCCAAACCCCACCTAGCATGAATATTATAATTAGGTGACTAGACCTAGTGAATACGTATGTAGAAATGTTGTATCCCCCCCCTTGAAAACTGTATAAAAACCCTAGCTTTACACTGAAACTTTAGAGCTGCTTTGTCCAATGCAAGTCGGGAGCTCTCCAACGTTGTATACAATAAATACCTTTGCTGCTTAAAGATAAAATCCTGTCTTTGAGCAGTTTTTCCATACTATTTTGGCATCAACTCTCCTTTGAACACTCTCTAATACTTTTATGTCTTTCTTATATTGTGGTGCCCAAAACTGCACACACTGCTTGAGGTGAGGCCGCACAAGCACAGACTAGAGCTTATTTTTTAGGACTTTTTCAACTTTTAGGAGATGTGGTATTTCTATGTAAATTAATTTGTGCATGATGATATTTCTAAGTAAATTAATTTGTGCATGATGGTATCATATGCATGATTGCAGTGAAGTGTAAATGGTTGTAATTAATTTGAAAATATCTGTTACTCTGCAGCCGAGCAGATAGGCTTATTAATGCCTTCTTTCTGTGTTTTATAAGCATTTCCTGCATTAATAAAAATACCTTACCGACTGACATGTTTTCAGTTGCTGAACCTGATGCCCGCAGCTGGCTGGAGCAGCATGTAGTTCCTCAGTATTGGACAGGAAGAGCTCCTCGCTTTTCACATAGTTTGCACTTGCATTCCAACCTGGCTGCAGTCTGGTAAGAAAAATAGTATCCCTTACATATTTCTGATGGGCATACAATGATAAATATGACCTTTATTAAGCATCTTTACTGTTGGAAGCATAACAGTAGCATAGCTATTACAATTCACTTAAAAACAGAATTAAAGGGGTACAAATTGATAAGATGAGCAAATGAGCTGTTTATTGAACAAATGTGCTCTTTATTAATAGATTCTTATCCTTTTTTTTTTAAATTTTTACTAAGTTTCTCATGTCAGAGAGAGTGTTTTCATTTTTCAAGGAAGGAAATCCTGTTGTTGAATTTTGTTTGGCTTGACCCATACAAAAGTCACTGAGAAACTAATATAGGTGAGTTTTAAGAGGTCCTGAAAGTGAGGAGTTCCTTAAAGTTTTTGTTTGGTTTTGGTATCTCCTTTACAAAGTTAGTTTTAAACACAGATTTTGTGTGAGGAAGGGACATAAAGCAGTATATTGTCATGATCTGCCATGGTCTTGGAAATAAAATCAGAATTTAAAAAACCCCAAAATCCTGGTTCCTTCATGTCCCAAATTCTGATGTATCAGTACCGCAGTAATAAAGTTCATTAGATTTGTCTTTTGTTTTCTTAATTTAATGAATTTCTTAATCAAGAGTTATTTTAGTGTAAGTTGGTTATCTAGACACTTATGAACCCAAATTTACAATGAACCTTAGAAAATCAGTAGCATGAATAAAGTAACCCTGTTTCTGCTGCAGTGCTGTTAGCAGATGTGTGTAATATATATGTATGATACATAACCAGTATTACTTAATTTGGACTTTTAAATTTTGAGCATATTTACATAACTTTGCCCCAATTATATTAATTTGTAAAACTACTAGGAATGTAAATAATTGTTCTATACTTTGTTAAAATACGAAAAGTACTGTGGAAGATTTGCAAAGAATTGCATAAGACAGGACCATAAGAGAAGGTTCTTAGGTAGCTATGAAAGTTTCCATTTCTTAAGTAAAGTCTTGGGCTCAAGTGTGAATTTTCTTACATGGTTAGGGAAATTGGTATTTTACCTTTTAGCTTAGTACTTTTCCCAGAAGGTGATGATAACTTTTCACAGCATTGAATGAAAAATAATTGAACGATCAAAGATTGAGAATTAAACAACCTCCAGTGCAAATCCAGTACTTCAGGTATTTGCTACTTAATTGCTTGTTGTGCTATGATATAGCACTAGATGCTATTTGAGTGTTTTCCATAGTATCTTGCTTAATAACATGAAAACAAACTGTGCTTCTGTTTATATACTTAAAATGTCTCCATGAGCATTAAATCTGCTCAGATATGAGTAGAACAAAACTGAGCATCGAGATTATTGCTTCATTCTTATTTTCAGCTTGTATTTGAGCCATTAAATTGTTTTAATTTCCTTTTTTTCTAAGGGATCACCACTTGTACACCAGTGATCCTTTGTATGTGCCAGAAGAAAGAACACTGGTCACAGAAACTCAGGTTATACGTGAAACTCTTTGGTAAGAGCAGCATCACAAAGCTTGTGTTTTAGTTTTTGTATTTCTCTCAAGGGAATGAGTGATCTATCTTTGAAGACATGTCTGAGGAAAGAGTTATTACTGAGCTTTTAATTGCACTGTTTCTGGCAGTAGAGATGCTGCATATGTGTCTTGACCATTCACATTTGAGACACTGGAACAGGTTGCCCAGAGAAGTTGTGGATGCCCTGTCCCTGGAAGTGTTCAAGGCCAGGCTGGATGGAGCTCTGAGTAACTTGGTCTAGTGAAAGGTGTCCCTGTCCATGGCAGGAAGGTGGGAACTAGGTGATCTTTAAGGTCCCTTCCATTCTGTGATTCACAAAGAAGAAAGTAGCTTACTGCTTCTCGGTTGCGTCAGTTCTTCAAGTCTAATTGCTAAAAAGAAACAATTTGTTCTTATCCTGCCCTTATGGATTTTTAATACAGTGTCCCATTTTAGAAAGTAGGTTGAGTCATCCTGTAGCTGGGAATTAACTGTAAAGAAACTTTAAGAAATTATTACTTGATGTCAGTGTTTCATTGTTCTTGTTCTAGCAACAATTTACTGTACCAATAGCATCGTACTTGATCTGGGGTCTCCTGTTACTCAAGGAAAATAAACTTTTAGGCAAGGGAGAGCTACTTTTATTAATTATAAAATTATAACTTAATTATTAAGGGGGAAAATTACTGCTCTTTTTGTTTCTTTCAAGGCTACTTTCAGGAGTGAAAAAGCTTTTTATATTTCAGCTGAATGATGGAAAAGTGACTGTGCGGAATGATATTATTGTAACTCATTTAACCCACGTAAGTTGTTTCTGAATCTCAGCTGAATATATCTGTCATTAGAATGATGTAAATTGGGGGAGTAGGAAAATAAACTGCTTGTGGAAAAATCACATTTCTACAATTGTGTTTTGTCTAAATTAAAGGCATCTGGCTTAATAAAACTGAATGGGTTGTTCCTGTATCTGGGAATGTGATGGAGCAATAGTGATTGCAAAATTTTATAGTGTTTTAATTCATAAAAATAGTATCATAGTTCAATTTTTTGTCTATATAAAATACAATTTTAATTAGACGATTCTAAAAAGTATGTTTTTTTTTTTTAGAACTGCTTGAGATCTGTATTGGAGCAGATAGCAGCATATGGTCAAGTTGTGTTTAGACTACAGAAGTTTATTGATGAAGTGATGGGACACAGCCCAGAAAGCATAATGCATGGAACAGTTTCCACTCCAAAGAAGACTACTGAAGCCCCATTCAGAACCTACCAAGCTTTTATGTGGGCTTTGTATAAATATTTTATTAGCTTTAAAGAAGAACTTACTGAAATTGAAAAATGCATAATCAACAAAGGTACAGTGCAAGGGAAGTTTTACAAGAGGGGGACACAAAAATTAATAACACTAATAAAATTTGATTTTCTGTTGGATGTTATTTTTACACCTCTTGGGGTTTTTTTTCCAGATAAAACAGTCACACTTTCAATAGTAATAGATAAGCTATCTCCTAGACTGGCACAGCTGAAGGTACTTCACAAGGTTTTCAGCACAGGAGTAGCAGAAGTGCCGCCTGACACTAGAAATGTTGTACGAGCATCTCATCTGCTTAATACTCTCTACAAAGCTATTCTTGAATATGACAGTGTTGGAGAGGCATCTGAGCAAACGGTAGGAGAAATAATTCCTTCCTTAATAGTACAACACACTAGATTTAGTAACTAATGCATTGTTGTTTTCTGACATGAGTTCACTCATCCTGGATGAAATTGGATTTACGAGAAGGTCAGCAGTAGTTTTTTAGAACTGAGGGGAGGAACTGTGGGACATCAGAGGCCAGGAAGCTGTTTTGAAAGAGGGAAATTTGGAACAGCTTTCCCTCCTATTTCTATAGCTGCGTTACTCAGTTAATGCTGAAGTGCAGGAGTTTGAATTTTTACATTAACTTGCTGATTATACTACTGAAAATACAGCCCATGTCCTTGTCATTGTTTTCCTGCTTTCTGTGTTATGAAACCACAGAGTTTTTCTGAGTATCCCTTACTGTTTAAGAGATGTTTGAGTGAAAAAATGCTGCTTGAGTGTAACTGTGATTACAAAAGTAACAAGGGGAAGCATGAACAATACAAGCTTCTAGTAAAACTACTAAAGCAGTCATTTTTAGTTAATGTTTAGTTAATCTTTAAAATCCTTAAGTGTAGTTATGTATCTCTTATAAACTGGTTGCACAATTTAGAGGTTAGCCATTTCTTTCTTTTTCCTTTGCATTCAGGTATCCCTTTTGTTCTCTCTCTGGGTTGAAACTGTGAGGCCATACTTACAGACAGTGGATGAGTGGATAGTCCATGGTAATTTGTTTGATCCTGCAAAGGAATTTATTATTCAGAGGTAGGGATGCTGATAGTAAACACACATAATGCTCTGCAAGTAAAACTATTGTAAAACTCAGGGTAAAAGTTGTCAATAAAAGTAGGTTTTCACATTTGTTATTTTGCTTAAGAATTAATTTCTTAATCATACTTTCATAACTTGCATCAAAGTTCTCATTAGAGAAATTACAGTAGATTGGGAGTTCTAACAAGTATTGTTCTAGAGAAGAAATCAATTATTCTTTTCCATCTATAGTAAATAATGAGCTGACTGACTCTGAGCGTGCTGACTTTTTTAAAAGCAGTTAACTATTTTTCAAAATCAAGACGGCAAAAATGAAAAAAATTACGTTTTAATTCTGTTAATCTGCAGTTATCAATCAAATGCTATTTAGAATTAAAATGCTCCTTCCAACTTGTGCTGAAGTTAATATGGTGTCTTGAGATACTTGCACATACCCTAAAGATTGTTTGAGCTGTTAGTTTTTCTTCTGTATACATGCTACATTTTGCTGGTCCCTTTTTTTGGCAGCCTGGAGGGGAAAGGGAATATAGAAATTAGAGTTCTGGTTTGTAATTACAAATCCATTTTCCCCATCTGCAAAACTTAATTGTACTTCTGTCTGTTAACACATATCAAGGTGAGCATGAAGTAAGACAACAGCTCTAGTACTATTGTAATAAATCCTTAGTAGCTGATATCTTTAACATCCTTATTATGTTCTCTTTTTGTGGTTCTATAGTTGTGTTTTCAGTGCTACAAACAAGGCTGATTATTTGTATTTAGGCTTCATTGTAATTATCTAATTTATGTGGGTTTTTTATCTGACTTCAAAGACCAAATTGTCAATCCGTTATAAAGAACACAAAAAAACTAAAGTGCATTACAAATTGAGTTTCACTTACTCTGAAATTTTTCAGCTTTCCCAGTATTATTTGCTTCAGTTTTGAGTTTTAAATAAATCTGGAAGTCAATCACTCATCATTTTGACATTAAGAATGCGCACCACTATGAACAGTTAAATTCGTGGACAAATTTAATTATAATTACTCTATTTGCCTTGTTGTGGGGTTTATTTGAATGTACAATTATTTTATCTCCTCTGAGCTGATTGCTTATCCTGCCAAAACTATCATCCATTTCATTGTGTCTAGACTGTGATATGAATAAGCTAATTTTATATACTTTTAAAAGTTTCATGACTGCTCTAAGAGAAAATCAAAGCATAGAACAAGATATTTACCCTCTAGTAATAAAGTTTCATCTTTTGAACAGGGAAGTACTCAACAGCTTTTTACTTCTTTGCAGAAACAAAAATGTTCCAGTTAATCACAGAGATTTTTGGTATGCTACCTACACATTATATAGTGTGTCAGAAAAAACGGAGAATGAAGAGAAGATGAGTGATAATGCCAGTGCCAGTTCTGGCAGTGATCAGGCCCCTTCAAGCAGGCAGCACACTATGGTCTCTTTTCTGAAACCTGTGCTAAAGCAAATTATCATGGCTGGAAAATCCATGCAGCTGTTGAAGAACCTTCAGTGCAAAGATGGCTCTCCACAGCAGATTGCATCAAGAGGTGAGATGTCAGTTTGTACACTATCATGCTTTAGGGCATCTAACAGTATGGGTGTATTTTTGGTAGAAGGGTTCCCCTGACTTTAGAGTAATAGAACACTCCATGTTGAACGTCACTATCAAAGTTGGTAACTTCAGGTCTGATTGAAAACATTCTTCCTATGCCATCTAGTGAAAAGAGCAAAGTGAATAAGGTTGAGAGTTCCATTTTCTTTTTACTGTTTTAAATTTTTGTTAAACTTCTTTTCACTTGCAAAACGATTTTTTTTTTATTATGAGAAAAAAACAGCCTGTATGTTCCCATAGTAAAGCTCTTGTTTTTAAATAAATAATTGTTTTCCATTACTAAGGGGTTGAGTAATCCTGAGGTAGCATGTGGAATTTTATTGGTTTTTTAAAAAGCTTACTCATGAGTAGATGAAAGATGTTTGGATATCTAGGATATTTATCTTGAGTGATTGTAAGACGTAATACAACATTGTAACCAACATTGGGGAGTTTTCTGGCTTTTTTTTTTTTAAAGGAAACGAAATAATTTTCTTCATTTTGCTGCTCCTTGATGTCTAAAAGTAGATAGTTAAATTATTTTAGAGACTTACTCAGTTTATTTCCCCCTTTGGTGCATGAGTATCCTCTATTGTAGTGAATAGGGAAGGGTTGTTTCAGGTGCTGAAAATTAACTGCCTTTGCACCTGAAGTAGGAAGTCCTTTAAAAGTCTCAGAAATATTTCGTATTTCAGACACCCATTCTGCAATCCATTTGAACCTATGCTTGACCTTAGCATTGGACTAGTCCTATCATTTTAAACACGTATTTGGGGTTGGGTTTTTTTCTGAATAGTAGCCTAAATTTACTATTTTAAAAGTTAGCCTAGTGAGTGTTGGACTGTGGAGTTCTTTTTTTAGTTCGAATGGTGTTTTCTCTTAGAAGAAAATCTTAGTGCAGAATGTGTTGCCCAATCCAGATGCTGAACGGAAGAGTTTATATACGCTGTTCTTGGAATCCGTGCAGTCTCGCCTGCGGCATGGGGAAGAGTCTGTTCCTGATATTATTACAGAGCAGCAGGCCACAAAGCAGAGCCTGATAAAGATGCAGTCTATAGCTGAAAGGCACTTGGAACTGGATGATGTCCATGACCCGCTGCTGGCTATTAATTTTGCCAGGTAAATGAATGATTTTCCTGCTGTGAATTTGAGAACAGTGTTCTGCCTGGTGACATTTGGTAGACCACATTTTCATTGCTGCTGCTGCTGCTGCTGAAAGCAAGCAAGTGCAGAATAAAGAGGAGCACCAACAATCAGTGACAGAAGCATTCCCCTTGCGCTTGATTAAAAAAAAAACAATTAAAATCAGTGAAGAATGTGCTTCTCACAATTGGTAGCATAGGAAATTGGAATAGTCTTTATCGGAGCAGACTTTTAGCGAGTAAGTGGTTTAATAGTGAATAGTTAATTGTAAAATCTGAACTTTTAAATGACTTTGATTGGAATTCGTACACAAAGCTTTGATTTGCACCAAGTTTATTCTTAGACAAATGCAGCTTCAGTTGTGCCATGCTTAAGTAATTTAACTGTAAAAGCCTTCCAAAATTCATGTTAATTGCATATTCTTCATTCTTTGTAACGATGGAAGTCCTATAGAGGTTATAAATGTCTTGGAAATTAGCAGGTAAGACAAACTGTGACAATCTTGTTTATTTTGTGATTACAAATAAGAATTTATATTTTTCCTAAATACTAATTGTCAATATACATTTTTTTGTTTCAGTATTAGGAGGAAGTTGTTGCAAAGAAATCATAATTAATAGTACATAAGACTATTATTTCCCTTGTTCATTGGGACTATCCTATTTGTCAAAACTGCTACATTAATTCAATGTCTGAATCATCCAGTTTATCACGGCAATAGCTGCTGTGAGCTGGACTTCCTCTAACAGTGGGTTCAGCTGGCAAGTAGCTTTTTACAAAACATTATAATAATTTGATCCTTTCCGTGAAAAAACAAACATCATATGTAGACTACAGATACTCTCTTCCCATCACACAATATTTCAGATAATATATAGGGACACCATAATAAAGATGCCTCAAACGAGTTCTCCGTCTGTGCGGTGGTTTTGGTTTTTAGTTTTTTGTTTGTTTGGGGTTTGTTTTTGTTTACTGTTCTGTGGTTGTTGGTCAAATTTTTACTTTGTTTCTTTATTTTTCTTTCCTGGGAAGCTCATCTGACTGCTGTATATACACAGTAGAGTTTTAAAAGTTCTTAGGAAAATGAGTTTTTTTATTAACCTGTATAGTGTTTGAACTTGATGTTGTTCAGAATTGTGCTTTAAGCAATTGTGGTTATAGAATACTGTCCTTTTTGGTATTTTTATGTGTGGTGATACATAAACAGTATGATGGATAACTTAATACACTTGATATGGACTCCAGTTATTAATCAGGTTTTAGGACTCCTGCACCATGTATTTTAGAGCAAAAGATCCAGTATGGATTAAAATCTTTGAAGGTATGGCTTTGTTTTTTATATTGTACGAATAATGAACCTTCTTCCCTAAGTAGTTTGTTTTATTTTGAAGACTATATTTGGAACAGAGTGACTTCCATGAGAAGTTTACTGGTGGGGATGTCTCTGTGGATAGATCCTCAGAATCCGTGACGTGCCAGACTTTTGAACTGACCTTGAGGTCTTGCCTTTATCCGCACATAGACAAGCAATACTTGGAATGTTGTGGCAATCTGATGCAAACTTTAAAGAAAGATTATAGGTAAGAAAGTTATTTGTTTTTCTTTATATTTTTTCTTACTACCGGTGGCATACCATCACTAAAAGAAGCAATTTTATGTTGTGTTTCTACTCTAATTTGATAACCAACAATAAAATCGTTAAGGAGAAAAGGAGGATCTAATATGAAAGACTCTTGGGTGAAAACTTGGTCTAGCTTAAATCAACAGTAAAGCTATCATCTGTCTTCAGTGGATGTTCTTAGTAGTGTTGTCATTTTAAGTTCATTTTAGGAAGAGGGACAGGATTTCTAAACTATGCTATTTCTGAGAATTACCTAGCCTGTAAGATGGCTGAATGCTGCAATCAGTCCTGTTGAAATCAGTGGGGCTGTTCAAGCTCACAGGGAAAAATGCCTTGATTATTTTGATTAATTTGAACGTGTGTGAAAGCTCTTTGAGGCTTAAACAAAGGATTCACTGTGGACTTCGTTATGTTTGTGTCCAATACTGAGTTCTTATAGTGAAGAGTATTTAAGAATTTTGTTTCTGTAACAGCTGTGGTTTGGGTTCACGTGTATGATGAGACTGAGGAAATGTTATATGTTTGTTCCTGTTTAGGCTTGTAGAATATTTGCAGGCAATGAGAAACTTTTTCTTACTTGAAGCTGGAGATACCATGTATGACTTCTATACATCTATTTTTGACAAAATTAGAGAAAAGGAAACTTGGCAAAATGTTGCTTTCTTAAATGTTCAACTCCAGGAAGCAGTTGGACAGCGCTATCCAGAGGACAGTGCAAGGTAAAACGCAAAGCACACTTTTGTTATGTTTCTTTCATACTTACCTATATTAATGTACTTAACTTGCATATTGTGTTCTCATTACAATAATCTGTTTTAATGAAGTTTTGAGCTGTTGTCATCTTTTCTACCCAAGTCCTCCAGATTAAATCAGATAATTGGTATTTAGCAGTAAGAAATAAAAACTAAGAAAACTAACTACTAATTTAAAACATATTCTCACCAATGACATCACTTGTTTCCTTGCATAGGTTGTCTATATCATTTGAAAGTGTTGACACAGCAAAGAAGAAACTCCCTGTCCACACCTTAGATGGTCTGACATTGAGTTACAAGGTAGTGAGTTAATATGGCTGTAGTTCTTAATCTACAACAGATTTGAAATGCTGTATTAAAATGACATATTTTCTGTCTTGATTCTTCTCTCTTCTTAGGTTCCTTGGCCTGTGGATATAGTTATAAGCTTAGAGTGCCAAAAAATTTACAATCAAGTTTTTCTGCTCTTACTGCAAATAAAGTGGGCCAAGTATAGTCTGGATGTTTTACGATTCGATGGTAAGATACTTCTTCAGTGAAAGATACTCTATAAATAACCTTGGTTTGTGTTCTAAGGATATAAAGAGTCTTCTGCTTTCTGTAGTAAGTAGTATAAACTAGTTAGAATTTTGATTAATTCTATAAAATATTAATCTCTATTAGCATTGCAAATTAGATATATTAGGCTGGCATGTTTTTCACTTTTCAGCCTCAGGGACAGCACTATTCCTGCATTCCCTTGCTCTCTTTGATTCAAGTCTAGTTAATTATGTTGGAAACTTCCTACTTCATTCTTCAGACCTTGCTGTTGAAAGAAAGGCTGTCTACCACACCCTAATGTTTTCCTTTATGTATAGTCCAAGTTTTTAGGAGTAATGCCTTGCAGACAAATACTCTATTTGAGCTTGAAACAATAAGCTGTTTGGGGATTACAAAAAGGCATTTCACGGTATTTCCTTCACCAGGTTAATGTGTAAATTCTTCATGTCTTAGAAAAATAAATTAGAAAGTTGATGGGTTCATCTATGATTTGAACATCAGTTAAGTAATTATCTTCCTAAAAGTATGTGGGTTTTGACTGTTCATGGGTATGACTTTGTGCTGAAGTCTTTTCTCAAAAAGAGCAATACTCTTGATATTTATTTTTTTGTTTTTAGAACTAGTCTCTGCTGCAGAAACCCCACAGGTTAAGGAAGGAACTTCATTAGAACAAGGAACACTTCCTCTATTTGGACCACAAACAGAAAGTATAAAACAACAAATACATCGCATGTTCCTCTTAAGAGTGAAACTTATGCATTTTGTTAACAGCTTGCACAACTACATCATGACAAGGGTTTGTCTTCTATCACAATTTCCTTTATATTAAGAACTTGTAACTGGAGATGCAGTATTAATTTTCCTTTAGCACATTAAAAAGAAAGAGACAAAAAAGGAAAACCTAACTATAATGTCCTTTCTGCAAAATTATTTTGAGCTTGACATGTTTCAGTTTTAACGTGGTCATTTTAATTCAGTAATTCTAAAAATATATAGTATTCTTATTTATATGAGGAGTGTTGTTGTGTAGTGAGAAGAGCTCGTAATTTTTGCTGTTGATGGTAATTTGGAGGCTGATTGTAAAATTTGATAGGGAAAACCAAATGAAACATGCAGTTTCAGGCTCTTAAAAATATATTGGAAGAGAGTCATCATCACTTTTGTGCAACACTGGATTTAATAACTGTGGTCATCTTTTTAAGATTCTTCACAGTACAGGCTTGGAGTTTCAGCATCAGGTAGAAGAAGCCAAAGATTTAGATCAATTGATAAAGATTCATTACAGATATCTATCTACAATTCATGATCGCTGCTTACTGAGAGAAAAGGTGGGTAAAAAAATTAGCATATTTGATATATTGAGTTTAGCAGGACAAGAAAGTAGTTCAGTACTGATGATGGTATTTTGCAGTTCATACATACTAAGCAATATATAGGTAGTCTTAAAGAAGTGGTAACTTTTCCAGAGTTAACATAGAGATCCAGTTTCCCTTGCTGGTCTCACCTCAATTCTGTCAAGGAGAGAATATAAAATTAAATCCTTTATATTGGATATTACATGACTCGTTTGTTTGTACGAGATAGGAGGTTTAGAACAAGCTGAGGCTTGGCAATGTAAGGAGGATTATACATAGTGGTATGGCCAGAAATGAAGGTGCATGGATATAGCATTGTAACCTTTTATCCCACATCCTTTCTGTGCATAGTTGGCATCAAAGTAGTCAGCTGCAAAAAGAATTGGAGAACAAATGCAGAACACAAATTTGGAAGAAGCACATTGTACTTATGAGACTGTTTTTACAGGGCAGATTAAATGGCATGTGATCCTTTTGTATTGCAGCGTAATAATGAAAATTGTTATGTTTAACAATTTTTTACTTGCTCCTTGTATTTTAATTTAGGTGAGCTTTGTGAAAGAAGCTATAATGAAAGTGTTAAATTTAGTGCTGATGTTTGCAGACCGTTGGCAGGCCGGTTTGGGGGCTTGGAAGTAAGTACACATGCCTACAATCCCAGTCATAATTTTGAAGCTCCCAGTATGATTTTGTGCCCAGAACTGCACACAGCACTCCAGGCGAGGCCCACCAATGCTGAATATAGTGGGGTAATCCCCTCCTTTGACTGGCTGTGCCGTGTTTGGTGCACTCCAGGATGGGGTTTGCCCTCCTGGCTACCCGGGTTTCCTGCTCACTTGTGTTGAGACGCTGCTCACCAGCACCCCCCAGATCCCTTTCAATAGGGCTGCTCTCCACCCTGTTTATACTTTTGTTTGGGCAGCCTGCTGCTTGAAGGAGGAATGATTGTCGGCAAGTCTCCAAGGCTGTGTCAGACACTCAAGTGTGTATGTATGGTTCTGAAGCCAGCTGGTGGGGACTGGCTCACTTCATGTTTTTCAAGACTATTTCTCTTTGGCACAGATGCTACCTAGAACTTGGATTCCATTCTCCTGTGGCATTAGGAAGTTGCTATTTTTGGAGTGCTTTTCTCATTCAAAGTGTCAGAAATAATTTGTGAATGCTGTTAACAATGACTAAAACTCAAGGCATGTGGTTGTGTGCTTTTGGATGTGGCAGGAGAAAGTCATAGCTGTTGTAGTGTCATCTGTATCATCTTGGGAGAGGGGAAAAAGGAAAGGAGTGACTGTTGTGAACTATGTCATCTCACTTGACTGGTGAATGCTAGCTGACAGAGTCCAAAGTGGAATTCAAGAGATGTCAGATGGTAAAGCAGTGTCAGTGTCCCTGTTTTACTGGCAATGTAAGTTTGCCCCAAGTTGCTCTGAAGCAATAGGGACCAGGAAAAGCTGTCTTGAAATACCAACTATGTAGTAATAATAGTTGTCAGTTGGAACCACACAGTTCCTCCAAATCACTGCAGAGATTTCTAAGATAATGAGGAAATCATTAATGTCATTGTGATAGTGCTCAGATGCTCCTGTCAAAATTGTCTTTGTTTTCTAGAAGTAGCATACACAGGCCTAACTGAAATATTGTAAGTTCAAGCCAGAATTCTATGTGAAGAATACTTTTGTCATTTACTGTGAAATTTCAGTCATATTTTGAAGATAACATAGGGGCTGGTCTGTTAAGCATTCTTCTGTTAAACTGTTCTGTAGGATGGAATCCATAGAGAAGATGGAATCTGATTTTAAAAACTGTCACATGTTTCTTGTAACTGTTCTCAACAAAGCTGTCTGTCGAGGCTCTTTTCCTCACTGTAAGTACATTAAGCTTTTCACATACCTGCACTTACACAAGTTTGCTAGGAATTTATTTATGTTCTAGTCTGTGTTAGTGTTTGTCAGTACATCTTAAATGTCATTTTATGAGTTATTCACAGAGAGACGTGAAGACTTACTTCTTACTAAGCTAAAGTCATTATTTTTTTAGCATATTTGTGCCAAGCTTTTTTATGACAGCTCTCTGCAGTTTATCTCCTTTCTTGATGAGGGGAAGCTGATGTAGCCAAGCAAGTGACAAGCAGTTTTCTAAACTAATGAAACTAAGTTCTGGGGTCATAGAAGAGCATTCTTTTTGTTGTTATTGAATGACAGGTTTGTTGTATCTTGAGCACATAAAATTTTAGTATTATGGTGCCTCAGCTGCAACTGCACAGAGCTGTTAGCTCTGCCCATCTGTTGGAAGTTACTTCCTTGGTAGTAGAAACAGTAGAAGATGGTGTGTCTGTGCTTCTACTTACAACCTGGTATTAGCTTAAGTTGTTAAATAGTGCACCAGTTTGCGTTAGGGGGGCGACTGCTTAGTGAAATTATTTGGGATGTAGATGTATGTTCTAACAGATTTCTAAGCACATCTACAGATGGTGTAGGAGACATGACTTAGTAGTGGACTTGGCAGTGTTGGGTTAATGGTTGGACTTAATGATTTTAAAGATCTGAGTCTACAAGAGCTTGTCTGCAAGAACCATCTGAGAATGGCTTGCTGCATGTAACCCCCCATAACCTTTAATTTATTTGTGTGTGTGTGTGTACAACAGTATTTCAAAAAAAGGAGGTAATTTCTTACTGGTACTTACCACATAATATAACTAACGGATAACTGATGGTGAATATGGCAAAAAATTGTCTAAACTGTCATAGACTCATAAAATGTCTTACTGTCCTAAGTCCTGAAGTATTACAATTCAAAAAATAAACCGGTATCTTCCTTTTAATTGACAGAATTGAATAATGCAATAAATATTTGCAGACTGCTGCAAATGCAAATAACTGCTTTTTATTGGTTTTTTTTCACAGTGGAATCTTTAGCTTTATCACTGATGGCTGGCATGGAACAAAGTTAATACCCAAGTCTGTTGAATTAATGGAGAACTGAAAGCAGCATTTATGTTGAAATTCCCATGTTAAAAAAACTGTAAGCATTTTGCACTTCAGTTTAAAATGTGTATAGCTAAATGATGCTGATGGTTTGGACCTGTGTAAAATATTTTAAAATGTAAATAATGTACAGGTATTTATTTAAGTGTATGGTTGTGGCAGTGTATGTATATGCTTCAATATCAAAAAAACATGTATAGTGTAAAATTCATTCCATGTAAACAATTCAACTTGAAAATACATTAAATATATTTCATGCTGAAAAAAGAATGAATTTTTTTCTTTAATTATCAGTAATTTACGCTTTACTTTTTCCATTAATTTTTCAGCTGTGAATAGGTCACAGGGCAGTGTGGAGTAGTGTGACTCAAGTCTTAGTGTTCAGAAGGTTGGTTGAATTAATTATTGGCCTTTTTTTCCTTTGAAAAAAGGCTAAGAAGCATGCATCTTGCTTAGTAGTGGCTCTTAAAAACTCTAGGAAGATTTACAATAAGCTGATGTAAAAAAATACAAGACTGATTTAAGAAAATGGATTGTATATATATACCAGAATTTTTTACATTAAATGTTCAAATGCTTGCTAATTTTAGTGGTAACTCTCATCAGTTTAAGTAGGATTACAGTGTGTAATATATTAATTTTAAGTATTAGATTGTCGAGATGTTTCAGAGGTGGTCAGATATGACTTGACCTTTATCCTCATGCCTTTTGCAAACAAACTTTGCATTTAATAGCTAATCTCTTGTAAAGCAGTAGGTTGTGATACAGAGGGTACATTTCTGGACAAGTAAATGTGGAACTTGTTCTGCACAAGATGACTTGCCCTGTCTCTTCTCCATTAAAGTTTCTCTGTAATTCTGGCATCAGTAGACCTGCATTAAAAAAAGACCAAAATCAATCAGCTATTTACCTATTGATTTATTTGAATAAACAGAAGATTTAATAATTAGAATGTCACTGGTTTGTGTGTTTCTGGTGAAATCCAGTTGGTATCTTAAGGTTTGAGAGCTGTTTCCGCATGGTTAATGATGTTACTACAAACTGTGAGACTGTGCGGCTCATTATAAAACTATTTTTTTTCATCTGTGAGCTAATAATTACTTTATATGAAAGTCAATATTTGGGTTCTTGTTTGAACAGGAGATCTCAGAAGATTCGTCCAAGTTAAAGCCATGAAATGTTGTCGGGAATAGAAATTAATGTTTTAAAAAAGTGTAACACTGAGAAACATTCTTGTTGCCTTGTAACATGTTCCTTTTTGTTTAACTAAGTGGAGGTTTTGCTTTAAAGAGCGTTATGCTTGTATTGTCCCTTACTACCACAAGACACTTTTCCAAGTGGATGTGTTTTGTGGTAAGTGGACACCTATTAACAAAAGTAATTTGTACTTTCAGTTTGCCACAACTGGTTCTTATTTGAGATTCCGTATTATTTTTTGCTAGCAGAGGCAGCATGTCCTTTATTAATTGTTTCCTACAGAGTGCAACTGAGTAACATCCCTAACAGTTTTAAAAGGCATGCTTGTGCTCGGAGGTTCAGCACTTCCATGCACTGGTTCATTACTTTTTGAGTATCTATGTCTTGTACTTTCTGCTCTTAAACAATCAAATGTGATTGCTTTATTTCTCCTTTCTATACAATTGTTACCTTCAGTGAAATTCCTGCTTTTCATAGCCTTACCTTGGATAATATTAGCTAGATACGGGAGGGAAAAAAGTGGTTAAATCCTTCATTTTGTTGAAACAATAGTTCTTAGTAAATCACTGCATATTTTACTTATTTTATGTGAAAGACACTGTGCAAGTGAAGGATTTTGCTGTTTCACCCAATTTCCTGCTTAGGAATTAACCTTACATTCTACAGAGAGACTTCTGTGCAACTTGTAGACAAGCGATGCCTGTATGCCATTTATTCAGCCAACTTCCAGTATTTGCACATCTGTCATCACAAAAGCGCAGTGGAAAATCTAGCTCTGGCAATGTTTGCTGATTCTAGTCATGGACATCCTTCACATTTAATTTTTTCTGTGTCAGTAGTACTTGACTGACAAATCCCCTTGAATTAGTCCATCTTACAGCATTCCTTTTTCTTTAGAACCACAGTAAAATGAGTCCTGTCCTTCAGTGTGCATGCTCTGTGATGCCACCAGAGCCTCTTCATCAGTCCCCTAGAAGTTGTTAAAATGGCTGCTTACCTGTTTGGAAAAAATAAGGGGGTTTTGTGAGTTTGGGGGTATTTTAGCTATTTATCTTCTCAAATTTCTATGTATCGTTTTCGGTTTTCTTTACAGAGTAGTGTTGTTACTTGGATTCTGACCCAAATCCATTCTTTCTGGACATTTTTTGACCTTGTTTTCAAATTCCTGTTTTCATCAGTTATTTCACAATTGATTTGAATCTTAACTTTTGGACATTTTTCCTCTTTGTTGGAGGAGACATAACATTTGAGTATGCTGTAGTTCCACATGTAGAATTTTAAGTAAGCAATTCCAGAGATGTTAGGAAAGGTTTAATCTATTGCATGTGTGTATAGATTTAAAGGAGTTCCGTCATAGTCTATTGTTTTGCAAATTGTCAAGTCTAGCTAAAGGAAAGCGTAAAAAACCCCCCAGCAAAGCAGGGAACTTTCTAACCTTCTAAGAGGGTATAAAACTCTTTGGAAAAGAACACACTGCATTCTTGGACGCTGTCACAATTTCATCTGTTCTTCATTTCCACCTTCGTTTGTTCTCTTTTATTTCTGGATGCAGTCTTATCAAAGTTGTAGCATAGAAGCCCTTATCTGACTTGCTACTTCCTTCTCCTTTTTTTTCCTGTGGGCTTCTATAATCACTAGGCCACATTTTAGCACAGATTTAGTAAATTCTCCAATGCTTTTTTTGCTGTTTGGTTTTAGTATACCCTAATTAACCCCTGGGTCCTTGAGGACCTTTGCTTGTGTCAAGTTCTTGATATCAAGTTAGCAACCAGTTGTTGATACATGGTTTCCATGGTAGCACAGATTAAAGATAGCAATGCTAAATTGCAGACTGATTAAAAATATTAAAAAAATCCTTCTGATGTGCTTTTTAATCATACTAGCTATAAAAATTTGCAAATTTTTCAGCTTTCCTACTGTACTCCTTTGCATGCTTACAGAAAAACCTTTCCTCATTGATTCAGTTGGCATTTACTGGATGGTGTAGTGGCGTGTTGCTGCCCTGTGCATTTATTGCTGGGAAGGCTGCACAGGAACACAGGTCTGGGGGCCTAGAGAGCTACTGAAGTTAAAAGCAATAAAGGGGCAGGGCTTGGGGTGAAGAGTGAGGGAGACTGAATTCCCTAACATACGTGCCCTAATTTCTGTACTGATGTCCTGCATGAGCAAAGTGAATGTCATTTACAATAGAATCAAGAAAGGATTGAATGCATGCTAATGTCTGTCAGGGAGTTGGTGGGTAGACTGATGGGGCTTGGCAGCACAGTGTGCAGCAGGCTTGCAAAGCAAACTGGTGGACATGGGCCCCTTGTACACATAAAGAGTTGAATCCCTCCCAATTAGCAACAGAACTCTTGTCTAGCATTTCAGGGAGCTGGAAAGCAGAACTAGGAAACCCTGCTTGCTCAGATACATTTCAGATAGTGTCGTTCAGCACTGGGGGGGAAATCGGAGCCAGAGAGCTGCATGTGTCATCATGTGCTAATTAGTAGTTATGAATATGCAGCATGCCTGCTGTTGTCAGCTGTGCTCTTGGCAACACATGTGCTCTTAGGGGTAGGAATCTGGCTTTCCCTAGAGTTAAAGGTAGCTGTGGATGACCAGATCATTGCTTTTGTATAAGGCCTTGTGAAGTGGAGGGCTTCTGGTGGGAGTTATGTGTTTAGGTAGCTGGCCAGGCTTCCCGTTATGGGTGGATTTTCACTTTCTGAGCTGGCTGCTTGTTGAGACCTCTGCTACTTTAAGCTTGGTCTCTTCTGCTTAAGCTCTCCCAAGTGCTGTGCCTTTGCATAGGTTCCTATCTCCTGAGAGCTGGAACAATGGATTTGCTGTGTAGTGTAGAAGCATGTTTTTGTAGACTTGCTATGCTTTAAAGCTTTTGCCATGTATAACACAAAATCCATGCTTCCTTCTTGTGCAAAAAATCTTGTCCAGTTCTTCACAGCATGGACTGGTGGCTGATACATTGCCAGAGGTTAGATTTAATTTTTAAGCTGGTTTATAGACAATTACCTGTATTCTTTCTTTGTAGTTTTGCATTATGTCCTATTATTATCTCTGTTGCCTGTCATGATTTCATAAATAAATACCTTTCTGTGTGCCAGGTCATGAGTTTTCTGTGTTATCTTACCTCCTTTCTGATGATGAAAAATCTGTTAACTCAGCAGGTAAAAGAAAAAAACAAATAGCTAGGTGTGCTGTTAAGCTTAAATACCAAAATATGTGCAAACCCAGAGAGTAACATCAGCATCTTAGACATAGCAGACACCCAGTGGCAGAACCACAAAATTGCTGTTGAAGCTCTTTGGCTGCTGTGGAATGAAACTCTTCTGTGTATTCCTGTGTTCTCTTGGAAGAGATTTTCTTTCATTGCCTTTGGGTAAATAAATACTTAAAAGCCTAAAGAAGGAAATTAAAAATAAAGTGAAAATAGCTGGAATTCAGGAAATAGACCTGAGTCTGACTGTGGCTAGCACAGTACCTTAAATAAAGGCTTTGTCTGGTCTTCAGACAATTGCATGAAGCTTGTTACTATTGTCTTATCTGATACTCCTGTGGTTTAGGTGCAGGGTACAGAAATTGCCAGGAGTGTGATACATTATTGTTACAGATCTTGCTAAAGATTTTTCACAGGCATGGGTTAAAATCAAGTTAAAAAAAAAATCCACCCAAGAAGGGACAGTTTGAGATCCTAATTTTAGCCATTGGCCCCATAAATACCACACCTAACTTGCAGTGGGTAGGATATCAGTTAATGGCTTGATTGGGAATATATAGGCATTATATCTTTAGCTAAGCTCTGAAGGCCTGTGTTCAGTGTGACAGGGATAATTGAGGTGGGTGAATACAGTAGAGGGACAAGCAGGTCATGGAGACTTGCTGAATGTCCAGTTACTGCAGTGCTTAAGTTCCACCAAGGTGGAAAGAGCAGGGAGTCATGGGGGCATTACAGAATTAAATCTGGCATCTGGAAGGATGTGAGATGGGCTCATTTAAAATGATAGGTGTGCCACATATTATATGAGAACACAGATATCCAGATGGTAAAATTTGATTGCCCTCTAATTACTATGTCAAATATTAGGAAAAGCAACACAAATCTTGAGTATCATGACCAGTACTTTTTTATATGTCCTTACAGGTTGTTATAATGTGGAGTGTGGAATGCTAATGAAAAGCAGATTGCTCCAGTAGTGGGGGAGCAGCTCCTTCACCCAGTCACTTCAGATGGAAGAAGCAAGACCTGGGGCATGAGGACATGCCATTGTTGCCTGGATAGTGTGATGCTGGTTGGCAGTGTTTTGCTTTCATGCAGAGCAGCTGCTCCTGGGACCAGATGGCTTTTGGCAGGTACAGAAGCCGCAGTGGCAGTCTTGGATGGAAGAGACTGGCAGACTGAAACATCGCCCATCTGGGGGCAAGCTGCTGTTGATAGATCTCCCTGGGAGCATTCAACTTTGCTGTCCTTGCTGCCCTGTGGTGGGCTGATAACAGATGTCTTGTTGCTGATGAAGGCCGAGTGGCTTCATTAACACAAGGCTGTTCTGAATTTGCACTTGCTCAGGTTAAGGAAACAAAACCAATCCCATGTTCTGAAGCTGAGTTACTCTTTAAATGCATTGTCCCAAGCAGAGTTTGTGGCCTAATGCACAGGATAGATGGCACTGGAGAGAATCACTTGTCATTTTAGAAACTGAAGCAGCCAGCTCTGGTTGTATTTTACAGTTTTGCCTGAGCTGGGTTAAGAAGTTAGACTGATAAGGAGCTGTGATGGTTGAAATTAATTAGTTTGGTATGAGCCCTCCAAGTGATTATGAATATATACAGACCAAGAGGAATAGCAGCCATGTCCTAGAAAATTAATTGTTTCATAGAAAAGACTATTGTAGCACTGGGAAAAAATATGACTGTGAAGATGTGTCTGTGGTACGATGAACTGGTAACACATTTTGCAGTGATATGTAACTTCTTCACAAGCTGTGGAATTTCTTGATGGGATGGAAACGGTGGAATAATTGGATTAGAACACACTTGAAATACTGAAAACTGGGGGGTTTAGCACCTTATCCCCATTCTTCAAAGGCTTTATTGTGAATGCTGTTATAAAAAGATTATTTAAAGAAACTTAATATAGTGCAAACTTGTTGGAAAAGAAAGCCAACAAAGTGGTTGAAGTAAAGGACTAATTCTCTTCTCAGCACAAAAATCATTAATAGCACAGTGTCCCACAAACAGCTGTTCGAAACAGAGGCCTAAAATTGCTTGCTACAGCTATCCTGTGTAATTTAATGACGATTAGAGAGGATTTTCAAGAGTAAATTAAATGGTGGATGCAACTTTAAGCAGACAAATACAAGCAAATAGACTGAGGGAAAATGGTTTGTAAGTTCCCATGCTCTCAGGTGACTGTATCCCCTACATAGAGTAGTTTATGTATTCTGTCTGCCATAAAATAGTGGATGGAAAGAATAATCTTGGCAAACTTTAGCAAAGAAGAGCTGGCAGTTTGGTTTTGTGGTGTAGCATCACATTCATTAGATGGAATATTGAAGGAATGAAAAGTAAAACTGAATGGGACAACACTGCACAGAAAAGGTAATAACACTTTAAAATGAGAAAGCACGTATGCTTCTTGTGCTTTCCAGAAAAGTAAAAGTGGGAGGTTGTCAACGGACTGGCTTTTTTTTTATGGTTTTGATTTTAGTGAACTGTGATAATTTCGGATACAAAACCCACAGGCACGAGCACCCCCTGCAGGACATTTTAAGGTGTTTCCCACGGGATCCCCTCTGATGCTTTAAGGTCAGTTCTTTCATCCTTACTGCTGGTCTTTTTCCCTCGCCTTGCTGCCAAAACTGCTGGCAAAGCCCCCCAGTTGTCCTGTTGCTGCCGCCCTCGATGCGCTGGTTTCCCCTGCGCTGGCGCTGGGGCGGCGCCGGCTGCGGGCGCCCCTCGGACCGTCCCTGGTCTGTGCACAAATGCGAGCGGGCACCGTCCTCCTGGGCGTAGGTTTGTGTTCCTAGAGACAGATGTTCCCGGAGCGTGGGCACAGAAAGAGCCGCTTTCGCTAAAAGCAAAGGGGCAGTCCGGGACGCGGCTCTGCCGCTGGCGGCATTCCTGGGAACAGCTCCCGGCTCCCCGGGAGGAGGAGGAGCCGGAGCGGGAGCCTGCCGGGGGCGGGAAGGGGCGGCAGGTTTGGGATGAGGCGGGAGGAGGAGGAGGAGGAGCTGGAGCGGCAGGAAGGGTGTTTCCCTGCGCAACTCCCGGCTGAAGTGACTCACACAGGAAACTCCCCGCCAGGCGCGGCCCAGGAGCGGAGCCCCCGGCCGGCCGGACCGACCGACGGACCGACCGACCCTTCCCCGGGGCCGGCGGCGAGCGGGTGAGCAGCGCTTCCCGGGGCCGGGAGCGGCTGTCCCTCCTCCTCCTCCTCCTCCTCCTCCTCCTCCTCCTCCTCCTCCTCCTCCTCCTCCTCCGCCACCGCGGTGCCGCTTCCCCCTCTCCCCGGGTACGGGTGCTTCGTCTGCGGGGCCGTGCCCCCTCTCGCTGGTGCCCGCGGGTCCCATACGCGTACTGTGGGTTGCTCATGCCCCCTTCCCGGGGCTGGGAGGTGCCGGTGCTGCCTCGGGGTTCCCCCGGCTCGGGCGGGGCCGGGCGGATCGGGAAGGGTCGTGTGGAGCATCGGGCAGGGAGAGGGCTCGGCCTCGGGGAGGCTCGCACGGGCGCTTACCTGAGAGCAGCCCCTGGTTTTTCCTTCTGGGTGGAAGGCTTGGCTCGTTCTCGCTCAGCCCCTGTGTCTGCGGCACAAGGGTGGTCGGAGCTGTGCTTCCTAGGCTGTCCTAGAGAGGGTTAGATGGGGGGAAAAAGCCCTATCCAAGTTCATCTGGCTCTTCAGAGGAAGGAGGTGATCTATAGTGCCTGTCTAAGGACACGGAGTAACTCCCTCGTGAGGAAGTTGAGATTTATCGAGTTAAAATAACTATGCTGTAGCGAAAGCAGCAATGTAAACTTGAAAATCCCTAGATGGATGGTGTGTGGTACCTCATTTCTCCCCTCTGATGAGCAAAGACATGAAGACAGATAAGTACCTCATCTGTATGAGTATTCCTGTAGTTCATCAACATCTCTGCTAATCCTTTTTGCCTCTAAGTAGGCTCTCATTGCCTTGATTTTTATTCCTGCGCCGTTTGATGGCAGGTTTGAGTAGCATTTAGACATGTAAATAGTTGTTTCTGCCAAGAAGGTTGTTGGAAGGAAGTTGTCTTTGTGGGATGTAACCAGTCTGCCTGAAGTGCTGGCTGGAGAGCGTGCCTATTGGAGGGGAAGGAAAGCTAGCTGGAGGAATTCCTTCTTAATTAGAAGGTCATACCACGCTTTGCTATAAACTGTGGGAAATGGAAAGCTTAGGCTAATGAGTGACTCCAGTCCTTATTACATTCCAGTTACTTATTTGGCGTAACTTTATTATAATAAGCTTACATATGCACATGCAATGTTGTTGGTTAGTGTGTTTTTCAAAGTAGAATTTCTAATAATACTGTAATGCAATTCTGTAATCTCTGAATTATGTTCATATTAACTGTATTCAAACTCTTTTCTGCTTGTACAGAGAATGTCTGATCTATGTGCTAGAAAGTGCATTGCTAGTCCTTATTTAAGTTCTGATTCTTGACTTCATTAAGTCCCTCTTTTACCTTTAAAAGAACTTTTTTTTCCCTCTCATTTGCAAACACAATGTTTCTCCTGATCTAATGTAAAAGGCTCTTTAAGCTTTCCCAGGCAACTGGTCTGTGAAGTCTGGCTGGTGCAGGCAGCCAGTTGTCTCTGTAGCAGCCAGGAAAGAAAAGGAGGAATTTGGAAGCAGTCTGTACAGCATTGGGATACAGCAGGAAGGCTTAGTCCCAGTATCATCAAAGCTCACTTAAGTTGCCCTCTAGGAAGTGTCCAGCAGTCTTTCTTTCCAGAAGCTTAGAATTATTTTTTTTTGTTTTGTTTTGTTTGTTTTGTTTTTGTTTTAATAGGGACAATGCAATTGGTGGAATATCTCTGTTATGATTTGGTTTTCAGATTGTCACACCTAATTTATTTATTTTGAGAATAAACCTCTCAGAGTTTTAGAAAAGTACCCAAATACTCCCATCCCCCCAGCTGTCCTGCTGAAGATGAGTGAGGCTTTGTTTTGTTTACAGGTCTTGGGTTTGTCAGTCTCTCTTGAGGGTCCTCTTGAGGAGAGTGGAGTGGTGTTTGAATTGTGGTCAGCTCTGTTAACTTAAAATTTCTCCCTTAATGATATCACAATATTTACAGTAAAGCTGAATTACCTAAGTTGTTAAAAAAAATAAAATCTGTGTTACAAGAAGGGGATTGTTCCTCAAACAATGCAGACTTTTCAGTTCTTAACTCCTGAATGTGTGACTTACAAAAAAGCTGGTAGTCCCTTAGTGATGTACATGTAATATCCAGTGTTCATTAACAAAATTCTTGTTTCTTCAGCTTGCTTTAGGTGGAAATTTTCCCCTGTGCTTAAACCAACAAATTCTCTTGATCTGTTATACAGAGTTGATAGTGTAATTAAATAATTAACAGATATCTGTTCCAGTTAGGTGTTTTATGTTAGATGTTGTCTGATATACTCCTTAAGTTTTGGCTACTACTTTGTTTATTCATGCTGTGAGAGAGTTGTCTTGGAAGATGGCTAGTTCCCATGAGTAGGTTTTAAAACCTTGTCATAACTCTCTTGTCAGAATCATCTGAATTTTATTTTTAATTTTGTTTCTCAAAGATTTCCAAGATACTCAGGTTGAGGTGGAAAATCCAGAGTGGTTGGAATAGAGCTGCAAGGCTGGAACAAAAAGATGGAAAAAAAATCCCCACAAAATTCTTCTTTTGTGGATTTGGTTTTATTTTATTATAATTTCCACACCTATTTATGTACACATCAAGAGGGTTTCATTTTACACTTGTTACTCTGTGTTCTCAGGGCAAGTCCTTCAAGTGGTTCATTTGCTGTACCAGCAGGTAAAGTAGACTTGAATGCTGGGCAGCAAGTTTTTCCCCTGCTGAACTGGAAGTCAGCTGTGTGATTGACTTTGCTGCTCTTGAAACAGTGACTGTGTGAGTTTCGGAATTTCCATTGTTTGTATATTTTAAAATGTTTTTAAGCAGCTGCAGTTACTATGGCAAGCCCCAACTTAATAAGCAATTATGCTGGAAGCAAATTAAGCTCTTGTTTAACTAGGGATGCTGCAGGACTTGACACAACCCAAGCATTGAATGGTCAGGAAAGTAGTTCAGGTGGATCCATCCATGGAGTCCAGAGCTTCCCTGTGAGCATGTTCTCAGGGATGAAGACAAAGAGGGCATAGTAAATGTAGTAGATTTGGAAACTATATTTAGAACATATACCTTGTTACAAGTGGCCTCTGACAGACCTTATTCAGAAAGGGCTCTTTGTTACTTTTTGGCTACATTGTTATTTGAAGACACAACAAATCAAAGCCTGTATTTGTTGGGTTTGTTCGTGTGTACAGAACTGAGACAGTAACAAGAAAGAAGGACATTTCAACATTGTGAAATATGACTGTATACCTACAAAAACTTACTGAGAACATAGTAATAGTGCTTAGTATTTTAAGTGACAGACATCAGTTCAGGACTCTTTACTGCACATTTGCCCTTATAAGCTGAAGTTGGTAGGGCTCAGGGGCACACTTTGCTGTGTCATACTAATAACAGAATGTCTATTGATTTGCTTCGTTGAAGTATAATTCCGTTAATCCACATCACTGCCTCTCTAGTGGGAAAATTAATGTACGATGCATTGATGAGACTTCCTACAGGAAGACAGAGGGTGCAAAATAGCAAATAATCTTTATATCTCTTGGCACCAAAAATGTTGCAAGCTTTTGGGTAGCTTCTTATCTTTTGTACACACTGGCAAAAATCCTGAAGCTTGTTTTCTTCATAAGATGCAAAAGATTTTCTCTGTATTCAGTATGTATTGTTTAATCTTTACTTCTGTTATGTCTATAAAGATATGTACACTCATCCATCTGTGCATTTGGGGAGAAAATCCTGTCTTCACACAGTTCAGTGTTTTTGGGGAAAAGTGGGAATTTCAGTCTTTTAACTGTAAAAAAACAGACTTGTGGTAAAGGTGGGTATGGCACAAATAATTGTCAGGCATTTGCCATCTCACTGGAAACCCGCCTTCCCTCAGGCTGTCCATCAGCAGACAGCAAGTGAATTTATAGCTGTGTAGCCTTTCTATGGGAAGACCATTGTGGGAGAGGTGTTTTAAGGTGGTAGGCAGCAGAGCTCAGAGCCGGTCAGGATGGGGGTGTTGGAAGGGGAGCCCATCTCTCCAAACCTTCCCATGTGGGAGATGGTGATGGTCCCTGCTCCCAAGGATAGCTAGGAGCAGTACTTGTGCCCTGCTGCCATATCCCTTCTCCACGTGTTCTGTAGCTGTTTCATTCTGCCAGACCTCTGCTCCTGCTGGCAGGGACCCCAGCAGGGCATCACTCTGGTGGCCTAGTGAGCTCAGGGAGGGCTCTCGGGCTGGAAATCCCTTCATAGCTAAATGAGTGGCTTGCTGGGCACCCCCTGTGTGGGAGGTATCCAGCTGTGGTCTGCCAAGTGTGGATTTGCAACCCTCTGAGTCATGTTGCGGGGTTCCCATTAAACTGTACTCAAAGAGAGAAGTAAAGGTGAATGTGGAGATCCTTCAGTTGTGTGGCTGTTCTGTGGTCCTGTGTGTGTTGCCAAGACAGCTGCTCTGGCATAGGTACAGCTGAAAGTGAATGTCCTCCACAAGGAGGGGGGTTTTACCTCTTAACTTTATAAAGCTTTTCTTATTTCAAGTAATTGGGTAACATGTGAGGAATTGGCACTGCTGTTCTTGCTTTCATTAGAGGTAAATGCCAGGGCAGCAGGCTGTGGTGCCCTCCTTTTCCTGGTTGGTGAGTGCTCCTAGTTTACAAAGCAGTTACTCATGGAGCGAACTTCTATGATTTATCCTTGCTCGAACCAGCTGTTGGGAGATTTTCTCAGTTTAATGGGGTGCTTCTGACCAAACCTCTCACACAGCTGGTTTCTGCAGGCCTGTTTTCAGGGAATGTTGGTCTGGACATAGTAAATTGACTAAGAAGCTTTTTGAAGCCAATAATTGCTTATTTGGAGAAAAATAATGTCATTCCCTTTCCCTTCACTGAAAGGCATCTTAAGTATTCAGAGTATAGATTTATGCTTACTAGATGACACCCTCTATAAAGGATTAGCAGAGTTGTCTCAGTGTTCTTATGAAATAATATAGAATATATTATTAAGTAAAAGAAAAAAATGAAATGGTGCTTTTGGTTTTAGCAACAAATAGTCAGATTTAAGAACCAGTACTGTGGTTTTAGGTTAGGACGTGAGTCTCAAGAGTTGACATGCTATGTAGTGGTTCCAGCTGTGCAAGTAGTACAAGATGCTTTTGGAGATGTTTGCTTTATGCACTGCATGTATACAAGAGATTTTCAGGGTTTAGATAAAAATATGGTAGAGCTGTATATCACTTTAAAATGCTTTAATTCTGATAGGGACATGGACACTTTGTTGACAGGAAATAAAAAAGTTCAGGACAAGAGCATTTTTATAGTCTTCTTTCAGTATAATTCTAATTATTTTAAGTGGGTTCAGTGACATAAAATCAATAAGGAGAGTACACTGAGTTATACATTCTAAATGTGAATTTCAGGCAAACTGTCATGACACATAGCTCAAGATAGATGTGGATGCTTATCAGATGATATCATAAGTAAAGCTTTGGATTAATTTCATGGAAACTGCATATTTTCTTGTGTAAAATGTTACAGATGATAAGTTCTTTTAGCGGAAAAAGAGAGCTTAACAAACTAAAAGCTATTTACTTATTTCTCTTTTCTCTTCTACCTTCTCCTGTAGTATTTCCTTTATCTTTTTAAGACAGTGATTAAGTAATTAATGATTCTTGTCTGATTCACCATCTTGCCCCAGAAATGCTCATAGCAATACACTTTTTTTTTAACATCTTCTGAGGCCTGTTGTTTGTTTGTTTGTTTAATACTATAATTTTGCAAAATTGTACACTATTCTTGTGCTAATTTGGATATTAAATAAAAAAGCTACTTTTAAGCATGGATAATACAAATTTGCCCAAAATTTCTTCCAACTAATTTTTCAGATGAAGCCATGTAATTTTTTTTAACTGAATGTGGAGAGAGTTGTATTGTTGATTAATCAAGTACTTACAGGGAGAGGGAAGTAGTGGGAATGACAGCAGATAGCCTCTGTTTTAAAGAGTAATTTTTATTGAAGCTCTTGTTCACTTTTTAAACTCAAAATAAGGCAGAGCTTCAGCTGCAGGCTTCCATTGGAAAAAACCCCACTGGATATAATTAATGCCTGTCTTGTCATTGGGGGCCATATGCTGTAAGATGGAGCTGGATGCATAATATGGAGGCATTGTGGAAAGGGGGACTTGGAGGGTTGCCCCTGCCTGGACAGCTGCTCTCAGCGGTGGTGCAGTGGTGTTCTTCCCTCAGGCAGGAGTGTAACCAAGCAGAATCCGCTGAGAAGCTGTAGGACTGACCCTGGAGCAACCATCTCTGTAACTGGGCTAAGGAAGAGTGCTCCCCTGAGAAAAAAAATGTTGCTTTTCTTTATTTCTTTCTAGTCTTGTGAAATGAAAGTACAGTTCAAGAACTCCCACGCTTCATCAGGAACTGTAGTGATAGGACAAGAAGTAATGGGTTCAAACTGAAAAAGAAGAAATTTAGGTTAGAGATATGGAAGAAATTCTTGAGTGTGAAGGTGGTGAGGCACTGGAAGAGGTTTCCCAGAGAAGTTGTGAATGCCTCTTTGCTGGGAGTGTTCAAGGCCAGGTTAGATGTTCTAGTGGCAGGTGTCCCTTCCCATGTCAGGAGTTTTGGAACTAGACGATCTTCCAACTGAAGCCATTCTATGATGCTAAATAAATAGTTTGTCTAAGGCTGGGGAGTTATGTTGTTGCTTATATTGAAATCTGAAGACTCCAAACCCTTGTCTTTCTCTCTTTGTTGCTCATCTTTCTCACCTGTAAGATGACAAACCACCATCCGCTGGGGTGCTCAGTGCACTATCCGCAGCTCCTTTCAGCACATGCACACAGGCGTGCCCTTTTTGATTAAAGTAACAGCACTCCTTTACACCACATACAAAGGGCAGCCAATCAGACCCACGTTGAACAGGCATCAGCAACTTGTGACACAAGTCTTCCTGCAGGGTGAAAGATGCTGTGTTTGAGCCATGCCAAGCTAACTGCATGTGCTGTCTGCTCCTTTCTGGGCTGGTTATTGCTCTTGCTGCTTCCTTTCTCATTCTTTGCAGAATGTTTACATGGGGAGTGTTATGTTTGCTAAGAAATGAGAGAGTTTTTCACTACTGCTGAACATGCAGTAAGCTCTGTGCTCCAGAGTTTGGCTTCTGTGCTGAATTTCAGTCTTCCCCAAACCACTGCTGTGCAGCATTGCTTCCTAACACACCCATGCAGCAGCAGAAACAATCAGGAACAGAAGTATGGAGAAAATGCTTGCTAAGGACAGCTGCAAGGGATAGCAGCAGCACGGCATAAATGGCAGCAAACTAAGAAGATTAAACAGGGGAGGGGAGGAGTACACTGGGTGAGGAGAAGAACACGAAAAAGAGAAGGGGTGGGAGTTAGTGAAGAAGAAATAAGATGAAATGGTGCAATTCAAAGTTGCAGTATCAGTATGAAGAGGGTGAGGCAAGTAAGTGTAGCAAAACAGATCTTGGCACACCCAACTTAGAATGAGACAGTGCTTAAGTCTTTACCTTCATTTCATCCTGTAGGGAGGCCAAATACTGCAAATGCTGTTCATTTTGTACGTAAGCTTAATTCGTTTGCTCAGAACTAACTCAGCTCTGTAAGAAATAATTAGTAAATCAGCATAAACCTCCTCAGGCATGTAGCCTTACCAACAACAGATTTTTTAAAAAAATTTTTTATTTGTGTCTTATGTCTTGAGCTTCAGACTTAGGTACACAGATAAAGCAAACCAAGCAAAACACCTGTGTGAATTCTTGTAGCACAAGTGCCATTGCAGGGAGGGTTGCATGCTGCAGAATAAGCTGCAGTGTCAGGCCCTACCTCCTTGTTCATGTGAGTGGGGTGCCTTTAGAGCACATTTTAGAGGCTTAGGCTTCTCCCATACCATAATAATGGATTCTCAAAGAAAGCAGAATTAGTTTCCCATTTTTGAAGTATGTGCATTGTGTGCTTGATATTCCTGCATGGGGGTAGCATTTGATCCTGTATTTTAACATCAGGAAGTTTCGTCTCTCCTCCAAAGTTTCAAAATATGAAATAATGCTGCAGATCCATAGTACTGGCCAGACTGCCCTTTGAAATACCCAGTCATTACTTGCTGCATTGTGCAGAGGCTGCTGCTGGCTGCTAATGCAGCAGGAAAAGATTCACTCTTGTGATGACTTGCTAGCAAAGATGCAGTGACTCTTGCCTTGTGCTATGATACAGGAGTGCTAGGGGTTGCACCATTTTCTCTACTTGTGGGAGAGTTGTCTTACAGAGGCTGTAAAAAGGAGTAGGTAGTAGACCTACACTTGGTGGTAGGCATCAGGAAAGGTGATTCTGTCCTGCCGTGGCTCACCAGTCTTGATGCAGGCTTTATCCGAAGAGCCTGAGACTCCCCATTCATAACCTGTTGTGATGATAATAGTGTCGGACCTTCCTGTTATTGGAAATGTTCTTGGATTCATTCAGGATGTTGGAAAGGAATGCCTATAGTTACTTGACAAGTGTAACTGATTGTCATTTGAGTCCTAGTGGTCAGTGTGTCAGCAAGCCTTTTCAGCCACATGACAGCATTGTTAGCAGTGGTGTCCTCTTGGCCTTGATTGTCCTGTGACTGGGAGGGAGGAACGGTACTGACTCATTAAAGCATGGCTTTTAGTTTGCATTAGTGGTGCCGCTGTTGCTTACTGATACTGCCCAGAATTCACTCTTCCAGGTGATAAGGGTGGTGTATCACTGAGCACTTGGACCTTGTTCACACAGTCACAACTCAGGTACTGCTCGTGTAAGGAGGTGGAAGAGGTGGGGGTTGCTTGTTGTGATGCTTCCCTGCAGGGGACAGAAGCTGGACAGGTAGTAATGTGGGTCACGTGAAAAAATCACACATGACTGAACACAGAGAGTTTTTAATTTGGGAAGTTGAGATTTAAAAAAAAAAAAAGGAAAAAAATTTCTGCACTGTTAACCTCATGTTTTCCCCGCAGTCTGTGCCTGCCTTTGAGAGCCTGCTTTCCCCCCTGCATCCATCCAGTGGCAAGGCAAAGCAGTTAATGTGAGCCACGCCACCCTGTAGAGTCTAATACTAAATTAATTGTTTCCATTATGTGTCCATTCTTCTGGGACTGTGTCATTGGGTTGGGATAATTCAGTGCTGGAATTTTTGTTTTTCCTTTTTCACTTATTGAGCCTTTTTTTAAATTGTAATCACAGATGTATTTTTGAAAGCTTAACAGTATGTCAAATCTGTTGCACAAAGGACTGTCAGCTGCTGTTTTCTTTCTTCTGTCTTTAATCAGGCAGGCCAGTAAAGGATGTGAAAAGCATTTTTCTTTGCTCCTTCAGCCTATGCAAATCTGTTGCTTAGGAACGAAAAGGAGCTCCAGTCCCAAAAGGAACCTCTTAGGCTGATCCACTTGGCAAAAAGGCAGCCTGTGCTGCCCAGAGCACAGAAAAAAAACATTCAAAGAGAGAAGATCCAGTGTGTTGCTGTTCTCTGAAGCACTTTAGTTATCATACTGTTAAATGTTATCCACCCAGTCTGAATTGATAGGTAAGCAGTTGAACAGCTGAAGTGTTTGAGAGAGATCTTGGGGGATTGAAATAAAAATTAATATTATAGTAATTGTTGCGCTGTTCTTGGAAGAGAAAATCTGTTCCTTTTGTTAGTTCTTCCCTTTGCAAGAGCCCTTTGTGACTGGAGTCTCATGGTTTAACTTGAATAAAAAAACCCCACAGAATATTGAATCAAATTTTCGTAACAGAAAAATTATTTAATTGATTTTCTGCAAGCCAGTAGAATAGAAGAACGCAACAACGGGACAGAAGAAACAAAATGTTGTGTTGCTATAGGGATAAAACTTAACTTCTGCTGCTGTACAGACTAGTTCTAGTCTTGGGGAACATTGTCCCGAGTTTCCATGGAGTTTACTGAGATTGGTCTCATAAACCCCAGTTCAGCAGGCCATTCAATCATCTTTTTAAATATGTCTTCATTTGAATTTCTTCCCTTCAAAGCATGGACTGCAGAATACCTTTTTCTCCTTTTTAAAAAATTATATTCTTTTCTCCTTCCTCTTTAACTTAAGGACATAAAATTTTCCTGATTTTCATCATAGGATTTCTCTTAAGTAGATTAAGCTTCAATTTATTTATTTGATTATTTTATTCCTGTTTAAAAAAGGCAGAACAAGTCATATGGGTACATTTCAATTAATGAATTGCACAGTAATTGCAATCTTCAGTATCCATGCCAGGCTTGAGAGTATGTTTTAATTTAAGATTCAAAGACGTTTTTGCAGACTTAGAAAAGAAGAGAGGCAATGTCAAAGGAAGTGCTGTTTAAAGTGCAGACATGCTTCCCCTTTGTCTTATTTTGAGCCTGGGAACGTGTTCAAGCACTTGGAGATCAAATGTGTCTATTTAAAAGCAAAATGTGTCTAGTGGACTACAAAAAGCCATGGGGCATCCCTTCTCGACATAATTTTTCAATCAAATGAAACATTGTTCTCATCTGCAAAGTCAGAAAATATTCTGAGATGTCTGTAATCCAGCAATTTTTTGTTAATCATTGAAACTCCACCTTAATTATCTCACTCTTTGGCATGATTCTTCTCCATTTTTAAATATGAAATATTGTTTTCCACTTAAAATTTCAGTGTTTGAGATCTTTTTGGGTTTTGTAGAGCATATTCTTACCAAAACCCTGAGGCTCCCAGAACACCTCTGCTTTCTTGGGCTGTGTTCTCAAGCTCCTATTTGCGTGTGTTTTATTGATGTTGGACCTGTGGTGGTTTCTAGAGCTCACATTGTGCTGGGTGCAGCTGAGGCCCATTCTGTGCAGTGGAAGGTGGGGTGTTCTGCAGTACATTTGCTTGCCCCACTTGTGCAATTGCACAAAAACATGGCTGAAGGTGCTGTGGTAACTTCTTCCACCATGGGGAAAGAGAGAGAAACTGTGCTCGAGTGGCTCAGGCTTTGCTGATCCCAGCTCAGAGCGTGGTGTGCAGCCCCTGGCTGGCAGCTGCAGCCCAGAACTGCTGATCCAGCCCTTTGTGACTTGGGGGCCCCAAACTCTCCTCTCGAGTGGTGGGAACTTGTCCTGCAGTTGTGATGGCCATTTCAGGCTGTTTGAAGTGTAGCTATTTACCTTTTTGAATGGATTGATGCTTCATTTAAATTCTGAGTTTTCTTGGAGCTTGTGGTTAAATGACTGAAATTAAAAACTTCTGAGAATTTTTGTTTGTTTGTTTTGTTTTTGGGTTTCAGGGTTTTTTTTCCTGAGTTGTGTGCTCTGCTCTCACTGCCATGGGGATGTTCGTTCAGGAGCAGATGGGACATGCCTTAGTTTTCAACACCCTTTTTCTGAGTCAATTCAAAAAGTGGGATGAATGATTCAAGGAAATTTATTTCATCCATCCCTTTTTTCATCTACTACTACCTTGCTGCAGAAACTTAATGCCAGGGCAGCATGAGGACCCAGCTGAGCAAAGACACTTGTTTTGTTCTCAGACTGTTAGGGACATTCTGGTATTCAGCTGAAGTTAGAGCTGAAGAAAGTGCATTCCTTTGTCATTGTCTCTTTTATACTTTTATTTTTAGTAGAGGTTAATGATAGAAGGAAATCATTGTAGCTGAACAGCTGTTACCTAAATGAGATGACCCTTACCAGCCCTGGGTGGTGAGATTGGTTGCTGCACATCCACATATGATGTTGATGTTGGGGAGAGGTGTCATCCGTAGCATTGACTGCTCACTCCTCACATCTTGCCCTTGCTATTATATCAGCAAAACCCTTCTTTCATTTTCCATGGAAGTTTCAGGGCACAAGATGAGCATGTGGAAGGAACAGACACCGCTGTGTCCACCACCGATCTTTCCAGTATGCAGCAATATGGCAAAAGATTTGCTGTAATCTGTTTCTGGATTGTTGCCTGCTGTGATCCACCATGTTTCAAGTGGGAAGACTGCACTCTGATGGTCATGTGAGGATAAATCCTTAAAGATTTCAGGGTGAGGGTGCTTAGGGGTTCTCAGGGTATTAAACCTTTGAGTGAGTGATGCAAAGAAAAAGAAAAAACCTATCAGCTATGGGATTTAGATTTTAATTATTTTTGTTTATTTGAGGGAAGCTTAGCATTATTATTCCTATTTCCAAAAAGTAAAGCAAAGTTTGCCATAAAGTAAATGCCTCTGCTTGCTGTGTCTAAATCTTCTGAAGTTGCTTCCACTGTAGTTTGGTATTCTCTACCTTTTTTTCATAAGTAAAGGATTGAATTATGCTGTTTATCTGTTTTCTTTGGGAATGTTCACTTCACAATCTTAGTACACAGGACAGGGACAGTTTGCAAGTAATTTAAATGGCATATACACTTGTACTTTCCAAGGACTGACTTCTCATTCTTTCCCTATATATTTTCAAGATACTCAATATACCTTTTGGTTTATTTGAAATGTTTTGTGGTAACATGATACCATCCTCATCATCTCCTGATCAGCCATAAAATTGCACCTGATAATTCTAGCGGTGAAGGGCTTTATTTTTCACCACTAAGTAGATATCATCAAACCCAGCTATTTGAGCTTGAACTTTTATGTTGAGAATCAATGTCCTTTTAAAGCTCAGCTGGATAGATTCTTAAGACCATGAGAGGATGTTTCTGGAGAAGTCTTGGCCAGAGGCTAAAGAAGAACTGTGTGATAATTTCTGCATTTATAACAAGGTCTCAATAAGGCTACAGTTACCGAAGTTGCTCATGTTTGTTTATTTTTTAACTTGGTTGCTAGCTGCAAGTTACATCTGTTGGGCTGTGTGCACCCTTGCTGAACATGTGCAAGAACTATCTCGTATCATCAAGCATATTTTTTCCTGTTTTAACTATTTATAGGCTGAGTGCCAGACTTATCTTTTGATCTTATCTTTAGTAAATATTCTGTCCCACTTGACACTCTCACTGAAAGAGAACTTAACTTGTTTTTTACTTAACTCTACAATCTGGGGGAATTTTTTTTACCTTTGAGCTTGAGAGCACAATAGTATTCCAACAGTCCTCTCTCACAGTGATTTTGAATTTAATACTCTCTTCTCTATTCTCTGCTTTGTCAGTCCTTACCTTCTGCATTTTTTTATTATTTCTTCTAGTATTTTGTATTTTTTTTGTCCAAAACACTTTTCCCCATAATTTGCTCCTGCTCATGTTTTCTTCCAGATGATGAAGCTTCAGGAGGCCTAAAAGGGCAGGGATGCATGCTGATATGCTTGGAATTAAGAATATAGATCTTCTGCAAGGAAGATTCTGTAAGGATGGAGATGTGGAAATGGTGTCTCTACTAGAACTGACAATCATCTCCTCTACCAAAGCAATGTTGTGAGCAGTGTACTGCTTACCACACAGTTGCATGGCTGAGAGCAGCAGCACAGAATTAGGATATTTAAAAGGGATTGGCAACTCCTTGTGAATATGTTTCAATAATAATTCAGTTCTGAAGGTAAATCAAAATGTAAACAATGCTAAAGGAAAAGAGGTTCAAGATCAGTTGCCTTTTTTTGCTAAGTTTTTCACGTGGACAAAATATGAGAGGCAGCTCAGTTAGCTTCTCTACAGCACAGGCTCTTCTGAGCAGGTCAGGCCTGCCTGGTGCTTATCTTCTTCAGAATTGAAGAAGAAGAAGTATATCTAAGTTTAAGCTACTCAGTGGCCATGCACTTACATATTTAAAGTTTCCCTAAAACACCCTGAGGCTGATACCTCTGATCCTTGGATATGGTGGGACTTGGCACTGTAAGGCTGAAGCTTCTTCAGAGATAGGGATTTTCTTGCTCTGAAATCCAGAAAAAGGAACTGAGAAACAGCACAGATGTTGCTTTCTCCTGTTTAGAAAGCTGGGTGTGCTCATCAAACACCAAAATTTAGGAAAACAGCTCCCTGAAGGTAGGATTTCAGATAAAGGAATGTTTTTCAGTTAAGTTGCGTATGACCAGAAAATGTGTTCTTGGATGGCATAGTGCTGTAATGATGGGTCATAGTACAAAGATGCCAAAAAGAAAGAGGATTATTTCAGAAGTAATTCTTACATGTCTTCTACCTGAGAAAATCTGTTCTGGATAATTTCATGTAGGTACAAAACTGTAAACTCACAGCATTGTAGGAAAGAAAGAAAATCTCACAGCTTGGCTTAATTTACTAGTATATTTATAATGATCAGTATGACTGCAGTGTTTTAGTCTGTTCTCATTTAGGTGAACTCCTAATCAGACTATTTTTTTTGAAGTAGGTCTTTGAGCTTTTATATGTTCTCTGCCAAAAAGGAGGTTGTTAAACTATTAGCTCTCCTGTCCAGTAATTTCAATTGTTAAAACCTCACAGTGAATGAGGCAAAGGAGTTTTGCCTCTTAAGGAGGAAAAACTATATGATTTTGTCTTGGGAATTTTAGCTTTCATAAATTAATCTTTCTAATCTTAGAGGGGGGAAAAATTCTGGTTTTGCCAGCCTTCATCACTGTACATTAGAAAGACCTGTTGTCTTTTAGAGCTTGTTTTATCAAGAACAGCAGCATCTAAGAAAGGGGTAAAAACTTCTTGAACTTCAAAGAAATCTTTTCTGTCCTAGTCCCAGGGCTTCCACATCAAAGAAGGAGGTGACATGGTCTGTGCAGTGGTGTCACCTGGCTGGGGTACACTGTCTCCTGGCTGACACAGTTGTGAGTGTAGCCGAGCTCCAGCTGTGCCACTCTGCCACTCGCTTCTTGGGGGACAGAGGGGAAGCATGAATCACACCCTTGCAATGTTTTCAAATGTGTCAAAGCTGGGCAGGAAGGAGCTGCTTCCTCTTTCACGTCTTGCTTAGGTACCAGAGTACAAAGGTTGGAAGAAGGAGCATTGCACTTGGCCAACAAAACACCAGACGTGTGGATACCTTTGGCAAAAGTGCAAAGTGGAGCTGTCAGTGGGCAGCCTCAAAGCAAGATGATGTCTGTAACTGCATTGCGACATTTGTGCCCAGTGGCTTGTTTTTCTGATTTGAAAAATGCTGATCTGTCTTTGGGAAATCATGCTGAAGGACTTGGGAAAATGTACCTTCCTGTATTTCTTTTCACAGTCCAGAGGGCAGCAGGAAGCTTTTGTTTCTTAGTTGTGCCTCTGGTCTGATAGTGAGGGTTTCCCAGACTTTTGCTATTAATTAGATGACAGTGTAAGTCAGATGAGATTTTGGTTTTCATTTTTTATTTTCCAAGTATTTAAAAAAAAAGATTCCACAGGTAGTCTGAACATAGAAAGCTGATGCTGGAAGACTACTCCTGTGCAACTGTAAAATATTGAGGCCAAAATCATGTAGGTGTGCTTTCCGAAATAGCATGTATGTGGATTAAGGGCCATGTCTTCAGAATATTTGCTTGTAGTCCATGAGGAAACATAATTCAAGAGTCTGGCTTTTGCCAATGCCTGACTGTTCTGCAGCAGGGGCCTGAGTTATTAATGGACTGTGTTTTAGGAGGAGAAGGAAGATGTGTGGATTGAGGAAAGGGTATCAATACTTGCTCTCAATGACAGCTCCCCTTTACACAGATAGGTGCAGTAATTTTTGGTGTAGAACAGTCAGACATCTTTTCCTATGGCTTTTGGAGCATGTTGTGCTTTCTTGGAGCCAGTGCTTTGTGGCCATTGGCCTGTCGAGTTGGGGAGAGGACTGTGTGCCCCTCAGTCCCACTACTAGCACGTCCTGGAGCAGCTGTGCAAACTGGGTGTCTCTGCTTTGACAGAGAGGCAAAGAGGGGAGAAAATTTCAAGTTGAAAGGAGCCTCTCAGTTAAGCTAACCTATATGAAGTGTTGTGCTGTTTTCTTTTTCAGCTAGAGCTTGATTTATAGATGCTCAAACTCCTATATAGAGTACCTAGAGGTACTCAGACTCATCTGTAGATGTTCTGACTTCTTCCCATTTCCTCTGGAGTAAAACTTCAGTCTGATCTCCTCACAGGACTTTTTCCCCAGCTGTGGAATTCTTATGGTGTGTGTTCATTTATTGAAGAGAGGATGTTGTGGGTTTTGCCAGTCTCTAATTCGAGAATAGTTGTGATTCTTGTGTTGGAGCTCAATATGGGTGTAGGCAGGTGTTGTGCAAGCATCCTAGTGCAGGTCTGCCAGCCAGCACTCCTGTCAATCCAGTTCTTCATCCTTTTTATTGGCAAGGATCACAAATTGCATAGTATGGGTGTTGTTTAGTTATTTTAACAAAATCTTGTGCTCAGGCTGGAAGCAAGGTTTGGGCTGGGCTTCAAGAAACAGGCCCTTGGCTCTTTCTGTTGGTGGTTGTTTGTAAAGCTGTTGACGAGCTCTCTCCATATGAGGTATAGTAGCTTTGCAGCAGTGGCTTGGGATGCAGGGTTGGTCTCTGAAGGTAGATTGGTAATCACTTCTTTTCCTTTAGTTTGGGCTTCGTTTCTATTTTTTTGTCAGCTGAGCCCTTCTTTGGAGGTAAAGCTGATCTTGCGGTGGGGCTTTCCCCAGGAATCTGTAATTAGGCAAGAGAAAGTGAGGAGGACAATAAAAGTGCAGTGAGTGATGGGATCACCAGCCCATACCAGCTGTCTTGTAGTGAGTTTTTGTCAAAGCTGCACCGGGATCTGCTTGTACCCTCCCTGTATATGTGCGTATCCTGGCTCCATAGGGGTGACTTGTGCCAAACAGGGTCCTGCTCCTCTGGGATGTGGATGCTTCAGTGTTGCTTCCCTCCTAGTTAGAGCCAAGAGCAGTGCTCATCTATTCCTTTAATCCTAAGTGCATGATTTTGCTCTGGTAAGTGACAGAAAATAATTTGCAAAGCCTGACAGAAAGAGAGACAGCTTGATTAGGTGTGTTACCTTAAAACCAATTTTTTTTGTTCCACTTAGGAGAATGAGTAGATCATTATACAAAAGTGTGTGATTGAGTTGTTCCACCCCAAACTTTCTTCCTAAAATTTCATAGAATCACAGAATGGGTAAGGTTGGAAGGGACCACAGTGAGTCATCTGGTACAACCTCCCTGCTCAAGCAGGTAATCCTAGACCACATTGCATGGAATTGCATCCAGATGGTTCTTGAATGTCTCCAGGGAGGGAGATTTCATACCCTCTCTGGGCAACCTGTTCCAGTGCTCAGTCACTGGTCACAGATTGCTCAGCTTTCTTCCCATTAATATTCTTGATTCAAAACCCCATACAGTGGCAGCAGTTGAAGCTGTATGACCCTGAGGGGATTTGGACTTCTCTATCACTAACTACCCAAAACAGATCCAGATGTCCTAGGCCATGAAACACTGGAGACTGCTTGCACCTTTTGACAACCTGGTCTCCTAAAAATGGTCTGGTTGTAGTAGTTGTTCATAAGGTTTTGAAAGCACATTGACTCAAAACTGAGCATGAGACGTCGTCCTTACCTCTATTTTTAGTGTATTTCTGGTGTACAGCAGTAGGGGAAGAGAAACATTTCTCAACTCCTAAAAGTAAGGACAAGGCTGTTAGTTCCAAAAGTATTTTTAAAACTTGTATACTAAAACCAACCGAGTTTCTGTTTGACTGTTTCCCTTCCATTATGGTTGATGGGAAACTTCTCATTTCCCACAGTGTAAGTAGTTCCCTGCTCTTCATATTATTCCTTTGTTTACTGTGTATATAGTAATGCATGCCAAGTTATACATGTATACATATCTATATGTATTTATATATTTTCTAATCAGGTGCAAAATGACAGCTCAAGTAACACTGGAGGATGCCTTGTCCAACGTGGATCTCTTGGAAGAATTACCGTTGCCAGATCAGCAACCGTGTATTGAACCCCCACCATCATCGCTTCTTTATCAGGTATGTTGTCATTGTAAGAAAAAGAGTTTTTCCATTTCCCATGGCTGTTAAGAAAGAGTATGTGCTTTTCAAAAAAAACCAGCCCAAAGCCAAAGTGTGCTAATACTGGCAATTTATATATACATTATTTTCATAGAATCATAGAACAGTTTGAGTTGGAAGGGATCTTAAAGATCATCTAGTTCCAAACCCCCTGGCATGGGCAGGGACACCTTCCACTAGATCAAATTGCTCAAAGCCCCTTCCAACCTGACCTTGAATATTACCAGGAATGGGGCAGCCACAAGTTTTTTGGGTAACCTGTTCCAGTACCTCACCCCCTGCACAGTCAAGAATTTCTTGCTAAACAGCTAATCTAAACATGCTCTCTTTCAGTCTGAATGCATTCCCCCTTGTTCTATCTCTGTTACATGCTCTTGTAAAAAGTCCCTCCCCAGCTCTCTTGTTGGCCCCCTTTAGGTACTGGAAGGTGCTATAAGGTCTCCCAAAGCCTTTTCTTCTCCAGGCTCCGCAATGCCGGATCTCTCAGTTTTGCTTCACAGGGGAAATGCTGCTATCAAAGATATAATTCTGTATTTTCCTTTCTCTGCAGCCAAACTTCAACACTAATTTTGAAGACAGAAATGCATTTGTCACTGGCATTGCAAGATACATTGAGCAAGCTACAGTCCATTCTAGCATGGTAAGTAGATGTTCTAGGATACACTTTTGTATTACTTGGAATAAAAGGAGAGGAATATATCTTCTTGCAGTTCACTGTAAGAATTATGCTCACAGAAAACAGGTTACTTAGAACACTTCCAGGAGGAAGTAAGACAAAAAAGTGTGCAGCTTTTTTTTTTTTTTTTTCCAACATACTTAATTTTTTTTTTTAAATTGCCTTTGGTCTTAAGCAGCCAATGTTGTTCAAAGGTTCCCTGCTTTTCTGGTGCATTTCCCCAGTATTCTGGGGCAAGTTAGTTGTATTGGCAGCTAGCTACTGTAACTTGAGTGAAAAATTACCTTCCATCCACCCAAGTTTTCACTATTTCTGTCAGTTTAGTGGTGTTGAAAAGTTTTTGTTGGCTTCCTCACCTACGAGTATATGTTAGTGGTTTATTGTCATTCTTTTGTGAAGGCATTCTGTGCTTTTTAACAGTTCTGCAATAGAAGATAAGAATTCATGCTAGTAATTCCATCTCTACTGGCAGTGTAACTTTTTTGGGATACAGAAGAACTTAAAGGCTGCCACTGTTGGTCTATACTGAACTTGCTCTCATTTCATGGCATTCTTGGAAAATGAGGAATAACATGTCTTGGAATTCTAGAAGCCAGTTCACAATTGGTGGAATAAACAGATAAAGCAGCTGGTTACATGCTACTGAAAATTATGTATGCTTACACCAGTCTACTTTTAAAATTAATTGGTGACTCCTTAACCTGTTTTGGCTGTATGGATATTGTTTTACCTCTCATTTGCCATGTAAGAAAGGGTACTGCTCTGCATGTACTGACTCTTTCATCGTTGACCATTCCACCTGGAGTCCCTGAATTTAAAACCAAAAATAGATACCACCACATCACCCTCTCCCCTCAGATTAGCCTTTTTATTTATACTTATAGACCACAGTGTCTTTGGTTCTGGGAAGAAAGAACAACACAAGAAATAGTCCGGCCGGGGGAGATGATAATTTTTGTCATGAGATAAGCATAATTGTTGCAGTTGTTAATTAATGATCTGATTGGTTTAAGTGGGATGATGATGTGAATTCTCTCAGAATGAGGTGTATGCTAAAACAGATGACTGAGAATAAATGGAAATTTTTAGCTATTGGATTGTAGGCAAACTGCACATCCATAGCTGATCAGCTCTGATACATGCAATATGTCAGCTGAGGCTATGAATTATGGTAATACTGTTTTACATACATATAGTATGATGTATCATTGAGCTTGCAGTATATGTGTGTTTATACATAAACAGTCTGATAAGAGAAGTAGGTTTGTTTGGACAAGAATTTGTAATGATAGAAGACACATGGATCTAGCCTTTTTTTATTACAATGCCTGATTATATTGAGTGTCCTTCCTACAGAATGAAATGCTAGAAGAAGGACAGGATTATGCAGTCATGTTATACACATGGAGAAGCTGCTCAAGAGCCATTCCTCAGGTAAAGGAAGAAAACTACCGTCATGCAACATGTGGACTTCTGTCTTGTTTTAGTGTGGAGCTGCACAGATAGAGCTTTGTTAGTGAGCTCAAAAATGGAGTCTTTTTTGATTCCTGAATTGTGAGGCTGGGCATTCCATAATATAGAATCTTTTAGAGCTTGGGAACCACTTGGATTTTATTTTTTGGGTTTTTTTTTTAATAAGGTGCCTATAGCAATATCCCATGGGGTTTGTGTCAGTCTTACTGTAGTAAGTAGTATAGTGGTAATGTGCTTTAGAAGGAAAACTATTGATTGTGAGATCTGTTTGAGGTCAGAATTTCATTCAAGAGAATGGACCTTCCCACTCCCCAACTTAATATTTAAATTCAGAACAGGTTTAACGACTAGTATAACATGTAACAATTAACCTACAGGTTAAACATTTAAGTTTCTAAACATCCCAGGTAGTCACTTTCTAAATGTCAGTGCTATGTAGCGTTTTCTTGATCTGTATACAAAAATAAAACACTGAGAATAGGTGACAAGTCAGCTTCAAGTGTCTGGGAACAGTTGTAGAGGTGTGGAGTGAGAAAAACACGAACATGCATCAGGAAACCAAACAAAATTGTTACCATGAGCTGACTCCTTCCTTTATAAGGAATTTGTAATGCAATAATTTTTGTACTGAAATACAAGGACGGCATCTCCTGTCGTTTAAATATTTAGAGTGGAAGTCAGGTGATCTGTTTTAATTTCTAATTCTGACCCTATTTTAGTGCATGATTTTGAGTAAGTGCCTTAATGTGGAAAGAATACTGTTCTAACCATACAGAGATGTTTGACAACTAAATTACTTGCTGCGAGGTAATAGAAAAATCTTAGATTTTTATTCTTTTTCAATTAAGCTTTGAAGATTAGCATAAGATAACGAAACCTGTAAATTTTTGTCTTTTGAGTTTGTCTCTTCAGAACAATAATGTATTTTCTCAGGATCTTAGTTTCTGAGGCCTTATCAGGGAAAGTTCCAAATGTAATGATGTCTTTAATTATCCTCAGGTCAAATGCAACGAGCAGCCTAACAGAGTAGAAATTTATGAGAAGACTGTGGAAGTTCTGGAGCCAGAAGTCACAAAACTGATGAATTTTATGTATTTTCAGGTAAAAGAAATGGAAACAAAGTTTTTCAGTGGGCTTGTAATTTTATATTACTGTTTTATATGCTTGATATTGTGTGCCCAGATATTGAACCTAGTCATTATACTTCAGAAAAAGCCTACTATATTCTCTCACAGAAGGGCAGAATTTCTAATGCCTATCTTAAAAACTTTAGGCAATCTGCTTTAAGACTTTCAGCATAAAATCAAAGGTAATTGCATATAGTCCCCATGCAGCACATGGGGACAGAGGTCTGGCACTTTGGGAAAAAAAAATGGCAATATAATGCATTTTACATGTGTGCATGTAAACATCTCAGCACTGACACCATTTGCTGGAGAATGAGGGCTCCACAAGTCTGGACAACAGAGCAGCAGGTGCAGCTTGGCAATGGCAACTCATAAATGAGGCAAGCTAACTCAGTTGTTGTGACCTGCCAGCCACCCGAGCTGGAGAATAGCAGTCTGTTCTTGCTTTCTCCTCCCTCCTGGCAGCTTGCCTTTTATTTCAATGGGCTGAGGATGTTTCCAGGCATTATTCAGAGCTGGAGCAGCCAGAGCCTGGGAGGGCCAGAGCACACAGGAAGAGGAGACTGAATGAAATGTAACATTTTCTGTTGTGTTCCCCAACCAAGGGTTTTACTGATTACAGTCTCCTCTCATTCAAGCAGAGTAGTGCCCTAACATCAGAAGAGATGCCCTTTTACATTTGAAGTTGCTGTCTTTATTGTATTTGTAATTTCCATCTGAAATGGCCCTGGTTTGGAAATAAGCTCCCAAATAAATATGTGCCAGGATGACTGTGAGAGTTTACATGTACAGTGTGCTGTGGATTTTTTTTCTGTTTGTTTGAAGGGAACATACCTATAATCTGTTGTTGTAAAGCTTATACACTTCCTCACTAAAGAGCATGAAATCACTTGTTTTGAAGGGATTTGAAACTTCATAGAATTGCAGAACAGTTTGGGTTGGAAGGGGTCTTAAAAGATCATCTATTCCAACCACCCTGAAGAGATCGGAGTTATTTTCAACCCAACCAAGTTGCTCAGAGCCCCATCTAACCTGGTCTTGAACACTTCCAGGGATGGGGGATGCATCTTCTCTCTGGGCAACCAGTGCCTCACCACCCTCATTGTAAAGAACTTCTTCCTTATACCCAATGTAAATCGACCCTCTTGTAGTTTAAAACCATTACGCCTTATTCTGTTTTTTTATCTATACTTTTATCATGCTAATCTGCAAAGAGGAACCTTGGCTCTTGTGTCAGGCAAGATCTGTGGCAAAAATTACTGGTGACATTTGTAGCACACATCAAGTACCCAGAGGTGGAGCTGAAAGGCCTGTACTGATGCTTTGCTAGTTTTGCATGCTTTAAACATTTGTCGGCTTCAGAGGGACTTTTCACTGAACCAGCTCTAGGTACATGATGAAACTTCTTCCCTGGAAATGTCATGGCTTTTACTCCCTGTTTCTTCTTTCTTTCCACCCCTTAGAGAAATGCAATTGAGCGATTTTGTGGGGAGGTGAGACGCTTGTGCCATGCAGAGAGAAGGAAGGACTTCGTGTCTGAAGCATATCTGATCACACTGGGCAAATTCATCAACATGTTTGCGGTCTTGGACGAGTTGAAGAATATGAAGTGCAGCGTGAAGAACGACCATTCAGCCTACAAGCGGTAAGTGGCGAGGAGCAACAGGACCCGGGTTTCTGCTGCCGGGATACAGGCGTCCCACCAGATGGCAGCAGCTGCTCTTCTTCTGACAGCGTTTTCTTCAACAATACTCCCTTCCCGCGTGGGACAGATTACCTTGAAACTAGGGATGGGTTGACTGCATTTACGCAGCTGAGTACCTGTATTTTCTTTGTTCTATTCTTCCAGCAGCGAAAGGCTTTTCTGCCTTTTGATGCTAAGCTGTCAAATACTTTGTCTTGGTGTACGCATATACTTTGTGCAGTAAAGCTTCTCTTTTTAAGTTTGAGAGGAAACTGGCTTTCTGGTCACTTGTGCTACTCCTATTCTATTGTAGGCATCCTCTTTTGTCATTTATAGTTGAGAGTTGTTACACTTGTTCTTAAAACATTTCAGGTTTGCTGTTTTAAGAGCATTGTGACTGTGGGTATAGCAGGCAGGGGAGAGGGTGGGATATTGGTAGCCAAGTTTTGTACTTGAGCTACCAGATAGTATCAGGTATCTTCTGTTGAACACAGTGGTCAGAGCAGCAGGGGAAGGCAGCCTTTATGCCAGCTGTAACATGTGTGATCTTTCATAAAGAAACCTATCCAGGCAATGACTAGACAATTTTACCTATTCTTCTTGTACTTACAGGAGATATAGTTTCTACCTCTACTAGGTGTAGTTGTCGTTGTGCCTGAAGACCTAAACTTACCTGGTCTGCCTTTTTTTGTTTTTTTTTTTTTTCCTTTGGCAGTGTGGTTCTAGAGGTCACACTCTTGTTTTCTGGAAGGCTGACTTTTCCTGGGTTGTTGTGTTGGATCTATAGAGGCACAGCTGCACCCATCAGTTGAAGGATATACACAATGTTTTTTGGTTTGGGTATTTTCTTGGACCTTTTAATTAGGGTGTAGTGGGGGATTTGGAGTAATAAACCAGTTTATTTTGATAAATGAAGTCCATTTCTCTCCTAGTGAACTTTTCACCTTTTTTTTTTTTTTGACTGTTTTCTTAAAATTCCTTTGCTTTTGTGAAACAAGGTCTTGATGCAGTTTTGAGTCCATAACCCGTGTTTGGGTAACTCACTGTTATAAAGCTGTGGCAAAAGAAGTACTGGCCCATATCTGCCAAGTTCTCCTCCTCCTTCATTCAGGAGTTTGGAGGTGAGAGATGCACTGAAGTTGACAGTCTTTTCTGATGAGTGAATGATACACATTGTACTGGCACTTAAAGATGTGCACAAGTTCCCATGACATATTTAGGGATGGGTCTGTTTCTACTGAGTGGAGAGGGATTTGCTTGCAAACAGTACTGGCCGAGGGAAATACTGTTTTTTCCCTTCTGTTTTTAAAGAGCTGCTCAGTTCTTGCGGAAAATGGCAGATCCTCAGTCTATTCAAGAATCCCAGAACCTCTCCATGTTCCTTGCCAACCATAACAAGATAACACAAGTAAGCTTTAATTGTCTTTTTGCAAATTACCTATTGCTTTACAGAACTATTAAAGTAAAACTCTTCCAGTTTTGTAGTAATTCCCCAGGAAGTGTAACTAGTTGACTAATATCTCTTCTTTTTTTTCAGTCTTTGCAGCAGCAGTTGGAGGTGATTGTTGGCTATGAAGAGCTCCTTGCAGATATTGTGAATTTGTGTGTGGACTACTATGAAAACAAAATGTATCTAACGCCCAGTGAGAAACATATGCTTTTAAAAGTAGGTTTCTTTTGGGTACAAAATTAAAAAGGAATGGTGAGACAGTAACACACATGTTTGAATTCCTGATTGTTTGTGGGTTTTTCTTTTTTTTTTAAGGAACCAGATTAACCAAATAACTGAAATTACTCCTTTCCCCCGTGCATTGTCTTTATTATATTATATGCTAGATGTATTTATAAAGTTTCTAATCAATTTTTGTTTTTCATAAGTTGAAGTTGATGCAATTGAACTGCATTAAATTCTATGGAACTGTGTGTCTATGAAGTATGACAGCAGAAAGGAACTGCTGCGTTTTAGTTTAGATACGTGTCAAGTTTGTATAAAAAGCTTTTGGTAGTGAGGCTGTGTATCAAATAATTCAGGGAACAAGTATCTGAAAGTTAGGATTAATAAATAACTTTTGTTAGCTTGAGTATGTACATGGAATAAGGGAGTGCTAGGCAAAATGAAATGTGGTTGATATCAGTTGTATGCCTTGCTGTGGAAGAAAAGAGAGTAAGAACATAAAATTTGCCTCATGACAAATATTTTGAGTCACTTCAGTGTTTAACTTCTTAACACTGCTGTTTCTTAGGACAGAATGAAAGCATCTTGAAACCATACACAAACTCTAGAGCATTTGCCTTCTGTCTGAAGGGATGTCCAATGTGCCTTTCGTATTTAGGCCTTTTGTTTGGTAAATGCTTGCTTAGAACACATTAAGTGGCTATGCTTGGCTCCTGTAAATGCTAAATTATAACTCTATGTTATAAATAATTTGGATGAAATGTAATTAGATCCTTTTTAGATGCTTTGAAGCGCTTGTGTGTATACTTCAGAGTTGTGCTGAAAGCCATAAAAAGCAACCACTCAGATGTTAGATCTAAATTTCTATTACAGATCAGTTTGCACATACAGAGTTATAGTAAAATGCAAGTGAAAAAAACCCTGTCTAAAATTAGCTTGATTCTAGTTTCAGGGAGGGGTTTTTTTAATGTTAAATCTTTATACAAAGGAATAGCAACTTTGAAAGGTAACTGATTGGGGTAGTGTTAATGTAAAACTACTAATATACATAATAAATAAAAGAATGCTACAGAGGAGTATGTATTAGAAAATATTTTCTGTTTGAAGGAGGTTGGGTATTTTAGGATTGTTTTTAAAATATTACCAGCAGGTTTTTACCTCTGGAAGTCCTTTTGTGAAATGGTTTGATTTTTTTTCTTTTCCAGGTGATGGGTTTTGGATTATACCTGATGGATGGAAGTGTCAGTAACATCTATAAGTTGGATGCAAAGAAAAGGATAAATTTAGCCAAGATAGACAAGTACTTTAAGGTTGGTTAAGATGTGATCTTAATATTTGATGTTAAGGGTAATTCCCCTTGCATTTTAAATATAATTAAATAGAATGGAGATCACTTTGGATTATAATATGGGTAAATAATGGTTTCCTTTCAATAGAGTCTGTGTTAATAATTTATCTCATCTGATTTATTCCCTGTGTACAGCAGTTGCAGGTTGTCCCACTGTTTGGTGATATGCAGATTGAACTTGCAAGATACATTAAGACCAGTGCCCATTATGAGGAAAATAAATCCAGGTGAGAGGGAGAGTGGAGCATCTGGGCTGGGAGAAGTCAGACCCTTGAGTATTTCCATAATCAACTGTTAGTCTGTGGTAATTAATGGGATTTTCACCCGGTTGTCTTTTTGGTGCGGGCATTTCACTGTTAATGTAATTCATGTAATAGATACAACTAAAGGAACAGATTGCTTAAAGGCATTTCTATGTTGCTGAGCTCATGCTTGAATCTCTGACATTTCTTATCACCGGAGTTGGAAGAAATTATTTTTATCTTATACTAATTTGATTTTTATTTTTTCCTTGAAATATGAAACTTTCTTTAAAAGAAATGAAGAATTTTACTAAGCAAGGTGAGCAGTAGTAGTGCATGGGTAAAACAGGCATGTGCACATTGTACGTGGAGCAGCAACTTAGCTTTTCTCCCCCTTCTTTTTGATTTGTTTTGGCTAGGTGTGCAGCACAGCAAGATGTTTGGAAAATGCAGCCAGTTGTTGCATAAATGGTTCTATGGTTTATAGTTTTTGCTTTGTTTTAGTGAACATTTCTGTGCTCCTCCAAGGCCTTCCCTCCATGCAGTTACATGAATTTAGAATGTTGTGCTTTGCATTTTAATTCCTGCAGAAAGAAATATATAACCTGCATGTAATTGCTAAGAGAAAATCGACAGCAATGGGCCTACTGAGCTACTAAAAATACAAGGCTACTTAATCTGATGTTCTTGGTAGCATGATTTTTGTGTACCTCTTGATAACTTGTTAATAGTATTTTATAATGCCTTTTTTATAGTTGGGAGCATAATGGATGCTCTTCACAGTTAAACAAGAAAAATTATCCAAAGGTAGCTAGATGTGTCTTACAGCCTGTACCTATACTTCTGCCCTACCTTTCAAGCCTTTCTGGTCTTGTTCCTAAATGTATGCTGGTTTGTATTTCACAGCAACAGCCTTTAAAAAACAAAAAGAAAAAAACCCCAAAACAGAAAAGAAAAATGTTGCGTTTTTTTCTGAAGGCTTGGAAGAAGTGCTGTTTGAACTCAGAAGGGCAGTTCATCACCAATGGATTGTGCAGGGTTAGAGTTAGAGATGTGAAGGGATGAAAGGCCTCAAATAGCAGAGAAAGAAGATGTAAAAAGAAACAAACCAAAAAGTAATGCATTGCAGATCTTTCTTCGCAATATTAGCTGTGTTGTTTATAGCCAAAACTGATTTATGTGGGGTTTTTTTTGTCTTCTGAAACAGATGGACATGCGCATCTTCCAGCAGCAGTCCCCAGTACAATATATGTGAGCAGATGATTCAGATCAGAGAAGACCACATGCGTTTCATATCAGAACTGGCTCGTTACAGCAACAGTGAGGTATGTGGGATTAGAGCTATGTGTGCATATTTCACATCACTCACTAACAGTCATTGTTAAGTATCTGAAGACCAGAAAAACCTCAGGCTAGGAAAATGGCAAAGCTTGGTCTCCTGAGTCAAGAGAAGCTGGCTGCAGGACTAGTATCTGTTCTCTGCATTTTATTTGCACTATTTAAATAATAATAACACATCATACAAACTGCACTGCCCTTCTGCCTCTTTCACTCTATATTTCTAGGATAAATGTCCTGGAACTTTTGCTATGTCTCTGTTAGAATGTGTTGTCTAGCCCTTGCTCCAAACATGTGCTTGTAACAGTTTAAATGAAACTAAAAGTTAAGAGATTAGTAAAAGAAAACAGAAATGCACATGTATACACATATATATATATAATCTATATAGAACATATAACTATGTATTGTATATAATTGGTGTCTTGAATTCATCTGCAACAATATTTTGGTCATTAGGGATCCCAGTGATTTCCATCTCTTGACCAAAATCTGTGAAGTTTAGCTACATAAGTCTCTGGAAGAAAAAACTGATATTAATGCAGGTGTTGGTATATGATGCTGTTTTAATGCTTAAAAGAAAACTGTAGAAATTTGGTTGTGGATGCTGGATGTAGCATGTTCTGATGTGGGGTTGGTCTTTTTTCTATGTGGGGTTTTTGTTTGTTTTTAATTTTGTTGTTGTTTAATAATGCTCTAGGTGGTGACTGGGTCTGGTCGACAGGAAGCTCAAAAAACAGATGCAGAATATCGGAAACTCTTTGATCTCTCTCTCCAAGGCCTGCAGCTTCTCTCCCAATGGAGTGCACATGTCATGGAAGTGGTATGTTATTTGGGAAGTAAAACCATATGAAAAAGAGGTGGCTTGGTGAGGTTAGACAGAATAAAACAGTTTTGCATTAAAGGAATGAAAATGCCTGTTGTGTTTTCACTGGATCATATAATATTCTGAGTTGAAAGGGACCCACAAGGATCTCATTGCCTTAGCTCCCCTCTTCCTTCACTGCTTTTCTCCTTCTGCTCTAAACCCCACTCTTAGCGGAAGGCACATGAAGGTCTCAGAGTTTAGGGACAATGTTGCTGCTTTGAAGATCCAGCAGCTTGCACAGTCTCACACAGTACACTCAACTTGTTATATTTAATTGACAGGCTGTTGCCTTTGAACCATCACCAGACATTTTAATGTTGCTCTTGATACGTAGATTTTGTAGACTAAGACGTCATAATTTTCTTCTAAACTTTGTTTAAAATTATATTGTTGGAAATGTCCACACTGACAAGCAGTTTCCCAGGGGGTGATGGAACGGCTCCAGCTGGCTATGTTTATACATCACCACTTGGTAAACAGAAGCATGTATGGTCTTAAAACACAACAATGGATGGAAGGGCTCCCCTTGGCTTTAGATTAAGGTTTCAGTCAAAGGGAAAATAAATGCAGGAAAAGGACAATTTGAGAGGAGATGAGAGAGGAGAAATAAAGAACCTGCAGAGTTTTTTCTCTGTATTTTAATAGTTTATTTTAAAAAGAGATGCCAGTTAGAAAAGTGACTGTGGTTTTTTTCCCATAAGAAGCTGCTTAAGGCAGAAATTGAAGAGGAGGATGCAGGAGTCCTTTTTATGCTGCTGACACTTAGAGCACAGTTGCATGTTCTAGGAAGGGTTGAAACATGACTTATTGTATGAGAGAAGCCAGACTTCCTCGCCATCTGCCCCTGATGTCTCGGGGGGCCATCAAGTAATTTGCACTATGTCAATTTGTGCAGTGCAATCACAGTGGGCATAGCTAGAGATCCAGTTTTCTTTCTCCTCTGTATTTTTAACTGCCTCTTTTAAAACTTGTAGATGAGTCATGCTTTTTTCCTGTATTATTCCTATTTAAATCAGCAGTGTATTTTATGTTGAAAATCTTGTTCTTGTTTTCTCCTCCTAAGAGAGGTTGCCATCACCTGTTCCTGGTCTCTGCAGCTCCCAGACTTGCTCCCTTTATTTCTGTCATCACAAATTGCTGCATTCAGTGTCTCTTCATAGTGACAATCTTCCTATTTTATTATTTTGAAGAAAGTCGCTCATTCTTAGCTGTTTTTTATCTTCCTTCTCCTGTCCTCCTACTTGAGAATTCATTCTGATATGCAGTATCCTAATTATTTATCTGTCTTCACGTCACTCAGTATCCATGAACCTAGTTACATGCATCATGTTCAGATAAAAAGTTTCAGCATAAGTTTGTTGTCCATCTTAACCCTGTCAACTTAATGACCCCCAAAATACTTCATATTTGTTTAATCATTTCCCCCAGTGTCCTCTTTGTAGCACTTATATTGTAGGGTGTGATGCTCTCCTTTGCCATAGGTAAACTGGTACTTTTAATTCATTGTAGTAGGCAAATTTCTATAGCTCTGTAACCTAACACTTATGCAAAGATATCAAAAGGATCTTACTATTCCCTGAACTCAGACTGTGAGAAAATTGTATTTAAATGTGACTAGGATTTTTCAGTTGATGTACCCTAATGGATATTGGACCAGCCTGACAATGCTCAGGGACATTGTGAGCTGTGTTTGCAGTACCTGAAAAGGCAGTATTTAAGAGAAATGCATGCTCTGCAGATTATATTGTCACAGATAATTCATCTATTTCCACACATTTCAGTCTAGTAAATTAAAACACACACCAAAAAAACCCCAAACCCTCTAGTTTTCCAGTTTTGAAATCTAAATGTAACTCTATGGCCAAGTAGGAAGCTCCTGCATGTGTGGGTATGATAGTTTTTTTCTAATGTTTTGAGATCTTTCTGGGTTTCTCATGCTTGAAGCAGAAAATAAACTTTTGACTATGCCAACATTTACTCAGTGAAAAATACTCTGAAGTGCATTGCCTGCTGAGTTTGGATGGCATTTTTTGAACTAATATAGAGTCATCGGTTTTCAGGACAATTTTCTAGGGAAATTATTGCTTGGCATTTCTGCTAGATAGTAGTTTCAGAATTTATGCAGGGTTTGTGTATAATACCAAATACTGTTTTTCAGGTATTCATTGGAGTATTTTTCAAAGCATGTTACTTGTTTCTGGCTGGGTTTTTTTGTGTTTGTCAGGCTTTTTATTTTTTGTTTCCCCATCTTTTATCCTCCCTCTTGTGCTGTGTGAACTGCAGTATTCGTGGAAGCTGGTGCACCCAACTGACAAATATTCTAATAAAGATTGTCCTGACAATGCAGAAGAGTATGAAAGAGCAACAAGATACAATTATACTAGTGAGGAGAAGTTTGCTTTGGTTGAGGTAAGATAAATGTTTTTTTGTTTTTAGGGATTTTCCAAGGATTAATTCTATACAGAAAAGAATGTTCTCTCTAAGCATTTTCTATATGCGATGCAAAAAGACAGCCTGCTCTGTGCTGACTCTGAAACAGCACGTGTTCCTCCATTCAGTATATAGGAGGAGCACAGCAAAACTGTCCTTCATCTTTTGTAACTTGTTAATTCCCCTTTTCTAATTTTCTGTATTTACAAAGGACTTTTTAAACAATTGTACAGAAAAATAAGAGAAATACAGTTGGTTGGTTTTTGGTTTTTTTGCAGGTGATTGCCATGATCAAAGGCCTTCAGGTGCTGATGGGACGGATGGAAAGTGTTTTCAATCATGCCATTCGTCATACTATTTATGCAGCTCTTCAGGACTTTGCTCAGGTCACACTTAGGGAGCCATTAAGACAAGCCATTAAAAAGAAGAAAAATGTCATTCAGAGGTAGCATTCTTGTTTTCATCTTCTATATTGTTTCCTCCAAACTCTAGTAAATTTATTGCAGAACTGAACAACTATTAAATCCTACCTATTTAAGTCTGCATTTCCCTACTAGTCTGCCTGGCATTCATAGTTTTGACATTGGTTGGATATGTACTAGAAGCTGAAGATGCCTGAAGTTACAAATGAATGGTTGCCAGTATGGCTGCAGTAAGAATCCAGGCTGTTTTGAGTCTCTTAGAACTACTTCTAAAAGTCTTGTGTTCTCTGTCATTTTATTTAAAAAAAAATATAAATATAGTAATACTGAAAACAAGATTAGTGGTTTTATTTTGAAGAAAAGTTTCACTGTCCACTTTATGATTCCAGTGTTTCTTCTCCTTGTGTCTCATATTTATCCCACTTTTCCCTGCCTCTCTTAGCATTCTGCCTTATTTCTCAGCTTCTGCTGCTTTTGGCTTATTAGCCTTACACTTCTCTTCCAGTGCTCCATCTGCCCACACTGATTGGTGACATTTTCTGACCTTATTTTTTTGTCCCTAATTGTTTGCTTTTAATCTTAACTTGTTTATCATTTGTTTACTCCCGTGTTTCATTGCAAAGCTCTTAGAGGTGAAAGTCCTTGGTTAATTAGGCTTTTGCTAAATGCTCTGACTACCACAAAAGGGCCATCCTAAGCTAAAAATAAACAAATTACTCCAAATTATCAGGTTTGCGCAGAGAGTCTTTTTGTCCTAAGATTTTCATGAAATATAGAAGTACTACTTTCATACCTGCTCAGATTTGGGAGGAGACATTTCCTTGATCATTCAGCATGCCACTGGATATGGCTGGTTGTGTTCCTGATGAGCATCTGAGTTCCAGTCCAGTACTTGGAGCTAGAAGTATGAAGCTGTATAAATTTCAGCTGAATTCTGGAATCTGAATTTCTTCTGAAAACCGGAATTCTGCTTTTTTTAAATTTCAAGCCAGCACTGGCTCCCTTTAGTTTGGTTAATAATCTGCTTTGGTTTGATTGAATATGAATTGAATTCATATTGAATGTATCAAATCATATATTCATGTTAATATGAATTTGGTTTGATTGAATTTTGATTGAACTCCCCACCTGGAGTACTGCATCCAGCTCTGGAGTCCTCAGCACCAGAAGGATGTGGACCTGTTAGAAAGGGTGCAGAGCAGGCCATGAAAATGACCACAGGGATAGAGCACCTGTTCTACAAAGGCAAGCTGAGAGAGCTGGGGTTGTTCAGCCTGGAGAAGAGAAGGCTCTGGGGAGCCCTCATTGCGTCCTTCCAGTACCTTAGAGGGGCTTATAAAAAGGAGGGAAAGGGACTTTTTATACAGGCAAACAGTGACAGGACAAGGGGCAATGGTTTTAAACTGAAGAAGGGCAGGCCCAGTTTAGGAGTTAGGAGGAAATGGTTTACTCTGACGGTGGTGAGACATTGGAGCAGGCTACCCAGAGAAGTTGTGGCTGCCCCATCCCTGGAAGTATTCAAGGCCAGGTTGGATGGAGCTCTCAAGGCCAGGTTGGAGTGGGCTCTGGACAACCTGTTCTAGTGCAACCTGCTGTTGCAAAGTTTCTGTGTTTGTGGAAGAGTGCTTAAAAAAAGTAAAGTGTTCTCCTGGGTGCACTTGGATGCATACCGGTCTAAAGTTGTGTGAATTGTGTTAAGTGTTTTGCAGGCCATAAGGAAGACAGTCTGTGACTGGGAAGCGGGTCATGAGCCATTCAATGACCCAGCTCTGAGGGGAGAGAAGGACCCCAAAAGTGGTTTTGACATCAAAGTCCCAAGACGTGCAGTGGGACCCTCCAGCACTCAGGTATTTCCCTGTCTGGTGGTTGTGATACCCATCCACAATTACTGCATGAGGTGTTTTCTCTCGTTCTGGAACTATTTTAAAATTGCAAGTTTTATTGTGGCTTTTTTAAATGCTAAAACTCTACCCTGATTTATATTTATGAAATTATATATACTTAAACCAGATCCTCTGTCTGGATTGCTGTAATTTTCTACTCTGATGAATAATTTTCCAAGTGTTCAATCTCTTCAATTTGATTTACTTGGCAAAAATATTTTCTCATTGAGCTCCTAATGTTTTTTTAAATCGTATTTTTGAACTATTTGATTTATTTCTTGACTGACTTCCTTTTCTGGAATGGCTGGTGAAATTTATTTGTTAAATCCTATTATTCAGTAGATGTCTAGTAGCTTTAAAATATGTTTAAAATATGAATGAATACCTGTAAAATATGGGAGAGTATTTGACTTCTGACAAGATCCCTCCTTGTGGTTAGTAATTAATGATAAAGCTGGTCCCTGAAATCTATCTAGACTGCTGCTGCCACTAAAACAAGAGATATTTCAATTGTTTTCTGTGGTAGTCATTGAAATTCCATGCCAAGATGCTCACTCTTGTTACCTCCATATAATTCTCTTTTTTTATTTGTGGATTTGTTTGGAGAGTGTATGGTCTGATGTTCAGAGCTCATCTGAGAAAATGAGGTACTGAGCACTTTGGGTGAAAAATTGAAGGCAACTGTGGTTTGTGAAGACAATCTTTTAATACCTAAAATCTGTGGAAAGGAGAGCATGTATGGATAATAATTTTGGGTAATAAAAAGTTGCTTAATTTGTGATAAGATGGGTTTAATGAAGGTTTTGTTTTGCTAATTGGAAAAAATAATTTTGATTTCTAATTTTCTGGGGGAAAAGTTAAATATTACCACCAGTGTGCTTCTCCTGTGCTTTAAGGGCTTTGCTTCACCTTCTGCAACAGACTTTTTAGAGTATGTGGTTCTGTCTGCTTTTTCTGCTCTTGGGCTGGCACACTTGCCTTTCTTGGCTGACAGGAGGAAGTGAGGTCAAATATATTGATTTTTAGATAGGTTTTTCTCAGTTTCACGCAGTTCTAAAATGGCTGTGTGTGAATTGGTAATTGGTAATACTTGGAAATCTTTGTGAAATAATTGGATAAGCTAATGTCTCTGAGCATCCTCTGAAATGAATGGGAACTCTTCCCTTTGCTTGAGGGAGCACCAGATTGCAGTGATTATTCAGAACAACCTTTCTGTATGACCTCCTCTGCATGCTTACTGTGCTGCTTTTCATTTTTAACAAACTAACCTGTTTTCTCTGCTTCTGTTTCCCCTTCCTTATTTACCCATGTGTTTTTATTAACGGATTCTCTTTCCCCTGCCTGCCCTATCTGTTGGTTTTTAGCTCTTCATGGTTCGCACTATGACAGAGTCCTTAAACTCTGCTGAGCTGTTGAAGCAGCTCAAGTCTCTGGGATTGGAAAAGCTATTGCATGTGACACACAAGTTTCTGAGGCAGTCCTACATCTATCCGCCTCTTTTAAACTTTGGTGGTAAGACATTACTTATTACTTTTACTTTTTGTGGTGATGTGAACTGTTCCACTGCAAATGGTCTGCTGCTAAGTGTCAGTGGAGGTCCCCTTGGCATGGGTAGGCATTTGTGCTGGTGCATAGGCTAGCGTTGCATCTGTTCCTCTTGCCTAAAAGGCTTTTATCCACAGAGTGCCATTTTTCAATTTGAATTGGAGCAGTCGCTTACTGATAGTAATTCTCAGTGTTGCTCAACTAATGTACCATGTGTATTTTCCTTTTTTCCTCCCCTTTCCACCATAATTGTTTCCTTTAATGATACAGCTTTACATGGTGAGAACTATGTTAGAGTCCCTCATTGCTGACAAAAGTGGTTCCAAGAAAACCTTGAGAAGTAGCCTTGAGGGGCCCACCATATTGGACATAGAAAAATTCCATCGCGAGTCTTTCTTCTACACTCATTTGATAAATTTCAGTGGTAAGATACGTAGATGATCAGTGTCCAGCTTAGCATGTCCTAACACCTCTAACACGACCTGGGAAATGTTTCCGATTGCCTAAGTCAACTTACCTTTGGTTTATTTATCAAAAGCCTTGGTCTGTCCAAACTTTTTCTGAGACACGGTATTTAGCATTGTGATGGGATTTTTATTTTGACTTGTTACACGTGTGTTTATAATGGGTCAAATTTTGTATTGTTATCTCCCTTTTCTATTTTCTTTATGTATGTATTTATATAAACAAGGGACAGATAAGCCTATACACATTGAAATTTTAAAAAGGAAGTAGTTTTTGTGTTTTGGAAGATTTTTTTTTTTCTTTTTGTTTCAAGTACAGAGGAAACAAATTCTCTGTTGTGGTAAATTTGATGTCATTTCACTACTCTTACTATTCAGTTAATTGTAATCGGAAACATGCTGTCCTAAAGAATTCACCTACTGACATTGAGTGTATGTAGTCTTTGTCATCACCATGCTTTGTTGTCTTTTATTTTTGTTCTGCTACTGGTCTCCTTTACCCCTTTACAGGGGGAGCCTGTTAATGTCAGTCATAATGCTGCTGGGGAACTGCACCACAAAAGGCCTTCAGAAGGTCTTAGTGTAAAAAGTTCATTCCTGTTTTAGTTCTCAAGCCTTCTGCAAAAGAAGGATTGTGCTGAGTATTTTCTGCACAGGTGAGAAGCACACCTCAGTGCTCTTGACAGTGTCCTTAAAAACTTGTCAGTTTAATCCCTACTTCATGTGTCTGTCTGTCATTTCCTGCCCATCTAATCAATAGGAACATGTGGAGCGATTCAGTCCTCCATAGCAAAAGATGCTACTGGTGCACCCGGTGCAATTTTGTCTCCTTTGCCTGCTGCCTCCCAAATTCAGTGTATGGCTTTCTCAGCCCCCACGTGAGAAATTAGACTAGAAATGCCCCTTCACTGGTGTACATAGTTTTTCTGTTTAACTGATAGTCTGGTTCACTTCCACTCTTTTTTTTTGGTAATAAGGCACCACTTTGGGGGTCAATGTGGAGTTCAAAGCTCTTTGAAAAAGTTATGGGCTTTATGTTTTGAATTTGGTTTACACATTTGGCCTGTGTATAGCTCTAGTGACTCACACCTGCTTTTTTTGTTTCACATTGCATCATCAGAACTGCAGTTGTATTGTACCTGATGTATTTTTATGAAAAGTGTAATTCTCCCTTATTTATTCTGAAAGAAACCCTGCAGCAATGCTGTGATCTGTCCCAGCTGTGGTTCAGGGAATTCTTTTTAGAGCTGACCATGGGCAGAAGAATCCAGTTTCCCATTGAGATGTCCATGCCTTGGATTTTGACGGATCATATTTTGGAGACAAAAGAGGCATCAATGATGGAGTAAGACCCACTTGTGCTCTTCCACTGAATGATTATTAATGATTGCCATTCCTTATTATAGTGTTACTGCTTTAAGTGGTTTTAACAAGCAGTCATTGAGAAGGTATTCTAAACCTTTATACAATTTCCCACTTATATTTGCCCATTTCCAGATTCTCTTAAGTTTTCTTCTTGAAGAGAGTAACTGGAATACTAAACCTTTCATATAAGTATTGTACCATCCACATGTTTTGTTCCCTTGAGTGAGTTCTCCTTACTTACTCTTCAAAGGTGTCACAAAACATATCGTGGTAAATGCCTAGTTCCATTTCGATGGAAAGCCACATCTAGAAAACAAGTTTCAGACTGCAAAAATGTATCTACTCCTTTTCTTGAACTAGCAAAATACTTTCTTAAAGGAAAATTTGTGATACTTTTAATATAAACTAAAAAAGAAAAAAATCCTGTTTGCATGAACCAAATGTAGATTATAATATTAACTGGCTTGCAACATCTTGACTGCACCATCCTGAAGAATCACAACTTTTATATATATGTAACTCTCCTTTTTAATTCTTTTTCATTCAGGTATGTTCTGTACTCTTTGGATCTTTATAATGACAGTGCTCATTATGCACTTACTAAATTTAAGAAGCAGTTCCTCTATGATGAAATTGAGGCAGAGGTAAAGTAACCTTCCCTACTGGAGAAAAATAACCTGTACCTGAATGTGAAATGATGCTAAAGGCCAAGACCTATGCAAGACCCTAGATTCAGAACAGTCGGAGATAGCAAAAAGACTGAGAAGACCAACCAGAAGATGGGTAACTGGTTGGGTGATATCTTGTGAGGAAACCTGTAGACCTGTGCAAAATGCCTCACATTAATGCTGAAAAATCAATGTCATATCCTCATGTACTGGGAGATTTGAATGTATTACCTTTCTCAACTCTGATAAACAGTGGGAGGTCTTGGATAAGCTCTCCTCTTTTAATTTTGAGTATTTCTAAATGCACCTTTTTTTTCCGCCCCAAGGTAAACCTATGTTTTGACCAATTTGTCTACAAGCTGGCAGACCAAATATTTGCATACTACAAGGCAATGGCTGGCAGGTAGCTATTCCAGTAGTGAGAACTTTTCTTCACATGTTTCAGCTCTGCTTTGCTGTGTAGCGTACTTTAAATGTTTTCTTCCTGTCTTATTAGCCTGCTTCTGGATAAACGGTTGCGTTCAGAATGCAAGAATCAGGGAGCAACCATTCAGCTCCTACAGTCCAACCGCTATGAGACGCTGCTGAAACAGAGACATGTTCAAGTGAGTTAACTCCTATTGTGTTGTGTTGGAGTTGCTTGTCAATTTTCCAGTGGTATTGATTTGTGTGGGTATACAAAACTCATTCTGTGCTTTATGTTCTGTCATTTTAGCAGCATATCTGAACATTTGAGATCTGCTTTTTTGTCATATTAAGGAGTAAGTTAAGAAAAAACACTTAAAAGATCCTGTTTTAATGCAAATGTCTCTTGCAGTTAAGCAAACACAAGCCAAACAGGAATGTCATGGGTGGTAGTGTTGTCTTCCTAGTAATGTCTTTCACCAGTTTTCAATATGTTGTTGGCACAAAGTCATGGAAGCATAAAATCCTGATATAAATACTTAAGTGTAAATGCAGCATGTAATTATACTTCCATTTGTGAGAATCGGGGTGTAAATTTTAGTACCTCATTTGCTCATGAATTTTTAAATTTTGTCCATCTGCTTTGTTTCAGCGTGTTTGGAATGCAAGTTCTCAATGTGAGAGTCTGTTAATCTGTGGATCTCATAGTGCTTTGTAGACTTTGTCTCATAATCTGGCTTTCAGTTCAAAACTTCATAGCATGTTTTTCTTTAGCTTCTTGGCAGGTCGATAGACCTGAACCGACTGATCACTCAGCGCATTTCAGCAGCCATGTACAGGTCAATGGAGCTGGCAATTGGCCGATTTGAAAGTGAGGATTTGACTTCTATAGTGGTAAGTGTTGTGTTGCAGTTTTGCCAGATCACTGACACAGCAGTTGTGGTCTAGGTGCTAGTTTTGTTTTAATGTAATTTATTTTAATTAAGGTTTTATTTATTTGCATTGAGAACCATAAACATCTAGCCATTTCTTAAAAACTATTTGTTTTCCATTATAAATAGGTATTTGTGTTTTGATGGCAGAACCATTAGGACTTGTGGCTTTGCTGGAAGTTCTCTAAGTGTAGTCTAAGCACATAGTTGTGCAGTCATCCCTGAAATGGGAAGAGGCTGAATGAAAAACAGGCAGACTTGTTTATCCTAAAACCTTAATTAAATATATATAAGTGGGCAATAATTTAAGTAGTTTCATTAGAAAAATAACAAAACTCTTCCTTCTGAAGTACTGTTTTAATTTTTCTGTAAGGGTGAAATCATGCAATGGGATGGTTGAAGTTTGTCTGGTTTGCTAAGTCTAGATCCACAAAACCCCTTACCAGGGCAGCTTAGTCATGCAAAAGACGTTTTCTTAGTCACTTCTATCTATGTGATAAATTATACTGGCAAACCCTCTGTTGCCATTGCAGTATATATGGACTTTATTAATTCTGATGTGCTATGATTTTTATCTCCCTGTGCCTTACCCTGCATTCCTGTTCAATGTCTTGGTCCGAGCTGATGCAGTCCTCTCCAGTGTGCTGCTGTGCATGCACCTGTGCAGCTCCCAATCCTGTTGAGATAGAGAATCTTGTTCTTTCCTTTCCTAGAAAAAAATGCAAACCTACTGCAACTGAGGGCCTTGGAAGTAAAGTGTAGAGAAGGCATATAGTAGGAGCTCTAGGGGACAAGGAAAATGAGTGTTCTTGTGATTTACATTTTTGTAAACACCCACTTCTGTCCATGCTTATGGATAAATTGCAGATCAAAACAAAACAGCCTTGCATCTGGTAGAACCAAAATTAGTTTATCCAAGCAGTTTGGTTTTGTAGCATGACAAAAATAATTTCTTTGTGGAGGAACAAGACCTGACTTGTTCCTGTGGAAGAAGAGCATCTGTGCAAGACTGAGGTGTCTTTTTGAGTTAGTTTCCTGATTAAAATGCTAAAAACCAAATTTTATTTCCAGACGGCATGAATTTGACAAGTAAACATGCAGTCAGCAAGAAAAATATCAGGCACATTCAGTTCTGCTGGAATGAAAAATAAATTAAAAGTCATGCAAGAAAGTTTACTGTTGGTCTTTCTGTAATAAGTTTTTACCAGTGACATTTTGTCATTCAGTTAACTGCCTTGATTTAATTTCATTCTTTACTGAACATAAATCAAATACTGCGGCTATATAGGCTCTTTACTTTTCAGTATTTGGTTTTATAATGTTTGAATTATTGAAATGTAATTTTTCCCTCTTATATGCAGGATTTTCTTAGTGGCTAGGTGAACAGAAATCATCAATGATGTGTTTCTTAGGTCATAGGTTCTCATTCTTTGAGTTAATAAGTGACAGAATGAAGGTGTTGTCCCATCCCTTCAACATGCTCTTTTATTTTTTTTTCCTTCAGTTTGTTGCATTTTTTGGTGTTTGTTGTTTTATGAAAAATCATTTCCACTGAAAACTGATTGGTTTCCTCAGTGAGAAATTGATACTAATAACTGGAGTAATCTGTAATTTGTACAGTTTTTCAAGTTACATAAATTGAATTAAGGTATTTAAAAGACTGTAAAAGACTGAGCTGTTTTTTTCCTCAAACTGGACTTTTTTTGTTATAACAATCATAATGTTTTTTTCCCTTCAAGTAAGTGTTACTCACAGGTTTAAAAATCCTCTGAAACATGCAGCACTTAAATTAGAGAGCAGTGTATGGGAAGATGACCAGTAGTTTGATACAAAGCTAGCAAAGCTACTGGGTATTTCTTCACTAGGTCATGGTACAATGATCTTTAAAAGCAGTGCTTTTGGAAGAAGAGATCATGTTTTTTTTATTTGGTGTATTCAGTGTCTGATGTCAGATATGGAGTTATTTCATTTTAAAGAAAGGGCCAGAAATTATACTAGGAATTTCTTGTCAAGAGGAAAAACATTGTGAAAGGCAGTGTTTATATATAGTTACCCACAAAATCACTAGCTGCAGGCTGTGTATCTTCACAATATTTGTAAAAGTCTGATCATGTCTTTCATTGCATCTTAGTATCTCCTTTGCTAGAGTAAACGATGAAAAGGATTTATGATAAATGTGAAGTTATTCCTACCAGTAGCATAACAGTTAATTTGCCAGTTAACCCTACTGAGCAGAAGTTACTGTGTGATAGCTTATAAAATAGGAAATACAGAAAGACGCTTTTGGCTTTTGTCAGACCTCATTTAAATATTGGAGTTTTAACTTTGGCTTGGTGGAGGATGAGTTGACATAGATCTGTGCTTGAGACCTATCTGGAGTGTGGTTGATTTTAATGAATACCCTGAAAGTCTCAGGGGTTTTCAGTGTTTTTTTGGTTACAAAACAATCTCAAGAGCATTGGTTCTTTCCAGCTCTGATCATTAAAGTAAGAGACTGGGAGTGAGTGGGTGAGTCAACTGTTCATTTTGTCTTCTTTCTGCTCTTCTGTTTGGTCAAGGTTATTCATGTACTTTGTCCAGTTTCTCCACTTTATTAAAAGCATCATTCTTTTTCTTTTCTCTTGTTTTTTTGTAGGAGCTGGATGGCTTAATAGAGATAAACAAAATGACTCACAAGCTTCTGAGTAGATATATGACCTTGGACAGCTTTGATGCCATGTTCAGAGAAGCCAATCACAACGTTTCAGCTCCTTATGGAAGAATCACTCTTCATGTCTTTTGGGAACTCAATTATGATTTCCTGCCAAACTACTGCTACAATGGATCCACTAACAGGTTGGCGAGGCAGCTTTTTTGTTTGCAGATGTTATTCTACTACCCTTCAACAACTTCCATCCTAGCAAGTGCTGACAAGTCCCTCTCCATTCATTAAGTGTCTAATGTTTTACTTGAAATGAAGTAGCATGAGTCATTTTACCAAGTACTGCTAAATGTATGAAAGCCTGTTATTTGTCCACAATAGAAATCAAACGTAACCACAGCATCCATCTGACATTTTAATGACTTAGTTATGATATGCTGAAAAATAGAGTGTGTTCAAAAACACTGCAAAGTGCGTGTTAGGAACATGTTTTGGTAAACAGGATCTTCAGCTGTGAGATAATGGAAATAAAATTAGATTCTTGATTCTGCGTTAATGTGAAGAAAAGGATTGTTTACTGGAGAAGGGAAGAGTTCAGTGTTCACTGCAACTACAGTTGCAGCCTTTAAGGAGAGTGAATAATGGAAATAGAAAGAGGAAGGTAGGATCTAAGGTTTGACTGAGGGGGAAGGTGCAGTGTTCAAGATTTTTCATTTATGGGCTTCCTGCTTGTGTGCTGCTTTTAGGATTTGTGTTGCTTTTAGTCTTTTCTCAGGTTTTGGTTAAAGCCCCGTCAAGTGACAGTAAAGTGATATTGAGATGTAGGAAGAGGAGGAAGCCTGTTCTCATCTTTCCCTGTCTCCTTGGAGAGCTTTCCATGTCCGACATGTTCTCTGATGGCTATGTTGTATTTTAGATCCAAGATTCTGTCTGCAAAAGAAAAAAAAGGGAGTATTTTTTTTTTGTGGTTAAACCTGAGCCAAAAAACTTCTGTTGCGTGAATCTGTTTGCATAGGAAAGTTAAGTATATTTCTGAGGGAGTTGATGTGCAGTTGATATATCTGAAGATCAATATTGGAATATCCAGTGCATTGTATTAAGAATCATATAAACATAATATTCTAAGAAAATCTTGATGAAATGCTGCTGCTTCATCTGTCAGCTTTACTGAAAGACATTCAGTAGCTCCTGTACAGTTTAGTCTGTGTTCATGCTGACTATAAGGGCTGATGTACTGCAGACCACAGTGCTTGGGAAGCAAGCACAAAATGCCAATGGACACCATCAGGACCCCATAGTACTGGTGCTTGTCTGTTTAAAAAACTGTGTGCAGGAATTGAGTTAGGCTGATCCTCGAGCTTGTTGGGTAATTAATTCAGGATAATTAATTTAAGAGATGATGAAGGGAGCCAGATCTTAGGCAGTCTGTGTACCATGTGTCCAATTTCATCACAAAATTGCTTTTGTTTTAGTCAAAAGCAGCAGTGTGGGGTTTAACCAAATGTGTGTGTTGCACATGCTATATGGTGCCCTTTGATATTTTTGGTGAAAGAGGGAACAGGAGGTTTTAGCCTTTTTATAGGTCATGATATCTATTTCTGCCTTGCTGGTTAGTATGAACTTTCAATTGATGAGCTCTCTGCATTCAACTGTACAGATTGTGTGTAAATACAACACACGGTGAGGAGCTGTGTGAGAGCTACTGGTTTAATTGTTGACTCTTGATATGTAATATCTTGCATATAGGCCACATGTAAATAAGGGGGAAAAAGTAGCAATGAAAGGTTGGAAGAAACAGAAATAGTCATTATGAAAAGCAGAGAGGTTACTTGGTGGTGTGACAGTTTGGAGGCAGAGTTCCCAGAAAATGTGTAATACCTGTGGCTCGCCTTATATTAATTTGGCTGCAGCCTCAGTGTAAGGGTCCTTCTTTTAAAGTTAGTGTTTTTTTAACTTGTATCCAGTACCTTTTGAAGCTCCTTTCCCAGGAATGCTTGAATGTGATAACTTGAAATATCTGTAAAAGAGTTCAAGTGTTTAGAAACCCTGCAAATGAGTTCAAAGGCTAAGGTTCCTTCATGCAGAAGTGCATTTTTAATTATTTGGGACCCAGGAATTCTTTTATATCTGATAATGTAGTGAGATTAAACAGTGAGGCTGCTATTAAAAGATTTAGCAATTTAATAATTGCAGTTGCCATATATCTGAAATTTAGTCTCAATAATGCTGGCCAGCTGTACAGCTGTGGCCAGACTCAGGGACAACTGTTTGTGGATAAGGAGTGGGGGGATGAGTGAGGGGACCGCTCTGGATGTGCCTTAGCAGTGAAACCCAGGGATGTTTTTAATCCATCTGTTGACAGTCATGAAAGAAAAATAACAACCTTTGCATAATGCATGAGCATATGAACTGCAGGTCCAATGTTGTGGTCAAAGGCAGGTGAGGTCAAAGCCATCTCTAGTCCAGCGTCCTGTTGCTATCAGCAGCCATAGAGGGTCCAAGTATGAAAAAAAGGGTGTGTGGAGGTGATTGTTCTCCCAGGAAACATGCCAGCCTCTAGCAACGATTAGGCATTTCTATAAAACAAAAATGGTGGGATGTTAGTGAATTTCTGGCCCTTCAAAGATATAATTTTTTCCCTCCATTGCTTTGTCCTGTCCTTTTTATAAAGCTACATGAGGTTTTGGCATTTATGAAGCTGGGTACTGCACAGAAAAGTATCTCTTATTTGCTCTCAAGCTGTTGTTCACTAGTTGTTTTTCTGAAGGGGACCATTTCTTCCACTTGTTCTCTTTTCTGTGCTGCATGGGATGTATTAAGAGCCCTTTCCCAGCTTGGGCCTCAGCCATGTGTCTTTCCAAGCCAGAGGCCTTTCCACACCAGGAATCTTTGTCATGCTTATGCCTGCATCTGTACTTTTTCATTCCTCCATTTCCTTGTGAGGTTAGAAGGTCTAGGACTGTCCAGAGGATTCACATGACACAAAGACAACATCCACATTTTTGGTCTTTGTTCCTTTCCCACTATCTGTAGTGTCCTTTTTCCTGCCTTATTTTCTTTACTAATTCTAAGCTGGTCTTTTCCTTCTATGACAGCTTGTTTTGTGTTAGGGACTAACAGAGGAGCAAGTGTGAGACTGTTTTATATTTATTTGAATTGAAGATTTTCTGTGCTTTCTTGACACAAATGATACAAGCTTCTGGAGACAGTAGTCAGACTAGTAGCTCTGTCTCCTCTCAACGCATTACCCAAATCTGTGTTCTCTAGTATAAATTCACTTGTATAGCACTCTTCCAAATGCAGTGTGACATGTTTCTTCTGAGGATACAGACTTATCGCAGAATGAACAAAAAGACAAGCTTTTTATTTTTCATTCTTCCTGCCTGCCTGTCTCTCCCCCTTCCTTTTTCAAGCTCTGTCTCTCTCATGCTGCTTTTGAGACTAGTATTTACAAGAGAACAGCTGTGACTTCTTGTGTTGCATACACTCTGACAGTCACTGTTCAGAATAATTTTCAGCCCTTTCAGACGCTGCTGGAGCAAACCTGAAAAGTAGCACTGGCAGTGAAAACTACCTACTTTCTGCTACCAAGGGCCAAATGGTGGAGAGATATAGACTCATGAAAAGTAGGGGTGGCTGTACTCAACTACCTTTCCCAACCTGAAAAGGCAACCAACCAAACATGAAGTCTTTTTGCCAAAAGGAAAAGTGATAGCAATGGGTTGGTGGATATCTGTTACACTTTCATGTGCTGTTTTGCCTGCTGTTTCCTCTGTTCTCTCCATTTTGACAGTCATGTTCAAGAAGGATGAGTTGGATATAACATTCACAAAGAGAGCAGGTGTAGGGCTACTCTTAGGTCTGGTACGCAGGGCAAACTAATTTGAGAAAGCTGGAAGTTAAAAGTGTTCATACCAATTAGACTGGGAAGTGCAGAGGAACAGTTTCTCTAGGAGCAGGGAGGGAGGATTGTCTTGTCTTATTACTTCTGAAATGAAGCTCAGTGAGTTTATGAATGAGATTGCCTGACCTGGTGCCTGCAGTACCGAGGTAGCAGGTTCATTGACCACAATGGTCTCTTTCAGAGATCTCCTTAAATAGATTATGGTAATTCAGGTGATACAATCATTTAGGTTAGTTTGTGAAGTGCTCACTATGAACTTCTTACTGGCAGGTATCACACAAATACCAATATTTATTGATATGATCCCTAAAATACTTACTCTGGGGGCTCATGCTGTGCTTCAGCAATCACTGTTGCAAAGCTTTGGTAAGCCAGAAGGCTTTTCATCTGCTTAATCTACTTGGACTGCTTACAACCCGTGCTGATTAAAATGGATAAATTGCTATGAGATCATCAGCACTGATTAAAAATGAAATTGATTATCTTGGAGTATGCTGAAACCTGCAACCAATCAGTATCCAAGGGAAAGTAAAAATTTACTTAGCTTTGGCATTGCTACTCAAAGAGCTTCAGTCCTTAAAATAGATATTTCTGTTTCTTGGAGGAGGAGCAGGAGGAAGCCAACCAGCAGAATGTCAGAAAGTAAACACACAAACACACTGAAAAAGTTTGAAGAACAGTAGATGATGCTGAACTGTAAAGGTTTCTATATAGCCCTTAGTTTCAAGGGAAGAAATTTCTAATGTTTATCTGAATGATATATTGGGATCAGTCACATGCCTCCTAGAACAATGTGCTCTCTCTAGCCTGTTGTATCATTAGCCTTAGGCGTTGCCTCCAAGTATCTCTTGCCCCTACTTCCTTACTCTTTTTCTCCCTCCCTTGACCTCTTTCACCCAAGGAAGTATAAAATGTGTGCTTGCGTCAAGTCTTGAAGAAAACTGTAAGACTCTTTTGTTGCTGCTCTGAAGCATTAGAGATGGAGAAACCCCCAAGAACGCAGAGGATCACTGGGAAACACACACAGGGCTTACTTGTGTTTGTACTAACTGGTTTGCTCCCAGACACTAATGACATTGTAACCGAGATATATTCACAGTACCTTTTTGGAAAGTCTAAGAGTTACAGTCACAGCTTCCAAAGGCATGTGATCCACCCACTTATATTTTGAAATACTCTATTTCTTGGGAGTTTAGTGATAACAAATCAGCCCTTGCCCAGTATGCCTGCACACTGAAACCCAGTCTAATCTCAAATGACATGGTATCTTACGATTTCTTTCTTTTTAGGGATACTCTTAGAGCTTGAAAGTTGCTGTCAATTTAAAGACAAGTGGGATTTGGAGAGTAAAAAGAGGGAATAGAGTAGTCTCTGGGACTGTCACATTTTGCAGTTTATTTCGAATTCCATTAAATGTTTATATCATCTCTGGTAAACTCATTAATGAAATATCTGTAGCAAATAGATTCAAGTGATCTCTAAAGGGAGTTTTCAATTTCTATATAAGTGAGAGAGGAGGGGAGAAACTTGTAAACTGAGGAAATATAAATGTAAGGAGACATATAAAAAACGATACATATAAAGGATATATTTTTTCCTCAAAAGCTCTAAATGCAAACACTTTCTGGACTGCACCAAGTACAAGTATTTTTTGGATGATGGGCTAAACTATGCATGAACAAGCAGCTGTAACTATTTTTGATCAGATTAAAAAAGAAAGAAAACATTGTCCTGAAGTTATACATTCTAACAAGAATGATTCAGATTTCTTAGAAATAAAACAGTGGAAATAATTGTAAGCAACATGGTGCAGTTTATACTTGCCTGGGTGAAGCAACTTTAGATTAGCATTGCTGTTTTTGTTTTCAGCTAGAAAATGGATGTATTAAAAATAGAATGTCTATGTTTTTCTAGGAAGAATTATTAATGAGTAATTTATTTTGTGTGCAGTTTAAACCCCCCATATTTTAAACAAAACCAGATCAGGATATAATTGTATCTTATGAAATTATACGGTATTGCAAACTTCCTTTCCTGAAACGTTTTCCTAGGTGCATTTGTTTTGCTCACTTGTTGCTCAGACCAGCCTGATCTGATGCAATCATTTGATGTACACTTCTTAAATAGCTGTTTTCCCTCTTCATTGTGCATATACAGCTTTGCACCACTTAGCAAGAAATCCTTTTTAATCAAGTTAAAAAATAAAGTAGCCATCCAACTCATAAACAACAGAATATTTTGGGACCCTGTACCCCACTAGAAGAACAGTAATTGTTGAACTGCACTTTGATTTGTGTTCGTGCTTTTGGGCAATGCATGTGGTTCCCCAGTTTCTGCTAGGGCTGAAAGACTGCTAGCCTGGCTTTAATTTTTATATGGAGACAAAAGCAGTATTATACAGGGGAGAAACATTAGGTGCATGCCTGCTAACCTAAGTATAATTAATGAATTCTTTATTTTTTTGTTTTTGTAGATTCGTTCGGACTGTGCTACCATTTTCTCAGGAGTTTCAGCGAGATAAGCAGCCTAATGCACAGCCACAGTATCTCTATGGATCAAAGGTTGGATTTAATTCCATTTATATTTACACTTTGCTCATGTTTAAAGGCATCTTTTTGTAATTATAGAAAGTATGGTATTTGTAAGGTATTTCAGACTCTAGAATGCATTTTGTGTGTATTTTAAATTGGACATACACCTTTTTTTTTCAGACTTTGCTGTGAAGCTCACCATGTGTTTCAGCCAAAGTGCAAGTGATTAGTCTGATGGTTAGTCTTGTCTGACATAGCTAAAAATAAGTCCTTCTGTCAACCACCTTGCATTGCACAGTTGCTTATAGTGGCAGAACAGACTCAAAGAAAAGATTAATTACTCATCTGGTGAAGTGGGAACTAGAGCCCATCTTGGTTGCAGCTGCTCCCTTGTTACAGTGATCAAGATTAAAGTAAAAGTGAAAAGATAGGAAAAACTGATTCAGATGTTATCTGACTTAAAAAGAGTATAGATTCTGACCAGCCTAAGCTATCAGATACCAAACTGCTTAAATTTTTTTTAATGTAGTGTTCCTTTGGCATCTTCAAACCAAGGACCAAAAAGTCATTGTGATGAAATTGGAATTTGGCCATCTCGTCTCCTGTGTTAGTGTTGTCTTCCTTGCATTGCAGGTTAGGAAGGCCTGGAAGATTTATGCAAGTTTTCAGTAGAAGTGTACATGATATGCACTCATGTACCCGGTGCTGTAAGGCATTCCTCAATACTAAGGTTGGAAAGGAGCTTGTGTGAGCGACAAGATGAAAGACTACTTGGCACAAGAGAGTATTTGTAGGTTTTCATGGGGCTACCCAAGTGAGGAAAGTTCACTGGTATTCATAGGACCAGTGCTGTGCTCATGTGTGGTAGATTTGTTCTCCCTGCAGATTTATTTTATTACACTTCAGAATTATTACCTGAGTTTTAATGACAGTTAAAGGCATAGTGCATTAACATATATCTGCATTTTAAATACTCAGTCTGAAATATTGATATACTTCCAACAGCAGTAAAAACCAGCAGTGATATCTTAAGCAAATCTTTTGAGATTATTTAACAAGGTGCCAGTCTATATTTTGCATTGTTTTATTGAGTACCAGGGAGGCAAACTGAAGTATGGAAAAGATAAATCAAAATATAAGGATCAAATTAGAGGATTGATAATAAAACAGCTTAAAAATATTTATTATTATTTAAAATCATGTACTCAATTATACTTTTAATTTATACAAGTGTGCTGTAGGTGTCATGTCTGGCTACTTTCATTATCTACCTCCTGCCTGAATATCAATGTAATTAGTCAGTGGCTTATTTTTATTTTCTGTGCATCATATTCTAGTTATATGGGCCAATCTCTGTCCAGCAATCTAGTTTTTGAGAGCTGAAGAGATAGCTCAGAAGTTGCAAATTTCAGCCCCAAAATATCTGCTGCGTTTGTAAAACTTTCATGCTTTTAAAATGTAAAGGAGGTGGAAGAGGATTCACATGTCTTAGTGTGGAATGTAACAGCTGATTGTCTGGTCCTGTGAATAGTGTTTTATATAATTGTTCTCCAACAGGGAACAGTAAATTATAGAACAGTGGGATTTTCTTACATTAGAGTTATTGTGTTCCTTACTATTTTGGGAACTGACCAGATGCAGTGTGGAGGAAAAAAACCACTGAATTTCATAGAGATTGCTAACTTAATTTATCTAAGTGATGATACAGTGGGGTCAGTGACAAAGGATTAACTGAGGAATGCTTTTTTATCAGTCAGATTACATTATTAAAATGACTTCAGTAATCTTTACTCTGAGAGCTATACATGTTCAGAAATCTTGATTATTTTTCTATATGAGCAGGAGCAGCTGAGGGAGGTCATCCTGGCATTTCTGGAGCAAATTTCATAACTAAATATTGCCCATATCAGCCAATATTCCTGACTCTGTGATTTTAAATTTTTACAAAAGTATGTTTTAAATTCTTGAAGCTAATGTAGTTTGAAATTGAGGATATCTGAATAGAATTTTTTGCATTTCTACTGTAGATAGTCAGTAACAGATAAAAATTCTTACATGATAGAGGCTGCATGTTCTAGTGTGTGATTTGATTGCATAGTATTACTTTGTGTAGGCTATAGCCAGGCTTGTTACAGAGCACATCCTTGTTTGGGTCCTTCAATGGTTTTGTTGTTGAAGTGCCTCCTGACTGGATAATAATGAAATACAGAGTAGCTGGGTATTTTTTTTTTTTTTTCCTTTTTTGAGTTCTTGAACTATTTAAGAGATTCAGGTGAGCACTTTGCATTGAGCACATAGCCAAGAAATGTGACTTTTTCCATATTGTACTCTTTTGTTGTTGGTTTGGGATTTTTTTGGACATTTTTGAGTTTTTATGTTTCTTTAGGAATGCATGGTGTTTGTTTAGGTCAAGTCAAGAGTATTTTGATTTCTTGTGCCTCTGTACACTCACACATGCATGTATTGCACTGTAATGGCTAAACACTTTATGTAGAGAAGCTTTGCGTAAGCAATGTCCTTGTTTAAGAGTAATTAAAGAAATTTTTAGTTTGGATCTTAAAGTATTCACATACTCCCAGATATTTCTAAATGGATCAAAGCATTTTGTCTATACTAATGTGTATTGATGTTTAGTGTAGACAGTTATGGCAACATTCTCTTTTGCATCTAAAGTTTTCTGAGCAGTATCTTCATCCAATTAGCTAAACAAAACCCTACAGGTAAAACTTCTTTCTTCTGGCTGATAAGTGGCTGTTGGGTGGGAAGAAACTGACCTGCAAAAGCTCCTCAGCCTTTTAAGTGAACTGGAGTGTTTTTAAAAGCTCTTTGAGCACAGTTATTGAAATTCCTTTACTCAGGTAAAGGGAGTGTAGGATTAATGATCTTAGTGGCTTGAAATATCGCAACATGCAGTGGATTCACAAAATATTTAATGATGTACATATAAGAGTCTCTTCTGGGGATTTGAATTGACTTTGCATGTTAATGAAATACCTGGTTTCACAGAGGTTGTGTAGAACAGAATTTAAGAGCTTGCTTTCTTATTCATTATTTTCCAAAGTTTTTCATGGTTGTATGAATTCTGCATTTTGGAGATGCTAAGTCATTTGTTTTGTGAAAAACACTCCTTTGGAAGATACCTCTCAATGTGCATGTATTGTTTTTATCTACTGCTGGTGCACAGATTAACATGAGTTTGCAGTATGTTGCAATACATTATCACTTAGAATGTTTGCCCCTTACTAGATGACTGTTAAAACTGGACAGTGAACTACCAAAACACAGAATTACCAGAACGAACCTGAATGAATCTGTAATAAAACTTTCTGAGCAAGAGACAAAGAATCATGTAGCTCTGTGAGCGTGTGATGACATGAGTTCTTCAGAGCTAGTGGGGAACACAGATAACACTGTATACATCGCTCATTGCAGTGGGTGTGAGATGGTTCATTGCTTGTCAGATGATGCAAGTGTTTATCTAAGCAGTGCACAGTAAACTCTGTGGGTGGAATGGTTTTATATTTAGATGAGGTAAATCCCTTTGGGAGCACTTCCATGGTAGCTCTGTGCCTTCTCAGTCTGATACAGACATGTCTTTTTGGATGTATGTGTTTATGTAAAAATAACAAAATTCAATAGGTGAATTGCCTCAAAACTGCTTTAAGACTGAACTGCTCCTTGTTCTTAGTATGCTATGTATTTGTGCGTATGGCACAAATATATGGAAATATATGCATTGTACTGCCTTGTAAAGAAACAGAGATGCAGAGAAGTAAACAGGTTTTCAAGGGCCCAGGATGTTAGCAGAGATGAGAATATATGTCTCGGCTCCATCCCTTTAACATTGAAATCATCTTTTCTTTGATGAAAACCTAATCAGAGAAGTGTTACTATTAATTTGATTACAAGATAATTTTAAAGCCACCCTTTTTTGGCAGTTAACCTGTAGTGTTGGCTTCATGCTCTGAAGAGGGTTTTCTCAGTGTCTATTTCATGAAACACCATCATTTGAAACTGTGGTAAACTGTGGTCATTCTCAAGTTTATTTGAGACTGATGTGCAGGACAAAGAAAAACGTGTCAGCTGGAGGAATTGCTCTGTGTAGGGGGTGGACAACATGTTTTTGCTAACTTCACACAATAAAAATGTCTTTTGAAGTGTTTTCTAAAAGTAACACTCGCTCCCATTCAGCACACGTTTCTGGGTGCTGTGCTTATCCTAGTAAAAAAAAAAAAAAAAGTAAAGAAGATGCATCAAACTTATGCCAGCTTGTGTCTTCCTACCACTATGAGAGCTGATGCCTTTCACAAGTGGTGGGAATTGTTGTCAAAACAGAGTAGCTGAAGAGATCCACTACCTGCTGTGAAATATTCATCAGGCACTCTCTTGCCAAAATTGTACACTCCCCTAACTTCCGGGGCATGGTGAAAAGGGGTGGCAGCTGCCCAGCTAGCAGTTCTCCAGCCTTTGCTGGTACAACTGAGCTGTACCAGTGAGAGCTGACCTCACTCATACATTCGTACCAGTAGCAATTTAAAATGCCTGCAGTCACAGTGTACCTTTGTTTTCTAGGCATAATATACAGCAGTACTAAGAATTATCATGTTTTTATGGAACACAAATGCACTTAAGAGATTTAAAACAGAGTGACTTACATGCATAAGTCAGATAAGATTTGTCATGTTGTGAGGGTGAACAGATTTCTGTCCAAAGAACCTTGGCACTTTGCCATGAAGCTTGAGGCAGAGTAAGATAATCGGCAGGTTTTCTTCTTACAAAAATAAAATGTGTTTTGGCATGTTTTTACTATTTCGCCCCTCTTCATTGGACAAAATGTACTGTGCAATTGGAAAGAAATTTGCAGCTGATTAATGAGTTTTATCATTAAAACTGAAAGGGAAAGAGAGAAGGAATGAGCAGGAGCTGCTTCTCTGAATTCCATTCCCTCTACAGGGAGCCACTGGCCTGTGGAGCAGAAGGTAGCTTTTGCTGGGAGCAGAAGAGTGCCAAATAGAATAACCCAGGATGTTTCCTAAATTAGAAAGTCACTATTTTGCGTGTATTTTGACCGAGGGAAAATTCCAAAGGCAGATGAAAGGATACCATTAAAATCCTCGTAAATTTAGCTTACATGCTGAGGATGACCTCAGTGCAGATTGGAGCTTTGGAGAGCACCACGGTCAGTGAAGTTTGTAATCTGAGTGTGGTAGTTTATAGTATGTGGTTTGGGAAGCAGTTAGGTTTGTAGGAGTAAAACTCATACTGGCAAACCACTGCATTGTGTGTATGTTCCAGTTGCCTGTAATGTAGCGGTCTGGGCTGCCATCTGAAAATTTCTACTCAGTTTTATTCATACTAGTTAAAAAACCCCAAACCAACAAAACAACAAAAACCCCACAAAAATTCTCATGGTCACTTTTGATTAATTTTTATATTTGTTTGCTGTTTCAGACTAAAGAAAAACAACCCCAAAATCCCCTTGAAATGTAAACCCATTATTTGCTACATGCTTCATTCTAAAATAATGGAGTGTAACTGAAGTGCTCTTTTTGGGGATGTGAACCTTTACTTCCGAGTACCTCTGGTTGCTTGAAAGTTGTTGGAAATGGACGTGACACCAGAGGTACAGCTGAGAGCGCTGTGGTGAGCAGTCGGAGCACCCTGTTGTGAGCACTGACAATGCATGTGATGTGTTGGAAGCAGTTGGGATGTCATACATAGTAGAAATCTCCCTGACAAGAGTTATCTAATTTACAGCAGAGCACTGTTGTGTTACTGGGACTCGTTCCTGACTTTTGGATGTTGACATGACAGGCTCATTGCGTGCTGAGGGATTCTCTATGATTGTGGCCAGCTGGATGCCACCTGGGTGCTTTTCCTCAGTGTCCTGCATCTGTTGTCGCTGTCTGCTGAACTCCTCTGAGGTGTAAGCCACCCTTTTGGTCCATGTCTCCCCGCAGTCTTGTTTGGTGATCCTGTTTTGCTCTTGCAGACGCTCACGTCTCCTGCGGCACAGCAGGTGCAGGCAGCCATAGAGGAGGATTGCAGCAATGATGAGGAGCAGGACACTGCTGGTGAGCCAGATGCCCAGTGCCAGCTCTTTCTTGGTGTTGCTTGCGGATGCTGGGTCTTGTTCCAGTGTGTTAAATACTCTGCACTGGTCACTGGAGGGGTTTGCAGACTGGCAGGTCACACACATGATGTACCTGGTTAGCGGAGTCAGGTTTTCAACAACAAAAGAGGAGCGACTGGTGGGCACCCTCTCTTCCTTCTGAAAGGTCTTTCTTGAGTAGCTGGAGAGCATGCTGTTCCAGTTAGGGTGGTACATGATGCTGTAAAAGCTGTCAACACAACTGGCCATTTTTGGCCAAATTACCACTGCCGTGTTTCCTGTGATGTTTTGGATCGTTATTCCCATCGGGATGTTGTTCGGGTGTCTTTTTCTCTCTTGACGCTAATCTGCCTGTGGAAAGGGAAGACGTTCTTCGGAGGTAACTGAGAAGCTGCAGCACTGAGGATGTTGCGTGGATCTGAATTGTAGTGCTCTGTAATTTAGGAATGGAATTTATTAGGAAAGTATGCTCTCATCTTTAGTACTGCAGTGTAAAAAATGGGAGATGAAAGTTCATACCGTTTGGGGTATTTTAAAATGTCTCTTTCTCTTCCAAGTGGAAGGATAAACATAAACTTAGCTAAATTCAAGCAGAGTTGCTGCCTGTACAAGGGACCAGTTGTATCTTGTCTCCATGAGAGACACTGAATTTGCAATCAGGGAATCACTTTCTTTCACATTTTTTTCCGATGTGTTTGTAGAAAAATGCAGCAGTTGTTTTTTACTCTAGTCTGAATATTTTACATTTTATGTTAAGTGGCAAGAGAGGTTTGGCAGGAGTGGATATTGAGGGATAAATGCTTCTACCATCCACAAAGTCTTAATTTTTGCCAGACACAATCAATTGAAAAACAAAATAGTATGTGGAGCCATCACCAGATATTATTTTATCTCCAATATTTTACGTCAGTTTCTTATTCACAAATATGAATATGAGCACCTCTCCTATGAAGACTGACTGAGAGAGTTGTGGTTGTTCAGCCTGGAGAAGAGAGGGAGACCTTTTTAGCACTCTCCAGTACCTAAAGAGGGCTGAGAGAACAGCTGGACTTTTCACATGGGCAGATAGTGACACGACAAGGAGCAATGACTTTAAGATGAAAGAGGGTATATTTAAATTAAATACCAGGAAGAAATTCTTTATTGTGAGAGCAGTGAGGCACTGCGACAGGTTGCCCAGAGAATCTGTGGAAGGTGTCCCTTCCCATGGCAGGGGTGTTGGAACTAGATGATCTTTAAGGTCCCTTCCAACCCAAACCATTCTGTGATTCTGTGATACTCTCCATTTTTTTGCTGGTGAATTAGCACATCTGTAGCTACTGCGGCTACACTGCGGCAGTGGCTGTGAGGACTGTATGGTGGTGGTATCCGCATCGCAGTATCTACTCTTGATGCTAGGCAGCCTCTTGGAAAAGCTTTCTTAAGTTAAACTTAGTGAAAATAGGTTTCACTGTAGCATACCTCTCAAAAAAGTAGTGGTTTTAAAAAAAAATTACTAATACTCTTTCCTGTTCTAAGTGATTTTATGTAATCCCGTAGTCTGTCTGCCCTGAGTTTATACTTCACGTCCTTATAATAGAATTCAAATTAGAAAACCTGCCAGTATTTTGAGATTCTCAGTATGTGTTACCACTGTAAATAGTGAAAGGAAAACATCTATTTTTGGCGATTTTCTAAACATGTCTATGAAAGAATATATAATAACAGCCAGTGGGTATTTTCATTTGTTTGGCTTGGATTTTTTTGCTTTTACTGTTGTGTGTGTAACTTTTGAAGAAGAGCCTACTTTAGCTATTTAATCTGATTCTCTTTGTTTAATCATCTGTTTCCAGTGGCACTCATGTGAAAGTTTTTTCCAACTTTGAAAGTTTCTTACTTTTTTGATGAAGATAAATGACCATGACAATAACACGGTATTTCATTGTTTAGGACTTCATTATAAAAACTAATTTTTAATTTTTTTATGATCAGGTTTAAAATGATACATCATCTGGTTAAGTAATAATTAACTATTGAAAATTCTCTTGAGGAAGAAAACTTGTAAGAGTTGCTCATAACATATTCTGAAATAATTCTGTAATACTTGTGTTTTATACTAGGTAAGAGACTGGAAAATATATATTACTTTAGTGGGATTTTGATAGTTACATTACACTAATATTCTGTGCCTGTTTATGTATGAAAATTGTTGCTCAAGGCTTTTGGATTATACTTATTGGAAAGTGGGAAGAAAAAGATGTATGTTTATTTTCATTACAATGTAAAACCTCGGATAGAACTGATCTGGGTAGATGCTGCTGTTCTAATTGTGTGGTAAGTGCACCCCTTTTAATACAGCAACAATATGAAGGAAAGGAGTTTGCTTTCAAATAAACGTATCAAATAAGACACATTTTGGCATCTACCCAGCTACTGCAGATATTGAAATTGAGTGCATTAGTAAGATCAGAGCTTTTACTTTGTCAGTTGTCTTCTCTTTAGCTGGTAGATCCCTAGTACTTAAAATTATAATTTATTTTTTATAGAACACTTAACATAGCCTAGAAACAATAGTTTCATCAGTTTAATCCTCACAGCATTTTGTAAGTAGATTGTTGGGACTATAATTAAAAACAATTATACATTTCTAATGTTACAAAACATCAGTTATTAGAAGACACATAATTACTGACATGTAAATGTTTGGAAAAGCCATTTGATGTTTTATGGATCATAAAGTCAGTACTTACCGTCACTTCCTGATGAAAATTTCAGAACAGAATTTTCATATGGCGATGCTGCTGTGAAAATGATTTAGACATCAAGTTTTCTGTGTCCCTTTCCACATGAATTATTTCCTGACTGATCTCTGTTTGCCAGTTTGCTTTTTCTTCCCCTCAGATTCCCTGGACTGAATTCTCATTGCTTGGTGATTTCAGTTTTTTTCTCCGATGCTGCTGGTGGCATGTTTTCTTTGTCTCTTCCACTTAAATTCATGCAAGAGCACATCTTGTCTAAAGATGCTGTTGCCTTGCTTTTCAAAGACTATACAGGAGGAAAAGAAATGTCTTTTCCCCCCTCTCTGGCTTGCCTCCCCTTGGACAGGGTATTGCCTGAGCATCCCTATTATATGCTCTTGTGCGTGGACCAGTGATGCTGTGAGTGATTAATGTTAGCACTTAGATGACATCAGCAACTAACAACTCTTTTTTTTTTTTTTTTAAATTTAAGTAGGGGAGGGAGCAAGTATAGATTAAAAAATAATGAACAACAACTTGCCTTCCCTCCCTCTCCACCCCCACTCCCCTTTTGTTAGTGGCTCCTTCCCTAAGGATTTTATGCTTTTGTGCATCAGTGAGGGGAAGTGGTGGTGGTGTGTAATGGTGTTTTCTAAATCCCTTGTCACAGTTCAGAAAGCTCCACTAATCCAACATTTACAGTGGACCTTTTTAAGTACTTCTCCATCAAAGAAAGATGTATTTTTATATTGGTTGGCTTCTTATTGTTGTGTATCTGTGAGTTTTTAAATTACTGAAAGCATGATTTTAGAGCTTGCTTTTCTATGACAAGTTTTTGCTATCTGAAAAGGAGTTCCCTCTCCTTAACCTCATGGCAGTAAAAGGCTTTAACCTACTGAAGTAAAATTCTCCTTGTGCTATAGCCGAAAGAGCTAGTTTCGACATGATTGTTTCCATTCAGTTAGGTCTCCACAACATCAAAAACAAAAGAGGAAATCTCATCTTTTAAGGGCAATTGTATAGATGCTTAATGTATCAGGGCATTGATCTGCACATACGTTCGTTAAGTTTTACCAGTTCACTCCACTGTCTCTGCCCCAGAGCCCTTTTCTGTATGTGGAGTGCTATGGAAATGCACAGGTTGTACTGGAGGGATGCTTCTTTTGGCTGCCCCTCTGATGGGACCTGTTTGGCGTTTGGCCTTTTAGCCAGCTCCACAGCAGGACTGTGTTATGTATTAAGATTCTAATAATTATCTAAGTGTCTGGTTTAGTGTTTTAGACCACAACTGGAAACTGCTGTTTATGGTCAGATTCAGAACATAAATAAAAATGTGCATTTTCAATCCTGATTGCTTTTAAAGATGATTTTTAATTCTTTTTCTTTTATGAGACCAAAATCCTCCCAGAGCTTGGTAGAATGTCTTTACTTGAATTCCTAGTAGTTTAATGCCATGTATTACAGTAGTTGTGTTGACTTGCATGGGTAGTGAGGGGAGGATCTGCATTGAAGGGAATGTTCTTCCTGGGAAATTTTCTGTAACAGCTGTGTGTGAAGTTGAAAGTCTAACAGTATGCTCTTTTCCATGTGTGTATTAAAGAGAATGAAACCGCAGAAAAGAGAAGGAAACACAACAGTGTCTTCTGTAAGAAAGGACAAGATTGCCTCTTAAAAGTAAATTTCAGGGTATTAGGAGAACAACCCCGTTGCAGAAATGGAGGATGTTAAGTTAGCTAACTCCTCTCTGATCTGCAGCTTCAGCAAACAGTTCCTAAATCCCCACACAGCATCAGCCTGTACCTTTGTCTTCACTTTCATAGAAATAAAGGATAATATGGCAAAGCACCTGGTTCTATTTATACAAATCTTGAAGAATTTCCATGAGGTTACATCTCAGACTTAGATTTGCTTTGATCTTGTGTACAGTTAAGAGGTTTGAAAAAGAAAGACCCTTGTTAATTAATTGTGGAAAGCAGAAGGTTGGGGGTTTTCTGTCGTTGAGTACTCAGAGACTTAAGACACCTATTATGAAGAGAAAATTAAGTAATTTCTTTGAAGATGTTTTGTGCACAAAATGGATGATACAGGAATAGAAGCTGTGCTTTAAAATCAGGGATCTAAACACTGGCATTGACTATTCTTACTTTTTTATACTCATGTAAATAAAAAAATACAAAAAAGTGTTCATGACTTTCTAAATGGTAAATGGAAGATGTCTGGTAAAAAAAAAAAAGTGTCTACAACTTTGTCTTGCTAAGACAAAGATTTTGGTTGAAGTTCTTGCCTTACGAAAGGGAAACTTTGTAATTAAATTTCCTGGAGAGACGGTGGGATACAAAGTTATTTTAGTTTTAATATGGTTTAAAACACAGTTTAAAAATATTATTATAAAAATACACACAGAAAAAGTTTTCATTAATCATATCTGTTCTCTTGTTTTAGGCTTTGAATCTGGCATATTCCAGCATTTACAGCAACTACAGGAATTTTGTTGGTCCCCCTCACTTTAAAGTCATCTGTAGACTTCTTGGATATCAGGGCATTGCTGTGGTGATGGAGGAGTTGCTCAAAGTTGTCAAGAGCCTGGTAAGCTAATTGTCTTAAATTTTCTGCTATTCCAAATGGTTTCTGATAGAAAATGTCTCAGGGAACACAAAGCAAAAGTAAGATCTTGGATAAAAATAATTAAAATAACTACCATTGAGGTTCAATATAAGCTGTGCTTCACGGTACTCTGTGTGTTGTGTGAGCAAGAGATGTGCCATGGTACCCTGAGCCGTGTTTTGAAAACCTTGGATTCTTAGTTGGAGATTTCTTTAATTTTAGGGCCTCAGCAGACTCTGGAAAAGTATGAATGTTTCAAATTGGTTGATTTCAACTTAAAGACTATACTGTAAATTTTCTTTCTCAATATTTCTTTGAGAACAGCTGGATTTTGCTTTCTGCTTTGTGCCTAACTTCAGGGCTGTCACTAATGAGAACATTAATAGATGACTCCTTAATAACAAGCGAGGTTTAATCTATGTGCTTGATTTAGCAATGATGCTCAGACCAGGTGTTGGAGATGTTATCCATACAGCCTGGCTATCCTCTATTGGAAAGGACTTTTCTGTAACTAGGAGGAGGTTGAAGGGCTGGCTGATTGTTGTATTATTAGTGTCTATATATACAGCCATAATGTATTGCAGTTAATTTAAGCCAGAGAAATTGTCTTTTCCTCCTTGTCCCTGTTTCTTGTAAGAAGCAGGCTGCCAAAATAATCTGACTGTACTGGGGGAAAGCTGTGGCATTCATAGTTGCACTTCAGGCACTTGACACATTTGGCAGTTTGCTTACGGTAATTCCCACAATGTTCTAAGTACATTTTTGGTGTTCTAGAAAGGCTGTAGCCTGCTTGAAGAAGTGCTGTGGTCTAATCTTCAGAGAAAGAGGAAAACACATACATTGTTCAGGGTTTGGGTGTCAAGTGTTTGTGTTTTATGAGAGATTTTTTTTAGTGGTAAATCATCTCAGTTCATTAAAGGTGGCATCGAACACTTGGTCATTTATAAAGAAGGTTAAAAGGACTGGGGTAAAGTAACCTGCCAGTGCCTGATGCAGATGCTCAGATGTGGAGAGACAGATAAGAGAAAGGTGTCTAGTGGGAGGAAGACATACTGGCTGTAGGCTGGGAACTGTGTCTCAACTGGTATGTCCAGAAGAACCAGTTTGGGCAGATACAGACATACCTGATCATAAGGGCTTTTCTTGTTGCTTTTGAAAACATTCAAACACTTTTTGAATAGTTTTGAAAGAATGCAAAAGCAACGTTTTAACCAAAAATCTGAAAGTTAGTTGGACAGTAGCCTGCAAGAGCGGAACATGTTTTCATCTTTTTTACCTTCCTGGCCTTAACTGTTGTGCCATTCTTCCTGCAGCAAAAGGTGGCTTATACCATATGAAGGAAAGTGCAGTTCTGTTCGTCTGAGGAAGTTGCCTTTTTAAATGTGATGACTGGCAGAATGAAATGCAAGATTTTTAGGGCTCTTTCCATTCATGTATAGTTTGAATGCAATTTGTTTTAAAGTTTTTTACCTCAATAATGCTGCCATATTTACACACATCTCTTTCCTCTTAGTTACAAGGGACGATTCTTCAGTATGTCAAGACCCTAATGGAAGTGATGCCTAAGATCTGTAGGTTACCAAGACATGAATACGGCTCTCCAGGTTAGTTCATAGCAGCCTTTAATCAGATGATACTAACCACTCTCTTCTGGATCTTGTATACATCTGCCTTTCCCTCCCTCCCTCTTTTGCCTCCTGATAATCATCAGTTACTCTGGCTTTTGTGTTTTGGTTTGGTTTTTTCCCCCAACAAGAATCATTGAATGCTGGACTTTCTGAAATTACATAATAAAGTTTTAAGACTTCTGTGTGTAGGGTGAAGTGATGATACTCTGTATATAGCCTTACAACATAATTGATCTTGAGCTGGGATGTTCACAGTAGTTTCTGTTTCTAGTCTTTCTCATAAGTGTGTTGAGCTTTTCCCTCTGCAAGTTAGCCTCTCACATTTTTTCTGTTCAAATGTCTAATTTAGGTAACCCTGATTCTCTAGAACAGCCTCTATTTGCTCTTCCTTTGCCCTTACCAAATGTAAGATAAAAGAAGTGATATTGCTGAGAGGCAAACTGGTCCTGCTAGAATAGTTATGTCTGAGGCTTGTGTGGGGCGCATCTTCGCCGCTCAACAGGAGGAGTGACAGTTGCAGGAGAAGAAATGGCTTTGAAAGCTGCTTGCCACTATGGAGAAATAATTGGCTAATTAGTATTTATCACATTGTTCACTGAAATTTTGAATCTGCTTCCCCCCTTCAAAATATTCCTCCTCCACAACTTCTAATTAACTCAAATTAGTCCTTCCATGTGCCACCCACCTCCTGAGTTTATTTTCCAGAGTCGCTTAGTTTTATTAAATGCCGCTCCAACTGGAATAAAGTTGTTTTTTTTCTGCTCCCCACAGCTTGCTTGACGCTCATTACCAGTGTTAAATGAAATAGAGGTCTTACTAAGTGTTTCCTTCCTGTTTTTCTCCCTGGAGTGTAGAAATGGATGAATCATGGTAGTTAACAGTATAAAAATAATGTATCTGAGGCTTTTATCCATTCATTAAAGTCTTAGCACAAAAGCAGTAGGTATTCTCAAATATGGATTTTGCATCACCAGGGTCTGTGATGCTTCCAGTGACTTCAGGAAGCTCATAGTCTCCTGCCAAAAATCCTTACCTGTAAGGACTAAGTATTTGTCAGGAGATGCCACGGGACTTTAGGAGAAACGTTTTTCTTAATGTTAGAGGACAATTCATCCTATAGGAAAGGCAGAACTTGTGCAATGGTAACAAACTATTTTGACCTCATATTTACTCTTCCAAAAGAAATGCCTTATGTTTAGATGCTACTGTACAAAGAGATCATAGCAAATAGAATTGGACTGGTTCTCAAAACCCCACCTGATTCTCTGCTCCTGTTCCTGTCAGGTTTTGTCTTGACACATGTAGTTTCCCTGTTCTGAACTATTTGTAGCAGTGGATATATAATAACCCCCTGGAGAGTCTCTTCCAAGAAATGGCAGAGACAGCCTGTATAGCTCTGTTATGCCGCCTCTCCCTTTCCTTTCAAAGATGCCAGGCAGAAAAGACTTGTGGAGTCTTAGAGCACCTCCATCCTTCTCTCACATCACGGGAGAATTGCATTATGCTCTCTGACACCTGCTCATCACAGAGCTGTCTGCTGCTGGAGCAGCTCTGACTCATAAAGGAAAACATTCTCTGTGATGGGGATGTGCTGTAGATTTTATCCCTCATGTGGCATCTGGAGAGAAACTGCCAGATTGGAGAAGGGGGAGCTCAAAGCATGCTTGATTTCAGTCACTGTTCTCTCCTTTCTGTGCTAAATTCTCTTCTGTAGCAGTCTTTGCCACACCTTGTTTGTGTTTTGCCATAGAAAATGCAAACCAATACATGCCAACTGTTGTCTGTTCCCTCTTCTGCCTCCAGAAGCTTCCTCAGAAATTACTGGTTGTAGTAGTAAGCCTGAGTGCTATGGGGTATGTCTGTGTGCTGCTTCTCTTCTTTCATAACAAATCATTCAATCACTTTTTTATAACTGGCACTACCTACCTACACAGACCAGAACCGTGATTCCAGTCTTTAGATTAAACATGTAGATTCTCATCTATCTTGATGTAACATGCATTGATCAATTCAGGATTAATTTCCTCTGTCCATTCTCCATATGCAAAGTGATTTAAGTATGCTCAGTAAGTAAGCCTCTATCTCTCTCATACACTTTGGACTTTTTATTTGGAGAGCTTTGTTTGGACTCTGCTGATTGCAATTCCTTGAGCCCTACATAATCAGCCTTCTAGACTTGGGGATTTCTAAATGATGATTTATTCCTGCTAAAAGGAGCAGGGTACAGGCAGTGGCATCAGGGTGGTTCAGGACTCCTCTTTGCCAATGGGTTTGTTTCCATAGGAACAGTCTAAAGCAGTGGGGAACTTGCTCATCTTGTAGTCATAAAAATATTTGTCTAAAAATACATTAAGCATAAGGATTTTTAAAGGGACCTTTTAAAGTTGCTGGAGCTCTTAAAGGAATATTTGCCATATAAGAGTTTAAACTTGAAATTTCATCTTGGAGGTAACATTTTCTTCTGCTATTTTTGAGTATTTGAACATGGCATTCCTGCTTTTGATGAATGAGTATCCTGCCATTCTGAAGGGTCAGTGAATACCATGAGGAAAGTAGTTTGTCATCTCTGCTGTGAGATAAGGCTTTTGTCACTGGTATGCCACCCCTCTAAAAGAAAGGCTTTTTTTAAAATTGAAGAGTTTAGCAAGATAGAAACTTGATGAGAAAGTAGCCTAGTGTATTTTTTCCTAAGTATAGCTTTTCCATATTTCTTCTTTAAAAAACCCCAACAAAAACAAACCAAAGAAACAAAACACTTAAGCTGGTGCAGAACAAAACACTTATTACCCCAGGCCATGATCTCTTGAAATCCCATGTGTTCACACCACAGTTTGGGGAAGCCTCCCAATGCCCTGTGCTGCCAGCTGCTGTGTTCCCATCTCTCCCTGAGCTGATTGTGTAGTTCGGAACACCTTGTGAGCTGCTTCAGCACAGAAATTTGGCAAAAAGACTGTCTTCCATCCCTTCTTTTTCTATAATATTTCAGGTTAGACTCTAATAGGAACTGGATTGTGCCTGGGCTGAGAAGCATGGGGGAAGGCAGTAGTGGCTGAAGGCTGCTGGGGAAGCATGACTTGGAGCGTAGCAGGAGGGCTAGTAATGCTTCCTGTTATTTCAGATTATTGATCAAATTCAGATGAGTAGGAGAGTAAGTTAAGTGGAGGCACGATGGCTTAAGTGCTCACTGGATGAAGGGAACGTAGTCATAGGTTTTTCTGAAACCTGTCCATTGGAGAAAGATTTGGGAGAGCATCGCAGACTATTTGAAAGACCTAAATCACTCAGACAACTGCAAAGGGGCAGTAAGGACTCGTTAGATGTGCAGAACAATGGGGTATTTTTTTCTAGCAAAATAAACACAGTGCACACGGTCCATGGGTATAATTCCTGGATACATCTACGTACTTAAACCTTATGAATATTTCCACTGAAAGGAACAGCAGGACCATTGATATGCAGTTTATGATGTCTCTTGTGAGCCAAAGAATTATTCAAAGATAGTGTTGATGGTCTATATGAAAGTGAACATAAAGTAAAGGTCATTATAGCACCTGGTTTCTTGGGAACAGTTTTGCTATTGTAGATTAGTAGATTTTTCTTCATAATAGTCAAGTTAGTTCTTTGCAGAAAATAACCCAAAACACAACTAAACCAAGAATTATATTAAGGATCCAGTTTGGTTTTAGTCAGAAATTGTTCTAGGATTAATAGCTCATTTTTATCCTAATCTTTTAGGTACCAGAATTATTACAAGCTCTGGAACGTGTTTGATGTCAATCTCTAGGTGTGAACTGAGAAATAAAAGGTGACCAAAGCAAAGGAATCCCACCAGCTTTGCGTTGCATGTGTTGATTTGCTCTGACTTCCTAAATTAATTAGTGTAAAGACTGCACAGCTGAAACTTGGCATCTGCTGTTTGAGTGCTGTTGAGATAGGATTTTGGAAGCAGAGAGGGAACCTAATCCTTTCCTAATGTTCTGTACTTTACTGGATCTATTTTATATCAAGAGTCTTTGCTTCTGTTGCGATCTGTGTAAATCAGAAACTAGGATTATAAAATCGATTATTATGGCACACAATGTCATCCCATCTGCAGGAATAGGGGGATTTAATTAAAATTGCTTTCTTGGAGAGGAAGAGCAAAAACCTTGATTCATTTGCCTCTAAATATTCTTTCTCTATATAACTAACTCAGTAACTTACGGTTGCACCCACAAATAAAACTAGGGGAAGGAGGAAGGGTATATGCAGTTAAGTGCAATTAACTTTCCTTAGACACTTGTTCTTTTTCCAGGGCTTCTATAGGCATGCATAGTCTTTCATAAAAATACAGTTCTGTGTACTGTACATAGAAGTGTAATTGGCAATGCTATTGCTTGAACATTAACGAAAACACAATGACGTATTTCTGCCACAGGACTCCATTGTGGAGCAGATTGTGCTTTCATCAAAAACAGCCTAAGTAGCTCTGTAAACTTTCATCTGTTTTGCTGGTAAATCAAGCTCTTGATCTAAAGAAAAGTAGTACACAGATAATGGCAGCATTTGGAACAGCTGCATGCTAAATACTGGCTGTCAGATTTTCAAAATAATGTCACAATTTGTTCATGAATGCGTGTGTGTGGGTGCGCATATTTATATATCTGTATATGGAGACTGGGGCTTTGGGGGAAAAAATAAGGAACTTTGATAAGGACTTTGAGAGGAGCTCTGTCACCTGGAGTGGCTGTAAAAGACAATATGTAATTTTTCTGGTATGAACCTCAAGCCTCTTTGACTTCTACTATTGTGCTGCTTTTGGGTGGACTTAATGTCTTGCTTTGGTGTCAGTCACACTTTCAGTATGAGTTCCTTTTTGCTGATCGCACTTCTCTGTGATGTTCCTGGTTTCTCTCTGTGCCATCCTGCTCCTTTATATTTGCTGTAAGTGACATGGGTTATTCTCAAATTTCACTGCCCATGAAAAAAAAATTTCTCATCATCTTTCCCAACATCAGTCTTTTTTCTGAAACCCCCCACAAAATCCACAGGCTGGACAGGGGATTGAGTGGAGTCTGAAAACCCTACCCATTTCCATCCCTGTCATGACCAATGGTTGTTTCCATGTTGCAGTGGCAGCATTGTCCTTGCTGTTCTGCTCAGCTTCTGTTTCTCACCATATTGTTCTCCACTCACCATATAAGCTAAAGGGAAAAAGATTTGATTTCCTCTATGGCGTAGAATTAAGTCCAGCATAACATGATAGACTTTTGTTTCCAGAAGGTTTTATATGAGGAAAGTATTTGACTTCTAGCAGTTGATCTTTAGAAGACCTTTCTTCCTAGTCATGGAAACCCTTTCATCAACAATACAAAGGAAATACTAGTGTAACTGAAACACTGTACACTTGTGGTAAAGCATACTTCAGTGCCCTAACTTTGCTTTTTTTACCTGGCATCAAAAATGTTTTTGTGAAAGATTTCCTGCCTTTTCAACCTCATCTTTAAAATAGGAGTCCTAGTATTCAGTACTGCAGCCTCCCATTGCCACGGTGGACAGGTGTGTTTAAATGCCAGACACAGGTATTCACTGCTCCTCCCACACCTGGGAATTGCAATTGGCCTGTATTCGGCAGCATTGAATGAACACCGACAGCCTTTTCCAGAGCTTTTTCATTACACAGTCTCTGTGTTATGGGGGGGAGGGAGTTGGTGTGATAGCATGACTTGTTTGCTTTTTAGCTAGATGTAAATGTGTTTCTTTTGAATAAATTAAGCTCAACAAGCACTCACCACATCTGACCTTTCCCCATTAGTTTTTCAGTTCTGTGTTTCTATTGAGTCACAGAGTAGTAAAGTTAGGTCTGAAATTTATCTCCACTGAATACATGTGGGAATACTCATTTACTGCTAATTTCCTATTGACAAACACTTCCTTGAGATGTAACAGAGCCAGCCCCGCATCCCCTTGTCATGTACTTTACTGATGTTTTGTGTTACTAATTTTAATGACATAAGGCTTTTTGTGGAAGTGTGGGGGCTAGCTACACAGTTTTCTCCTTCACTATATGTTTTCAAGATCCTCTACTGAATTTGAGGGGTTTCCTTGGAATAGATAGGCTGTAGGCTGTATTTTATATTTGCATGCTCCCCTCAGCCACTGCATTAGTGGGTAGAAATCAAAGTCTAACCTCCTGCATGGGAAGTATTCATCAGTTGTGTCGAGGAAACACATGGGAAGGTGGTGAAGGGCATCTGTGTCCTCTTTCCTGGTCTCCTCTCAATTGCTTTAGATGCAATTGGGTGGAGATTTATCTGACTTAGTTCAGTGTAGTGGAAATGAACTGCCATATGCAGCATGCAATATGAAACCGTTGTACGATGCAATTTCTTCTGTTATAAGTCGAGGCTTTTGGTGGCTTTTTAAAAGGGGCAGGCTTGTGCAAACAGGTGGAGAAATGCTGATAAAAATTAACTTGTTAAAAGCTGAAGAGCTGTCCTACTTACTGTTCTCTGCTCTTCCTCTCCCATTCTGCACATCACTTTAGCCTCTGCAGTCAGGTCTCTGCAGAAGCTGCTTGAACCCATGGTTTCCTGGGCTTGTTTCTAACCAAGGAACTGCACAACCTTTCTGGGACTGGAGGTTAGGGAGCTGGAAGTCCACCATCATATTACACAACACTGTTGTTTGGCAGAGGTTTGATGGAAAAGACAGATGTTTGTGTAAATTGCATGATGTTGAAAATAATAACTTTAGCTGTTTCTTAACAGCTTTTGGCAAAACTTTAACAGAAATTGTGTTCTGACTGTGCTTGTCAGCAGGATCTGATGTACCCTCGCCAGCAGAGCTTTACTTGTAATCTCTGTATTTAATTGCTTTGTCAGGTTACAGATCACCTCTGGTGCTGTGGCACTCTCAGAGTCACAGCCTGACACTAGCCCTCTTCCCTGTATCTTTAGTTCACTGCTCCTTGCTGGCTCTGTCAGCCATGAAAATAGCAGCTGTGAATTGAGCGTGTCGGGTGGTGCAGCAGGTTGGGGAACAGAGGCTGGAACAGGACTAACAGCAGACAAGAGCCCTAGTCTCTCTTCCTGCTCCTGGATATTTTTTTTCTTACCTCTTACACTGGTTCCATTTTGCATGATGTATGCAGTTAGAAAGGTCAGCCCATAACTGGCTTAAAACTTCATAACCTCTGATTTTTAGTGCATTTAAATGCTGTTCCTTTCAGTTTCCTCTGGGCTGCACATCTGGAGATAAAATATCACATGCTGATACATGGAGAGAGAACTCTAAACCTGCACCCTCAATTAGTTTGTCTGATACAGTGTATGTATGCACATTTGTGCAACCTTTGAATAGGCAGATTGGTTAAAAAATCAGAGTGTTTTTGAAGCAGAAAGAAATATTAGTCCTGGTCTGTATGACTTACCCACCTGTAGTATCTTTTGTCTGTTTTCCTGAAGTAACATGGGTGCCTGTCACTAGATTTCATTTCATATCATCCTGAGATTTATTTTTTTTTGCCTCTCTTTTGATTTCAGGTATCTTAGAGTTTTTTCACCATCAGTTGAAGGACATTGTTGAATATGCAGAACTGAAGACTGTTTGCTTCCAGAATTTGCGGGAAGTGGGAAATGCTGTCCTGTTTTGCCTCCTCATTGAACAGAGTCTGGTAGGTGCCTGCTGTGCTAGTTTAAAATCCATCTGTCTCTCAAAATGTACTCTCATATTTTTGTTACTAACGTCATCAATAACAAGGTTGAAATCTGCGAGTTTTCTATTACTGATGGGCAGATGGGTAGAAACAGTTCCCTGTGCTAATCTCTTACAGTCTTGCAGGGGCTTTCGTGTCTGTGAGACAGCAGTGATGCCTGACTTTGCTGGGTGTGAGACACTGCCTCTTATACAATACATGATGATCTAATATTGTGGGCTTCACCATAAATTATAATCACATATAGTGCTGCTGCCTTCAGTCACAGGGTGGCTACTCTCTTTATGTCAATGAGTTGTGTGTCTTGTAGTGTTATATTTCTTTCCTGCATGTCATTCATGTTGTTGTCACAAAGTTAACGTGGACATCCTCCTTGCTGCTTGGATGGCTGATAGTGGTGCCAGCTCTGACTGACGCTCATCTGTCCTAGTGTGAACGAAGCTGTGAAATGTGTCCAGTCTTTCAGTGTATTCCAATATATCTAGATTCTACCTCACACTGTGCAAACCTGCCCACTGCTGAAGGCACAGTGCTACAATTGCTCTTTATTCCTACCTCTAGTTTTCTTTTCCCACTCTTCTTCCGTGGTATTATTTTTTGCTGTTCAAACAAAAGGGCCAGCCCTGTAATTTCTTTGTCTTCAGTGCTTTTGGGTGCTTAGAGAGGGAAAAGTGGGCATTGATAATGGACGAGAACAGCAACAGGTGTGCTGCCTTCCCTTCCTTTACCTGCACTGTGCTGTTGAGACTTGGGTGGGGAGTCTCTTCCTGCTGTGCATACAGGCACTCTGCCCAGGCTGTGCAGGCTCACAGCACTGCCGAGCTCGGGCATCACACAGAGATCTTTGCTGACTGCAAACCGGCCACGTCATTTCCTCATCAGGCTGGATGGGGGCCTGCTGTTGTACAAAAATAAACCCTCACAGAAGATTCCTTCTCTAGGGTGTATTAAAGCTGTTGATGTTAGATAAGGTAATGAAGACATGCTGTTCCTTAGGGTCCTGCTCATGAAGTTAGATGATCCCTCCCTTGGGGGGGGACAGTAATTTGAGGGCCAGGTGACAAGCAGCAAACATGTATTCAGTAATGACATAGCTGAAACAGAATGAGAAACTGGATTACTTTGGATTCAGGCTGAGTGGGTATGTGATAAAAAGGCCAGGCAGGTGAGGGCCCTCTCTCCCTCCTAGCAGGATTGCTTGAGGGTATATCAAAGTGACACCAGCATGGTGGTACCTTCTTTGGGACACTACCTGTGTTACACTTTTTAGTCATACACCTGTGCTCACTGCCTCTCCTCTTGGTTTTGCCCTCAGTCATGTGCCAATATCCTTTCATGTAATTTCATATTTTTCAATTCTGGTCATCCATCATAACTATTCTAGATGTTACCACAGTGCAAAGTGTAATTCTGAATACATCTCCGCTAGTGGGTGGGTCTTGTTCATCTTGACTACCTAACACATGCATTTTCCTGGTGTTGACACCAAGATCTGGAAAAGGCACATGAGCCCTGGCCTTGCTGAGAGTATAGCCAATGAAGAACTCTTCCAATATTTGAGTTGAGGGATTGCAAATTACTAGGGCTTCCACTTCAAAAATGAGGATAATGTCTTAGCAAAGTCATTCATCTGCTTCTGGTCATCTCTGCATTTTCTTTGCAAGTACAGAACAGCCAAGAAACAGGAGACATCTGTCTTCCTTTCCTCTGTCCCTAAAGCTATAAAAGGCTTCCTAAGATATGGTTCAATGCTGCTGCCATGTGTCTCAGCCTGCCTGGCAGGGGGATGCTCCCACCACGATAAGCTCCCACTAGGATAATGGGTTGTGGCTTTGGTAAAAATAACCCAGCAGTGAGTCATCTTCTTCCCCTGTTTGTGCAGGAGCCGTCTGCCACTTTCCCACTGAAATTACTAATTCTGCATTAGTTTATTTAATAAATGCCCTGCCCTTTATGAACTGCAGCTGAGGATGGGAGGAGAGTTCCTGGAGTTTATTTGGGAATTCAAGATAACCTGGTGAAATCAAATCGTCTTTGGGAGTGATCCATGAGGAGAGGGAGGGCTTGGAGTGGCTCCCTGCAATGGTGATGGAGGTCGGCTGCCCTCTGGTGTTCCTGCAATGGCATCGGCCTGCGTTTGGAATCCCATGGTGGGCTCTGGTGTGGTTTGGGGATTGGTTCTTCAGTCCTAAATGCCTCTCCTTTTCTTTTGTTCCAGTCCCTAGAGGAAGTGTGCGACCTGTTGCACGCGGCGCCATTCCAAAATATCTTGCCCAGAGTTCACGTCAAAGGTACCGGTTAAATGAAAATACCTTCTTGGGGAATGTGTTCCACTTTCCTTGCTGCTGCTGGTTTTTATAACCATCCCCAGACACCCCTTTACAACACCACTGATAGTTACAGGACAGAGGTAGCATACTCAGACCTGTGTGCCTCCCTGAAAAAACAAGTGTTTCTTAGCGAGGATCTGTGCAAATTTCAAGAGGAAGAGGAGGGATGCCATGACAGGGAAAAGCAGGATGGATGCCCAGGGCAGTATTATCCTGCTTTGTGGATATGGTGAAAGGCTTTTTCAAAGCTCCAGTTTATATTATATTATTGTTAGTTAAATGGGGTGGAGTTGATCACATACGGTAAAGGAAATCTGTCAACAAGTAAGTAAATATGAGTAGTCCTTGGTCCCAAGAGATTTTTCACATCCTTTTTACTAAACTGAGTATGCAGTAGTGTACATTTGCAGGATTGCTTCCTTTGGTATCTGCTCTCCTCTTTCGTCATCAGAAAGTGACCTGTCCCCCTGTCCTTTCTTCTTTCTGTGTTGCTCCTCTGTCTCCTTTCTTCTCCATTTCTCACTGCCAGAGCAGCTCATTTGTTCTGCTTAGAGACATCCCATCAGCTAGAAATCTTTGAGAATATTTCCAGCCTCACAGTAGCTACTTGCATCTCTGCATAAAACTAACCAGACCATTGAAAATGGTGTTTTCCCATTTGCCAGAGAACATTTCCTGCTTGCCAGTGTTGAGGGCATGCCAGCAGCTTTTTTAGCCTTGCTATACACAAACTCCCATCCTCATTATACCTCACCTTCTACTGACAAGCATTTTATGCATAAGGATAATTTAGTTGCCTTAGTACAAGTGGGGGTCAAATATGTCAGCAGCAGCAGCATAATAGAGCCTTATATTCTTCCTAGAATTTAGTTAATTAAGTGTATTCTACTACAAATCCTTGTCACTGTATGCACAAGTAATGTAACATTTTGAAATATAAATGTATATTTTTCTAAAAGCACACTTATGATTAACCAGCTATTGAGAACTGAAATTACCTATAAAAATTACATGTACAGTTCTCTTCCTCACTGAATAAATATTGTGTGAAAATAAGAATTTTCTTTGTTAATTGCAATTTATCAGTGCTCTTTTTTTTCTTCTTCTTTTCTTTCAGAGGGTGAAAGACTTGATGCTAAAATGAAGAGACTGGAATCAAAATATGCTTCACTACATTTGGTTCCTCTCATTGAAAGACTTGGCACGCCCCAGGTAATCTCTCTCATTTAGGTCAGATGCAATTCAAGAAATTTCTGAGCACCTGAAAGCCTGTCCTCATAGCTCTCAGAACTTCAACCTGCACATTCAGCTGGGTCACACAACAGGGGTGTTTTTTTTCTTTTGATCCATGAATTTGGTAAATCTGTTAAAGCTCAGAAGTTTCATACATTTGAGACTGGGGTGAAGGTGACACTTGGGGGAAAATGCTAATTGGTTGGTATGTTGCTATGTGATACCCTCCCAGTGTAAAGTCCAGCCTGGGAGCTATTCATGGAAATTTCACCAAAAACAGTTTTCCTGTGCACATGTATATATGTTTTTAAAACATTTTATTACTCTTTCAGCCAGTCATTTAGAAACTCTTGGAAAATGAGGTGTCATTTGAGTTGAGCGCTCTTGGAAACAATGACCAAAGAGAACATTCTTGAACTGCCTTTACAGCTTCAGCGCTATTTCCCTTCCCTCAGTGTGAGGGGTGCATTAATTCCCTGCTAACCACAGCAGTTTACAAGCGGTTGAGATGTGAATAGTAGAAACTAAAAGCAGAATGGCCTGAAGCAAACTTCAGACTGCTTTCATCATCACAGATGCTGCAGTTCAGCAGGTGCCACTGCAGTAGGAGAGACCTCTTGCTGTGATGGCACAAGATGGGACAAGCCCTGACAGCATTGCTTCCTGTGGATTTTGTCTTAGCCTGTTTGTGCTCTGTTCAGAGCTTTTCCATCTGTAAGAGCAGCAGTCAGGGATATGTGCAGCAGAGCTGAGGCAGGAGTTACTGCCCATACTAGCAGCAGAGCACTGAACTCTTTGGTTTTGCTTTCTGCCTCCATTCAGACAAATTCTTTAAACTTCCCTGAGACAAGTCCAGGACTAGCGTTACTGAAGTTAGTGTCACTTCCTTTCAAGCCTGTCTGCTTGAAAAAGCTTTTACAATTTTCTGTGAATGTTTTTTTCCACTCATCTGAGCCCCAGGCTAGCAGTCGCTGACCTCACTTGGGTCTTATTTCTCCCTTATTTATCCTAGAATAAAACAAATGAAACTGAAAAATGTCTTGTATTTATTTTTTAAACTGTAATCTTGTGGTTAAGTGGCTTTTACCAGGAATCTGTCCTTTGTTTCTCTTCACCTTAGCAAATAGCCATCGCAAGGGAAGGGGACCTGCTGACCAAAGAACGCCTCTGCTGTGGCCTGTCCATGTTTGAGGTTATCCTGACGAGGATCCGCTCTTTCCTGGATGATCCCATCTGGCGTGGCCCCCTGCCCAGCAATGGGGTGATGCATGTGGACGAGTGCGTGGAATTCCATCGCCTCTGGAGCGCCATGCAGTTCGTCTACTGCATCCCTGTGGGAACACACGAGTTCACTGTGGAGTATGTATTGCCAGCTGCCAGTGGTCCACCTGCAGGCAACAGTGCTTGGCTTGTCCTCCCTGTCAGTGGCAGTGGGGCTGGGACGGAGGCGTTTGTCTGCCTGTCTGCAAGAGCTTAGTGCAGAAACAAGGAGAAGTGCTGCCATCACTGGGAGGGGCTCATAATCCATGAACACAGATACTATTGTGTCTTTAATGAAAATAACCCTCTATTTTAAGTATTGCCAGCGTACAATGAATGATCCCATGACAAACAGGCCCTAGCATGTCTTTCAATAGGGGTCATAGCCCTGTGGATGCTCAGCTGAAATAAAATAGCAGAACATTGCTGCTTCTATTTCTAACAAGTATTTCTTCTCTGAATTATGAGCAAGAATGAGCACTTGGAATTTAACATGATTAACATGAGTTAACCAGGAACTGTTGTTTGTTCTTGGTTTTGTTAATTTTGAGAATAACCCTATTTTGAAGAACTATTGAGCTGTAACGTGCTTTTCTCTGAGCAATTAGAAAACAGCATAGGACATTTGCTTCCTTTCATGCCTGCAGCCTAAAAGAACAGTGCAATGTTGAATTCCCACTTTGTTTTCTTTGAAAGTGTTGTTTCCATTGAAAATGAAATGTAATGTCACAGGAGTCTAATGGAGAGTAAATGTTTTTGGAGTAACTTTACATTATGCAAAACTTAGGTGGGGCTTCTGTTTTTTTCTTAAGCATCCATTTGAATCACTTGTGATATCTGCAAAGCAAATTAATATATCAGAGATTTTGCTTTCTAGATTCATGTCTAACATTTATTATTTAGTGTGTTTACTGTAAATATGGTTCTGAAGATTTAGGTGAAACCTGCTCTGTGTGGTGTGTTTCTTGTTCCAGGCAGTGCTTTGGAGACGGCTTGCACTGGGCTGGCTGTATGATCATCGTGCTTTTGGGACAGCAGCGTCGCTTCGACGTGTTGGATTTCTGCTACCACCTGTTGAAAGTCCAAAAGCACGATGGAAAAGATGAGGTTATAAAGAATGTGGTGAGTTCAAAACATCTGTTCTGTATTTGCTGTAGTAGTAAGGAGAGCAACAACTCAGAGCTGTCTGTACTCAGATGCAGTGTAGATGTAGCAATCATTTTTTGGAATGAATTGCAGAAAATGGGAGCAGCAGGAACTTTAGAAACAAAAGACTAAGACATCAATACTGGAGTTTGAAGGCTGGTCAAGCAGAATTCTGACATCTTGAATATGTGAGGTTTTCTTAATGCCTTCCATCTCATATATGTGCATACAGATAATGACAAGGCTGCTGCAAATTGAATTTCTTTGTACTGAAAGCAGCACTGTCAAAAACCAAAAAATGCCTTGGATTTCCACTAGCTTAGCAGTGAAAGGGAAACATTAGTAACATTGCTGGGAGAGGTAACAGCATTTGCTGCTTTTCTGCCTAAGGCTTTTCATCTCCAAAGCTAATTCCTGTGTGTCTGGGTTTTTGATGTTTGCAGCCTTTGAAGAAAATGGTTGAGAGAATTCGCAAGTTCCAGATTCTGAACGATGAAATAATTGCTATTTTGGATAAGTATTTGAAGTCTGGCGATGGAGAGAGCACTCCTGTGGAGCACGTGCGCTGCTTCCAGCCACCTATTCATCAGTCCCTTGCCAGCAACTAGACTTCCCACCTAACGATACTTTTTGCACCTATTTAGGTTAAAAGTATGAGAAAAACACCCAAAAAAACAAACCCCACACCAACAGTTTTAAGGAATAGTCTCATCTGCATTTTTTCAGTATCCCTGTGCCATTTGAGTGGTTCACTGTCCTCTCCAGTCTCCAGGCACAGTAACTGTATACAATCCATACTTATTTTTCTAGACTAAAATTTTATACACTTTGATTAAAAGCCTGTAAGATTTTTGAAATCTCTTTGCATTCCTGACCCAAGGTGACCGTTTTAGACTGGACTGGTATAATTTTCCCCTGAAGCTATCAAAATAATGGCTGTGGAGGATAAAAAACTGGGTTCTGTAGAAAAATAATTTTTAGAAATCAATGCATAATTGTTTGTATTAGAGCCTTAACTGCTTAATTTGCCTTTATTAAAAAAAAAAAAAAGAAAAAAATCAACAAAAAAACTCTGCTGGTGCTTTGTGAATAATTTTCTAGTCAGTTGATTATTTTTCCTCTTTGCAAAACTGTTCTCTGGGATCAGTATGGAAATAAAAGCTAATTAAAGAGGTTTTTTCTGTTATTTAGTATGGGGGTGACCAATAGTATTCTGATCTTTTTAAAAGGCAGTAGTTTGATTGATTAGAAGGGGGACTGTTTACTTTTTCCTAATGAGAGCTTCTAACACAATTTATATTCTGATTGGTGATACATAACCTATGTACTCAAACACATTTACAAGTGATAGGGAATTCCTGACTACAGCCATCAAGTGTAATCTATCCCAGTACATAAATTCTAATTATGTTAATCATTATTTACATATGGAAAGTATTTGTTTAATTACACTTGCTGTATTATGCAAACACCACATCAGTAAAATTGTTTGTAAAACTTTGCAACTGTAGAAGTTGGATTTTAAAACAACCTCTTCAGCCAGAAGTAGTAACTCCTGCTTTCTTATTCCAGGATTGTAGCAGTTTGTCAGTTGGCTCTTGGGATCAGCCCAAACCAAATATGATTCAAGGTGGCCAGAACCAACACAGACAGATAATTGCATGTTTTACCTAGGATATGGATTTCTGGAGATATTACTTTGGTTAGTGTTTCTAACCCATAGCATGAGACCAAGGAACAAAATTAACTTAAGTTTCCTCAGCTAAACAGAGGATGGAGATTTGTCAGGCAATCTATAAGCAAGTTTCCACTGTCACAGGTTTTCCCAGGACATCTGTGCTTGAAAGCTGCCCTTCTGGAGTGGTGTCTGTTGTGGTGAGAGCACACACATGGCTGCCCAGTGTGTGGAAGACAGAAGTAAGAAGCACTTGTGCTTTGTTACACCAGCTTGTTGCAGGATTTCTTTTACAAGTGTTTAACAGATTATTTTCTTTAAGAACTATTTTTTAGTTCTAGGAATATTTCTGGTCAGAGTCTTCCTTGTGCTTTAGGGTTTAATTAAGTACATGAACAACTTCCCTAATTTGTTGACATAATCATTGGCTTAGGGATGTCTCACACCTGAGGCTTTGGCTTGGCACTCTGGTGCAGAAATGGTTAATAAACCCCAATTTTTTGTTTAAGAACTGTTTAAAGATAACTAGTCGTGATGTGAGTAAAGTAAGTTCCAATTCTCACCAGTTAACTTTCAGCAGTAGGAGAATTGATTTCTAACATCTTAAAACTACTAGCATTAATATATACTTTATGATCACTAAAGAGAAAAAAGTTTTAGAGAATTCAGCCATTAGTCCTAGGAATTTTCAACAGCATTAGACTTGATAACAGCTAAATCCTCTTCACCTGGTGTAACTCTTTCTCTTACCTAAAAGGAAAAATGCAGCAAAGTGCATAAAAGGTGTAGTATTTTAATTTTTAATTAGTTCTCATCAAAACCTGTGGGTCTCGAGCCAAAGTACCCAGCACCAGAGAAAGTAACAGACTCTACTGTGTGAAATTATAATCTTCTCTTGGGGTAGGCTGATGCTTTGATATTAGACGTGGCAACCAAGTTCAGTAACACCTCAGCTGTTTGACATCCTCCCTGCCACTCCCTATTTCTGTGCTCTTCCTTGCATAAGCACTGCGGGACTTCTTCCCGTGTATTGTTCATGTGATGTCCCTTACAATGGGGTAGAAGTTCAAAGCCTGTTCTTCAGGCAGAATTTAAAGAACCTTTTTCTTGTTTGACATATTTGCCCCTCCTGTATGTTATGACAAGTACCAAAGGAAGGCAGCAGAATTTGTTTCACCGGTGGGAACTGTTTTTTTTTTTTTCTGTCCTAGAAAAAAAGCTTAAATACTCTTAAAGAGTAAGTACTAAAATTGGTAACAACCAGCAGTAACTAATAGTCTCTGTTCCAAATATTTCCAACCTTCACATGCATGGTAGAAATGTTCTTATAAAACCTCTATTGCTAATTTTTGGCGTTTTGCCTTTGCAAACTTAAATTACCACCTACCTGCCTTACCCCTTTTTTATGCAATGACATTGTGTTCCAATTTTTCTGTCCCTTTTTGAAAAACTCAGTGTCACAGCCAGTAACTGTGTTACTGCAAACAAAACAATTCTGTTCAAGCTGCAACATCAAGAATGCAGAGCAGCTCTGCAGAGCCAGGGCACTGTGGTGGTGCAGCACAGACAGAGCCTGCCTTCTTTTACAGAACAGGGAACAGCTTTTTTTCACTACTATTAATGACTCAAATATGGCAAGGCAAAAGCCACAGCCTCACCTACCTAAGCAGAGCAGAAGTTCCTGCTGCCTTATTGCTGCCAGCCAGTTATTCTGATTTGGTAAAGTTGGGGTGTTTGGATGCAAATGCAGCAAGTTTGAACATACTGATGAAGTAAAGCTCTATGCTAAAGGATCAGTTGTGTTTGGTTGTAGCTTTCCCTTTCCTCTTTTACAAATTAGGATGGAAGCAGTTGCTGCAGCTCCTGTTTCACTATGATTACAGTCACTCTGTGGTCAGTCAGGGCTCAGGTACAAAGGATCCAGGTTCACTGCAATCTTTTTACCACCAATGCAGAAATAAAGCCATTTATTTTTGATAAAATTGTCATTAGTGCAATACATCTGAAAAACAAAAGAATGAAATGAAAGTATTTACACATAACTTAAGCAACAAAACCAATTGTGGTCTGAGGTCATTTTAGTACTTTTTAAAGTAAAAATAAGGCAAATAAAAACCACTTCAGTGTTCTTTATCCAAACTAACTGAACTTAAAAATCAATGATTGTCTACACATACTGTTAAAAAGTACATGAATTTCCAGACAAGATCAGACATTTCACAGCAGAAAAAAAAAATTCCAGAGTTACAGAATTGTTCTTTTTTTAGGTAACACGTAGTTATTTTCAGAAGGCTGACAGACTTCCGTTTCTCCTGGCTGAGAGACTCTCAGTGGACTGCATTTCACCTAGACAGGCAGCATTTTCTTCATCATCATTAAAGCCATCGTATGTGCTCAGCAAAGTGCCATTTGCTGTTCTATCATCCTTCCTCAAAGAGACGGGCAGATTTGCTAAGGTGAAATTAACATCTTTGAAGGCATGCAATAAAAAGATCCCCACAATAATAGTCAGGAAGCCACTGAAGGTGCCAATAATGTCATCAGCCGCCATGTGTTGCCATTCCTTGAAAAGGATGGCAGAACAAGTTAAAACAGATGTTGTAAAGATTACATAATATATTGGAGTCACTATCGAAGTGTTGAATATATCCAGAGCCCTGTTTAAATAGTTGATCTGTGTGCTCACACAGACAGTAAGGCTTAGCAGCAGAATCCAAGACAAGGGATGTTTCAGCACTGGTTTTCCCGCAAAAAGTTCCTTTATAGCGATGCCCAAACCTTTTACACAGGAGACTGATAAGGCTCCAATTACAGAGCAAATTGTTATGTACACGAGAATGTTGGTCTGTCCATGGCGAGGTCCCACCACACATATTAGAATTAAAGACACAATGACAACGAGTGTTGCGAAGACTACAAAACCTGTGGTTGGGGAGAAAAAAAAAATCTTGTTATTTATGGATACTATCAAAAGCATCTGAGGGGTACTGAGAAAACACTTGTTAACAATTTGACTGCCTCAGCTTAAACAGAAGAGTTCAGGACTTTTCTCATTACCCCTCCAACATCACAGTTAAAATGATTTAGAGTGAGCTAGCCAAAACAAGGAATGAACCTCAGGCATGTTGTATTTACCAGTCTATTGACAAGACAACTACAGGATTAGATTGCTAAATTGCCTTACAGACTCACTGTAGCTGCCACTGGATACAGGCTTGAGTCTCAGTTGAGTCTTTTGAGCGAGCCCATTTCCAATAACTAAATCAGTCCTTAAGAACAGCTTTTTAATCTCTGTGCTGGCTATGTCCTCATGTTTAAGATGGGAATTGCCTTTGTATAATTAGTATTTTGCAGATGTGCAATTGTGAGGGCCTCATCTTCCACATAAACAGCAGCTCGTCTCTAGTATTTCACTTCTCAGCAGACACCACCACACGTACTTTTTGGAGACCAACACATGTCAATCAAAATTTATAAAAGTTTTGTTTATCTACCTGTGCTGCTGCATTTATTTAAACAGTCATCTCAGTGGTTCACATCAAGAATCTTCATTCAAGGCCAGACAAGTTCACTGGCATCACAGAGTTCCCTATGGGATTATGTTACAGAATTCAAATCTCTGCTTCATTTGGACAACATGTAGCAAACACAGGCTATCTTACTGAAACTTGAGAGCTGCAGTAATGAAACTGTAATAAAGAAATGATGCACTATGTACATATCAAGCCAGCATTTTTCTTACCTGGATCACCTAGTTTGTGGGACATTTCATCCAAAGTTTCTACTTCCTCCTCTTGTGGGGCATGAATTACCATCACAGTTGATCCCAGTATACTTAGCAAACACCCTATTTTTCCATGTAAGTTAAGTTTTTCATTTAAAAAGAAGGATGACAGAATGGCACTAAGAAGCAAAAAATGCACCAACAAACATGGAATTAGTAATATTCATTTGCTCATCAACTTACAGGTTGCTTTGACTGTACAGTTGCACACAATGTGCGACTTAAAAATAGCTACACAGTTATCTTCTATCTCAAGATACTTGTTATGGACAGAACTACCTGTTGGTATTTGGCATCTCTGCCCAGTACCCCTTTGTTTTATGCAGCCTGTGAAAAAATGCTCTAAGAACTTGCAAAAATAATTTTAGAAACTCAAAAGTCTTTACTTAGGATTGAAAACACTGCTCTATATACACCATGTTCTTGAAATGCAGAAGACAATAGCTTTTCAGAGATGGAAATGTCAATGCATTGCTAGAACCCTTTTCTATTATAGTCACTACATATTTGAAGAGACTTAAAAGTTACTCCTGATGTTTTTAAGCACTCTTTATTTATTGTTAAAAACAAACCACATTTATTACAGAATAGTTCCATGACATATTTCTAAATAAATGTTTTACTTCCCTCTCAAATCACACTGCTTTCTGTTAATGTTTCTTACCTTACAAGAACACTGAGAGCTCCTAAAGGAGTCACTAACGTAGCTGGTGCAAAAGCATAGGCAGCAAAGTTAGCTACTTCGCCAGCTCCCACTGCAGAAGAACAGTAATTAAACAGGAGTTAGGCTGTCACACGATAAACCTGTGATTCAGTGCAAGTGTTCGTGTAGACAAAGACATGCAGGAAGGGAACAATGGAAAATTCTAATGATAGCATTCAGCCAGCAGTACTAGCAGAGCACACCCCTACCCTCTCCACCACTATTAAATTTTAAAAACAGGCTGTGTAAATGCAACAAGTATTAGAATTAATTCTACCACATTGGAAGGTTTTTTATTTTAGTGTCTGTGTTCTAGCTCCCCAGCCTCCCAACCTGACTCATGAACTTCTGCATGGAGAAATCTGCAATAGCAGGATACAGCGCAGCACATACAATAAGCCAGTTACCTGAATACAGCCAGTAAGTTGAGAGCTTAAGCAATGAAAAAAGCTCAGAAAGTAGATGTAATCCCAAAATATGTTTCCCTCTAAGGAATCCTATATATCTAACCACTTCTGTGCTAAGACAGAAACCAAAATGCATATGGTAGCAAAGATATACAAGAAAACCAATGTCTGCCTAGTTCTACTACACAAAGAGGACAGTTCAATTAAAGGAAGAACTTCTAGCGTGAGAGAAGTTATATTAAAATCATTAGAGCTGCACCCATCAAATCACCAGACAGCATTACCAGACACTGTAGAATCCTAATCTCATTCCTTTTTTTTGTAATCATTGCTGTCATCTGTGGCATAGTTATTTATTAACATTGTATCATGCAGATTGTATTTTTGACCCTTAGATGAATATATTTTTGATACTTACTTGAAAGAAGTCCAGCCCACCACAGCCACTCCTTAAGGTATGCATGACCACCTTGACCTACAATTGAAAAATGCTTGCTACTCCACTGAAAACATACATCAAGATTCCATGACTAGTAACAGCCATGACATAATTTTTGCAGCTCATGCCTTTAAAAACATGGGCAGTCTTTTGATACTTAGGCTTTCTAGGCACAGGGGTTGAAATTAAAGCACCTTCAATTTCTGACATGCACTTGCCTCCTACAGCCTACTTTGAAAACCAGTTATTCCTTTTGTATTAGAAATGGCACTGATGACCATATATGCATTATTGTGAGAAACAGTTCTTTCAATTCACGGTAATGACATGAAAAGCCAAGTTGTGTCTCTTAGTAAGACTGTCACTCTGTGGAAATGGAAAAACTCACATGGTTTATGTGGTTAATTACATGTGCAAACATCATACTTTCCTCATCCCAAACCAGTGAGCATGAATTATGTATATCAAGATCAACCATCTTTTAGAAGCAAAGATGACAGGTACTGCATTAAAAATATTCGGAGTCAACCTTCTGCATGATCTGAGAATGCTGCAACCATCCAACCTAAATCTATTCTTTTTCTCTTTAAAACCATTGCCTCTCGTCCTGCCACTACAGGCCCTGGTTAGAAAAAAATAATCTCTGTCTTTCTTATAAGCCCCCCTTAGGTACTGGAAGGCACTATAAGGTCTCCCCAGAAACTTCTCTTTTCCAGGCTGAAAAACCCCAACTTTGTCAGCCTGTCTGCATAGGAGAAGTGTTCTGTCACTGATAATTTTCAGTTCTCTGGACTTGCTCCAACAGGTCCATGTCCTTCCTGTGCTGAGGACCCCAGAGCCAGATGCAGCACTCCAGGTCGGGTCTCACCAGAGCAGAAGAGCAGAATCACCTCTCTCGACCTCATTTGGATATGATTTGCTTTCTGGGATTGGCTTTCTGGGCTGTGAGCACACAAATTGCAGGGTCATTTCCAGCTTTTCGTCCACCAGCACCCCCAGGTCCTTCTTGGCAGGGCAGCTCTTGATCTGTTCATTCCCCAGCCGGTATTGCTACTGGGGTTGCCCCAATTCAGATGCAGGACCTTGTGCTTGTTCTTGTTGAACCTCATGAGGTTTGCACAGACCCACTCCTTAAGCCCATCTAGGTCCCTCTCAGTGCCATCCCTTCCCTCTAGAGTATCAGCTGCCCCACTCAGCTTGGTGTCATCCACAAACTCACTGATAGAGCACTCAATCCCACTGTCTATACCACTGATGAAGATATTTAATAGTATCACTTCCAATGTGAACCCCCGAGGGACACTACTTGTTACACTCAATTGCTATGCGTGATTTTTAAATTTCCAAAACAATCTCCTGACACTCAAACATAGTTAACTCTCCTAAATTCACTCATTAAGGAGCACAGATATATTTAAGAGTGCCGCTTCCAAGTTCAGTTTGCAAGTAGAATTTAGACTTAACTGACACATAAAGAAGCAGTGTCCCCAGAGGGTATTACATACAAATTAAATAGCATCTATCACACACAGAGTTAGGGGTATCTGACACCAGAGGAAAAACATATCAGCTCTATGTTTTAGGTTTCATGTAACAAACAAACAAACAAGTCAAAACAAGATCATTAGTTTAGGAATCTTCTGCTAAACAGCAAAATCTAAACATCAGCAATTTATTAAAATATGTATTTCTTTACCTGCTCTCATGGAGCCTTTCCTGGCTAACCGGAGGAGACCTTTTTTTTTCAGGATGAAACTTCCTCCAATGAAAATGCTGGAACTCATAGCCAACACCAGGCCAATACAGAAGTCATATCTCCCATGAGTTTGGCTCATCTCGTAAACTGCTAAACACTGTCACATTGATCAATGAGGAGCTGAACTTCTGTTACTCAAGACAAAATGATGCAACACTGAAACCTGAGCAAAATAAACACATGAGAATTAAACTGGCAGGAATATATGCTGTATAGGAAAATCCTCAACAGCTCATATGACTGGTTCTCCTGTAAACAGTCTCAGTGCTAACAGCATTTTAAAAAAAAGACATTCTTTGAAGAATGTGTAAGCCTGCACCATGGATGAGTAACTAACAAGTCTGAACACAGAGAAGGAAGGGTCTCTGACCTGGCATATAAAACCCAAAACTCAAACAAACAGAAGTCCTTTCAGAAATGTTAAGGAAAGCTTAAAAATATGTGACTTATCTTTCTTTGCACTGAGTACACAGATCTGTGTCTGGCACACCATGTAACTGATGATACTGATCAAAAAATTACTTACGTTGAAATCAGTTTGCAAGAGAGTTTGAGAACAGTCACAGCATTTCTTGTATATAAACTCCCTAGAAAAATGAAAAATACTATTAGAAGGGTGTTTAATCATATAGTCATCTCCATAACACAATCAATCCTGAGACATGCATGCACATGCAATTACTCTTTAAAACCCAGGAAAATCTGGCAAGAAATAAGGCATTTGATTGTTGATCTGTATTACAGTTTCCCATACCTGAATAAAGTACCTGTTTTTTCCAAAACCTGCTTTCTTTCAATACTACTTTTCCCTGTACTTTCATCTTTCTGACTTTCATTAAATTGCTATATCCCTAGGAAGAACCTAGCAAAGAGCTACAGGTAGGTAAACAATAAAACTGAATACAGATCGTCTTACTTGCATCCAGTGAGGCTGTGAAAAAGTAGTGGAAAACAGTCCCATTTAATAAACACTCAAAGTGGAAACTATTCAAAATACTGCAAGAGCCACATTTCAAAATTCTCAAATCCTCTTCTCTTAATCCTTGCATAGTAATTTGTAGTAACTCATTTTGTAGGAGAAACTAAGTAAATGATCTACAAGAGAGTGCTTTCATTCTCTTGCAACTTTTAAAAAGAAACTAGATTCTTGCATGACACAAAAATCACCTATGGAACAAAACCAAGAAAGGCAAATCATTAGTGCGTGAGACAGACCAGACCCAGTCACCTCACCAGCTGCAAAAAACATTCCCCTGGTTTTGAATTCAAACAAGACCTTCAGTCACCTGAAGACTATAGGGATTTTTTAATGCAAGGAAAAGACATTAACAGACTTTTGTGACTGTTCTCTCTACCAAGTCTTCTAGCAGATGTAGGGCACACTGTTCAGGTAATCAAGCTATGAATGTTCTTCCAGCTCCAGCTGGTGCAAAATGTGACACTGGTATAGCAACACCTGGGGGGAAAGGGGCTGCTTTTGCTAAGCTTTTATATTCTATCACTTTTTTCAACAGTTGCTACTTTAGTTATATTACTAAAGGAAGTATTTTTACTAGCTTAGTTTTTTACTAAAAGAGAACTCCCTATACTTTTTTTCCCCCTTCTTCCCCTGGCTTGAGTATCTTCACCTACACCGATAGAGGTAAACAGCATCAGTTAGTTCCATCCTGACATCTTCCACCCACGGCATTTCAGAGACAAGAAGTAGACGCTGCTTTTCTTTGCAGCAGAGGAAGAATCTGATTCCAGAAGAACGAGGAAACTTGTGAGCTAACAGGCAATTTTATGAATTTAGACTTTAAAAGGATGCTACAGTTCAAAACTAGTAGTTCTATTTTCCCTCATATCCCTAATACACTAAAGAGCTTTTGATGCCCTGTCAACCACTTCGAGGAAATTGTAAACAGCTCAAATTTTAACCACTTACATTATATTAGTTCAGATAAATTACTGCTAGCTCTTCTCCTCAAATTTATTTGTCCTCACAGATGTAGCCAGTCCCATTTCTGCTTGGGCTGGACTGTCATACTTCCATGTAAGGTTTATACAGATGTCTACAGTTGCAGACAAATGTCATACAGTCATGGTGAACTCAACTTCTCTCTGAAGAGATGTGGCTCCCTTTGCATACAGCAAAGATATAATTTGCATGTGTAGAACTGACATGTACAGCTGCAAGGTCAAAGCAACACCAGGAACAAGAAGCCTTACATTTCAGGAAATCAGTAGTTTAATTCTAACCCTAAGACTTAGTAAGAAGAAGAACTAATGTGTCCTCAAAAATACCAGCAAGAAAAATTATCATTGGAAATGAAAAAAGACAATGCCATGAAATGAGCAGTTTCTGGAATAAATATGCTTCTCATGTTTCTGCTTCAGGATATGCCAAAGATGCTGCATCCCAGCAGTCAGGACCACTACTAGGTTATAAACACAGGAGAAGCCAGAAAACGCAGGAGTTAAACAAAAATGGCAGTAGTGGAGTTCTGCAAAGGTTCTTTAATCAAGTTCAAGCTGATTTTAACACAAAGAACATTTCATCCACTTGTGACATGTGTGCTGCTCTGATCTCAGAGTAGTACAAGAAGATGAGACTCTCCTATCCACAGAAGCTACAACATTTACAATGCCTCCAAAAACCACTTGATAATGAACTGCCTGTGGATCTGCTGGTATCATGAGTCATAACTCTCAGCACACAACAGTGCAATAGCAGACTACACAGAGAACATATACTGGGTTTGAAGGTTAACAGACAGGTAGAGATGGAGAAACTTGGAATGTAAAAAAAAAAACTGTGGGACATAAGAAAATCCAGGTTAGTCACAAAGTCTGTTTTTTAATTTTCAAGATATAACAAAGAAATATCACAAATCCTGGCAAGATACAGACTCTCTGGTCTAAACCACAAGGTAATGCTTCTTCGTCTCTTTGCTCAAAAGTCCTTTTCTCCCAAAAGCAGCATACAGTGCTGAAAGCTGTTACATTTATTGTAGCAAATAAGCTCTCTAAAAATTGAGAAACACCAGAAGCGGTGTAATGAGATGAAGCAATAATTTACCTTTAAAAGAAGATCAGCATAAGTAAGCATGTGGGAGATATCACCCAAAGAAAATTAGTATCACTTCCACAAGCCATACGTTGTATGGAAGCAATAATTAGAGTTGGGAAAGGTATGATAAATTGTTCCAACTTTGCCTACTTGGCCTCAAGCCCTCTAGAGTTCAGTAGACAGTCTTACAAGACTTACAAGAAGTAATCTAAATACACGCTAAACTATTTAAATGCCAGAATTCACCGTTTTCTTATGCAGAACCTGATCTTTTAAACTGTGAACAGGATGACTAAACAAAAAAATGACCTTAACAGGCCATTTACTTCAACCTTTTGCCCCCTACTACATCGTTCACTGCTGCTTCTCATTACAAATAACTCAGCCAAGCATGTCCCAGGAGATACTTGCAAAGAAAACTTTACAAACAAGGTAAGCCATGCTTTGATGCTGTCAGGTACTCTCATTATCTAATGATCTTCACCTAGATCTTCACTTTCACTACCAAAGCCCATCGTGTTTGCCTATTCTAGATTTGGAAAAGATACAAGTCCCTTCATCTTTGCACCCACATCTTAACACTACTCTGCAAGTTAGGTGCTCAGCACCTCTTGCTGTGCCACCCTCTGGGTTCTTTCCCAGTAGTTTTTTTTTTTTTAATGCCACTCCCAACGCTTGAGTTATTATTACTTCTACAAATCTAGCCTGTATTTCTTCTTATACACCCAAAATGGGTGGTTTTCTTAGCCCTTTCTCAGCAGTCATCTACTGTTAACTCATCTTCAACTTCTCTATTAGTTTAACCTCCTGCACTTGTATAGCAAATTACTCCTGACTGGATGTAATATCTTCTATTTACTCCCATTAAAAAAAAAAAAAAAATCTCTTTTTTTAGAAATGTTTCCTGAAAATATTCACTTGAGGTTATACACTGGCAACCCTTCCCTGCTCAGTATCTTTTCTTATTTCTTTGTCTTTCCAGCCAGATCACTAACATTAAACAGCACAAGGTTCAGATATGACTCACATGCAAGATTTTTAAACAAAGGCCTGCTGAGTTGGAAGGAACCCATAAGGATTAAGTCCATCTCCTGGCCCTACCCAGGATAGCCCCAAGAATCACATCATGTGCTTCAACACACACAGGTTTGAACTCTGCCAGGCTCGCTGCTGGTACCACTTCTCTGGGGAGCCTGTTCTAGTGCCTGAGCACTCTCTTGGTGAAGAACTTGTTCCTAACATCCAACCTAAATGTCCCCTACACAGCTTCATGCCATTCCCTTGGGTCCTGTCACTAGTCACCACAGAGAAGAGATCACTGTCCCTTCATTTTTTCTCATGAGCAAGTTGTAGGTTGCAATGAGGTCTCCACTCAGTCTCCTTCAGGCTAAACAAAGCAAATTACCTCAGCCACTCCTTAGGGCTTCTCCTCTAGGGCCTTCGTCATCTTCACAGCCCTCCTCTGGATATACAGAACTCTAGGGCAGTGGGGAGTATGAACCCAGAAATATTCTCAGTAAGGTTACTAAAATCCTCCACATAAACCTATTTTAATTCAAGTCTTCCTCAGTTATGTTCCATCCACTCATGAACATATCTTTTAAACACAAGTATAGAGAGAACAATGAAGGAACAGACGTAAAATAGTATTAGGATAAGAGAGCTGCCAGTTCAAAACTTAGTCACATGCATCTTTAAAAGGCCAAGATGTATGCACACAGTACTCAAAAATTATATATACACCGTTTAGGAAACAATACATTCAATTTTGCACTGTAAATCTGCCCCAATACAGACACAGTTTTCCAGCCCTGTCAAATGACTGCCCAAACTGATACACATAATTATTTAACACTGCACAAGCAAGCTAAAAATATAATCTGTTTACAATGTTATATATATTAGCACGTGCTCAGAAAGGAAAACATATCTTAACCATTCTAAAGTTGCCTATTTTAAATGGTTTAGTTAAACTATGGTGAACTTTATTCTTTACAGCAGATTTCTATCAATGAAGCAACAGCAACAAGCATTCCACTTAATGAAACCAGGAAGAAACCAAAAAAATGCCACAACAAAAACTTATTCTTTGTGTGTTCTATTTGTAGTTATTCACTTCTACAAAAAGAATGACCTCTAATTAAAGCATTTTCACATAAAGCTAAAAATATATTCACTAAAAGAGTGTTATTTATTAACTGAAAGCAAACTACCGTCAGTGCTACAGAGAGCTGATACTGTATTGACTGTTTTCCTGGAAATCTATCAAAACAGACTCCAGACTTGCTTCATTTTTGCTGTACCTGACACACTAGTTCCACTCTCAGTCGGAGGAGTCATCAGCACAGGGTCACTGACGCTCCACCTTTAGTATTTAAGACGGGCAGTTTCGAAGTTAAGATAACTCAGGATGTTAAAGTCGAATCTAGACATTAGTCACAGCTACACCTTTGACATGACTGATTCAACCTCTTATTACCTGCTTGCTTCCTGCCAGGATTTTATCCTGAGAATCGACCACTTAAACAAAAGCAGAACAGGCGAGACACTGACTTCTAAATATGACAAAAACTTCCACAATAATTTCCTATCAATGAAGCTGTTATCTTCCAGAGGAAGACGCTCTCTACAACAAGGCGCATCAAAAGCATTAGGAAAGAGCCACGATGTCTTATGTTTACTATGGTTTAATTAAAAATGTTAAAGACGTCGCAGCGAAAAGGAGAAAGTTGACTACTTGAAAAAGAGAAGATCAGGTTACAAAAAAACCCAGGAATAAGAGTCAAATCCAGGCAACATCTTCACAGTGTATGAACACACAGAAATCATCATTCTGAATCACAGAATCAATTAGACCAGACAATACCTCTGAGAGCATCGAGTCCAACCTATGACCCAACACCACCGTGTCAACCAGACCATAGCACTGAGTGCCACATCCAGCCTTTCCTTAAACACCTCCAGGGATGGTGACCCCACCACCTCCCTGGGCAGCCCATTCCAATGCCTAGCCGCCCTGTCTGTGGATAAGTTTTTTCCTAATGCCCAGCGTAAACCTCCCCTAGCGCAGCCTAAGCCTTGGACGGAGTCACCCGCAAAGTTAAGGTAAGTATTTCCCCCGGCAGACTAAGGCAGTGCCGTGCTCTGCAGTCCCGCCGCAGCCGCGCTGTGCAGCCCCCGCCCCCGCCTGCCCCTCCGCAGAGCCCCGCCAGCACCGCCCCGGGCGGGCTGAGCCTCGGCCCTCTCGGCCCTCTCGGCCCCGGCCTCGGCGAGCCGCCCCCTGCGGGGAAGCGCCCTGCTGCTCCCAGGGCCGCGTCGCAGGCCCGCCCGCTCCTCTGCCGCAGCGCCCAGGGCCCCGCGGGGCAGGGGGGACGGGGGGCGGACGGAGGGACCCCCGCCCGCCCTTACCTGCGGTCACGGCCCCTCACATCGCCGCCAGGAGCGGCGAACGAAGAGGCGGAGACGGGGGCGGGCGGCGGGAGGGGCCGGTGCCGGTGCGCTCCGCCGCCATGAGGGGACGGGACGGGTCGGGGCAGGGGACGGGGCTCGGGGCTGGGGCAGCGGGAATGCGGGAGAGCGGGCGGGCAGCGGCGCCGAGGGCCAGGCGGGTCCCGGGCCGTGCAGCCCGCGGCACTCCGCGCGTTCCGGCCCCGCCCGCCGGAAGGGGCGCGGCCCGGCCCGGCCCCGCCCGCCTGCCCGTCCGTCCGTCCGTCCGTCTGCCCCGGGCCGGGGTGGGCTTTGTACGGCCTCACCACAGAGCCGGGCAATGGTTTGAGGCGGTAAGGCGGTCTGGACGGCGAGGCAGCTCCACCGGCCCTGCCCTGCGCACGGACACCTTCCCCCACTAGAGCGGGTTGCTCAGAGCTCGCTCCATCCATCCATCCATCCATCCATCCATCCATCCATCCATCCATCCATCCTCCACAGCTTCCCTGGGCTGTTCCACTCCTTCACCACCCGCACTACAAAGAATTATTTCCTAATATCCAACCTAAACTTACGCTCTCTTGCTTTTGAACCCATTCCGCCTCGTCCCGTCACTACATGCTCTTATAAATAGTCTTGCCTCGTCCTTCCTGCGAATTCCCTTCGGGTACTGGAAGGGGCAGGAAGGTCACCCCGAAGCCTTCCCTTCTCCAGGCTGAAATAAACACTTGGAAGCCAAGTGCACTAAGCGAGAGAGGCATTTTACAGGGCTGGGTAAAGGGCATGGTTAATTAATCGATTTAATTCAGATCCCACACTCTCACTGCATGCTTTACAGCACCAACCGCTTTGAACTCATACTAAATAATTTGATAAATGTAGTTAGACAAGTATTTGTCCTCAGCTTACAGCAAGGAGTCTTTGAAATAGTCAGGCTTCAGGTTCACAGGACTCTTGGGTTTCTTCAGGACTGAGTAGGCTTTATGCCTTGAAATACTAAGTCGGGGCAAGTAACACTGCCAAAATACCTGTAGTAGCTTCACATGGAAGATGCAGCTCCGCCTCTTCAAACACAATGAGACAGTTTTGTCACATCCCTTAGTGACAGCAGTTCCTACTTTTTTTAGCCTTCTTGGGATTTGTGTTAACATTATCCTAGTCTGCACAAGCAGCTGCTTCATTTCTGCTAAACCTGGAAAAACCTGGAATACAAAACCAGAGAACCAATCTTGGCTTTCCCTCACCTGATACCCATAACAAAGCCAGTCCTCATCACATTACTTGGTGCGTTCTTTCTCATTAAAAATGGTCCCTCACTTGGTCACAAAAATTAAATTTCTACACCACTCAAAGTACATAGATAAACTTTAGGCCTATTTTATTCTCTAAGGCAACATTCCATTTCCCAAGGTAAAACTAATCTGGTGCTCTTGACATGAACATTGCACATACGAAGTAATTTTATATATAAATATGTGTGTGTATATAAAAATACATTTTAATATATAAAACTGCTAATCAATGTGCAATCATTACCTATGTAATTACATAGTAGGAGGCTGGCTTTTCTATGTTTTACATGATATCAAAACTGTGAAGTCTTGGGAAAAAAGTTCAACAGCTGGTGAAAGAAAAAACCACCTGTACAACATAAATCAGTACAGTATAAACAGAATCATCTAAGTACTGATAGCTAAGTTCAAAGTTTAAAGGAGATAAAGACATTAATGTGCCTGTGAGCATGCCAAATGCTGGTAGCACGTATATACACATACATACTCCTGAGTTAAACGAGAGTTATGTCTGAAACTAGTCAATTTAGTCTTCCCTTTCCATTCTTCTCTTTCTCCTCTCCTCTCTTCAAAAACAACTCTCAAGCAACCTAGAACAATAACAAGTCAACACCTGAACATATTAACTGCACGTATTAACTCCTCTAAACATTACAGATCCTTGCGGAAATTCAGTCATTCTCTGTTAATTCTCTTCCTATTTCTTCATCTGCTAATTCTGCTTTATATACTGTCATGTGTTCACACAAAATATGAATTCAAGTGCTCTCAATTTGGCACAAATCATTAAATATTTACTTCAAAGAGAGGTTGTGCTCAGTAACTGAAAATACTCAAACCATCTCTGAGTAATTTACAATAGCATGGCATTTCAGGCATGTTTGCTGAGTATCTGGAAAGAACTCCAAACATGAGAATGGTGGTAGCCTGCCTAACTTAACCCATTCTTGTAGGGAGCTCAGCCATGCAAGCCCTCTTGGTGCCCAATGGATTTCACGAGGGATCTCAGCTAGCATAGGTACTTTTGCAAGGCTATGGACAGGGTCTTTCAGGGCTTAGTATCTACTGTGTGTATAAACATCTTGTAAAATTTAAAAGGACAGAGCAAAACCACCACCCATACAACTTCAGGAAGCATGACCAAGTTAGGAGGTAGTCTAGTTTGTGTACTGACTGTCTCTTGAGCAGTGACTTTGGATGGTGTAGACACAGTGAAGGGGTTGCCATGAAAGGCACTGTGCACCATCCACCCCCAGCTGCTCTCTGGTACGTGGTCCCTAGGTAGAATGGGGCCAGCTAGCAGAGTTTTAAAGCATCCCATCAGGATGGTGAATCCCGTCAGGTGTGTACCTGACAGAAAATTGATTAGGGTATCAGGAAGCTCTAACAGGGTCTCTGATCTCCGCATCATGCTGTGTTTCACAAAGATGGCTGAGCAGAACAATGAAGCCACATCTGCAAGTCTACTCATACAACTGGTGCACTGTCACACACAAATAACTTCAGGGACTCTGCTTAAAACTTAAACCTCACAAAAAAATCAGTGGACCTTTTTTTTCCTTTGACACAATCAGATTTTGGTCTCTAGCACTCTTCTCATATGAACTGTGTTGGTGAGATAAATATGCTCAGGATTACTATGTCCCAGACTGTCAACAATACACCAGTGGTGTAAATGGGATATTTGCCTTTAATACAATAACACTGCCTTAGAGGCCTAACTCCAGAATGAACAAGAGAAGAATAGAAAGTTGAATTTTCCTGATAAAAAATGTTCTCCTTTACCTACCTACTTAAAAATCAGAGATGCTGCATGCAGAAGCAAAAGCCTCCCTAGTTTACAGACTATCTTTGTATGTTGCATTAATATCATCAGCACCTTTAAAAATAAAATTGCAGTAAAGAATCTGTGCCAATCTTTTCCACTGCATACATTTAATATTGGAGAGGAGCTAATTTCCTTGTATAAAAATAACTTTGAATTTTGACCAGCAGTAATATTGATGCATCCTCTAAACCACAAATGCCAAGACTGAAACAGTTGTTAATCATAAATCTCCCCATTAAAAAAAACCAGAAAATAACCAACCAAAACCTAACACACACACAAACTAATTGTAAGCCATGTATTTGCCAGAACCTGATACAAGGAGATAGGAATTTCAGATGAAGGATTAGATGGGCAGTCACTGTAATCTTCCAAGTGATTCTTTCTATAGGAAGCTCTTGTGACAGACAACAGACTGGTGAATTCCTTACAGCTGTTGCTACTCGATGCACACCCAACTGCGAAGAAGTAGATCTTGAAATAAAAGCACTAGCAAGCAGCCATTGTGCAGCAATGCAGGAACAGAGCATATGTTACCCCTAAAGACAGTTTAAAGTGACTCAGGCCTCAGCAAACATTTCTGCCAGAGAAGTGTTCCTTCTACCTGTGAGCAAACTTCAGTCCAGTGAACATATGATCTGCTGGCAGACACCAGTATAGGACAACTGAGCCCCGTCTGTGGCAACTGATCTGTACCCATGCAAGAACCTGCTGTTCTGAGTAAATGCAAAACTGCTCTTTTGTAAAAGGGTAATGGCAATAGTTTGGGTTTATGAATTGGTATTAGGCTATAAAGCAACTATGTGTGTAGGAAACTCCATTTTTTTCCCCTCCATGGGATAAAAAGGAGTCACAAAACAAGCATTGAGCTAGAAATAAATCATTTATTTTAAAACAATACAGGTTAATAAATAGTTTAGTTATCAGAAAACTTAATAAATAGCCTTTAATAATTTACACAAGGCAAATACAACATGCCTATAACTATTTTTTTAAAAAGCAAAGAGTAAGCTTGACTTGTAAGCCATTAACAAATCTATATATACATTATTCGGAAGCTAATAAAATAAACCATTTTTATGTAATCTGTAGTAACTATGTTGCAAGAGCATTGAAGCAACCAAACCTGACACTGTATATTTGTTGCCATCCACCTTTTCCCCATATCCCATTAGAACTACTTTTTACATTCCAGGAAAAAAAAGTAGGGGGGGGGAAAGAAGAGAAAGTTCCACACTTGAAAAAGGATTTAATTTAAAAATACTCCTTTTGCATAATATTTTCCACTCTGTAGAGCAACTGTCTGGGGAGGGGGGAGTACATGGGAGGACCCAAGACAACCAAAAATAATAAAAAACCCCAAACTTCTTTGCAGCTTTTAAAAAAAGATTTCTTAATCCATAACATTTCAACACTGCTGTCTGAAACACTTGGGCACTAGTAATAATAACTGTTGACCACATTGGTGCCTAACACAGTACACACTAAAATTCTGCATTCTTTAAGCCCATATATAGCACCAAAAATTATTACAAAGATAACAATAGATAAACATTTGATAATGCTTGATTTAACAGTAAAATGTCAGCAGTTACACCATCTCAAGACAATGAAGGAAGATCTGTAAAATCCTGGATGTTTTATATTTATGAAACGAGAATGTTAGAGGGGCACAACATGCAAACAACTGCCTACTCAAAGCACTGCCCATTTATTAACCCTAAACTTCTTCAAATATAAACCCTCTGTTTTCTAAATAAAGTGGAAAGCTGAACCTCACTTTCTAGTGTTTCAAAAAATTAATCCAGTGTTTCCATTTTTCAGTGCTAGTTACTTCAGAAAAATACATATGTTCCAATATAAATCAGTATTATTAATAGGAAGCTTCACTTGTCAAACTGTGATATGACAGGTTCTTATGTTAGTTGCAGCTCACTAATAAATAGGCTCTATTTACACATACAGAGTCCTGGAAAGTCAATACAGCAGATAACTTGTTTAGACATTTTTCTTTTTTACAGAAGTATTTAAGGTGTAACAAATTTTTTTTTGGTTGTATCAAAAAGGTTTCTATTCTCCTACTGAACATTTGAGGGATTTTTGTGTTTGACACCTAATAAAGATCGTGACTGACATATGCAAATCCTCCATAGACTGAAGGGATAATGATCAAAGCTATCCTCAAGTAAGTACCAAGTAAAAATGTTTGACAAGTATAACAGAACTCAGACATACAGAGTGAAACGCCTTACATATGGATTTGAATTGACTTCAAATGCATGTCTCTAATGCAATGAGTCCACTTTTTGTATGTGTAGCCTCTCCCACTTCTACTTTGGAATCAGAGCTGAAGTCATCTGGCTCCCAGCTATCAACAAATGTAACACAAAGAGAACGTGAAAAGGGCAGACCCATGAGGGACACCAAAGCTCAGGAGACAACTATGCACATTTGCTCCCTGAGATGATGAAACTCAGATATTTGTCTTATTCAAAATGCTTACTTATTAAAGGGGTGAAATAAAAAGGAAAAAAAAAAAGAGTGAACAGCTAACATTCAACTTCAGCATTGCCTCCTTTTAAATCAGAAAAGCAATGGGACTAAAAAAGGTAGGACACCTAGAAAGAGAAGGGTGTGGGATGGAGTGGGGGAGAATAATTTCAACAGTGACAACAGGAAATGCTAATACATTTCTAAAGTTAGAACTGAACCAGATCCAGGTACAGCAGAGCTCAAAAGAACACTGCTACACACTGAACAAAGTAGCAAAAATAATGGTTTTCATTACTTAGCATTCAAGATGTAAAAGGCTGCAGATACAAATGATGTGCAAGGCCACGAGAATTTCTTTCACCTTATGTGCTGGCTTTTGACATCTCTGTTTTAAACATCAAGGGTAACCAGACATTTCTAAAAAGCTCACCACAGATGAGGAGCAGCTGGGGAGAAGAGAACTATGCATACATCAGTTGTAAGGATGGTGAGAGGACCACAGAACATGACTGCTACTTTATTCTTCCTCTGCATAGTGAGGACTTATCAAGTAAACTTTGTATGGTGCAGAAAGTGGCAAGGTTTAGACAGGGCAATCAAGTTATTTAAAATCTAATATTAACTAATAATTTGCATATGCACCTAACATAATAGGACAGGCACTTTCTAAATAATTAAGAATTAATTTTAAAACAAACCAAGACAAAAAATTATGGCCAAAGGAGGAATAAGATGAGACCACAACCATTTCCATCCTGACAAAGACTTTCACAGAAGTCTTCAGAGATTAAAGGCTAATACAAAACCAATATACAACTCACAAACTCTGAATTTGATTTTGAAAAGACAACTTGACTGCTTCAGAAAACAGCTAACATCGTTTCAAAAAGTAGGTTACTATAGGTCTCTTAATCCATGTACAATTCCAGTTTCAATCAGAAAAGAAGGGAATTAATACGACAAAATGTAATTGTTTGCTGAGAACCAAGAAACCATCTTCCAACCAATAATGGACAGAAGTTAGTTTTAAGCAGATTTCATGACCCAATTCCACTCATCTGCAATTTTCAAACTTTCTAAAAAACATGCACAATATTTGAAAATCCCTGAAGGTGGTCTTTTTTCTGCTAGTGCTATTCTATTTCACTAAGATACCCAGTTCATGTGCTGGCCTGTAACAACACACATTTCTGCCAACTCAGAGTCACACCCCCAACAATTTGGAGTAATAAAACAAGCTTGCAAATAACAAAGTAGGACTCTTACTCCCTCAGAACAGTCCTTTCAGAATACTAAATCTTTAGGATTCACTTTCATGATTGAAAGTTGTCATTAGTAGGGCTTACAGCATTAATTTTAAATGAAAATGCAGGCTGAGTTTTAAGGAAACATTAATTCAGGTCAACAAAGAATAACCCAAGAGCAGACATTATTACTGCCTGCTAATCAAAGTCTGTGTTCTTGTCAGGCAGTCACAAAGCCACATTCATGATTTCTTGATAAAGTGTCATGAACTTTCTCAAATACTGTCTTGTAATCACGTTGGGGTTTTTTGTTTTTCTCAAAAGACATTCCGATCTAGAGGTGTTGAGTTCCACAGTACTCTTCTAGTTTTGTACTTACATGGAAACAAACGCTCATTGCTTTGCAAGCTTTCAAGTTTTTGACTCATGGTGTTTTAGCTACCAAATACAAGTAGAACAGGAACATTAACTTTCTTTGACATACCAGCATTTTCTAAATGGTTTAAACTGAACTGGTCAGAGTCATCCCCATCATCACTTAAGCTATCTGTACTACTTGTCAAAATATTATGGCTAAACCATTCACACAGGTCTGTAAATTACTGGATCAGAATGTGTGTCCCTGTCAGTTATCAAAAACTCAGCTCTCTGAATGCCTAAACTTTTTTTACTTTAACCTCCTTTTCCCATTATACAAGCCATGTACCAGACCATCTTTTTTGAGCTATGAGAAATCTCATGCCCTTCTCTCTCTTAAATTTTTGTTGTGGTAACTGTTTATTAGCTGCTTCACAAAACGGTCTCCTGTATTTAGTCACTAAACCAAAATAAAGGTATGCCAGACTGTTTTCAACACTCCTCCTGTAGATTACCCGTTCCCATTAGGACTATGAGGTTTTCAGAAGCTGTCAAGGCATCTAGGAGTTTCAGTTCAGGTTTGTCAATTCTTCAAAAAACACATGGGTCTTCTAGCTGCTTTATGTGTTTAGAATTTGGATATAGTCCAATATTGTATATAGTGAAACTGAATTATTAAACCAGTATAGGCCATCTGAAACAAATACATTCACAATTATGCAGTATTTTTGGATTGCAAAGGCACTGAAACAGTTCCGAGCTTCTTACAAATAAGCCACCATGTAGGCAATGAGTCTGTGCATCATTTCCACATCCTTCACAGGCTTTCTGTCTGCTCCCTGTTAAAAACCCTCAGATGAACGCGGTATGTCAATGCATGTAAGTTACAAAGAAAAATGCATACCTGGACACTACCATCAGCTGATAAGTAAATAGTGAAAGAAATATAAGGGTCCACTGCTCTGTATAAAGAATTCAATTTAAAACTCCCCAGTGTCTTCACTGCATGGCAGACAAAGTTGCCAAGACAGTCATTGAACAGGACAAATCTGCAGTTTATAGTTCAACCAACATTTGCCTCAGAATTCACAGCCTTGATGGTGAACACATTGCTATATTGAAATTAACAAATTGTTCCACTTTTATTCCCTCTTATTTTAAGGTATACATCACTCATGATGAAAGGTATCAGATTGAGTGCATTAGAAACTGATGTTCTCTGCCCACAGAAACTGCAATACAAGCTTTCACATGGAGGTCTGTTAAAATATCCACAGACCTTTCCTGACAGTCTACCTTTTACAGTAAGGAAATACATCGGTCTCTACGCTGACTCAATCAGTGGTTGCAAATAAGGTCATTTATTATGCCAACTGGGGTACATGGACAACTGTGCGTTTGAAACTGGATGGAGGCCTCCAATTCATTTCATATAGGCCACCAAATCATCAGAGGGTAGTTACCAGCCTGAATCCTATTTGAATCAGTGACCTAGAAATGAAACGCTCTGTGTCCTTCCCTGAGCCACCCAGTTTCCCCTCAAAAAATATTTTAATCTGTCTTCATGTTAGGTTTATTTAAATCTCCAATGTTGAAGTTGAATTCCTTGAAGACTTGTATAAGTACAATTCCGATAGATACTGTGGTGAATCCACAAGCCATTCCCAAAAAATCTACCACTCCTACATTACTCCATTCCCTGAAAAGGATGGCTGAAGCCAGCAAGACTAGGGTGGTAAACACAACATAGTAGATGGCACCAAACACAGAGGAGTCAAAACATTCCAGTGCCTTATTGATGTATCTGAACTGAATGATAATGCTACATCCTAATACTGCCAGAAGTACCAGACAGAGGTACAGAGCCCTTTGACTCGATGGGTTATTGTGAAAGATATCTTGAGCAGCCAGCCCAATGCCTTTTGTACTGGGAACAGTGAAACTGCCCAAAAGAGAGCAAATACTGATGTAAACCATGATATTAGTAGGTCCATGAGCTGGAGCTATCCAGAAGATAAGCAGGAGAAGCATTAGCAGCACTATGCAGAGATAACCCACGAAAACTGGAAAACAAAAAGAAAACAAGATAACAGCAAGGTCAGAACTCTTGGTCTTCTACGGGTTCTAGCAGGCAAATCATGTCATACCAGTGAACTTCAGTATACATCACGATTAAGATTTGCTATTGAATATAGAACAAATCATTGAACCTCTAGAGATATTGGTGGCATCTGCAACTGACGATGTTGTCATGTTATTTGGGTAAAATAAATCATCATGCAGTAAATTACACACTGTTGCACATTTGAACTGGATTTTAGAAGGCTTTTTAATTTTATTCTCTCTTCCATCAGGACTGTAGTCCTTAAAATTCCCCTATGACAGACAGCAGGGACAACACCGCCATCATAACCAGTTCAATAAGGCAACAGTGTATGGATCCAGCAAAGAGCTTAAACATAAAGTTAGATCCCATCAAGGTGGAAGAAAGGTAACGCTGTATCATTTACATTATAGTATCAGTACACAGATTAGATCAGTGAAAAACATCTCATGCTTTAGAGTTTTAAAGAAATATATTGCCAATTAATTTTTTTTCAGATTTACATGGTAAATTTAGACTAGGGTATTTGTTTTCTTTTCTTTGTCTGCAGATTTTTTGAATAGCTGATGTAAATAGGTTTGAGTTTCTCTCACTTAAAGCAAAGGAAAAACAATAGTTGGTAGTTTAGCTAAGCAAGAAAAATGAAACTGGGCCTGGAACATATTAGCACCAGTATGTGTCTTCCAGCAGCTAGAGAGAAAGGAAAAGCATTTAAGTATATGTCTCAAAAGCCTATTTCTACACATCTTTATTGTGCAAAAAAAATCTGGGAATATAACTGGTATCTATTATAAACTTTTAATTAAAAAAATATGGAGAATTAAAGGAGAGAAGAAAATCAGTATTTTTTGTTTTGTATAAAACAGCTTAAATTGAACTTGTAGAATTATACTTTTCATCTCTAAATACAGTTTTTCATAATGTTATAAAATTACAAGTTCAACTGGCCACTGCTGTGAGCTTACTGTGCAGGATAATGTTTTCAAAAGTATCTATGTTTTCCTTTTGGCACACCTATCTTTAAAAATATGACAAGTTCAAGGTAGAGCAAGGCATAGTTTTCCTACACAAAACCTATTCTCGTTTGCCTCTCTCACATCATGTTTTCTTCAAAAGTCAATTTTCCTACCTGGTAGAAGTGTTAAGCCTCTTCCTCCTGCGTGGTCTCGCTCAACCTCACAAAATCATTATGAGTTAATAAAAAAACAGAGTACCTGGATTTGTAAGCTTCTCTTCAAGCTCAGCCTGAGTCGTTACACTCTCGGACTTTGGGGAATGGATGATGAGAACAACAGACCCAGCGCAGCTCAGCAAACATCCTAGCTTGCCAAGAATGTTCAGTTTCTCTTTCAGTAAGTAAGAAGCTAAGATGGACCTTTCACAAAGAGGAAGAAAAATACAAGTTTGACCACATCCTGTTAATAATGTTCTAACAGTGTTGTACCACTTGAATTTCTCTTAAAGGAATACTATCAAATGTTGGTGAATCCTCGAAATGTATTTCTGACTTTTCTTAGAAAAGATGCATCCATTCACAATTTTACTCAATCCTTGACATCTCACCTTAGGGAAAAAACAACACAACAAAACCCAAAACCCACCAAAACACCTCAAAAAATAACACCACGTGATCCCCTCAAAAAAACCCACAGACAGCCCAATCCCTCCAAACCAGACATCTGGCCCCTGAGGCAGATATCTACCCATTCCTAAGTTGATGAGCTGTGACAAAGCCCCATTTTGTAGGTCCTACACAGTCATGTGATAAAAGTGACCGTTGGTTACAAAGATCACAGGGCTCAGCTCAGACATGAAGCTGACCAAAGAACACAAAATTATGTGGCCTAGCATAAAAGAACAGATGGTAAGTAGACCACCATCAGTGTGCTTCATAGTGCATAAAACTAAAGACAGCCATGAAGCCGATGCAAAGCCATCTACATTCTGAAGCAGATGACCAGTGCAGTCAACAGAAAAATTTTGAGGCAATATACAGCTTTGTTTTTAAAGAGTTGTACTTTTTCACTGCAGTAGTTCCACAGCTGTAGTTTAGCTATTCACAGAACATTTAGTTGTATGTTAAAGTCCTTAAACTCACTGCCTTTTCTGTGCCCTCCACAAACACAACATTTAAGAAGCTGGGGGCACGCATATGCAAGGAACTCCCTTGCTTCAGGAAAGGGGCCAAATCCAATGAAATGAAAATCAGCATCAATAAATGCATGTGGGCTGTGGACAGCAGGGTCGAGAAAGACCGTGAGACAAAAGGAAAGATCTACATAGTAAGGGAACTGTGAATAAGAGAATAGGCAGAAGAGTCCAGAATAACCAAAAAGGAGAAAAAAAATGTTTATCTGTTCCAAATCATAGTGCTAGCAAAAGCAGAAGATACTCACAAAACCCTTTCTTCACCACTAACTCCCCCTAGCCCCTGCCTTGCCAGGCAAAACAGGAAGAGGTGACATTATAACACATCATAAACAGCCATAAGCCCGAGATCTTCTTAGTGGTCTTGCAGTGAGCACTGAGTCCATCTGACATTTTGTTAAGTAGTAACGACATCCAGATAAGAACAAGAAAAGCAAACTCTTACCCAAATGGAACGCCAAGAGCTCCCAAGGGCGTCACTAGCACAGTTGGGACTGCAGTGTAGGCCAAGAAATTCCCTATTTGACCCAGAGCCACTGTGAAGAGAACCAGAAATAAGCCTTTAAAGCCCTTTGTAAAAAGAAGTAATCAAAACTTACCCAATATTGTTTGGGAAAGACTGACCTAACTGGAAAACAGATGTTACGGATTTGTTTAGTTCTATGAATTTAGCACTTAAACAAAATGGCTGGATTTTTTTTTTTATATTTCCTTATTATTTCTTAATATAGGATTTATATTTGCCACACAAGAGCATCAAAGTGGACACAGTAAATAATCTCATTTGTAACTTTTCTGAGTTGAATAAAAATGAGACTTAATTAGAAGCACTCATGGGTTACACTCAAATATCTCAGTGTTACACTTAAATATTTTTATGAGGGGGGCTAAAAGTATAGTCATGTTTTCATCTTTAGAACGTGCATACACATTTAAAAAAATGCACTTGGTTATAGTTCCTAAGAGTACCATTACTTTTTTTGGGAAAAAATAGGGACAGTACTGAGGAATCTTCTAATGAAATCCTAAGTAATTGCATAAGGACTTTTCAATACACTACATCAAATAACACTATATAACACCAAAAGTCATTTCTGACCACTGTAAAAAGAACAGATCCCTGACAAGTCACAATAAAAATGTCAAACCTTATTTTTCTTTCTCCCAATAAAAGTAAATTCCAAGATGTACCACAGTATTGCAAAGCACAGCTGTGGTAATAGTTCATGCATTCAAGTTTTCAGTTAAAAAATAAAAGCTGGATGGTTTTGCAAGGGCTGGCAAGTTTATAATAGATCAACATACTTGTATAGTTACAGGGTCTTTGGTAACTGGCAAGAAGCTTGAGATAGAGCACAAATTACATACAGCTCAAATTTCTAGTTGCTGTTAAAAGTCATTATCAGCATTTAAAAACATTTCAAGAATCCAAAATGTCTATGCTCAGGCTGGCATTGCCCTGCCCTCAACTATCAAATATCATTACCATCATCCTGCTCTTTACACCTACAAAGCACTGTGCAAACACTAATTAATTTACCAATTTAGCTCACATTATCAGTAGAGCTGAAGACCTGTGTAACCTACAGGAAACATGAAGGAGACAAACAATCTTAAAAAACTGCAGAGTGTGGCAAAATTATACCAATTAAATTCACTGAGGCTTTCTCTGCATGCCAGAGTGAGCCAGAGAAGTTGATGAGCAGCATTTCTAAAGCACTAGAGACAGTGGTGGTCTCCCTGCCCCTGGGAAACAAAGCCTTGGGCTTAGTTTTCAGATCTTTGTGCCAACCTCTGGCATTATCTTCAGGGCATCTGAAGGCACTAGGGCAGATCTTGGATGGAGGATGGAGCACAGCTGGCATGCTGCATTTCTGCAGATTACACACATTTCCAAATGACTCTGACAAAAGGTTGCTTTTTTGGAGGTCAGGCATCTTAACTTTCTGTTGAAACAACTCTAAACAGATGGCACCAACAACAATCCATAAATTAGCTCTCTGAAGCTTCAGTCAAACTGAACATATTGTAAGGCAACTGAACTTTCTGGAGGTTTTCTGTATCACCATGGGGTAATATTAACAGTTCCTTACCACCATGGATGACAGACCAGAACTAATTAAGACCAAATAAAAAAAGAATCTCATTAATTGTTACCATCTACCTAATGCTGAGGGTCTTTGCTGCCACCCTACCCAGTCCTCTCTAGACAAAAATTCCTCTCCAGACATGTCAATGCTGTAAGTCAAGACATGACTCCACTTCTTGAAGGCACTCCAAGCTTTAAACTTGATAAAGAAGTACCAGTATCCCCAAAGTTATTGCAACACAAAACTTGATGCATACTGGTATATCTATATTAGCAAGGAGACAGGAAAAGACTGGGAATACAAAAAAAGTCATCTGCTCTAAGACATGTCAGGGGCTTTATTTCAGGCTAACTTCTGCCTGCTCCCATGAACTGAACATTTTTTTGAAACGCGTATCCATTAAGGATATTCCTAGAGTGCATCTTCCAGCACAGTTTCATTTTAAAGTCCAGTTCAGGAGCTCCAACTCTGCTATGAAATGTGAAATAAAGCCCAATCCGTGGTGACAAACAGGAGATTTGCTTCATGAGTGTGTTTCCCATCTGCAGTAAAATACTAATGTAGATATATCCACTATAAAAATCAGCTCCATCTATGCTAATATAAAAATCTGCACTGAAACTAATTAATTAGCCAGGTAATTATTTTAATGCTCACTGTAATACCAGTACACATGCTTCAATCACTCTTTTGACTACAGTGTAAGAAGAAGTCCCTTAGCAGAATCTGCAGCCCTTCCTCTGAAGTCCTCAGTGATCCAGTGGATTGCAGGGCCCCAAAACAGTTAGGCAGCATTATGCTGAGTCAGCATGCCAACACAGACACACTTGTTCACCATCTAAACAAATACCGTAAAAAAACAAGTTGATAGAGTTTATGTGGGTTTCGTTAGTCATCCCAACTACGAATTCTCTGCTTGATAAAATGATGTGAGCTGTTATAATTTCATCCAGATAACTGGGAATATTGCTAATTCCCCAAACAGCATCTTTCTCTGCATCCCATAGGTGCCTACCTGGCCCTTACTATTGCTGTTTGTGACTCTGTTGCCATTCTGAGTCTATAATATCTATCAGCAATTCTTCTTGGTTCCTCTGTAAAGCTACTGAGGCTGTGTTTTGAAATACCTGTATCTAGCTACTGGAAAAAGAAGCCTACTGATACTATTCCCTTCAGCTGTTTTGCCTTCATTCAATTCAGTCAGCTCCTTTAAGCATGAAATTGTTTTCTCTGATTCACCAGGATAAGTCCTGTAATAAGACCTCTCTTATTTTAACTCCTTCTGCTCAGAGATTACGAATGGGAGCCTCATGAGTGATAAACAGAGACTGATGCATAGATATATTTCTACTTAGGCAATAGCGATCCTGGCAGAGGAGGAAGCTGACAAAGAACTACTTGAACTCAGGTTAAATTAGCTGAGGACTTTTCTTCTGAAGCTCTGTTGGCTTCTACACTTGCTGTGAACTTTGTCCTTCAATGGGATCTAGCAGTTTCAGTTCCTTTTGCATAGCTTTAAGACAACAAAACCAAAAACCAGAAACTTACCTTGTTGCCACAAACCCAGAAGCACAACTGGACTCCTATATTTCTCAAAACCAACATCAGAACATTTCCAAATAATTCACAAAAGGCTGGACTAGAGTCTAAAAGTGGGTATAATTTTAAGCTTGTGGGTAGAACTAGGGCTGAGCTGAAAGAGGAGAAAGCTAGTTGCTCCCCATGCTCCAGATTCACATCAGAGAATGAACTTGCTGTGAGCAGAGTTTACAAAGATACTAAGGGTAAAATTACACAGATTTCATATCAGCATCACAGAAGGCTACACATTAATCTTGCAGATTAAAAGCAAAACTGAAACTATATCTGTTGAACTAGAACTCAAACAGGATTTTTTTTTTTTTAAATTGAGGCTGGTTAAGTGCTTTCTGATCTGAAAAATAACATGTGCTCAATGAGCCCTTTTGTGCAGCGTGACAATTTTTAATTCAGCTTTGACTTTTATTAAAAACTGAGCAGGCCAGCATAATCCAGAGATACAAACCATGCAGGAACCCAGAGTCAGAGTAGTGTGTGGCTGCCAAGGGCTGCAAGTACCCAGTGGTTTGGAAATGTGGAAAGATGTCTGACTTGTGTTTGTCCCAGCTCAACACCAGCAGGCATGGCAGCCAGAGTAAGTGATTACTAAAGGTGGGATATTTTTGAGGGATGGGAATTTCATGCCAAGTGAAGTAAGAGATTCAAGATGAAAACCCAGACTTCCTTATGTCTTGTATCATCCTCTATCACAAGTTCTCTTTTTAAAAAAATTCAAACATTCTAAGATACTTACTTGCAATAGTGCCAGACCACCATACTATATCTGTTAAGTAGGAAGTACCTGGAAGACGAAGTATAGGAAAATATATTAGAAAAATATGAAATTGCAATATTGGAACTATGAAACAGAATAATTTCAACAGTCTCAGCTATTAAGGACCTTCATCTTAACCCAATTCTTCAAGGCAATTGAGTGTGAGATCAAAAAAAAGGGTTTTCAGGTTTGACTTATGTGTCCAAGTGAGACCTTCTTAAAACAATTAGTCAGAAGTACTGATTTCCAGTTTGAAGTATCTATGTTATGCTAACATAGTATTCTGTAGAAAAGCATCCAAAATGTCACCAAATGCTTCTGAGGGTGACATTTAAACATACAGATTAGAACCTACTAGAAGAATGGGAAACCTATGGAAACTGAACACAGTTGGGATCAGTTAGTTTGCTAATATAACCTCAGTGAAATTGTTTCAGAAAAATTGTAGCAGACGAATTGTTTTGGCACACAGAATTGGCAGGACCACAGTGTGGACCAATCCTGCACTTAAGCATTGGGAAATGTTATGATGGAACTCTCTGAATTCCTGATATCCTGCCCTGTTTCAGAGAGAGGAGTAAAAACTTTAAATTGTCCCTCCCAAGCTTGAGGATGATTATTTTCACTGTCACGTTATAGACTCTTGTCTTGGGATATGCACACGTGAAGATTGTGCACCATGTTTTATAAGTTCTGCTTCTGTAGAACGTCAAGGCTCACAACCACTTCCTAAACAAAAGCATGGCCTCCTCAGAGCACAACCTTCACATCACGTTATGCTTCTACACTTTGCTCCTCTTTCTACCAATACAGCTCTGCATACATTTGGGAAGATGCTCTCTCAAAAGCCACTGGAGCAGTAGGCAATATCATACCTATTCTGAAATCCCAAATGAAAGAAAAACACAGTCATCTATAACTCTGGAAATGCATAAAGTATCAAGTGATTGGAAATCACACTATATGATTGAAATGAGATGGAAAATGACTTATGAAAATGGCCAGCTTTAGAGTGGGTGTAATAATTTTTTAGGTTTTTGTTATTGCATATAAAATAAAAACACTGCTGGAGGCAGAAATTGTAGAAAATATTGACTCAAGTAAGGTAACTTTGCAAAATATTTGTCACTTGCTGCTGTTTCTAACTAGGCAAGTATTACTAATTGAATCCATATTATTGATTCAATAGAGAAGGCAGAAAAGACGAAGTGCCTCCTTGTTAATTATACAACACCTGCTGAAGCCAGTGGAAAAAAGACATCATCTGACACTAAGGATCTCGGACTCACAGCTCCGACAGCTAGATTCAAGGCAAAACCCCACTGCTTCGTAACATTAAACAGAGAGAAACCTGGGGTTATCTTCCTAGATGCCTCCACACTGAGCATGGCAGTAGAAAGTACTACGAACTGCTCATCAAGATACACAAATAAACATCGGTACAGGATGTTTTACAGCTACTAGCACTGAGAAAGCACACGCCCATCACCTGCTCAACTCAGTGCTACACTGAAAGCTCTTCAGGAGTAATTAGACCCAACTAAAATGCAAAATGGAAACTTCCTCCAGCTGCCTTGAAATGGAAAGCTACTCCTTTATCTTGTGTTTTCTCATTGTTTCCCTTACAAAAAAAAAAAGATTTGTATTTATGATGCAAACATGATCTTTCTGTGGACAATAAAAATGGATTACAGCCATCCTGGAGAGAAAGTGAGACTATGCTTGCAAAGCAAAAGTTTCTCTGAGCCCCTTAACTATAAGGTCATTGCAGGAAAGGCAAAACAAACTTTTTAGGTCAGGCTGCCAGCTGGTAGTAACATAGTTCCAAAGCTTGCTTTGCGCCACTGCATCCACCTTGAGCATGCTAGGTGCAGCAGGCACTGCAAATAAACTGCTGCTCTAACAACCATCTCAAGTACACACACACACATATATACATACTTACATACATGGATGTATACAAAGAAAATACCTTGCCTGTCCTAGTCACTAAAAAGGATTTTTTGTAAGAAAGTTCCCAGAACCTATGGATACATGCTCATACACAGACACCATCACCTACAAAAACTAATGGCTATTGAACACAGCAATAGAATCCAAAGGCCTCACACAACCTGTGTTTACAACTTTCCCCTTACATAAAGCATAATATTAAGAATAAATAAATACATTGCATTTTCAAAGCATGCATGAAGATGTAACTAGCAAGTGCTGTTCAGCTGCATGTTTTGGGGAGTTCCAGTTTAAAAATAAAATACAGAAGATCTTCACACTCTGAATTTAGTTTTACTTTGGCTAAATTGTCTAGACAGCACAGTCACTTTCTGAATATGTTCACCTCACAATCATGTGGCATTGGATTTCAATATGAAACATAAAAGAAATAAATTATTTCATGTTACTGGTGCATCATCTCAACAAGAGGAAATCGCCATGTGACTGATGCAACTTGGAAGAGCTGGAATAAACAAGTGACAAGATGCGCCGATGAAACGGCAAGAAACTAGCGAAGCCACAGAAACCGGCTGGAAAGTCCCACAAGTACATTAAAAAGAGGGACCCACGTATGCACAAAAGTGCAAACAACACACAGTGTGTTCTGTCTATCTCGGTGCATCACAGCGAGGCAGAAGACCAGCGAGCTGACCGTGCATCGGGAAACTTGTTGGCGCCCACGTTCTCACCTCGCTGCTCTCCACCCATCCCTCCCTCACACGCCCTGCCTGACCCCGGTCACTGATCACCGACCCGGCCACGGACCGCAGGTGTCACACACGCGGGCGGGACACGCTGAGGCTCCCCCGCTCCGGACAGCGGGGCGGTGTCCCCGCTCCCCCGGCGGGCGCTGGGGCACGGCCCGGCGGTGCCCGTGCTCCGCGGCAGCACCGCCGCACTTTCCCTTTCCCTTTCCCTTTCCCTTCGCTGGCGGTCCGGCCGCCGCCGCAGCGCGGGCAGGGCTCCGGGGGGAGCGCGGCGGGCGCGGCCCGGGGTGCCGGGGCCAGCCGGGGCCAGGCGGGGCCAGCCGTCCCGCACGGCGCGGGGGGCCGTGCCCCGCACACCCGGCGGTGCGGGGGGAGCCGGGGACAGGCGCTGCCGCCCCCGCATCGGCGGGCCCCTACCTCTGCCGCGGGCCCGCACGATGCCCTTCTTCTGCAGCACGAAGGTGGATCCGTTCACCAGGCTGGAGACCACGGCCACGCTGAGGCCCAGCGACACGGCGGCGGGCCCGGGGCTCTGCGCGGCGCCCTCGCCCGCTGCCGCACCGACCGCCATCCGCATGGCCCCGCCGAGCGCTGCAGGCGCTGCCCGGGCCCAGCGCTGCCGGCGGCGCCTCTGCGCCGGGATGGGATGGGATGGGACCCGCCCCGCCCTGCGCTGCGCTGCGCTGCGCTGCGCCGGGCGGGACACGGGCGGGACACGGGCGGCTGCGGGGGCGGCTCTGGGTGCGATCCGGGCGGCCTCTGGTGCCCGGCCCGCGCGGCAGCGTGACGTCACGGGGCGGCAGCGTGACGTCACGCGAGGGCTGCCGCCCTGCCGGACCCCGGCGCGGGGGGACAGCGGGCAGAGGGGTGCGGG
>JAWWEE010000001.1:85760116-85790547 GCA_035221455.1 Xenops minutus
CCGCCAGCACAGCTCACAACCTCATAAGGGCACGCAAGCTTCTCCCCCACGACAAGGGGATGTCCATGGAGAAGAATATTCTACTTGTAAAACTTATATATGCCTTTCTAAAGTATGTATTTGAATAGGCAATTCTAAATATCTTAATCTGCCTTTTTCAGTTAGTTACTATTCCACTTGCCATATAATAGGTGTAGTGTTCCTAAGGATTAGTCACAGACTAAAATAATAACCACAGTGCTGTTAAATATTAAATTTGAAAACAGCTTGAAAAACAGAGCCTGAATTCACTAATAATATCTACATTATATAGTTTACAAACAATTTGGCCCAAAACATAAAGGTACCTCAAAGAAAACTGCTGTTATCATTAGTTGAATGGAAATTAGATGACCTTTCTAAAACTATTACATATATGGTGAATATAAACTCCTGAGGTCTATGTGGTCTTCTGAGACTGAGTTTCATTGTGATAGCATCATTCCTCCTGCCCAAGTTGTGTCATCGTGTTTGTAGTAGAGCAGAACAACATGCCTTGAGTTAGTTTGGCTTGTACATTGCAATATTACTGCAGTATTACTGATGTCACAGCAGTCTGGTGTCTCACGAACACACAAATTGCATGAGGAACCTCAAATTTATATGGCATTTCCTCCAACAAACTCTGTTCCCTTCCATCAGTCTTATCAAGTTCCAGCTTAAGCACTCAGAGTACTTTAAGTTCCACATTATTTGTTTGCCACATATTGCTAATTCAAGTAATGTGTAAGAGCTGGTATAAAGAGTGTCAGGTTGCTTTAGCCAAGTAGCTAACACTGCCCTAGTAGAGTACAGGTGTTAAGGATCAGTCAAGAGGTAGGAGTGTATTTATGATCCATTTGAAGGGCTCCTGTTGAAAGTCAGTGAGCAAAGTTGGTAGAGGTTACACCATTTTTTTTGCAGGGGCGATGGACCTTTTCTGGGTAGGATGTTTTTTTCCCTGATCTGAAGGGGAAGAAAAATGCTTGGGCCTGATCCAAAGGAATCCAAGGAATTGCTTCCTCTGTAATGAATTTGATTCCTTTGTTATGTTTGTTTTATGTATGTAAAATAAGAACAATTTTTATTTTTTTTTTAATTAAAGCAGTTGTTGGAGTGTTTTATTGAGGCTGGAAGAAAATCAGATCATTCTGTATTCAGCATAGAATGAGAACACAGTAGCTGAGCCCAGAAGATAATGTGAAATTCCTTATAAAATAGCTGGGAGAGCAGGGTGGAAGTTTACCAACAGCTGTACCAGACCCTGAGGCAACAGCAGTAAATCTCCTTGGCAGAAGAACTATAGAGATCTACCGTGCCAGCAATTGAAGCAGTACGAACTGAGACTGTAAACTAAATAGCAAGAAGACAGTGGCAATCCTTTTACTTTTTCCAGCTCTTGAGAAACAAAGACCACAGTAAAGGGAGTTATATGAAGACTTGCGTAATGGTCCACTGAACCTAGGCCTGAAGATGGCCTAAAAATCCTTTCTAATGAGCCATCACTGATACGAGTGGGTCCTGTTTTGGCAAGGAAGTCACTTGAATCTTGGTTGTAGTCCAGCTCTTGATTTGCTGTGGGCATCCATGTCTGTTGAGAGAATGAATGGAAACCTCTTGAAAGGTCCTGCTCTGCACTGACAGATCCTATAAGCTTTATGGCTCTCAGTTCCATTAATAAGAACTTTATTGAACTGGACCAGAGAAGACAAGTCTTTGGGCCCAAATTTGTGCTTTAAAGTCTACAGTGGTCTTTGTAAAATTAAATTGTAGTACTGAGTTCTACTGCACTGTCGACAGTGGCCAAAAGACTGACTCCTCTGGAGCTGGAACTAAAGAAAGATCAAACTAAACCAAGCTCAGTCTTGATGTCTGAATTTGAATGTCTGAAACTACAATGGAATTCTGCCTTATATCCTGTCTGCAATATCGAGCTCACACAAGCTCCTGTGGCCTCTCTGTCCTATGGGTTACAAGAAGAAAGATAGCCCTTGGAGTACACCAGTTCTCTTCCAAGACAGGCCAACAGGCTGCAAGTCATCACAATTTAGTGCAGTCTTGAGTGGAAAAATGAGGACTGGTAAGTTTTCATTTTTCAAAGGGTCCAAGGTTGATGCAGTGGAGCTTGTTATTGATGTGCAATTCTTAAAGTCTGGTCTGAATGAGAGAGGCTTGCTGCCACTTTTGCACATGGAAAACAAATTCTCTGCTAAATGAGAGTGGCCATATATAATTCTGGAGTTTTGGAGAATTTTGGCATCCTTCCTGAAAAAAATGGTGCAAGACTTAGATTAGGTTACTGACACAGAAAGCATGGTAAGTGTACTGCAGACAGAACACACCATTTCAGCTCTTCTGCGAGGAAAACAATCTCTTCAGAGAGAACCTGCCCTTCGTGCAGCAGACAGAAGTTACGCAGCTAGTTCTGATGTAGTATGTTCATGATGATGCTGTGAAGAATCCTCATTAATTAACATCATACCTACTCACATTTGTGCTGCAGAAATCACTTCTAGAATCCTCTGTTACTAAGGAACACAGGAAAAAGCACAGATTTCCCAGTTAATCTTGTAGCAGATGCTATGGTCCACCTACATTAGTTGCAATCTCTGACCAGGACATACTTTTTTGTGCTGATTTCCGGAAGCTGAACACACAATCTTAATGTGATGACTATAACAGATGTATATCCAGCTCCTTGTCCTCCTATATTAGAAGTGTGGCAAAAGCCTAGCTCATGCTAGTATTTTAGCATGAAACTTTAGAGCTAGGCTTCCAAGATATGGTCATCACAATCATCTTAAAAAATGTCCAGGCTCTATCACAATCTTGCATGAGAAGAATTTGCCTGTCTTTCCCATATCTTTTCTTAATTAGTCTTATTAATCATCTGTTTAAGCTAAAGGAAGTTCTGGCTCATGTTTCAGACTTACAGATGTTGTCCGTGTGTTATTATAAGCTTTGACATGGTGACCTACATTGCTTCATAAGTTACATATCAAAATAGTGTGTAGTAGTCACTGAATCACCTATGGATGAAAGTCCCTTTCTGTTAAGCTGGTCAGCTGCTAAATTCTGTAAGTTTTAGGGTATATCTTGGAGACTTGGACAAAAATATTCTCTCAAGTGAAGAACACTGGAGGCACTCCTACTCATCCAGTAAACTCACTTGTAAGACCTGCTGGGTAGTTCCAACTATATATATATATGTATGATTTTCTACTACATTGTTCTTGAGCAAAACATCTCTTCTAGCAGAAACCTCAGGGAATACAGCAGTCAGCTGCCTACTAAGAGATCAGTCTTTGTACAGTTGAGTGCTTCCTGTAATCCAAAGCTGGAATTTCATGATGAAGTTTATTTTTATATGGGTGCTTTTGTATGGGGTTCCAAGGCAATATTGTTGGAAAACTGCAAATGCATTGCAGTGTATCTGAACTGGAATTTTTTGTCTTCAAACTAAACAATAAGGTACCAGTTTCATCATGAGAATGGCCTATATTTAACTACTTTCCTCTTGAAGTTTCAACTGACTGTGCATTTGAAAACTGTAAGCCACTGACCTCAAATTATTCAATTACAGATGTTTACAATATGCCATCATAGTAATATGTTCTATTTACTAAATATGTGTCTTCCCAGCAGCAAAGCTACATCTCTAACCTCACTCACCATTGCTCCTGAGAGCAGAAAGAAACAGTTTGTCTGGTCTGAGAGAACAATGCTCAGATGCTTCACTTCCCAGCTAATGGACTTAAACAGGGCTCTAGCTGGAGAAATGATGACAGGCTGTTGCAAAAGTGATGGGCTGATGCAAACTGTTTCTTGGGAGAGTCTACCAGATACTGCATGATAGAAGTTTTATATGAAGTTCCTCTGCTCCAGATCAAGGCAGCTGCAGAGCCAGCTACATTCTTGAGCAGTGACCCTTGGCCAGCTTCCCCACCTGTATATATGCTGAGCATGATGCCGTATGGTATGGCATCCCTTTGGCCAGTTTAGGTCAGCTGTCCCAACTGTGACCCCACCCAACTTCTTGTGCCCCTACATCCTTCTCACTGGCAGTGCAAGAGGAGCTGAAAATTCTTTGACTTAGTATCAATACTATTTAGGAAGAACTGAAAAAAACTGTGGCTTATCAACATTGTTCTCATACTAAATCCAAAACACAAACTATACCAACTACTAGGAAGAAAATTAACTCTATCCCAGCTGAAACCAGGACAGTATTTAATATTTAAAACTGAGATTAATATTTAAAATGGATGGTTTGAGATTTGAAGGCAGCTTTGGTAGTTATTTATCTATGCTGGAAGGAAACTCCTGAGCATGAGGTTAGTCGAGGTTAGGCTCACTGTGATCAGCAGATGTTATGCCACAATCATTGCACATGCTGATCTGCACCTTTTAATAAAACAAGGCTATATTTGTATTAAATGTGACACTAAGATCTTAGGCAATATCAGAACAGTATTGTCACCTTCTAGGGAGATTTATTTATCATCTCTGAATTCTGGCAATGTCTATGCTGAAAAGTCATTTTTCATAGTAGTTAAAGGACCTATTTTGTGCTAGGTCAATATTAATGCCCTATTGTACATCATGGATCCTAACATAAAGTGGGATTTAGTGATGACTAAAATGGTTGGGTTGAATTTGGTCTGAGTTCACACAAAGCAGCTGACAGGAATGCTACCTAACTTAGGTGAAATTGGAATTCATGTTTCTGGTCCTTAGGAGATGAAGTACTAGGGATGTGGAACAATTACTAGACTGAATTACTGAGTTTCTTTTTATTTCATAAGATATTCTACTTACATATTTGGGAGTCTCTTTGATGTACCTCTGTCTTAGATTCCTTTGATACTGTTTCCTCCTCAAATACTTACTCCAAAGGGTTTGGTCCCTCTCACAGTGCTACTGCTAGTTGTCACAGTGTTATGTTTATCCTGGATATATGAAGATCATGCCTACTGGCACCCTGACAGCAACTGACTTGTGCACAAGAAGTATTAGGTGCTAAACTGTCAGAGTAAGATCTGAAAACTGGAATCTCTGTGCGTAGCTGTCAAATTTGAAGTGCCTAAAAACATTTACTGGCTAGTGAGATGTCCAGCAAATATTGTCTTCAGGGCAAATTTTCCTATGTATAGACTGCAGAGAGATAAAGTGGTCTTTGATTTACATCATACTATCTCTAGTTTTACTGCTTAAGAGTATTTTAGTCATGATTTTAATGATAATGACTGCTGAAATGAGATCTTATGGTAGAGAGAGTCATGGATGACTGTAATAAATGAGTGTCTCGGGTCTAATGATCTAATCTTAAACTCAATGAAATTATGAGGTTCCTTTGTCAAATAAATGCCACTTAAAAAAGGAAACAGAACAAAACACCACTTTTTAAAAGGAACCTGTGAACAAAAGAGTATTTTTAAATCTTTTGTTTCAAGACATCTTTCCTTCAAATGAGGCTGCTGCATAATAGCACTGTGAAAGGGAGATAAGATAATTGCTACTTCAGCAATAGAACAGCAGGAGTGCCTGAAGCTCCTTCCTGTCTCTGATTTAGACAACAGCTGAAACAGAATAATTCTCTACCTTAATGTTTCTTTTGGACTCTGTTTGACTGACTTCAGTTTTGCCAACCCCCAAAATTAATATTTGGGAGTCTTCCCTCTCCAGGACCTTAAATAAATCACGGGTTTGTCTGGTTTTCTTTTGTTTGTTTTGGTTTGGTTTTGTTTTTTTTGTTTTTTTTTTTCCCTTTTAACATCTACTCCACTCCTAACTCAGGGACAATGACAGATGCAGAAACACCTGCCAGTTTAGAGTAGGGAAGGCTTTCAAACATGGTTGTTAGAGTTCCTTCTCCTCAAAAACCAAAAAGCCAGCTGGATTTTGAGGTGGTCGTTAGTCAGATGTCTAAAGAGAAGGAAATATGCCGGCTGCAGTATCAAGTAGGAAAACAGAGATCTTGGTTCCTGAACCAAGATCTCTGATTTCTTCCTGATTCAGGAACCAGAAGATGCTTCACTAATCCTGCACTGCATCCGGGACTTCTACCTGACTTAGGAGAAAAACACATTTGGGGCAGGTTCTTTTTGCAGGTTCCTATAGCCATACCAATTCTTCTGCTGTGGGAATGGCTGAGGAGCATGGTGCATATCAGCTTTCCTGCACAAGTCATGGGGGTGGGGGGACAGGCACCAAGTATTAGCCCTTTCTGGGTTCTGCCTTGGAGATAAGTGTGGTCAAGTTGTTGCTGATAGTATAGAGGGATGTAAAGGTTCTCTTCCCTTTAGAGCCTGGGCACCTATATCATAAAACACAAGCTCTTATCAAATTATCTAAATGAGAAAAACAATGGTAGCAGAATCAAGCCATGGCTTGTCTTGCTACTAAAAGGTAGGCTACAGCCAGGCAGTAGCTTGAGGAAATGGCCCCCCTGCTGGAATGCTGAGATAAAGTGGATGGATTTATTTTTTTTCTATCAAGTAAGAAAACAGCCTGCTATTTGCAGCAGTGCTTAAAGCAAATACATGTGAACACTTGCTGATCTGAACTGTGAAATGAATGCATTACAGTTAGGCTCTGAGATTCAGTACTGAGCTCTTCTCAGTATTTAAGATCGGGCAAGCGGATCTACTATCAGCAGCATGGTGAGAAGAAATTGGCACACCTAAATGCCACCTGAGTGTCTGGACTGTGAGCCTTCTATTCCGGTGGTTCACTGTTTGGCCATCTTCTTCCATGCAGAGAGGATTTCAAGCAGGAGTACACAGGTTTTTGAGTACACAGTGATTATTCATTAGTGAAAGAAGATAGCTAGATCTAGCCCATGGGGACAAATAGGTCTAAGATCCCTGGCATGCAAACCTCAGCATCCCAGGGCAACATGTTCTTGGCCACACAGCTGTAAGTCACATTGGAAAGAATCAGTTTTTGTTGCTCCTTGGAACAGGATAATCCTCTGTCTTGCTGAGCTACTGTCTTCTACATACTTTCTGGATTTTTTTCCTCAGTTTTCTAACTTTCACATTGCTTTTCTCTTGAGGCCTTGAGTTAATGATGAATATGAGTCAACACTTTGAATTTTCTGTTTTTGTTTTGTTTTATGTGTGCTTTTCTTATCTCGCCTGGCTCTCTCACTTCCTGATAACAATTTTCTTCTGTATAGCCACACATCTTAATTAATTAATTCAATGCTGGGCTGTAGGCTACTCTTTATGATCTTTGGAGAGGACGTGGCATTTTAGCACAGCTATTGTAAAACTGATAATGGTTGCTCCATTAGGGATCTGGGGAATATATCTCCTGGTAAGGGAAGGTGGCCTGTGCCTAGGGAGCTGCTGAGAGATGAACAGGGGATGGAAGAAAGCAAGAAAATGGCCTGGGAGCAGAGTGCTTAAAAGATTCCCTCTGTGTGAGGAGACAGGCAGCACTAAAAAGCATGGCTGAGGCATTCTGTGGATGTTAAAAGCTGTAGTGGAAAACCTTGTTCTATTGTCTCTGGTCCTGGTGTCCCTGCTGAGTGATACTGGTTTGATTCTGTGGCTTGTAGCAGTTACAGCCTTCTCCTGAGTCCTTTCCCAGCCTGGCTGTCAGCAGCTCCTTTGTCCCCTTCCCCCTCTGCCTGCCCTCTCACCTGCCACACTCCAGCCAGCACTCACCCTGAATCCATCCAAACCAAGACCAACTCTTATGTGGGAAGAGCACCCAAAATCCCAAACATACTTATGGTGAGGGGGTTGTAGAAAAGCAATCTGAGGACTGCTGGCTCGGAGCATCTTCTCCCACATTGCTGGGGAGGAGGTAGCACTTCTCTGCGTTCCAAAATAGAATGACAACATTTGAATGCCCAAATGTTGCTGTGTGCATATATGACAGGGGTTTCTGCTTTGTCACAGGAAATATATCTATAGGGGCCGTGTCATCCTAGTACCTGTCCAGCTCCCAGGGAAAAAGCTGGGGAACCTGTGGGAACAGATGTTCACTCTGAAAAAATCACAGGTATCATCCACCCACCTTCTCTGTCTCTTCTAGGTGGTTGTCCAGTCTGTCAGACTTGCCTAGCAGTGGCTTAGGTGTAAATATTGCAGTGCACTGTTATTGATAAGCTCCTGCTGTCCTTTGGTGTGGTGCTCAGCGGTGCTCCCTCCATCAGAGGGAGCCTTAGGTCTATCTCCTGTCAACACATGACAAGGACTACAATCCGCATAATTCATACAAAACCTAAACAGCTGGAAAAACTGTCATTTTGGCTGCTGGTCTTTGCTTGTTATTCAAGTGTTAACAGAGTCCATCTCCTTTTCCAAAGCTCCCTCTCTGCTGTTTGGATTGTCTGTAATGGATTTTTGTTCTTGAATTTTTTTGCAGACTTCAAACTCTTTTCCTGTTCTATTCTTCTAAGTATTTTCTGGTTGCTTACCTGTGTTCCAATGACTAACGTTTTTGAAGGGGTGAAACTTTTTGCTTTCTGTTTCCTTTCAGACACTTAAATATTATTGCAATAGATCTCCTACACTGAAAGGTAGGAAAAAATGGGACATAAGATTGTTTACTGAACATTTATTTAGCAGTAATCATTATCTCTGACCCCCTGCATATATGTTGGAATTAAATGAACAAAGTCATTGCTGTGAGACTATTTTTCTGCAGTATGAGAAATAGTTACAAACTGATTCAGCAACTTAACTGTAGTCAGTTTGTTAGCAGTCTGGATAGTTCAGATGGCCCATGTAGGTTAAACATAAATTATGTTTAGAATGGTGGTTCAGACAAGAAATGCCCAAATTCAGCCTTCTCATGCAATTTTAATATGGCCCTCTAGTGCAAGAATATGCTGATACAGGAATATTGTATCATAAAGCCATGACTCACTGAACCTGAACAAGAAGGGTAGGAGTCAGGAAGGAGACTGTGAGACAGAGGTCCTCTGCTTCTTGGAGAAGCTGAAAGATGTCAGATGACTTAGGGGTCCAGGTGGGTGGGACTGTCATTTTCTTCAATAATGGAATACAGTGTGGACTGTACTGCTGCCAGGGCCATGAGCGCCCCTGTAGGTATGACTTGCCCTGACCTGCCTACACATTTTCTGCCCACTGATGCAGCAGCTCCCCTAAGCTCAGGCCTGGGTATAATCTGTGCCATAGCAGTGTGTGCTCCCTGACAGCTTCCTGACATGCTTGCACTGTTGTTTGTATCTCCAAGACTCACCTCAGACCCGATTTGTCACCTTGACTTTTCTTGTCACCAGGCTGCCCTGTTTGCCCAGCTCAGGGACTGTGCAGTGTTGGTGAAGGCACTGCCTGCCCTGTGGTCACCCTCAGCTCCTGGCTTGCCTTCCCTTATGGAGTAGCTGTTGCTTCCTGGCAGTTAGTGCAGATCTTCCAGAGCCTGGAGCTGAGTACCATGGAGCCTGCTCCCCAGGATCTCTGTCTCCAGCAGCTTACCCACTGGCTCCCAGGCTGCACACAGGGGCTTGCCCCTGTGTTTCCCTCTGCTGCTCCTGGCTGACTGCTGAAGCCTGCAGGAAGCTGTGGTCAGCATGCAAAGGCAGGCAGCAGCAGCCTGACAGGTTTCCTTTTCCTTCACATCCCCTACACCCGGAGCCACCTTTGTCCCCCAGCTGCTTGGACCCTTCAGCTGGAGCTGGCCAAGGTGTAGTGGTACAGACCATTGTACAGCGAGGAGTTAGTGATCCACATAACAGAGAACGGGAACAGGACCAGGTCTGTGCTTTGCTGCATGTACAGGTTGGCCTTCAGGCTTGTGCTGTCTGGCACCTGCCCCTTGGCTGCTGGAGAACCTCAGCCAGCTCTCTGCAACAGCTCCCACACCACACTGGTGATTACACCACCTGTTTGCCCTTGTCCTTATCTAGCAGTGCAGCAAGTTCTCATGTGACCATCCTTTCTGTTTGACCGTAGAAATGAAGAAAAGAGTTATTTTCTTGTAAGGAAATCCCATAATAGCTTGAATGATCAAAAAAGTGTAACTTTTTCCATCGACAGGGGCTGCACAGTGTGCTGTGTGTGGATCAGAGGCCCATTTGATGCTACATGACTAGGAGTTTCCAGTATCCAAAGGTACATGGGATTATCTAAATTATTCTCTCTTATAGTGTTATATGGCATTTTACAGAGTCTGAGTGACTTTCTTACTGGCATAATTGTGGTCTGGCATCTCCTGGTGCAAAACCTAAGGATACAGGAATTTTCCAGTCAGATGCAGCTAGTCTTTACTGCCTGCCCAGGGTCCCATTCAACAGATACCAACTGCTCACAGTGGCAATTGCAGCACCAGAAAGCAATATACCTGGGCCTCTGGAGGACCTCTGCTGTGCCCCACCTTACTAAGCCCCAAAAGAGGGAGTCTACAAAGGCAGGTGTCACCTAACTTCACTCCTCATCTCAGTGACAGGATGCAGATGGAAAGGAGTGAGAAAGGCCACTTGTTGGTAGAAACTCTACCACTCCATTTCCCAGAGTGGGAAGGATGGGATCTTTATCCCTGTGTAGATTATTGCTAGTCTATAGTACTAGGCTAAATTGAATAGCTGGGAAAGTGAACTGGATAGTTTTAATGCCCTCATCCTTTACAGTGTTAGGAGAAAGCATAGCATTATATCGAATTTCTGATTTAAGCAGTCTAAGAGGCAAACCTTCCTAGGATGAACATTTTCCTGTAGTTAAAGCTTCTTCTTATTTGCAAGATGCTGCCTCAGTATCTGTTTTTCACCATCTAAGCATGCTATGAAGGGACAAGGAGATGGGCCCAAGCTGCAGTGTCAGAGTGAGAAGGAGGGGAGGGTTATCACTTGCTATATTTCAATGGAGAATAAACATGGGAGACTAACGGGCAGTGGAAAAGATGATAGCTGACTTGTCAATGGTAAAGGAAGAAGAACCTTGAGAGCAGGAAAAAGGTGATTAGACTGGCAACTGCAAAGAAGCAAGACTCAAAACCAGAAAGAAAATGTGTAGGTCAGCAGTGAGAGGGGGTGATTCTGACATTAAAAATTATGTACCACCCAGCCATGGCAGAATTTGGCCTCAAAAGAGAAAAACAAACATTACAGGCAATAGGCTGATCACTGTCACTAACAGGGTGGAAGAATTTATTTTTTTTTAATTAAAGTTTGCCAGGTACAAAATTGGCCCAACAAAATGTCACCCAACCATGGCATACAAACAAAATTTTATGGTACTGAGCAATTTCATTTTTAAAGGTCATGGCACTCTGATTCTCATAGCCTGCATTTTAGGTAACTAATAGGCAGTGCCTCCTTTACTACCTTTTCTTAAAAATAACAGACATAAGCATGCAGTTTAGATTTTAAAGTCTAAAATGGATTGAGAAACTGAACAGAAATGAAATGACGGCATAGAAAATTCTAGTACATGTGCTTTCTAAGTAAATCATTGCTGCAGTAAGATGAAAGCATTTACTAGCTTCAAATTTAGTTGTTTCTGGATGCTGTTCTATGCCTATGATTCCAACACCTCTAAACTTACCATCAGCTTAGCTGGGTATGTATTTAAATAGCTGGTTGAACTGAGATGACTCTTCCCATTTCTCAGCTGCATTTAGCGTGCTTGGGAAGACTATGGCAAAGCAATGTTGTTATCATAAGTCTATCCCCTTCAGAAAAAAAGAGAGATTAGTTTTTTTGTCTGACAATCCTACCATGAAAAAGTGAAATAGCAAAGTAAATTTTGTGTAATGCTTTCTCTTTCCAGCATACTTTATTTTTGTTGCTCCCTGTGCACATTCCTCCCACAATGTGGAGCTCTCTCACAAGGGAAATGGGAGGATGGGTTGGTAAATCTTATACTTCCACTGAAGAGCAGCATTATGCTAAATTCTTGGGTGGTAGGCCATCATTTTGGAGGGAAAGATAGCTATTAAAGAAGAGACCGTCAGTGCTGTATTTAACACCTTGTTGTAATGCCTTAATTATTTTCTTTACACGGTGAAGAAAATCTATTGTTTAAGATAAGTGATCTGTTGCAAATTGTCAGCTGAATACTTCCAGCTCTCAGGGTTCCAGCCCTTGGTTCCCAGGGTTCCCTCCCCTTTCTTGCCTAGCACTGATCTAAATTTTCATAAATTATGGCTCACTCAAGGTCAAGATATTGAAAAGCTCAAATACACAGACAGCTCTTGTGAAGTATGCAAAAAACAGGTTCTTGAATGCATATCTCAAACACTTCATGCTCCTTTCAGAGAGGTAACTCGAAACTTCTTCAAAGGCAAGAGCTGACCCCAACCCCCTGACAAATCTAATTTGAAGCCATTTGGGAACAGCTTCCTTAGGCCAGCAACTGTCTCTGTACTACATGGTTTACTGTACCTGTATAGACTGATTAAACCAGTGTGTCAGTTTCTTCCCCTCCTTTAAGGTGAAGGAGAAAGGTGTCTGAAAGATTTTTGACTGTTGTACAAATATTAATGTATTTTAATTCTGTGCTACATGACTACGAAAATGGGGAACACCACTAAGAGTATGAAATATATAGTATCCCCATGACAGAATTTTTTTTAACATGCTTCAATGTGGGAATATTGCATGCTGTATACCTATGAGGAAGTCATGTTGGTGGGCAGCAGGGAGAAAGGCTGCCTGTTTACCTCCTCCTCAGCTGCTGAGTTTTGGTCACGCTGGCCCTTGTGACAGGGAAGCAGGGTGGCACCATGCCTCCTATGGAAGGACCAGTGGAATGAACTCATGGGCAAAGTGGGGAGAAAGACAGTCAGCAATACAGGAGGAAGTATCGAGAGGGACAAAAAACTCCGGTCAAAAGAGGGAGCCTGTCTCCACAAAAGGCAGTCCCACAACCATGCTTGAGAGGAATGGAAAAGTGAGTTCCCATATACTCTATTCTGGGTCCCCCTAGACTTGGTTAGGAAAAAACTGGACTGTGAGGTACTTTTAGATTTCAGAGACTTGGGGATGATCCCACAGTTCAAAGGACACGTTTTCAAGTCCTTTTAATGTGGTTCACCTGGCAGATCTGAGGCTGGGTGATCACACAAGACTCACACAGGAGCCATTTGGCATGCTTACTCCAAGACTGCTCCATTGGAAGTTGTAAAGGGTGAAATTAAATTACAGTATTGCAAACATCGTTGAAGTTCAGGTGGGACAAACCCTTAGATGTATCTGTGAGAAGAAAAAGATATGGAGGAGAACAAAGGATGTACTTGTTCCTCTACTGAAAGAGCTTCAGGGCTTTACAGTGCCTGCTGCCTCTGGGGCTTTTATTATGTTTTAAGGAGAGGCTGTGAAGGCTATCAGTCTTGGCTGGTACTTTTTGGTACTGTGTGTAAGTGCTCACTAATGTACAGGATGTTTTTGGTCTAGTCTGTGCTAGAAAAAATAATCAGCTATGCACTTACTCATACAGTTCTTTTCACTTTATTGTAACTTTGAATGATGTCTCAACCCAAGGGAGACTGAGTTAAAGTTAAGGGAGCTTACGTTTTTTGATACATTCCTGTACTGAGAATTTAGCTGTATGCAACATTCATGTTATGCCATTTCTACCTTAAAGAAAACTTTACAGAAGACCTGTTTGGTTATAGAGCAAAGGCTTAAAAAAGTAATGCATCAAACACTGAGACAGAATCAAATACATATGATTCTTTAGAGTATTAATGTATGTGCCTAAGGAGAAAAGGCTTAAGGAAAGGAAGGGTCAAATGGGGAATTTCCATTTGTCCAGGTTCCCTTCAGGCCCTTCCCTGAAGCCTAAAGCATAGGCAGCAGGAAGGAGACTGGAGGCTTAAGGCAGGCAGGGTTAGATGGCACTTAATCATCCCTTGCTGCTCAAGGACTATTTGCTGTCTGTAGATGGTTGAAGTCAAATTTTCTTCTGGAGCACTTGTCTATTGAGGAGCAGGATTTGCAGGAGGTTTGCTTTTAGTAAACAAGTGAATGCTGCTGGGGGGAACAGTTGTGCCTTTGAGTAGCTGGTTTTATCTACAGCAGAAGCTAAAAACTAGCACAGACAGGTGAGTCCCTGATAGCACAACATTGGAGAACAGTGGTGTTGAGAAGGGCAGCCAGTTATGACACTTGCAGCTTCTTACTGCTAGGTGGAGTTAGTACATATCTCTAATAGCTTCTTTCTCCCTTGGACAAATAAAGCTTGAGGATAATTACTATTAACACAGGCAAAAGTCCTTTCCCTGTTCCTCAAAATAGTCTTTCCACACCAAAATCCAGTTCCTGTGAAATTATTGTGTGAGCAAATGACATGGAAATGAGACCTAGCTGGCTCTGAGACATTAGGCAAAAGGGAGAAATGCTTTTTCCATTTGTATAATTCCTTTCTTCCCCCCTCAAATTTCAAGTACAAACAGAAATTGATTTTTTTTTCCAACTAGCATAACTATCGCCTTTTTTTTTTTTTTTTTTTTGTACTAGAAAAGGAGCTGGTTAACTTTAGAGGATGAAGGTAAAAAATGAAGTCATCCAACAATTTTAATAAGACTAATGCTGACACAGGCACTGAATCACTTGTTTTGTTGCTCATAGTGGTATCCTACATATAAATCAATAACTACATTTCTTGGCTCAATCTCTACTGTGACAAAGCAGGAGTAATATCTGATTCTGCTGAAAATGTACTGCAGAACAGCAACAACTATTTAGTGAAGGCTCGTGAACTGTGCAGGAGAAGTGCCCAGAGTGGTGGCTGGGCAGGCCATGTGCTGCTCTCTGCTCTTCCATTTCATGAAAGATGAAGATAAAGCACACAGTAACTTCCCTGAGTTCAGAGTACTAGGTACCTTCCCTGTCTGAGGCTCCTTCTGGGAAAAAAGTTGGCCAGTCAAGTCCAGAGTAGTTTTGGGGCAAATATTTGCCACTATTAGAATCATTTTACACAGCCAGACAGCCAGAGCAACAGCAGGCAAGATACTGAGCTTTTTTGCTTTTCATGCCAAAAGTGGATTCAGCCCTTTTCCTGTTCAGGGACTCAAGATAATTTTGACAGTAATTAAGAATACTTCAACTGCATAAAGCATGATTTTAGGCTGAGGTTAACAAACATTAGGGGAATGTTCAATGTGAATTTTGCAATTATAAATGGCTGTCCTTTTTTAATTAACTCTTAAAGGCTGTTGCAGGAACAGCTGCAGTTATGAGATCAGGGAAAGATGAACAATAGCTAGACATAAATTCAGAGAGCACTGAGCTCCCAAAACAGTCACAAACAAATATATATTTCTCAAAAGCATGATAGAGAATAAAAGCGGGAGGACAAGATGTGATATGACTTAAATTCATTTCCTTAGAGAGACAGCAATAATGGCATTGATCCAGAAATGCAGCTTAAACAGGCTGAAAGAACTATTAAGAAATAGTCTGAAGCATAAATGTGTGGGTGTTTTGATAAAGTGAAAGGGATCCTGGAAAGATGATGGGTGGAGGAAATAAGCTGAGCTTCTGATATTATGAAGAAAAATCTAAACCTATTTTTCATTGTGATTGAGACTGAAAATCTAAGTCCTGTTGGACAACAGCTGTGGATAACTCTGTTAGCCCTGTCTCTATCCAGTAGGTAAGATACTTTCCTGCTATGCCATGGATGAGGACCTAGTGCAGCAGCACCATTTCCATCTTCTCTGGCACAAAGAACAAACTCTTACAAGCTACCTCGAGATCTATTTACCATACTACACAAGATATTTATCCTTGCAGAAGTTCATATGTATGTAGGAAAGGCAGCACATTCTCTGGCAGTCTCCTCCCTATAGCTTTTGAAGACATTGTCCCCAAACCCTGTGGTGTCAGCCTGCTAGTGGTGCAGACAGAGGTGCATAATGATTATCTGAAGTAATTTTCTTACAGTCTTCATAAGGTCAGCACTTTGGGGCTGGAGACTTAAATTCCAGTCTGTCAACTATGTAGAGCCTATGTGAGCAGTTCCATTCAGTAGCAGTGTGTGTCCCGTTGTGCTGGTTGCCCCTCTCCAGTGCTTCTCTGACCTCATGGTACAATTAAAATCCCTGTTCTCTTTCAGGAGTCAAAGGATGTGGAATTAGGCTGTCTTCACAATCAACTTTCCATAGACACTTTGGAATTAATAGGTCTAAGTAACTTCTCATAGAGTTATTTGATATGATCTATGCACTGGCTATACAAGTATGTCTGGGAATACTTTGTAAATTAAAGAAAGATGGGGTGTTAATGTTGGTCTTGCCTTAGGACATCTTATCTATGCTTTTTGGTTAACTTTGTTGGATTTACATTGATCCTAGGCAAAATAATAGGGGAAAAACTGGTAGAGCATTACACTACAAAAGAGTTAGAAGAGTTTGATGTGAGGATATTTGGAAAGCTTCCTTTTTAAGCAGAATTGGTTCTTCATCTTTGCTGAGACGACGAATTTGATAAGAGTAATTGTATATATTTAACAGACATAATTTTCTAAAGACATTAGACTTTGTTTTGACCACAACTTAGTTTTGTACAGCATTAGACAAGTGCATACCAGATGAAACAGCTGGGGTGTACCTGACCAATACCAAGGTCATGAACACAGACTAATAAAGCTGTCACTATGTAATCATGGAATAGCATGATCCAGTGGGGCTCTGCGCCATTCTGGACACATAGATAATGAACCTGGTAGATGACACAGTATTGTGTTAACAGTATGGCAATTTAGCAGAGTTTAAATCTCCTTGCATTCAAGCTGGTCCTCAGAGATCAGAGGGGCTGGGCGAGCCTGGGTTTAATTTGTGATGATAACTAATTTAGCATTATAAGTCTGGTCAAGTTCAAAAGGAGAACTTGCATGAGGACAGATGTATAATTAGTGCAGTTTACCAATGCAGTACTGTGGGTCTGATCATATTCAATAAGGACTTGGCATGTTCCAGATTCATAGGTAATGTGGTTTATTGAAGCACCAGGGAAGCAAGTTCAGAATTGTCAGTGATAAACGCACTAACTACGGAGGCTTAATACGTGTTGCAATAGGAATTTTAGTAAGAGAGATCTAATAGTGCTATATATGTATAAATGAAAATTCCCAGGTGTGCTCCAATGCAGTTGGAGATGCAAAGCTAGCATAAAGGCTTCTTTTCAGGAGAAGAGGAGGTTAAGTCTGTTGACTTACCTTGAGCAGGCAGAGATGTTTTTCCCCTCCCGCCTTTTCTGCCCTGTAGCCCCCTTTTTGTACTATACATTTTGGCCTGTGTCAATAGGATGGGTGGGTTTTGGTGACCTTGGTCATATACGCATTCCATGTTCCATGTCTCCTTCATCTGCATCCCGAGGGGTGCATAAATTAATATGTTAATGGGGCCTAATGAGCGTCTTGGTTACTTTCGGTCAAAACTTATAGTTAATGAAAGAGGTAGAATAAACACTTTGGTCCTCCTCCAAGTACCGAGGCAGAAGTAGAGTCTCTCTGACTTTCATCAGAGGGTCTTTATGTTCACCCTTAAGTCCTTAATGAACCAGATTTATAACAAGGCTTGTTTTTCTCAACCAGCCTCATCAATTCTTCATTGTCTTAAGGCAACACTGCTATTCTGACCATTTACCTCACAAAGGGACAGGAGAAGTGCCCTGCTCTCATCATGCAGAGAAACCTACGCTGTCACAAAATCTGGGTTTTGTTAAATTTGCCCTAAGAACAAGAAAGGCAAATTAACACTTGCAGAAAGTGAATGGGAGATGAGAAGGAAGAGGAGGAGGAAACATATTGTCAAAATCAGTTTGCTGTGAGTAAGATTGGGCATCTTAGTGGAATAGCATCTGAATTTGGAATCTTGGCATAGCAGAACAAAGAGGACTTATGGAAATAGGCAGTGACACAGAACAGGATCTCTGTATGATGTACTCCATAAAGCATACTGAAATAGGATGTGCAGCTCTGCTCTTAATGTTTTAAAAGCATGTTAAAAAGCTAGTGATGTAGAAAAGAGCTTGTAAATTATTTGAGATAAAAGAGTATATCTGAGAGGTGAACAACTTCAAGAACTTACTTTACATCTCAACAGGCAATCAAAGGATCATTTGATCAAAACATGTAATCCCTCATGGCAAGGGGCATTGATGTTCTTCAGTTCAATGGAAAAAGCAGCAATAATAAATAGTTACTCATTAGAAAGGGATGTATTTCTTTGGTTTTGTTGAGCAGTGGTGATAACCTGCTGGAGCACACTCCCAAGAGAAGTAATCAAAGATCTGGTCCAACCATGATCTGCCTGGCAGGGGGGGGAGTTGTGACAGCAGGACAGATAGGGGCAGTGACCTCACCGACAAAGTATGCAGTAAGGTAAGTATAAACAGGTTAATTCAACAATTCAGATCATGGGAGAAGTCTGAAATGGTGAATCAGGTCTGAGGTCAAGCCTGGAAGTCAAGACAGCAAGTGAAGGTCTGGATCACTGGTATATGCTGGGCATGGTGGAGCTGCTGTGTAGCTTGGGCAGAGACCAAGGGCAAAACTAACTAATCTTAACAGCCTATCTAGAAAGAAGAGTGGTCCCATCGACAAGGCTTACAGTTCTGATTCAAGGCTGGACCACTGCATCACAGATCAGCCTGGGTGGAGCCCAAGCAGCCAAACTACTCCAGTAAATGGGGAGGATACACTTGGCCCCTGACACACCTCTGCCTCTTGATGGCCTCACGTCTAGGCTGGGTACATATTTGATGCCATCCATATTTGATCCCCAAAACATACAGTTTTAGAGCTTATACTATACTGATAAAATAGACTGGATGATGTAATAATTTTGAAATTAAAGCCTAAGGTCCACAGTTGTATACATGATCAATTTATAGAAGTTTACATTTGCTTAAAATGTGGATAGTAATAACGTAACACTCTGCGAGTGCATCAGAAAACATTTAGTGAAGAAGAATTCTTGTATCTAGCCAGCTTTTTCTTGTTCACCTCTGCAAGTGGGTAGTATAGTAATTACAGCCACATTTTCTTTTTGGTCCATAATTGCATTTAAGTATTTTATTCATGTCCTTTTAAAACCAGCAATGTTAGGCTTTTCTGCTTAGCATTTTATTGGTTCTAAGGCCTGTAGTTCATTGCCATTTCGTGGTCTACGTTATTCCTTCCTGCTCCACTATTTTCAGTAGCTTTGTTCTCATGGACTAGAGCACTGGAGTCACTCTACCCTGACTCCCAGTATTCTGGCCCCTTCACGGCTGCCCTGAAATGCTGGCAAGTGTCTCCCTTCAGCCTCGGCTGCAGAGAAGCTCACTGGCCCTCAAGCCTCTCCTTGTGTGTGGGTGAACACTCAGGCTCCCTGAGTGTGTGTCTTCCAGGCAGCTCTCAGGAGACATTTATTCAGCCCACTGGCTATGCCCCAGGCCACTGGGTCTCTGCTCGTGACCGACTCAGGTGCACTACATGATGCAGTCTCTGGGCCAGGGCTGGGGCTAGTCCAGCATCCCTTAAATTGTGCAAACACGCCTTGGACAGAGGCAAAAGTGGCCATACTGGAATTCCAGAAAACTTACTCTGTGACCCTTTTTAATAAAAATACACAAAGTGAGCACTTCAGCTGCTCTTTTTGCATGGAGAGGCAGAAGATCTCTTGTACAAAAAAGATATTTAATTAGCCACTTAAATGGTGTTCTAGTCACCATACTTCTTGAAGCTAAGGAATGTCTTGGTAATTATAGAGGAAATATCCTGGTTTGGTCATGATGAGAGATCTTTCAGTACCCTAGAAATTAACAGGTCTTTTGCAATGTATATTTATTTTGTGCATTTTTTAAAAAAACATGCCATGTATTTCCACCTCTAAATATAAGGGTAGAGTACTGGCAATAAAAATCTGATTATCTGTAAGGCACACAGCCAGTGCTGCATCTCCTAAAATCTTTCTGTCCAATAATGGGCAGATAAAAATCACCCTCTCCTGTCCTTGATCTCCACAATGTCACCATTGTAAAGTGGATGAGTTCCAAAATAAGCAAAACTGTTAAATCCTAATTGTTGTACAGTTTCAAATGCAATGGTTGCATAAAACTCTGGCTTTCCTCCCAGGCATTGTTTCTGTACACCAATAAACCTATTCTAGAACTAGAGAGAGGATTTTCAAGTTCATTGAAGTAATCTGAGATTTTTCTTGTAATATTTTTACACACTGAGGTTACAGGGTTTGCTAAAAACTTTTAGCAATCCAGAAGTGACCTCAGTGTCAGCCATTTGATTGTTGTGACTCAGAAATTTTTAATTGTTTTTTGCAAAGTACTCTGGAGGTCATTCATCTGCTTATGAAGTATACTGTAAATCCTGCTGAACATTTTTAGCAAAGCAAGTAATTTATGAGAGGTTCTAATCAAAAGATGTAACAATACATTTTTCCAGACTTATCCGTGACATAGGAGTACAGTAGGACAGAAAAGGTTTGCAGAGTTTGAATGATGTCACTTGTGAAGGCAGAGTCTATAATCTCTCATCTAAGTACTTTCTCTTCTGTACAATCTCTTCTGTACTTAGCCTTGTTGGTGCTCTCTGGTAATATATTGGCTTTTGAATGTATTTCAGAATAGATGTTTACATTAATGTCCATAAAAATTGGAGAAGTCTGGGAATAAAATATTAGTTCAGAATTGTACCAAATTAAAAAAAAATAAATTGGTGGATATATTATTATTGAAGTCCATAACAAATCGCTATACATTAGAGTGATGAAAGTAGTAGAACTTGTGTGGTCTGTATAACTTTCTAATAGTCTTGAGGAAAATCAGGACTCAAGAGTTGTAATCTTTAGCTTAGATGATGAATTCTGTTAAGTACTAAAGATGACTCTATAGGATCCTTTCATTACAAAAGGCACTGATCAGTGAAAAAATGGATTGTTTGTTGCTTTATTTACCAGTTGGGTTGTTCAGGGAGACTAACTGTGCATCATTTGTCATTTCTTCTCATGTCCATGGTGGATGTGTCAAGGAAATACATGGAATGCTGTTGAGAGCTAAATTTTAATGTAATATTTGCATAAAAGGCAAAAATACCTTAGAGTGAAAAATCATATTTACTCTGTATGACCAGCACAGTTCTGAAACAAAACTCTGAAAAACTGAACAGCGAAGCTGAACTAACACATGCAAAGTAACTTTCATTGGCAGTAACTTGTTTTGTACTTTTCCCACTATTATCATTCTTTACTTTGTTGTAGTAATATTTTAGACACACTAGAATTAGCAACATGTTCATTTTTATTGTCCATTTTGATGGACATTAGTGCTTTAAGGTTCAAATTCTAACTTAATTTAGCCCAGTAGCAGCCCTTTCCTGCTAAGCTAATCTAACAAGACTGCCATGTAGATTTAATAGCAGGCACTATATGCCAGTGAAGTAAGGCAAAGCATCATTTAGAGTCTATCCAAATTGTCTGTTTATGTGTTCATGGTAATCTAAAACACATCCAATTTACCAAGCAGCTGTAAAAGAACTGGGACTAAAATGATTTAGTTTTTGAATTAGAGAGTGAAATATTAAAGCTTATTGATGCCCTCATTGCTACTGAAATGCCACTTGACCAGAGTCAGCAGACAGCAAACTTTTGTTACATGCAGAGAAATTAATGCTGTGTCAGCTACTGAAATGGTAGCTGTTTGCATAAATGCAAAACTTCTGTTCATAAGTAGTTTTGATCATGCAAAGTAGCATTTGTGAAGCCACTTATGACAGTTATGTAAAGTAGTTAGAGGTCTGTTTGCTGCTCATCTTATAAAGAGGTAAGATGTTGACAATTTGTAGACAATGAAAACTTATACTAATTTTTGAGTATATGAAAAATCTTCCAGAATACATACAACCATGTACATGCAGCATATCCTACCTTACTATACTTATAGGCAGAGGATTGACATAGTGGTGGGAATGTTACCTCAGCATTGTCTCTAATACTCTGGACAGTTGGTAAAAAATGAAAAATTAGGGCACGAGTTGATTGATGTGCAGTAACATTTGCATGGGCAGGTCCTTTCAGTTCCTCTCATTTGTTTTCAATTCAGTTTGCCTTCACTCTATGATTGTCAAATTTTTCTCATCTACTCTGTGAAGTGTTTCTTCTTGCGACATCACTGTGTTAAATGGTGGAGGAACGCCCTGAATGTTTTGGACTGTGGTCTGAATAACTCCTGTATCTGGTACTCAAAAGGAAAGACAGAAGCAAATTACTATTAATTAACCAGATAATGAATAGTGAAAGCAGATAATATAGCCTCCTTTGTATTCAAAGAGTGAATGAAGTAAGAAAGCAGGAAGACTCCAGAAAAAAATCTCCTTTAATGCCTCAATCCAGCATGGTTTCATGCCAGGGTTAAAGGTCAGAATATTCTAAAATAATTGTTAAAACAGAGGTTTCTGGACTTTCTCCTCAGAACTGGAGCATTAAGAGAAAAATCCCATTGTAGAACAGTCTTCAGTAAAAGGTATCTCCTAGTGAAACTTGTGTTGGCTTGAAGGGTTGAGAAAACAGATGACGGGGAGGCAGCAGAGGGGCAAGTAATGATCTTTGGTGAGCAGTGACAGCACAGAAGGAAATGGAATGAAGCACTGTAGGGGAAGTTTAGATTGGACATTAGGAAAATGTTTTTCACAGAGAAGTTTAGGATAGAGAGGTTGGTTGGAACTCCTGGCTTCCCAGGGAAGTGGGCATGGCACCAAGCCTGCCAGAGTTCAAGAAGTGTCTGGACAATGCTCTTAGTGGTATGGCTTAGTTTTAGGTGGTCCTGTGAGAAGGGAGTTGGACTTGATATCCTTACAGGTCCCTTCCAACTTAAGAATAACACAGAATACCTCAATATTCTATGGTTCTATAGGCTTAAAGGATGTACTTTGGCCCTAGCAAGTGGATTCAATAACTGTTTTGTTAAATATATTGTCATCTAATATTTTGGAATTCAACTATTTTTCTAATTTTTTATGTACATGTGAAATACATCATCCTAACTTACCATTTTACTATTAAACAATGAGAACTTAATATGACAAAAAGCATTGTGTATGTAGTGATATTTTTGTTGAGGTGACTAAAGTTAATATATTTGGTTTAAACTTGCGCAGCATAATTCTCTGCTGCAAAAGTATTCTGATACTTCAGGGAAACTGTAGGGGCAATTTTGCACTAGCATTTTCTATACAAAGAATTTTACTGTCAACACATAAATTGCTTTACCAAATCTAGTTTGTAATTTCCTGGGAGCAAGCCAGATCTAATGTAATGTAACAGGACTAACATAACTGGAGTGACTGCAGTATTATCAGAATTGAGTTTAGAAATGAGATGGGAGTCCTGTGACCTTCCTTTTTATTAAAAAAATAAAAATAGTATTGCATATTTTTTTAAAGATCATTGAAGGAGCCAAGACAAGATTTTACTCTCAAAACCGTTGGTGTATGTCCATTCTTTCAGCCTTATTATCTAAATTTAGAATTCACTTCTCTATCTTTCTTCTTTATGTAGTGACTAGAGAGGTTCTCCATCCTGCTTTGGGGTAGAATGAGTTGCATTTGAGGTGTCTATTCCTTGTCACTGAAACTAGAAGTAGTTCAAAAAACTAACTTAGAGTGGATAATATTAGCCAAAATCAATCCTACACGTACTTTACGACAGTGTAAGTGGGAGGAGAATTGAGGATTACTGATTATAATGAAACAGTATGCTTCTAGAGGATTATATCAGATACTTTTGTATTATATATCTATAATGCTGGGGACACACCTCCAACTACATCTAGTTTATAACACTGTAAATCAGTTACATCTGATTTACTCTGCTCCAGACTTTGTGTCTGCAGTTGTATTTCTCAGACAAGAAGTAATTACAACTGCAGATTTCAAATGTCATTTCAGCTGTTTGTCCTCAAAACAGGAAGGAAGCTGTTTACAGTGTAACTTGTAAAAGTAAAGGGATCTTTTTACCTATGAAATATTGTTCATTAATAACATATTAATAAACAACATAATTAATGTTAAATTCAGAACTCTTTCATTATAAATGTGACAGGCTGTAAAACTAGACTTACCTTCTGGCTCTGCTTTCAAATGTAGTATGTTACTTTCACAGCCAGATTCGATTTTCTCAGGTTCTCTTGAGGCTGTGTTAATAAATAATAGTATCAAAGAGAAAAGAGAAAAAACAAGCAACTGAAAAGAACTTCAAATGCCATCCATAATTGAGAGGGTTAATGATATGAGTGACAAAGACTAAAAACTAAAAATTATTGTTGTCTCAAATCTGTTATGTTGAAAGTTAGAGTCTACCTGGAAAAGAAGCAGGAGGAGGGATCATTCTCCAGGTGGTGAAAAGAAGATTTGTATTTGGTGCTTTGAAATGCATGTATATACAGAGCTAGAAGTGTACACAATTACTAGGGGCTTCATATATGTTTGTTAAAATCTTCTACCCTGTTTGCAAATAGAGCAGTAATTTGAAATTGATGTGGAATAGAAGATTCATAGCAGCAATTTCCCGGGTTCTGATTTTCTCAAAGGAATATGAATAAGGTGGAAAAGTTACTGAAGGTCTGATTTCTCAAAAAGGATGATAACTCGCATGTTGAAATTATGTGGCTAGAGATATCTGTGATCTGGCTGAGAGGTGACACAAAACTACTACTCTGAAGAAAGCATTAGAAGATGGGTCCAGGTCCTCTGCAGTGTTTAGTGGGGTTAATACTCTTGTACTGAAAGCAGAGAAGATAACAGGTGCAAATGCTGTTGGTTGCAACAGTTTATTGTGCTTCAGCCAACATAACACAATATCAACAGAAGACCTAGTGCTGGAACAAGCCAGAGCACATCTTGTCCCAGGAGATTGTTTTCCTTCCTGTTTGAACTCATTAATTTTAGATCACTAAGACTGTTGGTGTCCCCTCCCCAAACTCTGAGGGCACAATATACATCATCATGTCTGAAATACCACGTGATTCTCCCTTGAAGATAAAACAGTTCTTGCAATTGTAGTAAGTGAGGTGGGAGTTGGCAAAACCGAAGAGCTGCAAAAAAATCCCTTTATAAATAGGCATGTTGGAGAAACCCAGCAGGGATTCTCCACAACAGTTTTTGCACATCTGTGGAAAGGGAGCTGTGGACAGTTGCCTGATTCATTTAGACAAGTAGCCTGATGATATTTTGCATTGCTATTAATTTCAAAAATTAAAGGACAGACCTAACAGTTCGTCTTGATTCCCTTCCCTCCTGCCCCCACTCTGGTCTTTATCCCTGGGCTTGTGTTTTGACCAACCTGCCCTTGACCTTTCTATTCCGCTGTTAATGCCCCTCCCAACACCCTGCAGCCAGGACAAACCATGGCATAAGCTCAACTTGTTCTAACTTTTTTTAATTTTAAAGTAAGTTTTTTTTTTCTCCATGAAGCATTTTTGTATGAAAGGATACCATATGGTGCTAGGTTAAAAAATCCTTTATGGAAATACTGCTTCCTTTCCTGCTTAAATGAATAAATGTTCCTACCAACATTCATAAAGATTTTCCCTGTAAATTAAGCAATGTATAAAAGCCATAGTGGTTTTGGCCACCTTTCAGGTTTTAGGAGAAACTCGATACTTGGTAGTTTTTAAGTGGAAAGAATTAAAATTAGCATCATGCTTCCTTCTTATATATTAGGAGATTTTTCTTATCCTCTGATTCTTGGCTAAAAGATACTTCTCATCTCTATCTAGTAAAGTTTCCTCCTACTGCATCCACCTACCCTAAATAAAGAGCATGATACTTTTTTATTTTTGAGATCTAATTAATTTCATGCTTTTTCTCATTTTGGTGAATCACTTCCATTTTCTTTCTAAGTCTTCTGCAAAAACTTATGCTTTGCATAATAACTTAGCAAAAAATGCAAGATTCTTGTTTATGTGCTTAAACTCAAAATTTGCAATGTTCTTGCTGCTCAAAGTACCTGCTGAACATCCCTCCCTCATTTTAAGTGATCGTGAAGCAGGTTCCATTGTCCATTGAAGGGTTAATTTTTAAATTTGAATACTGCTATTTAAATACTGATAATCTATTTGCATGGTAATAGGGTAATACAGAATCATTCTGTCCTCAATATATAGGTCAGTGTAACAGTGATGGTATATTTCAATTTCCAGTATAATACTATGTCAATTTTTTCCATTCTTAGCATTGCCTTGATGTTTGGGTGAATTTTTTGATCACATCTTGATCATTTTGAAAATCTAATATTTGTAGGTGAACAGTTTTATGAATATAATTTAGTACTATAATATATCTTTAACCATCTAAAGATTGTTAGCTAATCTTATACAGAATGTTCCTGTAATTGAAAAGGCCTTTTAAATGCAAGAATTTTCTGCTTGGCAGAATTGTATTCAATTTGAAAATGATAGAGAGCCTATGCAAGTTGCTATTTTCTACTATATGGAGGTTGCTATTTTTTAGTATATGGAATATATTTTCCATCTGAATTACTGACATACACATTACTGCATGCCAAATGCTTTTAATTTCAAAAGGTCTGTAATGGATATTTGAAAATCTATGTAGTGTTTACTTACAAAGTCTCATGAAAATCTGTCTAGTGGGCATACTCAAGCTGGAATTTCCAAAGCTACTTTGCAAGTCAGAGAACAACATGCGTCTCAAATATTTTATGAAGTGATTATTTTGAATTGATAATTTAAAGAAATAACAGGAACAGCCACAGAGAATTCATTACTGTTGCTAAGTCTAGAGATATAAGATGAAATCAAATCAGACTGGTTTGGGCTGTACAGCAAGACACTCACTGGATAGAAACACTAGGGCTGGCTTGGGGGAAGCAAAACAACCTTTCTTCTCTGTAATGTGAGACATAACGTAGAAAGCAAGTTTCTGGGCCTGTGTTTTTCTGAAAGACTAAAAACTAGCATTGTTAGTACTGGGTGAATAAAATAAAGGGTATATGAGGCTGAATTTCTGAACTTAATGAAGTTGATGAAAACATTACTGCTTGAACAAGGACAGCATTGACTCTAATATTAAAAATAATTAACTATGCAGAATGTAATTAACAAAGAATTCTAATTAGCTACCTGTGGAAATTGTGGCTTCTTTGTTGTGATAGGTTTTTCTTTTTTTTTTTTCACTCCTCTGTACTTTGAATTGCTTTTCCAAATCCACCTCTGCAAATGAGCTGTGTCAGCTGTGCAATATACTGTGATTCACACAAAACTGTTTTTGCAAAGAAAGATTGTCACAGGAGAAGAACTTGTTGAAATTTGGGGTGTAAGCAATATTCATCATTTAAAATCAGAGTAAAAATAGATGGGGAGGGGTTAACCTAATTCTATTTAATGGAGGAACAATACAGTTTCCACACTGGAACTTGCATCACTGCCCAGTAAAGAGGAGTGAAATCACCTTGGAAGTGTCGATGAATATGAAGGATATAGGTTGGAAGGAGGATCTATCAGAGAAATAGATGAGAAGTAGCAGGGCTTTTACCACTGAAAATGAGAAAGGAGCAGAAAGCCATGCACAGAGATGGAAGATCTTGTTTCATTGTCCTGAGGAGGCGTGAGTAAAGACAGTTAGGATACTGATTGCAAGAGGCTTGGGTTTCTGAACATGGAAGCTGCTTCCTTTGTTTGGTTATTCTTCTCCTTATGTAAACAACATTTATTCAGTAATGAAAATGGCTAGTAAAAAGTACTATTGTGACTATTTAGAAATACTAGCATACATGGGAAAGGAGGAGAATCTTCTCATGTCCTTACTGTCCTGTTTTCCCCCTGCAGAAAGCACTGGTGTGGCTTAATAATACATATTGACCAATTTGAACTGATGGTATTCTCTGCAAATAATACAATAAAGAAGTAAGGGGCCTCATCATGAGCTTTTAATTGTATAAAACTGAAATTTTGGCCAACAGTTCAGAGAATATTAAAATAATAAAGACTAATTGTAGAAAATTCTCACTTTCATTGGGAAAGCCTTCATCCCTTAGAATTAAGCCAGGACATTCTCTGAGACTTGTTTTAAGCCCAGAGTGGACTGGATTTTGTATTTTGTGGATAATAATACACAAAGGCTTCCAAACTCAGTGGGACAGCTCAACGCAAATGGCTCTTGAAAAAAAAGATTACAAACAAAACAGGCGTTGTCTTGCAGGGAACAGCTACACACTGCTCTTAACAGAGATGGTTTTGTGTCCCATTTGCATGCATAACAATTATTGATATTCACTAATGAGAGAAAAAAATGCCCCACATTCCACTGCTGTTATAACTGTAATGGATTCTCTAGAGCTCACACATTTACAATAATTATTAATTAGTAAAGATTTCATGCTGACACTGAGAAGACCTGTGGGTAGGACTAAATACTTTCTATGTAAATATATACTTGCTTATTTTTGGCCTTTTTTGATGAATAAAAAAAGAGAAGTTCTCACCATTTGTTCATTGTCTCTTAAGGTTTTGCATTTAGTTACTTGAGAATGCAATTGCCTCAATTTTTGAGACTGATCTTATCAATACTTATGAAGCCACTGTCACAAGTGAAATAAAAAGAAATATGGTGCTGCCCAGATTGTCCAAGGATACTTCTCTTTCTTCTGCCTTTAGATTGCTGTGATAGATTTACTTTATTCAATTAGTGTCTGCCCTTCCCCATGTCCTTAGGCCTGCCTGACAATTTGGCACTGCATGGAGGTGAGGGTCCCGTTCATCCTACCAACCCTACGCTCTTCAGCCTTCAGTTCCCATGTGCACCACCATCCTTCCTTTCCTCTACATGCCCCACCTCTACAGCACCTCACCTTTTGTAGAAGCCAGTGTGCCTCCTCTGCCTTGAACACTTCCAAGGATGGGGAAGCCAAAACTTCCCTGGCCAACCTGTTCCAGCGCCTCACCACCATCACAGAGAAGAATTTTTTCCTCATACCTAACTGGGGTGTGCATTTGAAAATCCATCAGATCCACTTAATGATTATCTAGGGTGTAAAGCAGGTTACTTGAGCAAGTTGGGGCACAAAAGATGAAGGCTGGAAAACCGATTCACAGGGTCATATAACCCTGCTTTAAGATGGAAATATGCATCAGAAGAGTGGAGCACAAGGCTTGCAGTGTGAACACTTCAACTGTTTGGCTTGAACTTGCCTTCTGAAGTCTGTCAGACCCGTACATCACTTTCATTACCTTGGTCAGTCTAAAGTCACAGCCACTGTTATTTCAATAACATCAGAATAACAGCTATTGGTGGATTTAATACTGCAAATGCTGTGTATAAAGACAAAATTCAGGTTCCTGAGTCCTCAATTTTTTTGACTATTTGTAAAAATAAAATTATTTTAATAATGTTATCAAAGTACTTATTCATGTTGTTATACCAGACATACTTTATCTCTGGAAAATGTGCTGGGTACATATTTTTATAACTGAAAATGCCATTTGAGATTGCACCACGATATTACAGTGCATTTCAAATGGAAAAAAAACCAAAACTCATCAGAAGCAAAATCTAAATCTGGAAACACAAAATAATCCATAAATTCTTCACAAGTATTGCTAACTTTGAATTTCCATGGTTACTGCACCCAAATATAATTTTTGTTGAAGTGAGTGCATACCTGATAATTGGATCAGTGATTCAAATGTAACAAATTAGGTAGTTAGGTATTTTTCAAATTATTCACATCAAGAGTGCAAGCAAAGGCTTTTGCCATTTGTTATTCGATAACAGTAAAAAAACTTCTGAACATAAATGTAGATTGTCTAAAGATGATCTTCTTGAAGACCCAAACCAAAAATGGTGGTGAATGTTATACATGCAAAATATCTTATTTAGATATGACTTGCAAATCAATTAAACAAGCAGTAGGCACAATCAGTGGGCACTGTGGTTTCAACCAAGTTTTCACAATTCCTTCTGGTATGGGATCCATACATAGAATACAGCATCATAAAATATCCCAAGTTGGAAGGGACCCATGTGCATTATTGAGTCCAATCCCTGGTCCTGCACAGGACAGCCCAAGAATCACACCATGTCCTTGAGAGTGTTGTTCAAATGCTTGAACTCTGTCAGGTTTGGTGTCTGACCATCCTATGGGTAAAGAATTTTCACCTAATATTCAGCATAACCCCTGTCCCAACACAACTTCAGGCCATTCCCTCAGGCCCTGTCACTGGCCACCAGAGAGAAGAGATCAGTGCCTGCCCCTCTGCTTCTCCTTATAGGAAGCTGTAGACCATGATGAGGTCTCTCCTCAGTCTCCTCCAGGCTGAACAGACCAAGTGACCTCAGCCGCTCCTCATACGGCTTCCCCTCAATGCCCTTCACCATCTCCACTGCCCTCCTTTGGACACTCCCCAATAGCTTAATATCTTTCTTATATTGTGGCACCCAAAACTGCACACAATATTCAAGGTGAGGCCACCCCAGTGCAGA